>OZ026519.1:63440129-64040129 GCA_964019695.1 Loripinus fragilis | reverse complement strand
CAGTGGACTGGAACCATTTGTGCAATTTAGAAGAGGGCATCATGGGGAACATTCATGTGAAGTTATATGAAATTAGGACCAGTGGTTCAGGAGATGTCATTTAAAGAAAAAATTTATGGACGGACAGATGCATGACGGACAAAGACAGATCACAATAGCTCAACTTCAGGTGAGCTAAAAATCCAACAAAAACGTCAAAGTTGTACACCCTCTGACAAAAATTTCTGGATCCGCACATGAAGTCTGTTATAAAAAGATGAAATCGCCCTGCACCTACCTTGTTCACAAGTTTTCTCATTGGAGCTATAATGTGGTGTTGGAACAGATTTATGTTATCACAATTTTGAGGTAGTTCCAGAGATTAACACCAAAGGTATAAAATTAATGCTCTTTAACTCTGCATGCTGGGAAATTTTTCATGAATTTTCGTTGTCCCCTGATTTTATTTGA
Organism: Loripinus fragilis; assembly: GCA_964019695.1. Classification (NCBI taxonomy): domain Eukaryota; kingdom Metazoa; phylum Mollusca; class Bivalvia; order Lucinida; family Lucinidae; genus Loripinus; species Loripinus fragilis. Next base: position 64,039,679 of record OZ026519.1, on the reverse strand, counting down.
AATTAAATTTTTGAAATTTGTCTTTAAGGAATACAACCAGAATATCAGGTTGACTCTAAATCAGGCCCCACATTATGTCAGACCTGATCTAAGTACATACCGTTTGCAAAAACTATCAGCAGACGACACTATCAATTAACTACAGTACAGCTTGAGTGTTTTTTCACTGACCCAACCGAGCTAGTGGGGAATGAAATTGAGTGGGGAGGATTAAAATTTAATGACCACCGTTGATTTCCACCCGTTCCGGTGGTTCCACTGTGTTCCCGCTATCAAAAATAGTTTTTGTCACGGTGGGGAACAGGTGAAATTTTCGCGAGACAAGTGATACCATTGCAGTGGAATCGCAGTGGTTCCGAGGTGGGTATGAAGGCGTGTCAGAAAGGGGCGGAGCTAAACTTTTTAACCCATCTCATTCTCAAAAATTAACTGCCCAATTATTATACGTTTAGTTTGTTTACTAAGCATTTAGTTTTGTTAATTAGCAAGAATAATTATGTCCACTTACAGACCCTAAATTGAAAATAGGATCCATGTAATTTCTTACTAGTATCATCTGCTTGTAACCTTTGCAAACAGTTTGGACCCAGATCAGGCTTGACAGAATGTCAATCCGGATCTGGATCCAAACTGTTTGACACTATAAACATTTTATTGTGTATAAACAAAGGGATTGGATACAAATTATATAAACAAACATAAATCCTCTCCAAAAAACAAATACGCTCTGACTATTCCTGATTCTTTTGAAAAAGTCGATTTTGATTAAAATCAGCAGACAAAAAAAAAGCATGCAAAATTACCCAATATGCAAAGGATTAAAGCAACTTGACTTCCTCCTGCAAGATAGCTCTAGCCTGAACCCTGGGGATGCAGCTACAACAAGGGCTATTGGTGATGTGTTTAGAAATAAGCCATGACATGTGATTTTCAACAACGGATGAACCTGTCCCGCCTCTTGTTAAGCTTGGACTCCGAATGCTGTTCGGTCAGTAGCTTAAAGTTCATAGAATATTCAAGCGACCAGCAAAGGCTCTGATCAGACTGCGCATATGCGCAGGCTGGTCTGAGCCTTTGCTGGTCGCACATACCACATTGTTGGAAATCTCATGTCGCGGCTCATTAATGAAGAACTAAAACGCCTTTCAAGTTTGTTTTTGTTTTAAAAATAAATTACTGTAAGCATGTAACAATACATCACAGAAAAATCATGACAGAGCCAAAATATGACGAAACAGACCAGAGGATAGGGCACACTGTTTTCCATACAAAATGTGATTTCTTATAAATTTATTGAACAATGAAACTGGATCGCATGAAAAATTGAAAATCAGACAATAGCAGATCTTTTTACAGCATGTTAACCCTTCACCTCATAGAGACACTTTTGCAGGTATTCCTTGTTTATAACCAAAACTAAGCAGAGGATAAAGAGTCTTGCTCAAGGACACAACACGGTAACTGCCAGATATGAGGCTCAAACCAGCAACCCTTCTATCCCCAGTCTAACACTCCATCAACTGAGCCACTGTGCTCTGCTTTTCTTACTTGTCTTGGGAAATGGGACAAGTTTGGACATCAGGGATTTTCCTAGGCCTGATTTGGGGCCGAATATCGGCTCCTTCCCATTTCAAAAATGAGCAAAAACTTCCCAAAATGGTGCATATAATTCCCAATTTCTTAGTTCTACATTTTGGTGAAAATCCGAAAAAAATAGCAAAGTGCAGATGCATAAAAATTTGCATTAAAATGTGAATGAAAATTTGTTTTCATTCACATTTTTTGGCAAATTTTCATGATTTTTTAAGAAAGGCAATTAAAGCAACAAATGCTTTACACTGCTAATAACTTATATGCTAAAAGGCAGTCCAGTTCTTTTAGACTGCATCAAATTTTCCCAATTTTGATGATCCAAATGCTTTTTTCCCAAATTTAACAGGCCCCTGGCCCCCGACTTCAGAAAGGTAGGAAAATCCCTGGACATGTCGGGGAATATGGGAAACAATGTAGATCCTGATCTCTTTGCCTCTTGGGATGAATTGTTTGTTTTGTCATTCTTTGGCTCTGTAATAGCATCACACTTTCATAACAATTAACATTTTGATACATTCAGCACATACATTTATACAAGTTTGGTCAGAATTATTTTATTATCTGGTTCTCTGGAGATTTTTGACCAACTTGAGAATTTGGAGGAAATAAAAAATTATGCTGATCAAGGAAGAAAGCTAAAATTATAATCAAGTACATGTTTGGGAAAAAATATGTCTGTCAATCAAATAAAATCACTCTAAATCATGCAGTATTACATGTCATCTTGAGAGGAAAAATAAAATTTTAACCCATATGCGCCATCTATAATTTGCAGCAGACGGCAATTTCAAATTTTGCCGCTTCTTCAAAAATAACAAATAAGGCAGGATATTTCATGAGAATTGTCTGCTGGCAGACGATTCTCATGAAATATCATTCCTTATTTCTTTCCAAAATTGGGGAAGATGTCGCAAAATTTGTCGTCTGCTGCAGTCGTGATTGGCGCTTGAAGGGTTAAAATGGCAATTTTATTCTTCTCGCCTCACAAATTTACAGGAGTATCTCCTTTCAACCAGAAATTTGTTTGTTTTGATGGTTTACCTTCCAGTCAACAATTTTTCAGTAATGTCAGGGCGATTTCTGTCTTCCTGGGTTGAACCAGTACTAAGCAGTGGATAAAGTGTCTTGTTCAAGCACACAACACAGTGACTCCACCAGAGGCGAGCCTCCAACCAGCAACCCCTAGATCCCCAGTCTAATGCTCTACCTTTTTTTAAACCAGAAAATAAAATAATTCTGGCCTCACAATCTTTGGCCAATAACAGTAGAGTGACAAATCACAAGCAACAATAAAATTTTGATACTATAAATAGTGAAGATTCAAAGTTCAGTGAGCACTTATGACAATGACTATAAATCCAGTGATCAGCTACTGGGCAGTTAACTTTCTAATGTTAAAATCATGTTTTAATCAAATCAAGTTAGGTATAAAAGACGTGCGAATTCTCATAGGCTATTGCAAAGGTTGACAATAAGGTTTCTTTTTCTGATCTGGGTCCATGTAGGTGTTTGCAATATAGGCTACAAAAGTGCATAAATTATCAGGCCTGATCTGGACCCAAGCTGTTTTAACATGCTGATGGTATACAGTAAAACCTGTCTTAAGCGACCACTTAAAAAGAGACAAAATAAAGGTCTTAATGGAAAATGGTAGCTTAATGAAGGTCAAAAGTATTGCAGAATGCTCCCTTTGGAGCATTCTGCAATACTTTTGACCTGCATTAAGCGATAATCGGTAATGAAAACCAATTTTGGTGTTAATTTTGAGTGGCCGTTTACGACAGGTTTTACTGTACCTGATTTTTCATTTTTCTTAAGGTTTTTTCTTCTTCAAATCTACAGACAACAAGAAAAGGTAAATAACTTTTAAAGTTCAGAAAAACAGAATATTCTTCATTTATCTTTGCTTTTCACATTTGAAACCATGCAAATGGGTAATAATTTAAATTTGTTTTATACTTAGCAGTGAAATCAATGCATATCAAAAACAAATAAAAGTGATATGAATCACTAGTGAAATGATATCAGCCTATATTTTTACTGCAGCATTTTTTGGATGACCTCTGACTTTTCCATTCACTTAATGCAGCTCACTTCGAAAGTTCAAACGCCTATAACTTTCTTATTTGTGAACAAAAACATCAAGTGTGGGTAGGCATTTTCTTAGAACATGAGGAACATTTTGGTACCAAAATAATTCAGATTTGCTGAAATTTTTCGATTTTGCACTTTCAACACCTCCTGCTTCAGTGAGTGAGGCAATGCATGTAAGCTATGCTTTATAACGTCATCAACAAATTATGACATCGCTTATGACGTTACTTGTCTCGCGCACTTTGATGCTGAATAAATATATTTTTATCTGTAAGTCCTGGTGACTATAAATTGATCCAGGTATTCTGTCACAAATACTCCTTTGTCTTCTTTTACATTATTGTGATTCGGCTTGAAGCATGGTTAATTAACTGTAAATCTTCTAAAAAGTATAAAAAAAAGAAAATTTTATTTCTTTAGTAAATTCCAAATATATGAAAAACAGAATATTCTTCATTTATCTTTGCTTTTCACATTTGAAACCATGCAAATGGGTAATAATTTAATAAATATACAGCATACATGTAGATGTTCTAAAATGTTGATTACTACGTAGTTGCATGCCAAAAATACCAAGTCAAACAGTGCAGACCCAGATCAGACTGAATATCAAGCCTTTATCTATATAAACAGTGTGATTAAAAGGCATCTCATCTGGGTCTACAAGGTTTGTCAAGGAACAAATGTAAACAACTTTGGTATACCACTGTTTAATGTCATTTGACACTACATGTATCATAATCATGTTAATGAATTGTGTTTCCATTGATTCTCAAAAAAAACTTTAGAAAGCACTAATAATCGTTTACATATGCACAATACTAAATTCTGGAACACAATATGCCAGCCAAAAAGGCCTAGACAAACAGTGCATGACCAGATCAGACTATTTCTGAAGAAGCAGTCTGATCTGGGTCTTCCCTGTTTGCACTCCTGACAAGCATTTTGTAAATTCCAGCCCTGATAAATGATATTTTCTTTGAAACAGACAGTGAAAAGTTTGGAAATTTTAGAATGTTATCATTGTTTTTAGTTGTATTAATTTTTTAAATCAAATTCTGTATTTCTTAACCATAGAGACATTTCTTCTGAGTACCCATAACATATGGGCCTTAACGCGAGAAAACCTGTCTTTGGGGCTTCTGTCAAAGAGAGTTTCAAACCAGTCTCCTCAGCTACAGAGACTAGCTAGAAAATTGAAATTTCACCTATTGCAAGTTTACATATGATACTTTCCAAATAGCGAATAACAATGGCGCTGATCAGACTGCACAGATGCGCAGGCTGCTCTGCACCTTTGTTGTTTGCCAAACCCCGAAGACAGGTTTTCTTGCGTCAAGGCCCATTGGTTTGACTGAGACATAAGTAAATGATCTCAATTAAATGCTAAAATATTTACTTATCCAGACCTTTGCAAACTCATACATGTACCTGCCAAGAAACAGACATCATTTCAATGAGATTGTATCAAAATAAGAAGGCATGTTTTATATTTTACTGTAACAGATGTTCATGTCTCAATGTAAAGATATCCTAAATAGAAAAACAGATTTACCAGGTAAAATAATAACCCTAAATATTAACCCCTATCTGCCAATATTTTTTGTCCTGAAAATGGCATCTGCATATCTTTAATTATACTCCAGACTATTTTTACAATGAAAGCATGCAGTATGACCCCTGATAAGACTGCTGCCATACATGTAGGAGCCGTCTGATAGGGATCCATATTGTTTGCAATATTGGCTACCAAAGTTCATCAGCAGATGAGAAAGCATATGATATCTGTCGTAAATGGCAGGAGACCAGTTAAACCAAAATTTTGATGGTAAAATTGTAAATGCTTTCTTACCCATCATTTTTAACATAATGTTTTGGGTGCTCAAAAGAACCGTCTCATTGAGACTGTTCTTTTGAGTAACCACAACATATGTTTTGGTCGAGAAATAAGAAAAATATTTTTTTTTGGTATGCACTCTAAACTCAAGGCCTGATATACTCTTTTAAGGAGGCATTTAATGATTTGCTCTTCCACCTCACGAAAGCCTACCATATGCTTAATTGAAGACTAGTATACAAAGAACCCGAAATTTAAAAAAAAACCCTGTCTAGTTTCATAAAAATTGGTTTTAACACATGAACACATGTTGTAGTTTCTCAAAAGAACAATCTCAGAGCTAACTGATAGGGTTCTTCTAAGCTAAATGAGGTGCTTTAATAAGCACTATGGAAGTTTTTTTTTTCATATACTTTCCCCACAAGTGGCAAATAACCCCCCCCCCCCACCCCCCTGATAATATTTGTAAACAGTCTGGCCCTAAATCAAGTCAGATGAACTGTCGGACCTGATCTGAATCCAAATTGTTTAATACCTGATGATAATCCTGAAAGAGTATTTTTTATTTATTTTTTCATAACCCTTAATGCGCCAATCGCAGCAAACGTCGTCTGCTTTTCTCGTCTGCTGATATGTTTAAGAAGCCTCTATGGCAAACAGTGTGGACCCAGTCCAGACTGCTCCTATAGGAGCAGTCTGTTCTGGGTCCACGCTGTTTGCTTCTATACTTAATACGTCAGTAATGTTAGGCAATTATTTGCAGCAGACGACTTCAGCAGACGACATTTTCAAATGCATTTTTTTCTTGATGCTTTAAGGGTTAAAAAGTGGCAGATCACAAAAAATAACATGCATACAGTAATAATTACCCAGCATGTAAGAATTAATCATAACACAGTCAATATGCAAAAATATTATGCTTACCAGTATTATCAATCCTGACTCAATAAAGCTAACATTAAATGCTAAACTCAGGATTTTGGATTTCTGTGTGGAGAGTCAGCCTCAACAAATCCTGAATTCAGGCATATTGTACATGTAACAACTTCCATTTAACATACAATTGATCATAAAAATACTTTCACCTTAGAAATTATGAAATCAAAAATTTGCATAATCACAGCTATTCACAAGCCAACATAAATGTATATTATCGCAAAATGTCACGACTCATGTATGGTATTTAACTACCTAACAGAAATTTTAACAAATCAAATCATGCACAATAAAATTCTTCTTTGTTACCTTGCCAAGGCCAAATAAGAAAATACCTGTGTTTAGGGTAACCCAACCTTACCTAAATTTACTGGTGAAACCTAGGATTTTTCCAGGTTTTTTTAAGGAAAAAAATTAATAATTTTATGCATTTAAATAGGCATTTCTTTCCAAAAAAAATGTGCCTACCCTACCTAAAAATTTCAGAACTGTTACGTACCTAAAACATATTTATTTTTTATTTGGCCTAACTTACGGTATTATGCAAATATATAGAGCAAAACTTTGGCTTGGAAATAACAGTGGTTTCTATTTTTTTTACCTCGATATATCCTATTTAGCAAACTGAACAGATCCAGATCAGAAACAACACTGTTTTTTTATTTGATTTGATTCTTTACGTCCCATCAACAATCTTTCAGTAAAACAGGGACGGGTCTTCCTGGGTTGAACCAGTACTAAGCTAGGATAAATGTGTCTTGCTCAAGGACCACAACGCAGTGACGCCGGTGAGACTCGAACCCGCGGCCTCTCGGTCTCGAGTCAAACACTCCACCACTGAGCCACTGCGCTCCCGTTTTTTAAAAATTTAATTTAGTGTGTGAATACATTGGAATAAACATTGAAACTTCAATGATTTGAACAGGATCACCGGTGGTTCGTTTATCATGGTTCATTCGAAGTCCCTCTTGAGTCCCAAGAAAAGTATTTCCCACATATACTAATATTTAGGATAATTTAGGCAGGTTTGTCATATTTTTGAAATGTGTGTTGCTTGTAATCATTAGAATTGAGGCAATTCTAATGATTACACACAACATACTTTTATTTGATTAAATTCTTTACATCCCAGCCAACAATTTTTCAGTTTTGTTGGGACTGGTCTTCCTGGATTGAACCATTACTAAGCAAGGACTAATGTGTCTTGCTCAAGGACATGTAGCACAGTGAAACTGGTGAGGCTCACCCGCAACCCCTCAATCTCAAGTCAAACACTCTACCACTGAGCCACTATATATGGATAGCACAAAAATTTACCAATATGAGGAGGGTGATTTTTGGAGATCTCTTAAGATGTCTTGATTTAACTTAATCCATAACATAAGCATTCAGAAAAAGCCATAATTCTTACTGATCTGAGGATTAAGCAAACTTCAGCCTAAAAACCTCGCACACATATATCACTATATGTACACACATTACTTTCCACTTAACCATCAATAAAGCACACTGAACTTAAATTTCACATCACATATTGCACAGTAACTCCAGTACACCAACTTTATGTACTTGTGTCAGTTTGTTTGTTTGTTTTGATTCTTTACGTCCCATGAACAATCTTTCAGTTATGCAGGGATAGGTCTTCCTGGGTTCAACCAGTACTAAGCTAGAATAAATGTGTCTTGTTGAAGGACACAACGCAGTGACGCTCGAATCTGCGGCCCCTGGGTCTCAGAGTCTCAAGTCAAGCACTCTACCACTGAGCCACTGCACTCCCTATACTTGTGTCAGACTATTTGTGAAAATACTGTAAGACAGGGATTTTCCTAGGCCTGATTTGGGGCTGAATATTGGCCCCTTCCCAATTCAAAAATTAGCAAATACTTACAAAAATAGTGTATATCATTCCCAATTTCTTAGTTTGACGTTTTGGTGAAAATTTTATGAAAATTCGAACAAAAATACCAAAGTTACAGATGCATGAAATTTTGCATAAAAATGTGAATGAAAACGTGTTTTCATTCACATTTTTATGCAAATTTTCTTGAGTTTTTATGATGGGCAATTAAAGCAAAACAAATATGTTTCAGCTTTACACTGCTAATTCCTTATATGTTTTTAAATCCATTTAAAATTTAGACTGCAAATTTTCATGGTCCAAATGCTTTTTTCCCGAAATTCAACAGGCCCCTGGCCCCCGACATCAGAAAAGTAGGAAAACCCCTGCAAGAGACATACCCATGGGTGAAAATTAAACTGTGTCCTGCTGAACCCAGATGTTATCCTTTTTGGAAAACACTGTAAATCCAGATCAACACATTGTTTCCACTCTAATTTTCTTATTCTCAACCAAGAGTTATATTCTGGGTACTCAAAAGAACCGATTAACAGAGAAGGTGCTTTTAATCACCCAAAATACATGTCTCAACCCTTTGTATACTTTGGGTACTTTGGCAAACAGTGAAGACCCAGGCGAAATGCAGCATAATGCTGCATTTCATCAGGGTCTGCACTGTTTGCTAAGATTAAAACAATCTTCAGGGACAAAAATACCAGATCATGTAGGAAATTCTACCTGTCACTGTGTGACCCTTAAAGCACTTGATGGACAGTCCACATACTTATTGTATCAATATGTATGGGAAAATCCATCAGAATACAAAGGGCTAACTGATGAAAAGAACCACATTCTGTGAATAATAAGTTTTCTTACAAATGTATCTGGACTTACATGTATAGATCTACATCTGAATGACATGATAGGTAAAATTGTTGTTAACAAATAATTTGCACATTTATCAAAAAATTACAGACAGAGCCGCTTTAAAATAGAGCTACAAATCCTGTACAACAGGAAAAGAAAAATAACTGGCAAAGCAAGAAACATACACTAGTACAGGTACAAATGTAAGTACATGTATTTGAAAGATCTGCACATCAACATTTATCCGACAAGGTGACCAGCACCCTTTCCTCACCTTCTTTAAACAGTGACCAATAAAAGTACAAGCACAAAATCATTTTTATGAAGAAACAATGTACAGTGCAGTCCCTCACAGGTTTAGATAAACAAAAAATTTCAGCGTAAAAAGTAAATATTTACTTGCCCATAAATTTTAGCATATGTTTTGGGTGCTCAAAAGAACTGTCTCATTGAGACGATTCTTTTGAGTACCCACAACATATGTTTTTGTTTAGAAATAAAGAATTTTTTTTTTTCTGTTCACACTCTTAACTAAAGCCCTGGCCCCTTTATAAGGCTATGTTTGGGGTCCATAGGAATGGACCATGTTATAAGTGTACCATGTTATAAAGGGACACTTTTTATTCAAAGTAATTTAGAAAAATGACCATTCTATGATTCCTTCGTTCAATTCCATGGTAAATATATTGAGAGCCACAACACAGCAGTGCAATATCAATATCTGTGTTATAACAGTGTTATAAAAGGGACTGCAGTCACTGCACTGTACAAGTAGCAGAAAGGTATCGCTAAACTCAAGCTGTTTTGTTTTTAAAACTAATTTTTTGCAATAACTTTTTAATCTTCAATTTTAGCAAAAATGTGTTCGCAATGAAAAAAGACTTTCCGCCAATTTCTCCAAAAGGTCTGATGCTTGTGGCACAAACAGATTTCTGTGTATATAGATGAAGATTTTTCATTATATTGAATTCGCCCAAATTTCTAAGTCTTTTACTGACAGGTAAAATTTGTATAGGCTTGACAGAAAGGAGTAGTCTCCAAAAATATTCTCAAGAGGTGAATATCCCATTATTCAAAGATTTTGTTTAACATAAAACGTACCATGCATATGAAGGATCGATTTTAAGTAGTGTGTGTAGGAACAAAGGTTGAGTTTTCGTATGACAAGCAATTTTTCTCTTATGCACATGCTGCAAAATGGAAGGTTTAGAGATGACCCCGCTAGCTTACACACAAGCGAATCAGGCGCAATTTTCCATTATATTTGAACAAGCCATTCATCTCTTTAATAAGTGAATTGGGGCGGTGCAACATAACCTTTTGACTGACATCTTTGACTTCGTTAATTTAAGCTTTGCTTAAAATGTTCAAAGGACGCATCTATGCACAGATGTAACTGCAGCATCTTTGATGTTGGAACCATTTGTAGAAGTTGGCAGAGATGTTTCTGAATATTTTTCATCCATAAAAGATTTTCGGAAAATGACATGGTATAAAATTATCGTGAAAAATCAGGTCAAAAAAACTTTTCAGCTCGAGTTTAGTCGCTCTCCTCTAGACATTTTCAATCCCAACATGATCACTGTGGAGAATTATAAATACTTTTCAGAGCACAGATATGTCCTCCCTTGAAATAGTGTAGATCTAGATCAACAGTCTTCTTGAAGCTTGACAAACCCTGAGCTGAGTTTCAAACTGTTTGCAAAGGTTATCAGCACTTGGGAGTTAATACCATCTTAACTAGCCATGGATACTAAGTCCACTTTGTTCCATATTCACTGCAACAACCTGGACTTAGTACCCTCAGCTTGCGAAGACAAGTTGATACTTAATGAGACTGGCACTTAAAATAGCTTTTGAAGAAAAGAAATGCAATAAATATGTTGTACCAATACACCAGTGTATCAAATTTAATTGTTTGTTTGTTTGATTTGATTCTTTACGTCCCATCAACAATCTTTCAGTTAAACAGGGATAGGTCTTCCTAGGTTGAACAGTACTAAGCTAGGATAAATGTGTCTTGCTCAAGGACCACAAAGCAGTGACGTCAAATTTAATGACACCCTACGCTTCAGTTGTAACAGATAAGAAAATTTTCTTTAAGGCTCAGCATATATCACTCTACCTGATGTAGATTTATTAATCCTCCAATCTGATAATGTTGGAATCACAGCAGGAGCATTTTCCACAGTAGCTAAAATAAACTCATCCAGAGTTCTATCAGTACATTCTGCTATAAATCTTATAAACGTTCTTAAATCGCCATCATTTCCATCATTAAGGGCTTCATAATATCGTAATCTTTCTTCCACTTTTATTGTCACCGGAGGAAATCCAGCCTGCATGAGAATGAGATTCATTAATAATCTAGAAGTTCTGCCATTTCCATCATAAAATGGATGTATAACGACTAGCTTATAATGGGCTAATGCGGCAAATTCTATTGGATGAAGTCCTAATGTATCTTCAGAATTCAACCACTGAACAAAATCGTCCATTAGTTTTGGAACAGCAGCAGGTGCCGGTGGTGTAAACTCCCCAACAAAAACTTGAGTAGTTCTTAAAACACCCGCTTCAGTTGGATCAACATATCCTAAAACACGTTTATGGATTTCTAAAATATCCTGTAAAGTTAAAGATCCTATTTTACCTAATAAAGTGTTATTCACATAACTTAAGGCAGCATCTAAGCCTAGCACTTCATTTTGTTCAACTAAACTTTTCCCACCTATAGCAATCCTTGTCTCTACAATTGATCTAGTCTGTGCAAACGTTAGAGTATTTCCTTCTATTGCGTTTGTATGGTAAATGTGCTGAAAATATGCTTCCTTCTTTTGTCGTCTCAGACCAGGATGATGGGGTGGCACTTTATATAAAAGATCTAACTTTTTATCAATTGTATTATACATTCTCTGATCTATTCCTTCCACTACAGGTAATATCCTTTGTTTGTTTATTAGGGCTTTACCGTGATCCGGACATATATGTAAAGCTTTTGTGTACAACTGCTCCGCTCTCATTACATCTTTTTCGTGGAATTCTAAAAATTCTCCATATGAGGTGAGAATATCAGCATGCATTGGATCTAACTTTATAGCATGTTGGAAGAGTTTTAATGCTTTGTCATGTTTCCCTTGGGCTTCCATGTCCATAGCTAGATTCATGGCTGAAACTGCTTCCTTCTTCACATCTGAAATATTAAAAAGAGTTTTAACCCTTTGTACTGATGGATTTCCCCATACATATTGATACCTTAGGTATGGGACAGTCACTCTGACTGCCAATTGTGTATGTTATTTTGTTTGTTTGTTTGATTTGTTTCTTTATGTCCAATCAACAATCTTTCAGTTAAACAGGGATGGGTCTTCCTGGGTTGAACCAGTACTAAGCTAGGATTAATGTGTCTTGCTCAAGGACCACAACGCAGTGACGCCGGTGAGGCTCGAACCCTCGGTCTCAAGTCAAGCACTCTACCACTGCGCTCCCCATTGTGTATGTTATGGGGACCAGTATAGGGGTAGGATTTTCTGAATTATGATGTATATTTGTCCCTGAAGATTATTTTAATTTTAGCAAACAGTGCATTATGCCGCATTTCATCTGGGCCTTCTGTCTCCACTGTTTGCCAAAGTACTTGTTTAGAGGTTTCCAGTATATAAAGGTTTAAGTAACGGTAGCCTAAAAATAAGTATTTGTTTGTTGTACCTTCTATCTAGTTATATACTCATGCTTACCAAAAATATATTTACACAGAAAGTGGACATTACTTTTTACTTTTTTTGTGTTTTACTTTTTTCATTAAATTTTGTACATAAATTGCCATGAGTTGGTCTGTGATTCAAGCATTTCTTAGTCATACTCACTTACTCTATGTACTAGCTTATCTTAGTCTATCTATCTCTTCAGACAACTATCAACCTCAAATTGTAATATTTTCATCACCCGATAGACATAGTTTGTAAAGGTGTCGGTCTCTGAGCTTCAATGTGAAAAGGTCAAATAGCCTTAGACAGCACTGTCAGCACACAGTCCAGAATAGGAGGTATGCAAGACTACCCGTTGGGATTAAGACGCATTGGAAGATAGATAGCCTACCCCCTATACTGAACATTGGGCTGCTAAGTAGGCTGCCAGCCTGCCAGAAGCATGATAATGAACTTATTCACATGACAGCAGGTGGCTCAGTGCTCGACTTGAGACAGAGGGGTTGCGAGTCCGAGCCTCGCAAGCATCACTGCGTTGTGGCCTTGCTTGTACTGGTTCAACCAAAGAAGACCCGTCGCGACATAACTGAAAATTTATTGACTGGGACGTAAAAAATCAAATCAAACAAAACAAAGTGACTTGGTAAATTGGGTTCAAAAGAAACTGTAAGTCATACTGACTGGTCTTCTACATAGATCAGTATCTAGCCAGTTTCCAAACTTAATAACTAATTCTTACGCTGAAAATTGTGATGCCAGGTGATGCTCAATGAATGATTTGACTTTGCGACCACAACTTGAAAGCCAGTTGCTCTAACACATGTGCTTAAAGGGCAGACAGTCCTCACAGGCTCACAATCACCAGACTATGCTCAGATGGTCAACGTCTCAATGATAAGAAAAAAAGATTTTGCTAGAATCACTCAATGCACTTTACCAATCTCTATTGGCTTTTGCATAGTTTTATAGATTTGTTTGCATCTGAATAATTTTAGTTGTAGATGATTAATAGGACACATTTTCTTTCAATGTAACTTGAGGGGTGTTGTGGCAGCAGCCCTCAAATCTACATGTACATGTACTAAAACCTGTGGCGGTCATAATGTCCGCAAGTGTATTGTCACAGGTTTTGTTGGTACTGTCACAGGAATGTCATGGAATTTTTTCAGCTATCTTTTTTATTAGTAACAGGAAATGAATGGTCTAATTCTGAAAATCATTTATATTTTGACAATTATCAGAATGTTTTGTTTGTTTGTTTGATTTGATTCTTTACGTCCCATCAACAATCTTTCAGTTATAAAGGGACAGGTCTTCCTGGGTTGAACCAGTACTAAGCTAGGATTAATGTTCTTGCTCAAGGACACAACGCAGTGACCCCGGTGAGGCTCGAATCCGCAGCCCCTCGTCTCGAGTCAAGCACTCTACCACTGACTGACTGAGCCACTGCCCTCCCATTATCAGAATGTAAGTTAGTAAAGTTGTTAGTGTCATAGTAACATGCAGGAAGCCGCCTATAAGAAAATAAAAGCGCTTACTCTGCCAAGAAATATTTTCGATACAAAGACCATGCATAAATCAAGGGCCATAACTCAGATGAAAACTTACATGCAATTGTCTGGACCTAAATACTGTATACAAAATTTCAGCATGCGTTCAAATTAAGGGCCATAACATGTAGGGCTGGCACGATTAATGGAAATATCCGTTAATTGGTCGATATACAAAAGGAAAACTATTATCGATATGAAAATTAAAAAATCGGTCATTTTTAATGGATATTCTGTTTATTTATTCAATTAAAATCCAAGCTTAATTGCCTCATGTTATTTTCAATAGTTTAACAATAGTTTCTAATAGTCTACACAATATTGGGGTAACACTGATCGGTCTATAATTTTTAGGTAATAACTTGTCACCACTTTTGTGTATGGGTGTAACGTTTGCTTTTTTAAATAGCCTGGTTTGCCCTGCATTTGACCACCTTATCACAACTTTTGCGCATGCGCGTTATGGCTACTCCCTATATTTTTTTATCTAAGCAAAAAATATTAACTAAACATTTGTAACAAAGAAAAAAACGAACTTAACATAGCCAGCAACACAAAATTTGTAAACAGCGGTCTTTAATCAACATGGTGTCATCGCTCTGGATCACTTAAATGCTTCCTGTTAAATCGATTGCTCTGATTGGAGGGTTGCTAAAACCACCAAGGACAAAAGTGATATATAAATCTACAGTTCAGTTCAAATAATATGTTTCTTCTGAATGATCCCTAATCTCTAAGGCAGATTTTCACTTTTTTATTATTTTTTTAAAAGGCTACAAACGATAGGGTCATTAAAAATAACGAGACAAACTTACAACTGTAGGATGGACATTCCATGATAGCAATAGCTCACCATCAGTTAAACGGGTCAGGAGACACCAAAAATGTATATCACTTCATAGAAATGTCTGTGGTCTTAGTTATTGGATTGTAGTCCCGCTATTTCCTGTCTAACCGCTTAGGATATGCTTGAAAAGAAGTCCAAATTCGATTTTTTCATTCAAAAAGTAGAGACAAAAGATCGATAAAGGTAACAGAATTTATCAAGTGAACTGCACTGTAATTTTCAGAAAAAATGTAATTAGGTCGAACAAGCGTCTCCGTGATCAATAAAGAACTAGTCAGCTAAAAAGGGTGATTTCAAAACGAATATACCAATTCTTATTGGGCTAAAAACTTTTTTTGAGAAGGTATTTTGGAAATATTAGACATAAATTATTACATACATGTGATAACCTGATGATGGCCATGAGGGAGATTTGATGTTCAGATGAGGGAGATCAGGGTCTCAATGAGGGAGATTTTTCGAAATTACAGAAAGTTGTACTTAAACAACTTATTGAAGTCTTTAACCCCCTTCATTCTGGTGGATTATCTTATACACATTGATACAATAAGTATGGAATAGTCCATTTTGTACTTTAAGTTGTTTTGACAGGCAAAATTTATTTAAAATAAACAGTGCAGACACTGATGGAATTCCACTGTTTGGGTCTTCACTGTTTGCCAAAGTACCTGTTTACTACTACTGTTCACCAGTACCTAGACTACTAAAATTTACCAAAGTAATACAGGCTTGTGTTTATTATTATATTTCGCACATAAAATGTTAAAAGAGGGCTGATAATGATCGGACTTAAGTGTATGTTTATTGATATTGGTTTCAATCTGGTAGGTAGTCATCCATTCCATACATGGAGCACCTCCATTCATTAGCAAACCCCTAACGTGAAAGGGGTATTTTTTCTGCATTTACCTGGTTGCACAACAATAGATCATATATATGACGTCATTTTTAAAATTATATTAGCTTTTTACTTACGAATTTAAATGCTAGTTTTATAGTGATTAAAAGCTTACAGTCAATGTCATCCTCGGTAGAATATATAATTATTAAATCCTTTAATTAAAAATGTTGAAATTTGGAAAATATATATTAAAATAAGTGAGTAATCGCCTTGAAATTCAAGAATTTGCTAAAATATATTGCAACAAGGGAGCTAACTCACAAAACGTCATTGCATAGTTACCTTAAAAAATGCTTCTCATCAGAGATCATGGGTTTTTATCGGATATTTTTTTCTGACAAAATAAACTTCAGTGAGCCATCACATCATAAAAAAAACTTAAAAATAAAAGGTTTCTGTTTAAAAATGATAGATTTAGATGTCTGAGAATGCAGAGAAAGACACATCAGCGTGCTTCACTCTGTTTGGAGAGAAAAGCAATCTTCGGCTTTGTCTTGCGTCTGATGCGCGGATGCTTTCTCATGCCGATCCTTTCTCATGCCTGTAATGTCTGGTGAGTGTTGCTGAAGGACGAATTGCACTCTGTCCCCTTTCTCACTACGCTTGATGGAAAGTCAGCTTGATAGGGAGACTTGTATTTTTTCTTCTTTGCGGACGGCGATCTTTCAAAATGTTCAGAGTCTACAATATATACGCAAAGACGTCATGGTGATAAGCGTGCCATACGAGTGCCCTCCTTGAGAGATTATTGTGTTAATTTCATGCACAGTATGACACCATTTATATTATGATTATCTGACCGTTACCAGTAGCGTTCAATTGCTGTGCCGGTCGCCGTAAAAATGGTCGCTTGCGAAAATTTCATTATAGCAAAAGTCAAAATGCGGGAGATTGTGTTGCCCACACGGGAGTGCGGGCGATAGGGTTCAAATTCGGGAGCCTCCCGCATGATCCGGGAGGTATCACATGTATGTTATTATTTCTTGGATGAAATTGCAACTAGATCCAGCTTTTTCCGCATTTTATCTTTACTTTATGAACACTCGCTTCGATGCGCCCGGATTTTTGGACGTTCCAATACTCGTTACAAGCTAAAATTATGATTCACCATGGTGCTCGAACTGACAGGAAGGGTCGAATTGACAGGAAGCAAGCATATATCAGGTAGAGATCCTTCGGGAACAAGACAGTTCACCGACAAGACAATTCACCGACACGGGTTTTGAAGACAGTTCACCGACAGATTTGAAGACAGTTCACCGACACTTTTGAAGACAGTTCATCGACACTTTTTTTATCACGTTATTGACATGTGACTCGAAAATATAATTGATTATTGTGAAGAAATATTGATGAATTATGATTTGAGGTAATATATTGATAAAATTTGTTGAGAAAGCGATATTTTGTTGGTCTGATTAATGATTTGATTGCTACATGAAGCTATTTGATGTGATCCTATAGCAAATCGTACATTATTTTGATGAAATTCGCCAGCAATTCAAATCATTCTTTTGAATATTTAAACAGATTTGTCCAGGCCTACCTTTTTATTTTTATATAGTTATTTTACGTGAGTGATATAAGACGTATTTTCGCTCAGACAATGTAATGATCGCTATATGCACTTGTATACATGCCTAATAAATCATATTGAAATAGCAAATAGGTAATTTGATTAGCTTTATATTAGGCCTTCGTTCATTATAACATCAATAAATGGTGAAAATTGTGACATTCCATATAGATACAATATTAAATTTGTCGATGAACTGTCTTCAATTCTGTCGGTGAACTGTCTTCAATTCTGTCGGTGAACTGTCTTCAAAATGTGTGTCGGCGAACTGTCCTGTCGGTGAACTGTCTCGATTCCGATCCTTCCTGGTCCTGTGTGCGGGCATTTGTGTATTTTGGAAATCATTTTACACAGAGACCGTTAAAGTGTAGCTATGTGGAAATATTTGAATTACCTGGATTTATTGGGATATTTTGCTGTCGAGTGCGTTTCATTATCGATGTGTCAAAATGTGCTGTCACAATTTCTGATGTTGTCAACTGACGTTTTCCGCCAAATATGGTAACCACTACAATCGGTAAATATGATGCTAAATACGCCATTGTTAGGCCAATGATGAGAAGAAATATATAAAGACTTAGGTGATTCATCTTTGAATCGATTGATCTTGGGAAGAAAGGCTCAAGTTTTGATGAAACGCGAATGACAGTTGTATAAACTTTCTTTACATCCGACATGTTGGCAAATTGAAAGGTGAAGGTCAGAAATCGCGGAAGGGCTGTGACTAAATGTCTGTACTGTACTGTACTGTACCCGACCGGGTAAAATACAGTACCGTAATAGCCGACGAATATCGGAAAGTAACGGAGAAAATCGATTACTGGCGGGCCGATTTGAGGTATATATACTGGATCCGAGTATCTACCAACCAAGTTGGAGCCAAAGTGGGTGCATAAAACCGGGTGTGCCGTGTGTGCTATATATGCCTTGTGCGCCGGGACCGCGGCACACCGTCACAATAACTGAAAAATGATGATCTACCAACCAAGTATTAGCCTCGTGTTGTTTTTTTTTGTTTGTTTTTTTTGGGAAAATTTAAAAAAGGAGAATCATTTTTAAAGTTAAAGTCTCACGTTGTTGACAGTGCAGACCCTGATCAGACACCGCAGAACTGTTATACTGTTCGTAAACGATGAATGTGAATAAAAATGAACTAATATTTTTACTCGAATCACGGACTGTGGGTACAAATTAGAACTGCCTCAAATGAAGCAATTAGTTTCGTTAAATGTAGTTCTTAATAGTATCTGAAGAAAAATATTATTAAGAAATAGATCAGCTCTAACAGTGAATTGCTGTATAATAGTTCGCTGTTTGGAGGTCAGTTGTAAAGAAGATCAAATCACGACCGCGCAGGGTGAGTGATTTATCTACGTACAACTGACCGACAAACAGTTAATCATTACTCAACAATTCACGTACTAGAGCTGATCTATTCGATTCTAACACACAATAAACGACGAAAACACATTTGAAGTCTTCAGCTTTTCCAACTTTCCGCCATTACACTGAATAAATCCCACCAATATATAGTTGGACAGTATCGCATACGTTTACATAAATATGTAGCGTATTTCAAGCCTAAAAACGAAGTTACACCGTCTAACGCCACGACTGACGTCATTTTGCACGGCGTTACAATTGACGCCAGCTAGTGCGCGCTTTCCACGCGCCTTCAAAACTGTGACTGTATCAGGGATAATCCTCATCATCGACAGTATATATATGCTCACAGCATGAACTTTTTTCTGTGTGTTTATTAGCAGTGTAGACTCTGGTCTGACTGATCCTAGGGAAGCAGTCTGATCCGGATCTTGGGGTGAGGTCAAAAGGTCAAATATCATTAAATTTAGGTTACCATGTTACCAAACTTTGCGTGTGTTCTCACAAATAAAAGATAGAAAACATATTGAACAGAATTTTCATTCTGTTGCCGGTATCATGCCCCAGGGGTGGGACTTGGGGTGCTGGGGTCAAAAACTTAAGCGTGGGGATTTGCGATGGCGCCCTATCGACTGCGCGTTCTAGGTTTTTCATTTAAAACGCGCGCGTTGTGGGTACTCAAAAGAACCATCTCAATGAGAAGGTTCTTTTGAGCACCCAAAAACATATAAGCGTAAGCTTTTCTCCCCATATCTGTGCTCTTTATTGGTTATCCCCATTTTATGATGTTATAAAATTTATTCTGTTATTTCCTTTATCTTTCTTTTGCACTTGGTAAAAGTACTCAACAAATATGTAACGCTTGTCAAACACAAAAATCTAATATACTGACGGACTTTAAAAACGCTACACTAGGATAACAGCTTTAATGTATGTCTCAAAAAGAATGCAAAGCAATCATTTTGATTGTATATTAGAGAGTATCACATGAAAACTTGTCCACTCCAAATTTATTTAAAGCGTTGAAAATGTAAACTCCTTGAGATAGGGGTCAACTCTTTCATTTGACAAAATATTATCAGTGAAAGACCCCCTACCTTTTTAATTCAAGAAACACGAGAAGCATCATGAACTTTGTTAGTCATCGAGGAATGGCTTTCATTTTGATTGGCAGGTCTGCGATACAGCAGGTCGGCTTTTTGACGTGAATCTGTGTGTACCCGTTCATTCGCTGACATATAAGCTCTGTTTCAGTAACAAAAACTTAACGAAGCAATAACGTCGTCGAGTTAAGTTGTACAATTAAAACTCCAGCCTCACCCAGGGGCAGGGACCCCGGAATCTGTTATTGTTACCCATGTTTGATAATGACAACTGTTTATATAATAAATGAGCTGTGGCATGGGATTTCCAACAATTTGGTATGTGAGACCAGCAAAGCCTCAGATCAACCTGCGCAAACGCGCAGTCTGATCAGAGCCTTTGCTAGTCGCTTGAACATTCTATGAATGTTAAACTACTGACGAACATAATTTGGAATTTCTAAGCTTATAGAAGGAAGCTGCACAGGCTCGTCTAAGTCAACACTTGTCAAAATGTCACATTGTTAGAAATCACTTGTCACGGCTCAAATATGCTTAAACCAACTGTACCACACGGGGAAATTAGTGCTTTGTTACAGTTTGAAACAAATGGGCCATCCTGAGGGGCAAGCACACGAACGTTTGTTACTTAAGGCATATGCGCAAACCCCTAATCAGGTCAGGCCCATTTGATGTATCCAGCTTGACAAGAGGATCGAATTCCATACTTGTGTTAGTAGAATAGGCTCAAGCGATTCTGTGAGGGCTCGACAGAGTCTTCGGTACTGGAAAATGTAATAAGTATGAAAAATCTCATGTGCTGACAAAATTGCAGTGCAGAAATATGAACAAATTATATATGATAACCGATGTGACAATATATTATTGTTTGCTTTAAACATCAGGGGCGATTCCAGGATTTCTGACAGGAGGTTCGGTTGTACAAAGGTGTGTGTGTGTGTTAGCTTTGCTGATTTTATCTCATTTTTTTTTAAATATCCCATGAAAATGAAATAATTTGGTCCCAGTGAGGCCACATAGGATTTTTAAAAGTGGGGGTGGGGAGGGGGTTTGAGCGAGTCCCCTGAACCCCCTCTGGATCCGCCACTGAACATCTTTATATTTTGATATTGTACTGTAAACCTAAATATTCTTCTGTTACACTATTTGTATGAAATAAAGTTTAAAAACTTGCTCAAAAACACCTTAATGGTATATGATGCACAACTGGCACTAGTCTGTTTCCCTCGGGTGCACGGCAATTCGTCAAAAAACATTTCGTCGATATGACTTTCAGCCCCATATAAAGCTATCAAACATTGAAATGTTGCAGAAAGAGTTTCGGTATTATCAGATTTGGGTATTTAGAATCGCTTCGGCGACCAACGAAGTCTCAGGCTAAATCTTTGTCAAAGCCTTGAAAATCGCTGCTCGCCTTAGCAAAAGATATTGTAGCATATGAGATCGAATTTAACCAGAGTTCCACCCCTATTTATAAAAGTTAAATAATGCCTGATAAAATGGTCCAGGGCCTGTGAATTATCCTTGAAAAAAAATGCAAAAGTTAATGAACTCTAGACGCGCGTGAATTCCGAGCGTGAATTGCATCTAGATCTACGTTACCTTCAGTCTCGCTTTAATAGCGTTATTCAAGGTAAAGAAACAAGTTCCAATTTATTGTGCATTATCAAACTGTTTTCCCCTTCGGAATGTTGCTTTTTTAGTTTATGCAATCACTTTAAGACCATTGAGAGCAATTATATTTTGCTTATTGACTTTGCCGAGTCCGCCAATTATCGATTTTCTCCGTTACTATCCGATACTCGTCGGCTAGTACGGTACTGTATTTTACCTGGTCGGGTACAGTACAGTACAGTACAGACATTTAGTCACAGCCTCGCGGAAGTGCATTTGGCAAGATTTGATTGGATGGAAATTTCTATTGTCATGAACGTCGTGCAAAAAACGACTGTTATATTGATTTTATCTTTCGGATATTTCGGTTCTTTACCTATATTCCTTTAACAAGATGTCAGCCTTCATAGTCAACATGAGACCCAAAGTAGAAGCTGAATAGTTCTAACAAAAAAGTATTCGGCCATGGCTCTTTTTACTGTTACGAGGTAGTGACGTCGAATAGATTACACCCCACTGAGAGTCTGGATGTGTGTGTGGAAGTGTGTGTGTGTTTTGGGCGGGGTGGGTGTCTCTCCCTTTCTGACTTTTGTCAAAGTTTTGTCACTTTAATTCAGTTTTAGTAACAACTTTAAGCTCTGACATGGTTTACTAGCCACGCTCTCGCTTTTGCTGAGGTGAACGCCAATAGTCCAGCTATTAAAGCCACACAAGTCAATAGCCACACCTCTGAATATTTGGGACAATAGAACCCAGATATCTGTCAATGATTCCGGGACATCTCAGGCCCCTGACAAACTTCGCCCCTTACAAACTTTGGCCGTAACAAACTCTCCCCCTGAAAAGTAGGACTACCAACTCGGCCCCCAACCCAAATATTGTTTCAGGAGGATGTAAATGTGCTTTATTCTATTTTTTAAGACGACCTATTGACGACAAACTCTGCAACAAATAACCAGCACCATCACAGTTTTAAATATCAGTGTGCAGTCCAAGTTGAGAAGTCTGATTTATGGCGTTTCATTATTGTCTAGGCTTCAATGTTATTATGACTCGAAGGGAAAGAGAATAGGTGGACTAAAGTTTTGTGCCAATATCAAAGTAGATGTGCAGTCACATGTTGCAGCAACTCTCAGGCAGATACATGTATATCTTTGTTGGCATTTATAATTCTCCCAAGTGCTTTAACACGCTCTTGCTCCTGTGGTCACGGATGATCTATTCTTCTGTGACAAGTCCTGTGATCTCATATACCGACTACACGTTAATTATCATTTGCTAAATAATGATATTTTTAGTTAGATATAAAACATTACATCTACATGTTACGTCGGCACAGTCACTCTGCACTTCTATGCCACTGTATTACAAGATCTGAAATATATTAACTTGTATGACAATTAGGGCCGACTTTGCTAGGGGCCGAGTTTGTTTGGAGTCGAGATGTCCAGTTTCTGTCACAGTTAGAAAACCGAAGCTTGCTGTGACAAACCTTTTGATTTGTTGTGGAGTAAATGCAATTGACAGCACAGTGGCTATAGCCAGGTGGTTGCCCCAAGCGTAGTTGGCCATGGTTCTTGCATAGAATTATTTTCATCTTCCGAAAAAGTGCTGGGCCCAATCAAATAACTACTTCTACTTGGGTGACTTGTTTTCCATCATTTGAATTTGCTGTGCCTGATCACGACATCTAGGGCACACAAGGTCTTGGTAGGCAATGAGCCTGCACTGAGAACACTCAATGGAATTCACCCTGACTCACACCTGACAGACCACACAACTTCAGGGAAAGCACCCGATTCAGGAAGATCAAGCCCCAGACCAGAGGCATGAGGCAGAGCTCTCTCAGAGTGTCAAGCAGTTTTACTCTTTGTCTGCTAGTGGAGTAAGACATTAATCAAGCTTGTGACTAGGTCCAAATAATCCCTGAATAGCTTTAAGTCCAGAATAGGAATTGGTATGGCTCACCTTCTTCCTATTCTGGACTGGGCTGTTCAGGGCTACTTGACTTCTAATGAGTCATTAACCCTTTCCTTCATGAGGCCTAAATGATATATATGTGTGGTTCCTGTTGCATACCAACAAAATTTAGGGTACGTAGGTAGGGAAATTATTAATTTTGATATAACATTTAACAAAGAAAATAGTGACAAAATCTGAAAAAGTGCCCATTTTAGGTATTTTTTTCTCCAAAGACCATCTTAATGTTTAGGGTAGGGTTTAAAAAAATAGGGTAGGTAGGCCAACAGGAACCACACATACATTTCATTTAAGCCTGAATATTCATGCTAATTAAGCTCCACGCACTATGAATAATTATATAAATAAACTTTCATGTTCGTACATAGAAGTTATAGAACAAAGAAATTTCTTGTCAGGTCCACTAGTGTAGGATAATACCCAATCATATTTCTATAAGAAAACAGGGTAGGCCCTAAAAAGACCGCTCTTACAAGAGCTGCCTGATCTGGGTCTTCTCTCTTTGCAAAAGCTTTTGCAAAGAGAGCAGTTAAGAGTTAGCATTTTGCATGCTGGGTAAATTTCCATGCTCTTGTTTTGATCTGCTGACTTATTTCAAAATTAACTTTTTCAAAAGTTCTTTCACACTACCAGAATGTTAAACAGTTTAGATCCAGGTCAGGACCTATAGAACATCCGTCCTGATCTGGTTCCAAACTGTCAGCAAAAGTTATCAGTAGGCCACATAAATAGGTAAAGAGTTAACCCTTAAAGCGCCAATAAAAAAAAAATACATCTGAAAATGTCGTCTGCTGAAGTCGTCTGCTGCAAATGATTGCCTAACATTACTGACAAATTAAGTATAGAAGCAAACAGGGTGGACCCAGAACAGACTGCTCCTATAGGAGCAGTCTGATCTGGGTCCACACTGTTTGCCACAGAGGCTTCTTAAACATTTCAGCAGCCGAGAAAAGCAGACGACTTTTGTTGCGATTGGTACATTAAGGGTTAAATCATTTTTCATATTTTCAGGTTTATGGGTGATGATGATCTTGTGGAAGAAGATCAAACGGTTAAAGCCGCTAATATACTGGAGAGGCTCCAGGCAGAAGCTAAAGCGAAAAAACAAGTGTTACAGGCAACCTCACCCAAAGACAAGTTATTAGATCATGGTAAAAATAAATCAGCTGATTCACATATTGAATCTATTGATAGAAAAGTAGATTTGCACGCTGATAAAACTGCTAATGATAGAGATGAGGGACAGTTAGAAAAGAGCTTAAGTTATCATATGATGTCGCATCTGGGAGTGAAATAACGCTATGCATTAAAATCTATAAACCACTAGTGCAAGATTTTTTGCATATTTAAACAACTGATATTTGATTATGTTCCCAATGGCAAAAAGTATATTTTTTTACCAATTTAAAGGGGAAAATTCCCAATTGAAGGAACAAAAAAAAATTATCTTACCATTTTGGGACTTCTTAACAGCATTGTGCCACAACAAATTGTATTTTTGCATTCCAAGTTTGAAATATGCTTCTTAGTGAACTAAAAATTTGACTTTTTGTTTTACTTGATCATATTATATGGTGTGAGTTTTCCCAATTTCGTCTAAAATGACTGGAAAAAATCCCAATTCTGGGGGTTGGGTCATGTTCCCAAAATGGGGAGAAAAAACCCTGTAGTGGTTTACAGATTTTGGTAACATTATGAAATTACGTCCATAACAATGTAACATAAATAGTGACAGTCTTAACTTTTAGCTAGAGATAAGATTGCAAAGTAATCTTAATGTCATATGATAAATTGAATCTAACATTCCTGCTATTTGTATTATTGAATTTCTTAAACTCAATGCGAAGAAGCAATAAAATACTCGGCAAGCCTCACATTTTATAGCTTTTCCTCAACTCGTTTATTAAATTCAGTAAAACATGAGCAATCATATCAGGCCCCAAGATAAGAGTGGGTAACTGAAAATTATTTTTCTTAATTTTCAACCAAAACATATGTTGTGGGTACTCAAAAGAACCGTCTTGATGAGATGGTTCTTTTGAGCAGCATCGAGACGGTTCTTTTGATCAGGCAAACACATGTTTAAACTAATGGATAAGAAAATAATCACAATTTTACTTTTAAATTTTTTGCATAACTGGTCCTGTGTCATATAAGATCCTCTATTTAGCTAATAAAACATGAGTACTCATGTAAGATCCACTATTAATACTCTGATTCTCTATTTAGCTAATGAAACAAGAGAAGAAAGTACAAAGGATAAAAGGCTAAAAGTAAAAGACAAATTACGGAAAAGTGATCAAGTCAAAAGTGCCAGTGATTCACCTACTGAAGATGAAATATCATTTTATAATGATTCAGAATATAAAGAACTTCAAACAAATGAAGCATCTGTGAATGCAGAAGTGCATGGAGACTATGAAGAAGTTAGAAAACATAAACATAAAAAGAAAAAGCATCGCCATTCACTTTCAGAAGAGCCTGATAGTTATACCTTGGCTGTGCAAGAAGAAACAGAAGAACCTGTACAATCTGCTAAAAAGCATAAACGAAAACACAAGCATAAATCTAAAAATGATGATTCCAAGTTAGAAAGTGATAGTGACAGATTAGCAGGTGATAATGAACCCGAGTTGGACAGCATATCAGATGAATTTGTTTCAAAGAAGAAAAAGAAAAAGCACAAACACAAACACAAGGAAGAAGTTGAAAGAGATGAGAAAGATGATAGTGTTGCAGTTGAGATGGATGAGGAACATTATGATGAGGAACATAGTGTTGGGATGGAGGAAGATTTGGATGAAACAAAAGAAGAAAATGTTGAAAAGTCGTTTACTGATGATAGGCCAGATGAAATTGGTGGATTCACTGTTATAGGTGACTGGAAAAAGAATAAAACAGAAAAAGTAAGCATGATCTCACAGTACTTATACAATATATGGGTGAAAGTTTTCAGGATTGTTCCTGAATTCAGGGCTTTGAGGCTGAATTTCTTTGGAAAGTCAGCCTCAAAATGCTGAATTAGGCTGATTTCAATAGCTTCTCTGATGTATTTTCTGTTTATCAACAGACAATTAACCATATAAACTTGAAAATGTCGATATATTATAGGCATACTGCAAGTTTTTAGAGATGAATTTCTAAAGTTCAGAATTTTTAAAATTTTGAACTTTCACCCATGCTTATAATTATGTTTACCCTTTATACATTTATATGTTTTTCCTTTTGGTTTGATACATATCCAGTAGCCTTTGGATGGTCCATTGTATATCTATAGAGGGGTCATAAGTTATATTATCCAAATAAAAATTGTATTTATTTCTCAGAAGATGGTTTTGTCTTAGCAAATAGTGTAGGCCTTGATGAAATACCGCATGATGCGGCCTTTCATCTTGGCCTTCACTGTTTGCCAAAGTAAGCATTTAGGAGTCAGTAGTATACAATGGGATTATTGTGATAACAGATACAGGCTTCTAGAGAAGAGTGTATAATTAGAAATTGATTTTTTTTTATTTCTCAAAGATAACATTGTTGTGAAGAGCAGTCTTGGTGAGACAGGTTTTTTTTTGGCAACCAAAACAAATGTTAAAACTGATGGGTAAGACAGTATTTACAGTTTTGTTCTCAAAATTTTGTTTATCTAAAATCACCACCAACAAAATGTATGATTTGTATTGTCAAAATTTGATTTTATGCTCCTTGAAGAGGAAGCACATAGTATCTGGTCTGTCTATTAGTTCTTGACCACAAGCTGAAGCTCGTCAAGTCAACCAAAGCATTTAGTTTCCACAAAATAGTGAATACATCTCCATAAAAATGCAATATAGCATAAAATATTTAAAATTCATGAGGACTGTGTTTGAATAAGCCCTTTGTATAGAAAGTGTTTAATTTACTGTCATAACAAGCTTTGAAACTGTCTTTTAAATGTGGTAGTTATTATCACCTTTGATTAAAGGTTTAACCATTTTCTAATTCCTTGACAAAATGTTATGGATACTTATACGAAGTACAGTAAAATCTGTCTTAAGCGACCACTCAAAAAAAGACAAGACAAAGGTCTTAAAGACAAATGGTAGCTTAATGAAGGTCGAAAGTATTGCAGAATGCTCTTTTAGAGCATTCTGCAATACTTTTGATCTGCATTAAGCGATAAACGGTCTTGAAAACCAATTTTTGGTCTTCTCTTTGAGTGGCTGCTTAAGACAGGTTTTACTATACAGTGATTTTATTTGGCCTTTTTTACCGCCATATATATGGGAGTCATTCCCAATCCAAAAATGGCCTTAAGGCTTTATTTTCCCAATTTTGTGTATTTTAGTACTTATTTTCCCAATTTTTACGATATATACAGTGTTCGCAAATGTGAAGGAAAAGGTAGCTTCCCAAAATCATATACTTACTATAAATATGCTTACTATAAATACACACAAGAATATTTCTGTTATAAAATATGAAATCTGTAATCAGTTTTTATTGTTAAAAAAAGACTTACATTTCGGGCTTTGGTTGTATTCTAGGTGAAGCGGGTTCTTCCTGATTGGTTGTCTCATCCAAGCGTAATATCAGCTGACTTGAAAAAAGACCAGCTACCGGTGACTGACATGCCTGGACTGGATAAAGATCTCATAGAAAGGCTTCTAGAAAATAAGATCACTCATTTCTTTCCTGGTAAGATGTACTCTAACCCTTAATGTGCCAATCGCAACAAAATTCGTCTGCTTTTCTCGACTGCTGCAATATTTAAGAAGCCTCAATGGCAAACTGTGGACCCAGATCAGACTGCTCCTATAGGAGCAGTCTGTTCTGGGTCCAGCCTGTTTGCTTCTATACTTAATTTGTCAGTTATGCTAGGCAATTATTTGCAGCAGACAACTTCAGCAGATGACGTTTTCCGATGCATTTTTTTCTTAGCGTTTTAAGGGCTAAATTACTAAGCACTGTCCAAATAAGCAAAATGTGTCATATTCATCAGATTTATTATATGATTTGAGTAGTGCTCAAAAGAACTGTGAGTGCTTACCAGAATGTCTCTTTTCTTTTGAGCACTCACAACATGTTTTGGTTAATGAATAAGAAAATTTATTTGTAATTGCATATGCCTGCTAAACAAATTTATTAAATCCAAAGGACGTGTAACGGTTTTGTATTACAAATGGCCCAGTCTCTAGTTTAATGTCCACAATTTATTTTCTTCATTGAAATGTATTTATATGATAAATTTTGAGGTTAAATGCATGCCCTATCAACCACACTTAACACTAAGTCTATGGTAAAACCAAACACCCTCGTGTACTTTGTGACTCAATTACATACATGTCCGCATGCGTAACCGGATAAAACTTTATCTCTTATTATTGTGCATATAATTTTACACCATGAAATGGTAACTGCCAGTCGGTTCCACATGCGGCAAATACCGTAAAAATACTTTTTCTGCCAATTTTGCCATCATTTCATGCTGAGTATTGAAAATCACTGGAAGGAATTTTGATTGTTGTCCGAAAATGGAATAAAATATACATATCATCAAGCTCGTATCAATACTATATTTCTTTTAAATACTATTTGGACATGTTGCGTTTGAAAGGCAAATACAACAATGTTTCAGTAAATGTGAGTCAGAGAGAGAGAGGGAGGGAGAGAGGAAGGGAGGGAGAGAATGAAGGAGGGGAGGGAGAGAGCGAGGGAGGGAGAGGGGAGGGAGAAAGAGGGAGGAAGGGAGGGAGGAATGAAGGAGGGGAGGAAGGGAGGGAGAGAATGATGGAGGGAGGGAGAGAGAGGAGAGGGAGGGAGGGAAGGAGAGAGAGGGGGTGTAGAGAGAGAGGGAGGCAGAGAGAGAGGGATGAAGAGAGGGGGGAGAGAGAGAGAGAGAGGAGGGGAGGGAGAGAGAGCAAGGAGATAGTTGAAAAAGCCTCCCCATTTCTTTTACTGATACACAGATTTCTGCAATCAGTGTTTTGGTATATTCTGTTTTTATGATGACAGCTCACCCCCATGTTTGTTTTGGCATGGCTCATTGTCAAAACATTGTCAAAATTGAAAATTATGTGATCATTCTTTGGAGCATGAGGGATAATTAAACAATTATTGGTACTCTCGCATTACAGGGTAGACACTGTTTAATATTGCCATACACTGGGAGTTAGGAATGGAAAGTATATAACATTAAATGGAATTGTACCCTACCCACTTAATAAAGTTATGTTACCCTGCAGGTGATCTTGGAATTTACGTCAATGCTACCAAAATCTTGTCATTCGTTAAGGTCTTTACAATGCTGTATCTGTGTCAGTTTTGTCGAACGTTTGCCATTGATTAAGATGATAGAGTACAGACAATCCTTTTTCGCAGAGTGATCCTGGTGACCTTGACAATTAGGTCAATGCCACATTAAGCTAACAATTTGTTTTAGCTGTCCCAGATAGTTTCTGTGCAAGTGTAGATAAAATCCATCTAACGGTTTATAATTAGAGCACAGACAAAAAGCTACATCACAGCACAGATATTGGAATCATTTAATATTCCACAATTTTGAAAGAACCATGTCAGTTTTCCGGTTATATTAACGGTTAATGTGAGGTTATATGAACAGAGAGGAGCTAATGTGATGTCTGCAAATGCAAACGATCAACTTATACTGTAATGGAATGTCAAAGTTAACACCTAGCTATAGTTAACTTATTGAAGCTAGTAACTTCTCATATACATATATGATATATATAGGTGGCATAGATATCATTGTCAAGTAAATCAATGTATTTCTTTCATTCATTTTTTTTCGTTTCAATTCAATGTTATTTATACAAGAAAGGGTGCACAACACAAAAGTCAATGGCCTGAATGCGTACCCCACAAGTATTTTATTCATAAATAGAGTGTAATACACTTTTAATGCAAACTTACTTTTTTGTCACAATATCTGTGCTAAACTGGTTGTTTCCTCAATATATATCGCTCTAGTGAAATAATTGCAAACTATTTGCAGTATATATGCAGCAACCACTTATCTGCATTTGGTAAGTATTCACTTGCACCTGCAAACACAAATACGTTGAGCGTTAAATGATCCGAATACTCTATTTTAGACGTTCATTCACCTTTACCAAAACAAAATGTAGGCAGTTCAAACGGTTCTGAAATCCCTGCTATGACGGAAGTTGTCACCCTTGAAATAGTTGTATCTGCCACAATTGCTTGAAACATAGCTATGTGTTTTAATGCCCTACGTCATTGCTCTACGTCACAGTCAGCAATATTTCAGTCATGATGTTTTCCTCGGTTGAACATGTACTAAGCAATAAAGATGAAGTGTCTTGCACAATGACACAAAACATATGATTCTTGGGGACTGTAAACTGCGATCTCTTAGACACATGTCTGTGAGGCTGAGATACTATAGTTGTCTTCTAATAGGTAAGTGATATAGACCAGTGATATAGACCAAAGAGCTATCATGAGTGTTGAATATCTGAATCGTGACATGCATAAAATATGGAGCAGATATGCATTCTGTACAGGCAACCTATGATCGCCTGCTATGATTATGAACATGGTCTTAAATTGTAGCGACTGAAATATTTATTCTGCATGTTCTCCTAAATAGGTGCACATTTATGTGAATTAAATACCAATCCAGCAAATAAGGTTGCGCAAGTAATGCATATAACATATGCACGCTGTTGTGCATGTCCTACCGATTTTTTTGAATAAGCTGAAATATGTTTATTTGTGCTAGAGATTAAATGGAAAAAAAACGATAATGCACTAATAGTCTTAAATGTTCAATATATATTACACCTGAAAATAAACCCATCGCCTCAAGGTAATCTTAAACAAAGTTTTAGCCAAGTTTGAGTATAGTTTTAATTAATTATGGTAGTGATAGCTCAAATCACAACATAGACATGACGATTATAAAAAGACGCATGTTTGGCATCATGTTTGAGGTCAGTTTGCTTTTTGCATCTTTTAAAATATCTACATTCATGAACAAACCTCTGTTCATACACACTAGTGAGAAACTTTAATTCACATGGTTGTATATGCCGTCGTTAAATTCAAAACATACTCATGTAAAAGGGCAAAGATCAAACTACCTTATATTTAAATTTCAGCCAAATTCATCGTGGGCCAAAAAACAGCCAAACCGTTACACGTCCTTTCATGGTAAAACTTCTAAATATTTTAAACATTTGACTTTGAAATAGGCTTGAAATATCTTGAAAATGTACACTGGCCCTACAACCTACCCACCGCTCTCCAAAAAACACACAAAAAACCCAACCTATCAGCAATTATAAAATACCCTGTTCATTTGCATTGGAAAAAATCAAACATTTCACATAACAGTGCAACCTGCGGTACTCGTAAACACAAGCAGACAAATGGAATTGGAGCCCTGTAGTAGCTTGTTCATGTATATCGACAACTTGCATAATTAAAAATGGAGGATCTTACATGAGTGCTCATGTTTTATTGAATTTATTAAACGAGTTGGGGAAAAGAGACAAAATGCGAGGCTTGCCGAGCATTTTATCTCTTTTTCGCAATGAGTTTAATAAATTCAATAAACCGTGAGCACGAATGTTAGATTCTATTTATCATATGACATTAAGACTACTTTGAAATCTCATTTCTGACGTAAAAATGTTATGGACGCAATGTTGTTATGGACGTCATAATGCTTCCCGAAAATCTGTAAACCACTAGTGGTTTATCGATTTTAATGCATGGCTTTATTTCAGTCCCAGACGCGACATCATGTGATAATGAGTTTTTATTTATGGTCCCTTTAATATTTAGTATTATTTTTACTTTCCTATTGTAGTACAGATGCAAGTGATTCCTTCCCTGCTGGAGTCCATCTCTACTGGGTTTCATATTGGTAGAGCAGGTTACCGGCCTAGTGATATTTGTGTGTCAGCTCCAACAGGAAGTGGTAAAACCCTCGCCTTTGTTCTGCCAATCATTCAGGTATTTTAAACTGCATGTTTCTGTTTTGTCAGCCTCCTTACATGTACGGGAAATAAGATTTTGGCAGAATGATAGATTATATTTGAGTATATATCATTGGATGTACTGTTGGAAATTAAGTGAGAGGAAGAGTAAAACAATATTTAGGACATTTTGAATATTATGGTTATCCCCTTATAATGCACATCTGTGCATGCTTACCATTAAAACCTTTGTTTCATCTCAAAAGCAAGGTTGGGTGGTCGAAACCACCCCCGGTTTTAACCAGCAGTTTTAATATGCCAAAAAGTGGTCAATACTGGTCAATACGAATCTGAGTGGTTGATTGAAAATTCTAAGGAACGTTTTTGTGGTGGATTGAGATATTTGTACAGGTTTTATGTTCTATCTATTGAAAAAGAAAAAATACTGTTTTGTCCCTGCCAAGGGCACTTTTTATGTTGAGATTTCTATCTAAAGACCTTAGCACTGAGATCTGCATTACAGTCCCTAGCCTAACACTAGTTTTTCTTGCATCATCAAAGGCAGAATAGAATAACCAACCATACAGTTTTTGTTGCTCAATTTTGAGACAATAACTTGTATTAGTTTATGACACTTGGTTAATTATTAACTGATAACAGCAGATAATGAATGACCACACTTTCATACCTCTATATACACACAGATGCTTTTGAATATTAGCCAATACATTTTAAGCTCAGTGATTGGATAGGTGTTATAAACTGGACACACCTTCTTCAGTCTGAGAGACATGCCAGGTATATTGACAGTTGTTTGTTCTAGGGTATTTAAATATTTAAAGCCATAGTGGTGCATAAAACTGGGTGTGCCGTGTGTGCTATATATGCTTAGTGCGCCGGGACCACGGCACACCTTCAATATAACCGAAAATAGTAGTAGGGTATTTAAATAAAAAAAAAAAATAACTCCTTGATATATCTGATATATTGTTCAACATTAAGTGTTTTCTTTATAATTTTCACACCTTTGTCTTTTCAGGTAAGTAGCCAAACCAATTTGAATTTTAACTAATACAGCGTCTTTTATTTGTACATGATAACCTCAGTGATGATCAATTTGAAGTATTGATTTTTTTTTCACTTTCTCTCATTTTAAAATATGTCCTTGATTTTTTTTTTTATTTCTTTGAAAAACCTAGTTTTAAAATTTATTTATGTTCATTACTTGAATTTGCCTTTTTTATTAATGGTTAATAGGAAATAAGTTCAAGACTGTTACATGTATAGTCTGAACTGAAACTTGTGGTAATGATTTGGACTGAAGATCTAAGACTATTGACATTCATTTCTGTTTATTTTACAGCTTATTAATTATTAATACTTTTTTAAAAGCAAAATCAACACATTTTCAGTTAAACCTCAGTGTATTATCTTATCTTATATTAAACAACTTTTAGTCTTTATAGAGTTCAGTAAAATGGGGGATAAATAATGCAAAATATCTTCACATCAACCAAGTTTTTTCAATCGACCAATTGACCACCAATCGACCAGTAATGACCAGTTAAAACCAGTAATGACCACTGGTCTGGTCAATATGCATATTGACCTGTCAATTGCCAACCTTGCTCTAAAGTGGAATGTTGCAAGCCACATGTCATCTAAGGAAATGTGACGCAATTGATGACGTCAAACTATTTCTGACAATATATCATGGATATACTGTTGCAAATTTCTAACGTTTTCCAATCAGAGGTCTGGTTACAATAGCAAGGGCACCAGAATATGTTTTATCAGTCACATGTACCTCGCATATTAACAGCATTGTTGCACATTGCATGATAAACTTTGTCTATCTCACGGCATGTGTCTTTATCAGGTCATGATGACGTTGCACTTTTTGAATGACGTTGCCAATGACACTGAATCGGCACAACAATTAAAAAATTACCTCATAATTGCTAGTTTGAAGAGTGAAACAATGGGTAAACTGATAAATAGAATACCAGGTGAGCGTCTTTTGATATCAAGTTTACCAGGCTCGGCTTTGAGAATGCATGTTGAATCGCTCGGCAAGCCTCGCGATGTCAACAAGCATTCTCAAAGCCTTGCCTGGTAAACTTAATATCAAAAGTCACTCACCTAGTATTCTCTTTGTATTTACCCAAAATGTTCAAACAGATAGACAGAAGCAAATACTTTGCTGTATTTGCTATTCCTATACTACCGTTTAGCCCTATACATCTTGATGGATTATCCCATACATATTGATACATTAAGTAAAGAATTGTCAATTTTGTATTTTACGATGTGGCTGATACAGTAAAACTTAACCGGCCACTCAAAAACAGACAAAACAAAGATCTTAAACACAAATGGTAGCTTAATGAAGGTCGAAAGTATTGCAGAATGCTCTCTTGGAGCATTCTGCAATACTTTTGACCTGCATCAATTGATAATTGGTCTTGAAAACCAATTTTTTGGTCGCTTAAGACAGATTTTACTTTATTTCTGTCACTGAAGAATGGCTTTGTCTTAAACAGTGCAGACTCTTCACTGTTCGCCAAAGTAATGTTTGTGGAGTGCAGTGGCTCATTTGGTAGAGCGTTTGACTGGGGATAGAAGGGTTGCTGGTTCAAACTTAAGGGCCGAAGGAGTCACTGTGTAGTGTCCTTGAGAAAGACACTTTATCCGGTGCTTAGCACTGGTTTAACCCAGGAAGACCCGTCCCGACATGACTGAAAATTTGTTGACTGGTGCTTAAAGAATAAAAAACACATACATACAAAACAAAGCTGAGCTTGAAAACTAGCGATACTATCTTAATAGTAACCCCTGCATTATGACCTTTTGTCAGTCAAAAAATGATTCATTATTGTAAAACAAATTGTCACATGATGCCGCGCCCTGGAGTGAAATAACGCCATGCAATAAAATCAACATTTTCGGGAAACGTTATGAAATGACCCTTTTAACGTCACACTTATGGCAAAACCCTAACGATTTTACGCCAACAATATGAATTCAAAATAATTTGAATGTCATATGATAAACAGAATCTAACATTCGTACTCCTGTATTATTGAATTTATTAAACTCGTTACGAAAAAGAGATAAAATGCTTGACAAGCCTCGCATTTTATCTCTTTTCCCCAACTCTAATAAAATCAATAAAACATGAGCACTCATGTAAGATCCGAGATATTTACAGTCTGATTTAGAGACAATTCTGTCTTAGCATTGAATAATTTGCAGGATTTTCATTATTTTTAGGCCTTGAGAAATAGAGTGACGTGTGAAGTCAGAGCTCTTGTTGTGCTTCCAGTAAAAGATCTGGCCTTACAGGTGTTTAAGGTCTTTCAGGCTTACTCGGAAGGATCAGGTTTAAAGGTAACATATGTTTAGATAAACAAAAGTTTTGAGCGTAAAATTGTAAATATTTTCTTACCCATCAGTCTTAACATATGTTTTGGGTGCTCAAAAGAATTGTCTCATTGAGACGGTTCTTTTGAGTTCACTCAACATATGTTTGGTTGAGAAATAAGAATTTTTTTCGTTACGCACTCTTAACTAAAGTCTTGTAACACTTTGGTGGAGATACATAAATATTTTGATGTAAAATGTTTATTATTTTCCTATCAATCAGTTTAAACATACTTTTGAGGTGCTCAAATGAACACTCTTTTTGGGACACCACTTCTTCTGAGTTCCCCAAAAAATATATTTTGGTAGAGAAATAAGAAAATGAGCTTTTAATTACACAGTCTTATCTGGAGGCATGTAAAATTGATAAGGCATGGGTATGCTTAGCTCTTTCCATCATAAGGCCAGTTAAGCTAAAATTTTCAGCGTTAAATTGCGATTATTTTCTTATCCATCAATTTAAACATGTGTTTTGAGTGCTCAAAAGAACCGTCTCAGTGAGTCAGTTCGTTTGAGTACCCACAACATATGTTTTGTTTGAGAAATAAGAAAAATAATTTTTCGTTACACACTTTTATCTGGGGGGCTGTTCAATGCTGGGAAATGTTGCATACAATACTTTTTTTTTGCATCTGCTGGTTATTTTCAAAATGAACTTTTTAAAAAGATTCTTTTTGGAATACCATCAGATTGTTTAGTAGATTGGATCCAGATCAGGCCCATTGTTTTGTCTGGCCTGATCTGGGTTCAAACTGTTTATAAAGGCTATTAGCCTATGGCCCTGGGAGTAAAGAGTTTACATGATATTACCATGTTTACCCTACATATTCATACTCCTAAATTTCTTACTATATTTGCTGTAAAGTTAAACCAAAGATATTTGACCTCCTGATGAGATGTGTAAAGCCCCCCTGTCCCACAGAGCTTGTGACCGCCCCACTACCCAAAGCTTAACCCTTAATACGCCAATTGCAACAAAAAACGTCTGCTTTTCTCGTCTGCTGAAATGTTTAAGAAGCCTTGATGGCAAACAGTGTGGACCCAGATCAGACTGCTCCTATAGGAGCAGTCTGTTCTTGGTCCACGCTGTTTGCTTCTGTACTAATTAGTCAGTAATTTTATTCAATTATTTGCAGTAGACGACTTCAGCAGACAACATTTTTGGATGCATTTTTTTCTTGGCGCTTTAAGGGTTAAGGCACCAAGTGGTAGCCTATCTAAGCAAGTCACAGCCAGTCTTTTGAACGTGTACCGAAAATTAGCTGTGACTAATTTTGATCACAGATTGGTTGCAAAGGTTTTCTAAAAGTAGCTGATCAGTTGCCTACTAGTTGTTTATCGGTCATCAACCAGTTTTATCAACACTTTGGAGAGAGCACAGTGCCTCAGTGGTAGAGTGCTTGACTCGAGACCAAGAAGCTGCGGTTTCGAGCCTCACCTGAGTCTCTGTGTTGTGTCCTTGAGCAAAACACATTTATCCTTGGTAGTACTGGTTCAACCCAGGAAGACTTGGCCTGACATACAGTCAAACCTTGATTATTCGAAGTGCCAGGGACCGCAGGAATCCTTTCGAATAATCGGTAGTTCGAATGATCGAAATCAGGAGTTTTGGGATATTTTCGGAAAAGCTTTGATGCTTTCATATAACGTCGTTTGCAACTTTAACTTGTGTTGTCCGTGAAGTAATCAAAACATCTGTCAAAGCATTTAAGAAAATGAGCTCACTGGAGGTTGTGGCCTCATCGTCTCTTATGCTTTGCAGGTCTAAGAACGCAGAAAAGAAAAGAAAATCAGAGCGTTTAATACATCTTTGTATTGATATCCACTATATACATGTACCAACATCGATAACAATAATGAAAATGATGGTTAAATGTAATTGACAAACCATATTTACTGACGAAATATTGTCTCCTTCTTTATCGCCCTACTGTCATAACGTCTCCACCAGCTAGCACACAAGGTCGGGCCATCAACGGCCCACCAGCGATAAGCCAATGAGATGGCATATCACTGGTGGGCCGTTGGTTGCCCGACGTTGTTTACTTTTTTTGGCTGGTAACTTTACTTTTATTTCAGCGAAAACATACGATTTGTGTGTTAAAAAGAACCGTCTCGATGAGAGGGTCATTTAAGCATCCAAACCTAGGTCTTGGTTGTTTTCCCTTAATCGAAAAATTGTGTCTTAGGCATTTAAAAGAAGTGTTTCGACGAGACAGTTCTTTTGAGCACCCAAAAGACATGTCTGTGATGTTCGTCTATTATCGAAATTGTTATTTTGGTTGTAACCTGTGGTTGTACAAAAGTTGGTGCGCTTGGTGTGTTCGCTTAATTAATGTAAACAGTGGTCAAGAATAAATCAAAGGATGAGAGACGACCAAATTAAAAAGAATCTTAGCTCATGTATGCCCCTAATTAGACATTTAAAAAACATCAATCAAAACCATCATTGCAAACGACCTTAATTAAAGACACCATTTACTCACTTAACGGTTCATCACGTAATAGTTTGAACGTTAATCCGGTGTCAATTACCTGTAGCAACTTTGTTGCTAAATCACTCGGGTGTGTAAATTGAACTCGACCAAAGAAATCATGATCACCATGCGTGACATTTTTGACTTCGAATCTGGAAGGGTAATTTAATAGGTTTTCTTTAATCGGGACCGACGAATCACTTCGAAAAAATGAATTTTTCGGATAATCGAAATTCGAATAATCAGTAGTTTTATTGCAATAGATAATAGGGAAAAAAGTCGGGACTGTCCGTCGTCTTCGAATAACCCAGTAGTTTCGGATAATCGACGTTCGGATAACCGAGCTTTGACTGTAACTGAAAAATTGTTGACTGGGACGTAAAGAATCAATTCAAACAAAACAAAACAAAAATCAACACTTTGGCTCTGGCAATAGTATTATAACCGGTGACCCCTTTATAAATATATGCACCATTCAAATTTTATCATATCAAATCAGAAGGAAAAAACCCATAAGTATATAAAGGGTAAAACTTCCATGGTTGAAAGTTTTCAGGATTAATTCTGAATTCAGGATTTTGAGGCTGACTTTCCATAGAAAGTTAGCCTCAAATGCTGAATTAAGGAGATTATAATAGCTTCTTTGATTAGCTTCTTTGATTAGTTTTCAGATTAGCTAAACGCAATTAATTATTTTAACTTTAAATTATTCATTTTTGTAGCCATCCTGCAAGTTTTAAAATTTGAATTTCAAAAGTTCAGGATTTTGAAAAATTTGAACTTTCACCCATGAACTTCTAAGTGGAAGTTTGTTTGTGTTGATGCTTAACATCCCAGTCAACAATTTTTCAGTCAGGTTGGCATGTTTTCCTGTCTTTCTGGGTTGAATCTGTACTTAGCAGAGCCTCAATCTCAAGCCCAAGACTACCTCTGAACCACTGCGCTCCTCCTTAGTGGAAGTGAAGAAATTGTATGGACTCTGAGCTAACTCTTTCCTTCATGAATATTCTTGCTAAGCTCCACCCACTATGAATAATTATATAAATAAACATTCACGTTTGTAGAACAATGAAATTACTTGTCAGGTCCACTAGTGTAGGATCATATCTAATCATATTTCCATAAGCAAGCAGAATAGACCCTGATCTGGGTCTGCTCTGTTTGCAAAATGTTATAAGGCATCTCTATGAGGTAAAGGGTTAAAATATTAAACAAGTATTTCTCAGGCCACTTTTTTGAAAAACAGATGAGGCAGGCAGGTTTTTATTTTTATTTCCCAAGAAACAGATGAGGCCACTTTTTTTCTTTTTTTTTTATTTCATTGAAAACTAACGAGGCACCTTTTTTTGTTCATTTTAAGTATAAAAATGTCGATATTTTGATTTTGACATATGAATAAAATAAATGAGGCCACATTTTTTTTATTCAAGTCTGAAAAAAGACAGATAAGGGGCATTTGAATTAGATGAGGGAGGGCCTGAGAATTTTTTTTTATTTGGCCTAAGTGAAATTAATTTTTGTGTGTTCCAGGTTGGTTTACTAGTAGGACAAAAGACGTTCTCAGTTGAACAGCAGACCATTGTCAGAAAAAGGTATGTTCCATTTGTCTTGTTTCATAAATTTGACAATTAACCCCTGTCATGTTGAGTATTTTTATGTACTATACTCCTCCTGAACTTTTATATTGTTAACCTGCAGTTTTACAGTTGTAAGCCTGTTTTTTCAATTTGAGTTGAAAACAGCATGGTTCCTGATCAGATGGCTTTGTCAGTTTCAAAGCCAGCTGGTCTGGATCTACACTGTTTTCAAAACCATTTAAAACATGGGCATACAACTTAGGCTGTGATAGTACCAATCCTCTGGCATAACACCTCTGAGGTTTTAGCCCACGGTTTTAGTTCACTTGAGCTAATTGGTTGAGCTAATAGTTTATCAAAGGCTCTTTTGTCTGTCGGTCAACATCTTTTTCTCCGAAACTACTTGGTCAGTCAACAACAGATTGCATATTTATCCTCCATTTGAATTTGGAATGGAAGTTTGTTAGTTTGATCTTGAGCACATGAAATGTATGTTTGCCATGCCCATATAAGGTAACAGCCCTAAGATATTGTCTTCTCCAGGCCCATATGGCTGATGACCCCTTAAAAATTGGTATTTAGCATCAAGGATTCATGGGAGTGGGGGCCCCTAAAATTTGTTCAATTGATGATCCTAGGTTGACCTCTACTGGGTGTAAACTGTTTATAAATGTTGTCAGCAGATGACAGGATCTGACAAAGAGTGTTCATGAATGAAAAGCTATCTAGTGGAATTGAGTGGCCTAATATCGACCTCTACAGGCAGACTGGTCAGCGCCTTTGTTATTCCCTTTTTGGAAATTATCATATCTAAACTTGGTACAAGCAAAACTTCAATTTTCTAGCTATTCTTTGTAGCTGAGGAGACTGGTTTGAGTCTAGCCTTGTCAGAAACACGGAAGAATGATATTTTTCGCGACGAGGCCCATGTTTGGTTCTGAGCTTTTCTCTCCTTTCATACTAATTTTATGAACCTTTGTTGCCCACCTAGTATGTGATAAGCGCCGAAATTAACCCTTAAATCGCCAATCGCAGCAAAAGTCGTCTGCTTTTCTTGTCTGCTGAAATATTTAAGAAGCCTCTATTGCAAACAGTGTGGACCCAGATCAGACTGCTCCTATAGGAGCAGTCTGTTCTGGGTCCACACTGTTTGCTTCTATACTTAATTCGTCGGTAATGCTAGGCAAATATTTGCAGCAGACGACTTCAGCAGACGACATTTTCAGATGCATTTTTTTCTTGGCGCTTTAAATGTTAAATTTGCTAGCTTAATTTTCATTTGTTTTTAATATTTTCTTCAGATTACGAGGCTTTCAGAGTATGTATGACATCATTGTGGCTACACCAGGACGGCTGGTGGATCATATCAACAAAACTGAAGGATTTCATCTCACACATCTTAGATTTCTTGTAAGTCTGTTTTCTGGATTCTCTTCACTTTTGAAGTAAGAGTGAACTAATTCAGTTGACCAAATTTATTAAGAGACTTACAAAGTTCTGCAAGATTCTTTTTAACCTTCACTCCATAATAACACCTTTTGACTCCTTGGAAATATTATGTATTTGAAAATATTATGGAAAAGTGAGCATTTGCTCCAAAAGAGCAAATGCTCAATTTTCCATAATATTTTAAAAAATATTCAATACTTAACTTCAATTTTTTCAATGGTGTCTAAAAATAGAAAATGATGTCATGATCTAAAAATAGCCTATGTAGTAAAGGGGTAACCCTTTTCAGACCAATGGACTTTTCCATGAAGTTGGATACAGCTAAGTCAGGTAAAGTTAATCCATTGTTTGTATTGAGGGGTCACAGGTTATAATTTCTGAAAAAATATTGTATTTCTTTCTCTGAAAAATCGATCATGTCTCAGCAAACAGTGCAGATCCTGAAAACAGTGCAGATCCTGATGCTTTGCTGCATTCTGCGACATTTTGACTGGGTCTTCACTGTTTCCAGTAGTTCTCTTTTAAGGGTTACCAGTCTGCAAAGGGTCAGCAAATGGAAAAAAAAAACACATTTTGATACAGAGTTCAGGATGATAGTTATTTTTTTAATATCTATTCTGAAAAAAATATGTAAAAAATGTCTCTGCTTAAGTTGACTGTTGCATTGTAACCGCTGACATTACTAATTGAATTATTTTACACAAAGTGGAATGTGGACCCTGATTAAACAGGGGTCCCACAAGCTCTGGAAATGATGGAAAACCTGGAAAATCACTAAAAAAAGTTCCATGGATGGAAAAATCAAGAACGATTATGCTTAATGCAGATCAAAAGTATTGCAGAATGCTCCAATGGGACCATTCTGTAATACTTTCGACCTTCATTAAGCTACCATTGTCATTAAGATCTGTGTTTTGTCTATTTTTGAGTGGCCGCTTAAGACAGGTTTTACTGTATATGAGAAGATGCAAATGACATTTACAGTTTTTTTCTTCCATTTTGCTGCAGGTGATAGATGAAGCAGACAGGGTAATGGGGGAGATTAAACAAGACTGGTTACTTCAAGTGGAGTCAGCTGTATTCAAGAAGAATTCTCATAGGCCCAGTCCAGGGCCCCTCACTGCTTCAAGGTTTGTTACAGTTACTTAGTGACAAGTTAGAATTCTCATAGACCCAGTCCAGGGCCCCTCACTGCTTCAAGGTTTGTTACAGTTATTTAGTGACAAGTTAGAATTCTCATAGACCCAGTCCAGGGCCCCTCACTGCTTCAAGGTTTGTTACAGTTACTTAGTGACAAGTTAGAATTCTCATAGACCCAGTCCAGGGCCCCTCACTGCTTCAAGGGTTGCAAGAGTTACTTAGTGACAAGTTATAATCCTCATAGACCCAGTCCAGAGCCCCTCACTGCTTCAAGGTTTGTTACAGTTACTTAGTGACAAGTTAGAATTCTCATAGACCCAGTCCAGGGCCCCTCACTGCTTCAAGGTTTGTTACAGTTACTTAGTGACAAGTTAAAGTTCTCATAGACCCAGTCCAGGGCCCCTCACTGCTTCAAGGGTTGTTAGAGTTACTTAGTGACAAGTTAGAATTCTCATAGACCCAGTCCAGGACCCCTCACTGCTTCAAGGTTTGTTACAGTTACTAAGTGACAAGTAAGAATTCTCATAGACCCAATCCAGGACCCCTCACTGCTTCAAGGTTTGTTACAGTTACTTAGTGACAAGTTAGAAACCTCATAGACCCAGTCCAGGGCCCCTCACTGCTTCAAGGTTTGTTATAGTTACTTAGTTACAAGTTAGAATTCTCAAAGACACAGTCCAGGACCCCTCACTGCTTCAAGGTTTGTTACAGTTACTTAGTGACAAGTTAAAGTTCTCATAGACCCAGTCCAGGGCCCCTCACTGCTTCAAGGTTTGTTACAGTTACTTAGTTGCAAGTTAGAATTCTCATAGACCCAGTCCAGGACCCCTTACTGCTTCAAGGTTTGTAAGAGTTACTTAGTGACAAGTTAGAATTATCATAGACCTAGTACAGGGCCCCTTACTGCTTCAAGGTTTGTTACAGTTACTAAGTGACAAGTTAGAATTCTCATAGACCCAGTCCAGGGCCCCTCACTGCTTCAAGGGTTGTTACAGTAACTTAGTGACAAGTTAGAAACCTCATAGACCCAGTCCAGGGCCCCTCACTGCTTCAAGGTTTGTTATAGTTACTTAGTTACAAGTAAGAATTATCATAGACCCAGTCCAGGGTCCCTCACTTCTTCAAGGTTTGTTACAGTTACTTAGTGACAAGTTAAAGCTCTTTAGATCCAGTCCAGGGCCCCTCACTGCTTCAAGGTATGTTACAGTTACTTAGTGACAAGTTAAAGCTCTTTAGATCCAGTCCAGGGCCCCTCACTGCTTCAAGGTATGTTACAGTTACTTAGTGACAAGTTAGAAACCTCATAGACCCAGTCCAGGGCCCCTCACTGCTTCAAGGTTTGTTATAGTTACTTAGTTATTAGTAAGAATTATCATAGACCAAGTCCAGGGTCCCTCACTGCTTCAAGGTTTGTTACAGTTACTTAGTGACAAGTTAGAATTATCATAGACCTAGTACAGGGCCCCTTACTGCTTCAAGGTTTGTTACAGTTACTTAGTGACAAGTTAGAATTCTCATAGACCCAGTCCAGGACCCCTCACTGCTTCAAGGGTTGTAAGAGTTACTAAGTGTCAAGTTAGAATTCTCATAGACCCAGTCCAGGGCCCCT
The DNA here is from genome assembly GCA_964019695.1 of Loripinus fragilis. Lineage (NCBI taxonomy): Eukaryota > Metazoa > Mollusca > Bivalvia > Lucinida > Lucinidae > Loripinus > Loripinus fragilis. Next base: position 63,995,243 of record OZ026519.1, on the reverse strand, counting down.
CACTGCTTCAAGGTATGTTACAGTTACTTAGTGACAAGTTAGAATGCTCATAGACCCAGTCCAGGGCCCCTCACTGCTTCAAGGTATGTTACAGTTACTTAGTGACAAGTTAGAATTATCATAGACCCAGTCCAGGGCCCCTCACTGCTTCAAGGTATGTTACAGTTACTTAGTGACAAGTTAGAATTCTCATAGATCCAGTCCAGGGCCCCTCACTGCTTCAAGGGTTGTAAGAGTTACTAAGTGTCAAGTTATAATCCTCATATAACCAGTCCGGGGCCCCTCACTGCTTCAAGGTTTGTTACAGTTACTGAGTGACAAGTTAAAATTCTCATAGACCCAGTCCAGGACCCCTCACTGCTTCAAGATTTGTTGCAGTTACTTAGTGGCAAGTTAAAATTCTCATAGACCCAGTCCAGGGCCCCTCACTGCTTCAAGGGTTGTAAGAGTTACTAAGTTACTCATAGACCCAGTCCAGGGCCCCTCACTGCTTTAAGGGTTGTAAGAGTAACTAAGTGTCAAGTTATAATCCTCATATAGCCAGTCCGGGGCCCCTCACTGCTTCAAGGTTTGTTACAGTTACTTAGTGACAAGTTAAAGCTCTCATAGACCCAGTCCAGGGCCCCTCACTGCTTCAAGGTTTGTTACAGTTACTTAGTGACAAGTAAGAATTCTCATAGACACAGTCCAAAGTCCCTCACTGCTTTAAGGTACGTTACAGTTACTTAGTGACAAGTTAGAATTCTCATAGATCCAGTCCAGGGCCCCTCACTGCTTCAAGATTTGTTATAGTTACTTTTTGACAAGTTTGAATTCTCATAGACCCAGTCCAGGGCCCCTCACTGCTTCAAGGTTTGTAAGAGTTACTAAGTTACTCATAGACCCAGTCCAGGGCCCCTCACTGCTTTAAGGGTTGTAAGAGTAACTAAGTGTGAAGTTATAATCCTCATATAGCCAGTCCGGGGCCCCTCACTGCTTTAAGGTTTGTTACAGTTACTGAGTGACAAGTTAAAATTCTCATAGGCCCAGTCCAAGGCCCCTCACTGCTTCAAGGGTTGTAAGAGTTACTAAGTTACTCATAGACCCAGTCCAGGGCCTTTTTGCTGAATATTTTGTTGTAATTTATGCAATAATAGCAGTCCAACATTAGTTTTCATGAATTTACCCTATAAGGCTGATTAAAACTGCAGCAGATGACAAATTTTGCGACATCTTTCCTAATTTTCAAAAGAAATAAGGTATGGTATTTCATGAGAATCGTCTGCTGCTGGCAGATGATTTTCATGAAATATCGAACCTTATTTGTTATTTTTGAAAAAAAAGCAGCACAATTTGATATTGTCTTCTGCTCCCATTTATAGGTGGCGCTTTATGGGTTATTTTTATCCAGGTCCCTCATGAGATGTTGAAAACCTCCAACTTCACCTTTGGTTATTAAGATCTCCTTTGGGACCTTGCACACATAAATGCTTTAAAACCCATCTTTTGAGTAAGATCTGAATTATTCTAACTATCTTTATATTTGTCACAGGATTTATAAGTAAATAGAAATTTCTAATTTAAGAATTATTGTATCTTTTTGTCTCTTTTCAGCTGTAGTAATGCAGAGATGCCTGTAAGTGTTTTTATTATATGCTTCGATATTGTCCCCATTTAACCCTTTTCTCCATAGGTTATTTTAGATCATGACATCAGTTTCTATTTTTAGACAACATTGAAAAAGTTCAAGAAAAATTTTAAGTTAATTTTTGAATACTTTTGAAAATATAATGGAAAATGGAGCCTTTGCTCCAAAAGAGCAAATGATACATTTTCCATAATATTTTCAAATACATGATATTTCAAAGGCGTCAAAAGGTGTTAATATGGAGTAAGGGATTAAAATGTATTGGAGCAAGTGTGCAATATGTCGTATTGAATCGATAAGAATTTCGTCACATGATCTTACTCGGACATTATTTTTTCGCTTCGATTGCCAAATTATCTGGGTTTGATTTTATGCAAACTGAGCCTAAACTTCTATATACTGTCGAATTCAAACAATGAATGACTTAAACAACAATTTATGATTGTAACTTGTTCATGTTCACATGAACTGAAAACCATAAGATAATGCTTAAGAAAACTGCTCAATCAAGCTCCATGTTTTTTCAGTGAATCATTAAAAAGCATGGTTTCTGTTGACATTTCAGATCTCGCTGCATTTTCCAACCACTATTAAATTGAAAAAGATTGAATGTACAATAACAAAATAAAAACAACCATTGATGATAAATTATTTTATTCAGATTTATCTCAAATCCTGAAAGGGAGCGCAGTGGCTCAGTGATAGAGTGCTTGACTCAAGACCGAAGGGCCGTGGGTTTACCTGAATTTGAGTATTTTTACTGTGTTCTTGAAAAATAAATACATTATTTTTAAAATTAGAAGATCAAAAGTTACAGACTATGCAGCTTTAAAGTGAGCAAATTCTTTCCTTTAAGGACAGTTCCTTAAGGTATGGAAAATCACTTTTACCACATTAGGTGAGCTCCCTTTAGTGTTACTGTTTTTATTACGCGTGTGCGTATACTGGGTAATGGGCCCTACGCCAATGAAATAGATCTCCACACAAATCCAATAACCGATAAGTATTACGGTTCTTAATTTAGTAGCTACAGTTTTGATTTCAGCCCATTGCTAGACAAAACCTGCATAATTACAGGTCTGGTGCACTCGTCTAGGCGCAAATCACCCTCAAGATCCACCTAGATTTTAACGTCTAGTTTGCACTGAAAGAGTAGACATTTTAAGCCTTTCACCTTCTTCGTACGGACAACAAGGTTCAGATCTGACTGGGAAAAAGCTCTGGCTGGTCTGTTTATATGCTGGTCACATAAGCAATTTTGCTGGTTTTGTCATGCATTTTTCACCAGGCCTTGATGTTATAAACTTTTTCTCATGCTCAACTTAACTGAGCATGAAATTTCAACTGCTTGTAAAATCTAATATGCTGAACACTAAAGACTATTCTTGCTTTCAAACTCTCAGATATTGTATTTATCATGCTTATAAATATCAAAATGCCAATAATAAATTCCATGCTCAGTTGAGTTTGGCATAAAAAAAGCTTTGTAAACTCAGGGCCTGATTAGGCATAAGCTCTGGCTGATCTGTGTATTTGCTGGTCAGTGGTCACATAGGTAATTTTACAGGTTTTGTTGTGCATATTTCACCTGGTGATTTACCTTATTTAAGACAATAAGCGCACATAGATTAGAAGCTGCATAATGTGCCATCTTATGAGGGTTTTTATTGTTTGATATCAGAAAACTGTTTTAAAATTTGAATAAAAATGAAAAGAAGCACATCATTTTTTTGATTATATGGCTTCATTTATTAAAAATACTATACTAGGTGTTTGTCCTTAACCTGCTAATACTTTTGTCAAGAAATATTCTTTGCTTACTAAGTCTACTGCATATATTCAAATGCACTCCAAACTACTTTTATCTTGGAAGCAAATACTATGAACCCTGATCAGACTGCTATAAAAGGAGCAGTCTGATCTGGGTCCTTATTATATACCTATAACTGATACGACTTTAGAACTGTCTGTTTTCTGGCCATCTGATACAGAAGGCCGGATCAACAAACTGAGGTTTTCTGAATCCACATCACTATCCTTTAAAACGAGGCTAACGTCAGTTACCTGTTTTTGCAGCGGTGTTACGTAAAGTGATTTGCAAGCATGGAACCAGAGACGGAAAACTTGTTGACGTGACGTCAAGAAACGTAAAGTTATGGCAAACGTTCCAGCAATTTTTCGGGATTACAGACCAAAACAGGTTTTAAAATCAGAAAGAAAGTCAGAAAAAGGCACATAATAATTCATCACAATAGTAACTTGATCTGGCGTACAGATACAGTACGCCAGATCAAATTACTATTATGATAATGTGTATATATTGCTTGCAATATAGTCAATATTCACTAAGCAGAGGAAATTTGTTGTGTGAATGGTGGGAAAAAAGGTATAATTCTCTTATATTGCATATTTTTCAGCTGCAAAAACTTCTGTATTCAGCAACCCTTTCTTCAAATCCAGAAAAACTGCAGCAACTTAACCTGTTCCAACCAAGATTGTATACATCTGTTGTCATGGCAACAGTAAACAGGAAACAGTTATCCCAGGATACTGAGAATACATCTGAGATGCTTGAAGCAGAAGCTGATCAAGCTGGTAAAATACTGTTTTACTATAAAAAATTTGGATTCATTTTTACATGCCAGTCATAGCCTCAGCAGGTGTAAAATTTTTATTAGTATTAGACTTGAAGTTTCTTATGAATTATTTGCTTTTTGTATAAAATGCCAATGATCATTGATTGGTTTATCGTAGAAAAAATGCAATAATATAATTAACCCTTAAACTGCAAACAAAAAATGCATCTGAAAATGTCATCTGCTGCAAATTATTACCTAACATTACTAAGTATAGAAGCAAACAGTGTGGATCCAGATCAGACTGCTTCTTTAGGAGCAGTCTTATCTGGATCCACACTATTTGTCATTGAGGCTTATAAAACATTTCAGTAGATGACAAAAGCAGATGATTTTTGTGTTGTGATTGGCCCTTTAAGGGTTAAATTTACAAATAAGCAGATGGTCCTGCTTATGAGATTTACTGTTTATCACATATGTGCAAAAGCCTCCATGCTAGAGGGAACAGATCCAAACTGTTTAACATTCTGATTGTGTTCCTGAAAGAATTTTTTAACCCTTAATGCGCCAATCGCAACAAAAGTTGTCTGCTTTTCTCGTCTGCTGAGATGTTTAAGAAGCCTCTATGGCAAAAAGTGTGGACCCAGATCAGACTGCTCCTATAGGAGACATTTTCAGATGCATTTTTTTCTTGGCGCTTTAAGGGTTAAGAAAGTTTATTATGAAAATAGTCAGCAGACGACAACAAAACCATGAAAAATTACCCAGCATGCACATCTTCTTGGTTTAGCATAGAATTGTCAAAAATATGTTGATATACAGATATTTTTTTTTCAATTTGAACATATTAACATAATAATGTTGTCATATCCAGAAGGGCTTAATGTCTAACTTTTGGTACGAGTCTTCATCAGCATCCAAATTTTGCTTATGCCAGTGGCTAAGGCTCTGGTTAGTGGGCCCATTTGCACAGTCTTGCCTGAGGCCAGAATTTTTTTATTAGCTGATTTACCAACCCTCCAACTGTAATTTTCTGGAAAGTAGAAAAAAAATACGCTAAACATTATTTGTTTCGTTGAAAAAAAATAATACATTTTTGAGGTTCTGTCTTTGTTTTTTTGAGAGTGGCACTGTTAAAAGTGATTGTCCTATCCAGATTTTTAGGAAAATGATGAAATATTTAAAGATTTAATACAGACAGTTGGTTTACCTTTAATACTAGTTATACTGTTTTTTTTTCTGGAGATATAAAAAAAAAAGCTCTAAAAAAAAAAAAAAAAAAAAAAGCTCTGAAAATGACCAGTCAACTGGTCATTTTCAGAGCTTTTTTATTTATTTTTTTCGTCCCCCCAACCCTAGATTTGAAAAAAGATCCCGTAAATCAACTTACAAAAAAAAATTCTGGCCTGACTTCTGTTTCTCGAAATGGCAAAAGTATGGTAATCTCATGTCTCTGGCTCATATCACATCTGACAAAATAGAAAATTTTGTTCTTATGGAGGTTGTAACTTGAGTAATGCTTGATTTAATATTGGGACCTGTTCTTCTTGGTTAAGCATAGAATTGTCAAAAATATGTTGATATACAGATTTTTTTTTCAATTTGAACATATTAACAAAATAAGTCTAATCACTGATATCTTACATAATTGTGTTGAGGAATTTCGACTCCTAGGTAATAAATCGTTTTTTTCTGCTCAACTCAGCTGACCATGAAATTTCAACTGCTTATAGAAAGTAAAATATTGAAAAATAATCATAAAGCACTCTGACAGGTGTTGTATGTATCCTGCTAATAAATGTTACCAACAATTGTTGTATCAACCTTTTTGAGAAAATCCATTGGTCTTGACCCTTAATGCGCCAATCGCAACAAAAGTCATCTGCTTTTCTCGTCTGCTGAAATGTTTAAGTAGCCTCTATGGCAAACAGTGTGGACACAGATCAGACTGCTCCTATAGGAGCAGTCTGTTCTGGGTCCACACTGTTTGCTTCTGTACTTAATTCGTCAGTAATGTTAGGCAATTATTTGCAGCAGACGTTGCAGCAGACGACTTCAACAGACAACATTTTCAGATGCATTTTTTCTTTTCTTGGCGCTTAAAGGGTTAAAAATGTATTTCAGAGGACCAAGCTGATTCTATAGTAAGAGGAGAGTTTGTTGGAAAGTATACAACACCAGCTGGTCTCAGTGTAAGTTCTCTCTCCTTATACAATCACAGGTTTTGATTAACAAAATTTCTGAGCGTAAAATTGAAAATATCTACTTACCCATCAGTTTTGACATATGTTTTGGGTGCTCAAAAGAACCGTCTCATTGAGACGGTTCTTTTGAGTACCCACAACATATGTTTTGGTTGAGAAATAAGTAAGATATATTTTTGTTATGCACTCTTAACTAAAGTCCTGTACATTGTTTACAAAATACTTTAGTCATAATTTACTTGGTACTTGTGAGAAGCCCGGTCAGCAGGCCTTCAGATTTATGGTGGGCCCAGGTCATTGTCCCATGATTTCAAAATATGGCCCATCACTCTCCAAGGCAGTGGGCCCAGTGGACCCATCCTTTTGAGTTGTGAAAAAAATCTCACTTTAATAAAAAAAACTCATCTTAAAGGCATAAATTACTGTCCAATACAGCTCATTAAAAGATTAACTGATAAGGGACAGTTTCAATATCATACAAAATTAAAGGGGGTCTCAAGTGGGGAATAACCTGTGTGCAACACAATTTCTTAAACTTGGATAAAGATCAATTTTATCATAAATTACCTAATCCCTTCATTGGACCACTTTATTGCCCCTGTAGGGAAGTCATAATCACCTCATTACGACTGTCCCTTTGATCTGCCCAGTATGACCCCTGGAGAGAGTCATAATGAGTGGTACCAGTATTATTGCTCATATTTCTATGTCTTTAAAGCGAGTCTACAAACTCCACAAAACAGAAAGTACATGTAGGTAGTTAATACAGTAAAACATGTCTTAAGCAGCCACTCAAAAAAAGACAAAACAAAGATCATAATAACAAATGGTAGCTTAATGAAGGTCGAAAGTATTGCAGAATACTTTTTACCTGCATTAAGCGATAATTGATCTTTTTTAAGTGGCGGCTTAAAACAGGTTTTACTGTATAATCAGCAGTCAATATACATATATGCATATAAGTGTCTGTGTCAGTGTGTAGGTAAAGTATACAACCTAATGTCAACTGTGGTTAGTTTGATATGCTTGGGCCCATCATTTCAGAAAATGACCCACTGTTTTTTGCTCCATGGGTCAGTTCGGCCCACCAGTCTTGAAAAAAATCTGAAGCCCTGCGGTGGCTCAGTGGTGGAGTGTTAAGACTTGAGATTGAAGGGTCGCTGGTTTGTGACTCACCAGAGGTACTGCATAGTGTCCTTGAGCAAGACACTTTATCCTCTGCTTAGTACTGGGTCAACCCAGGAAGACCGGAAATCATCCTGACCTGACTAAAAAACTGTTGACTGGGATGTTAAACATCAACTCAAACAAACAAAACTTGAGGCCTGTGCTCAATAGATCAAAATAGTATGCTTGAACATCTGAAGAAATCCAAAATATAGCTCCAGAATCCATTTTAAACATTGGTAATCTCTCCAAATGATTCAAAAGACAAGTTATTAATTCTCATTTTCAATTTTAATAGTAGCCAACAGCATGGTGTCTTTCAAAACAAAAGCTTAAACACATACATATCAATTCAATAAACATTTGCTTACTTATTGGCATGGGTAGCTTTCTGGAATTCAATCAGTGCTGCAGTTCTAATTGATGCATTAAGATTTGAGCTGCAACATGAAATTTCCAACTATGTGGCATTTTAATACGAATAGACTCAGATGAGCCTGTGCAGTCTCCTTATAAGCTTAGAAACTCCAAATGCTGTTCGGTCAGTAGCTTAATAGTCATAGAAAATTCCAGTGACTAGCAAAGGCTTTGATCAGACTGCGCATATACACAGGCTGGTCTGAGCTTTTGCTGGTCGCACATACCACATTGTTGAAAATCTCATGTCGCGGCTCATTTTGTTCATTTAGTTAAATGCTTTAAATCAGAGCCATAATATTTCATTTATAATATGAAAGAGTGCCTGGGAGTGATATAATGCCATGTATTAAAATTGATCAACATCTAGTGTTTTTTACATATTTTGGTAATGTTATGAAATGATGCCCATAATAATGTTGGGTTTATATGACAAATCTTGATGTTTCACACAACCAATGTGATTTCAAAATAGTTTTGGGGTCATCTAATGAATAGAATCTTAAGATTTATGCTCCTGTATTATTGAATTTATAAATAAACCCATTGCGCAAAACAAAAGAAAAAATGTTCAGCAGACTGAGAGCCTATTTATCTCTTTTCCTCAACTTGTTTAGTAAATTCAGTAATACAGGATCATCATGTAAAATCCACGTAGTGATCTGGATAAAAAATGTTTGACATTCTGAAGGTGATTCTGAAAGAATTTTTCTAAAAAATTGTTCTTGAAAAATATCAGCACTAAAAAGCACGCAAAATTTTTAAGTAGACTATTGACCTAATAGATCCAGTTAAGGAAATTTTATTTGCATAAAATTTAAGTATTTTCTTACCCATTAATTTAAACATGTGTTTGGGTGCTCAAAAGAACCGTCTCATTGAGACGGTTCTTTTGAGTACCCATAACATATGTTTTGGATGAGAAATAAAGAAAATAATTTTCCAATTATGGAGGCCTGCTAAGAGTTGACTGGATCACATTTTTTGCAGGAATACTATATAGAAGCGACAGCAGCAGAGAAACCATTGATAGTTCTGTATATGCTTCACCACCTCAAGTTTAGAAATGTTCTCTGCTTTACAAAAACATTGGAGGACACGCACAGGTTAGTATTACCACATTAGGGCCACATCATGAGAAAACCTGTCTTCGGGGTTTCCGTCAAAGCGAGTTTCAAACCGATCTCCTCAGCCACAGAGACTATCTAGAATGTTGAAATTTCACCTGCACCAAGTTTACATATGCAACTTTCCAAAAAGCGAATAACAAAGGCGCTGATCAGACTGCGGTCTGCGCCTTTGTTGTTCACAAACCCCCTAAGACAGGTTTTCTCGCGACGAGGCACATTTATGAGGTAGGGGATTTGTGATATTCACTAAATAATTATCCTTACCATGTAAGCTTCAGATGATGTCAGTATTGGTAATCTATAGTTTATACCACACATATATGGGTAGGGGATTTGTGATATTCATGAGTGAATTTTTATTGACTGAGCACCGCGATGAAAGATGTGGTCAGTATTGATAGGCTCCAGTTGATATCAAACACAGGTGGGTATTGCACACTCCTGAGGTAGTGGATATGTGATATTCACCATAGACTTATCATTATTGACATAACTACTCAGATTAAAGGTGAAGTAGATATGATATTGATACACCCTGGTTAATATCACACACATGTGTATTATACACATTTTTGAGGTGGTGGATATGCATTATACACTGGAGAATTATCATTATTGACTTAGCTACTGAGATTTAAGGATAGGCTCCAGTTGACATCACACATATGTGGGTTTTCCCCATGTTTGAGGTAGTGAATATGTTATATTTACCAGAGAGTTATCATTATTGACTAAGCTACTTAGATTTAAGGATAGGCTCCAGTTGACATCACACATATGTGGGTTTTCCCCATGTTTGAGGTAGTGAATATGTTATATTTACCAGAGAGTTATCATTATTGACTAAGCTACTGAGATTAAAAGTGAGGTAGATATTGAAACACTCCAGTTGATATCGTGTGATTTTCACCAGAGAATCATCAATGTCTTATAAGTACTGAGATGAAGGTTAAGTCAATAGTGATAAACTTAAACTGACATAGCTTTACATCCAATGTTAACCCTTAAAGTGCCAAGAAAAAAATGCATCTGAAAATGTTGTCTGCTGATGCTGTCTGCTGCAAATAATTGCCTAGCATTACCGACAAATTAAGTATAGAAGCAAACAGCGTTGACCCAGAACAGACTGCTCCTATAGGAGCAATCTGATCTGGGTCCACACTGTTTGCCATAGAGGCTTCTTAAACATTTCAGCAGACGAGAAAAGCAGACGACTTTTGATGCGATTGCTTGAGGTGGACATAGGGGTTGGATGAGTGTATTCATAATTTTTGGTCTTCATTTTTCTTCAAAACATTTCTTTAAAACACAAGAAAAAGAAATTTTACAACTTTGCCTTGTTGAAAACAGTGGAGACTTAGATCAGCAGGCTTCATCAGAAGCCAGTGGATCTAGATTGAAGTTGTTTTCATCCACACCATGATACCATATTGATAACGATAGTACATTTCAGGATTTGCTGGAAATCAGAAGTTGATGCAGTATTCATAACTCTATGGACGAAAGTTTTCAGGATTATTCCTGAATTCAGGATTTTGAGGCTGACTTTCCATAGAAAGTCAGCCTCAAAATGCTGAATTAGAAGAATTATAATAGGTTTTCTTATTTATATACAGTCTGTCTGAAGACAATTGGCCAATTTAAGCTTAAAATAGTGAACATTTAGTAGGCATACTGCAAGTTTTAAGATTTGAGTTTCAAAAGTTCAGGATTTTGGAAATTTTGAACTTTCATGGACGTAACTCTAAAATACCTGGGTGTGCACTTACAGGAACATGTGTGCTTATAAGAATCTATCATGAGGATGGGCTAGAAAAATACGCCCGGAGGATCACCGTTTGGCATCATGAGGATTGCTGAGTGTAGACAAATGGTGATCGCAACTGATGGATTTTTCTATTCCATTCTCACACGAATAGTAGATTCTTTTTCTTGCTCACTTTTGATATTCTATGTATTATTTATACTGTATTTTTTGTGGTAAAAATTGTATATTATTGTAACATATATTTGTACATGTATCATATATGAGGGCCTCATGGAAGATTAGTACCATTGTTTGCTAAATGTTGTTAATCTCGTTAAATAAAGTCTTTACTTACTTACTTAATTACTAACCATTAAATACCTCATTTTATGTTTAGAAAAGGGCTCACAGAAGTTCCTGAATAAGCTGAAATGTGGCATGACATGATTGCATCCCTTTAACATAACAATGACGTCACTTGTCTATCGACATGAGACTGTTAAATTTTTTTATGTTGTTACCCTCGTTAAATAAAGTCTTTACTTACTTACTTACTTACCATTAAATACCTCATTTTATGTTTAGAAAAAGGCTCACAGAAGTTCCTGAATAAGCTGAAATGTGGAATGACATGATTACACTTTAGCATAACAACGACGTCACTTGTCTATCGACATGAGACTGTTAAATTTTTATCCTTCCCACGTGTTGGTACAGGGTATGTGCGATAGGCGCAGTGGCTCAGTGCTTGACTTGGGATCCAAGGGTTGGGAGTTCGAGGCTCAACGGAGGCACTGTGTTGTGTCCTTGAGCAATACACTTTATCCTCTGATTAGTACTGGTTCAACCCAGGAAGACCTTATCATATGGGCATGATTTTAAAAACATCTGGTTTTTGTTGCATGCGAAGAACAAAAATGCAGACCAGCTTTTACAATGGTGCTGCCTGATCTGTGCTTTTTGCTTTTAAGAAAGTAAGCACAATAGTTGCATTGAAACTTGCCAAATTTCAATATTCTAGCTAGTCTCTGTAGCTGAGCAGACTGGTTTAAGTCTTACTTTGCCAGCTACCCTGATGACAGGTTTGCTGAATATATTGGGGAAATTTTTAGGTTTATTCCTGAATTCAGGATTTTGAGGCTGACTTTCCATAGAAAGTCAGCCTCAAAATCCCAAATATAGCAGATTATAATAGCATCTATCATTTACTTTCACATTCTCTCAAGACAATCAACCATTTAAACTGAAAATTGTTGATAATTTGTAGGGATAATGCTAGTTTTGAGATCTGAATGTTTAAAGTTTATGATTTTCGAAATTTTGAACTGTTTAAACTACAGCTGGTGACTGGGACTGTGTGGCGTCGGTAGAACGTCTCCCTGCCCTTCACTATAGTGTAGATTTTATTTTCTTGTCCTTTGGGATCATGGGTTTCATTGTGGAACTTTGAAACTATTAGAGGGTCACTGATGACGCCTAAATGGCAGAAACTAGCTAGTCTGGCCCAGGAAATATGCACACTCTAGTTTCAGTTCTTTGGTGCATTCTTTGCTTCAAAAGGATACCCTTTTAAGAACATATTTAACCCATATGAATGCCTTATTGTTTTTGCAGATTATTCTGGATCATAAAGCTGGTTGGTGGTATAGAAGTGAAGGAATTCTCGTCACAACGTCATGCTGTACAGAGGGACAAGGTCCTGAAGAAATTTGAGGCGGGGAAAATTGATATGTAGGTCATATCTATTAATAGACTGGTTGTTTTATCTTTCTTCACAAATTACAGTGTTACACAAAAACATGTGCTGGCTCATGAGATAATGGTATTAATCATATGAGCATACTTGTGTGAAAGTTTTCAGGATTATTCCTGAATTCAGTATTTTGAGGCTGACTTTCCTTAGAAAGTTAGCCTCAAAATACTGAACTAGGAAGATTATTATAGCTTCTCTGAGGCCAAATGAAAAATACCTGTGTTTAGGGTAGCTCGACCCTACTTAAATTTACTGGTGAAGCCTAGAGTTTTTTTCAGGTTTTCCAGAAAAAAATATAATTTTATGCATTTTGAAAGGCAAAATGCCATTCAAAATGCATAAAATTATATATATTTTTCCAGAAAAAAAAAATGTGCCTACCCTACCTAAAATTTTCAGACCTGTTACCTGAAACACACATATTGTTTTATTTGGCCTGATCTCAGTTTATCAAAAGACGTGACCTTCCATTCTTTTGTAGGTTAAGGTTTCAATTTCTAAATGTCAGGATTTTGAAAATTTTGAAGCTAAGCCATGTATGCATGCAGTGGCTACTTAACTCTTTGCCTCCAACTGTCCTCGGCTGATATCTTTTGCAATCAGTTTGGTCCCAGATCAGGCCCGAAAAAAATGTCAGACCTGATCTGGATCCAAATTATTTGACACTCTTATGGTATTCCTGAAAGAATTTTTCGAAAAAGTTGATTTCGAAAAAAAATCAGCAGACGACAAAAAGGCATGAAAAAATTCCCAGGGGGCAAAGAGTAATAGGGTTTGTATACAATGACACAGTGGGGCTTCCAAATGATGGTTTGAGCCTTTTATTATCTTTCATACTTTGTATATGCAAGCAGCAAGGGCTCTGGATTAGATGGCGTGACTGCACATCTGCCATAGCTTCCTGTATGTTGTACTACTTTTTGTAAACAATTGTTGTATCTGGGCCCTGTCGTGAGAAAACCTGTCTTCGGGGTTTCTGAGAAAGTGAGATTCAAACCAGTCTCCTCAGCTACAAAGACTAGCTAGAAGATTGAAATTTCAGCTGTAGCAAGTTTACATATCATACTTTTCATAAAGTGAATAACAAAGGCGCTGATCAGACTGCGCAGATGCGCAGGCTGGTCTGCGCCTGTGTTGTTTCGCAAACCCCCCAAAGACAGGTTTTCTCACGTGGAGGCCCATCTTTAGGTTGCTAGTCAGGTCCAATGTGGAACAGATGACATGAACTTAGACTGAAATCCACAACCAGTGTTACACACCCAAACTCAGTGATTTAGTGTGTAATTTACACACACTTTATTGCACAGGGTTCATATATTGTAGATTTCATGTAGTGGTACAACTTGTAAATTTTGTCAAATTTATTTTACATTTTTGCTTAAAATTATTGCTTCTAAACAGTATTCATATACATGCATAAATCAACTCACAATTATAAACACACAATTTAAATTACATGAAAAATTGGAGTTTTAACTCTTTCCTTGCTAGTGGCCACTTTTGTCATTTGCTGATAAATTTTGTGAACAGTTCGGACCCAGATCTGGATCAAAAGTGTTTGACATCTGAAAGAGTTTTTTAAAAAAGCTAATTTTGAAAAAAAGTCAGCAGATGACAACAAAAGCATGAGAAATTGCCCAGCATACAAAGACTTGCATTGCATTTTCATGTGCAATAAACATGCTCAGCATCTTACATTTCACTTCAAAGAAATCCATAAAATTTAAAAAAGTCCAGACTGTCCTTGGTGAACCGATAAAGTGGCATCTAGTATTTGGAGAAGATTATATTTTCAAATTTTATTGCTTCTTTCAAAAGCATTGTTAGTTCTCGTAAATTGTCTGCTGGCAGATTTACATGAAATTACATGAAATGTTGAGCCTTATATTCCACAAAAAATAAGAAAGTTACCACAAAATATGTTGTCTGCTGCAGTCGTGATTTGTGCTTTCTTTCCTGGCTAGAGGTGATTTTTGTCGTCTGCTGATAGCTTTTGCAAGCAGTTTGGACCCAGATAAAGACCAACAAAATGTCCGTGCTGATCTGGATCCAAACAGACACATTCTGATAGTGTTCCTGAAATAATTTATTAATAAGTTAATTTTGAAAAAAGTCAACAGACGACAGCCAAGGCATGAAAATTTACCCAGCATGCAAAAAGTGAGTAAAATATTATTTCAGAATAATCTGCTCAGATGTTATGGCTAGAGGTATGGACATTGACAATGTGAAGTATGTGATATCGTACGACCCTCCAGTTTTCATCAAAACATATGTTCACAGGATAGGGAGGACAGCTAGAGCAGGAAAAGTGGGGAGTGCAATAACACTGCTGCAGAAGAAAGAGGTTGGTCATTTATAGGCTTAGGTTTACTCTACATTCAGAAAAATTCGCGAGGGTTTTATTTTTGCGAAACTTCGCATATGCGAAGTTTCAAGAAGATAAAGCCCTCACAAAATGGCGAGATCATTCTCTTGTTTACTTATGAAGGTAAATAATCCCCTAGTCGCAAATTTTTAACGTCGCAAATATTTTTTAACGCTATTCGCGAAAATTTCCGAATTTACAGTAACAAAAAGTATTTTGGCCATCTAACAAGATTATAAGTGTGGGGTAGAAAAAATCTGTCTTGGCATCACTAGGCTTGCTGAGTGATGACAAATGGTGATCCCAAGGGATGGATTTTTCTATTTCACACGATTAATGGATTCTTTTTCTTGCTCACCATTAAATACCGCATCTTTATATTAAAAGAAAGGCTTACAGAAGTTCTTGGATGCGCTGAGATGTGATGTAACATGATGACGTCACCTTAACATAATAATAATGATACGAGGGTCATCCAATAAAGAATGAGACTTTTTCTATAGCGCACTGAATTAACATGCTAGGCTTATGAAATCTTGCTCAAAGCTATCACATCTTTTTGGCTGTTCACATGTACCATATTCGACGTGTTACGCAGCTCCAACTGTTGTTGCTAGGCAATATGAGAAGGCTAGGCAAACATCCATGGCCGGCTCAGAATAGATGGTTGCCATGGCAACATATTCAGATGTGTATATTATTTTTCTACTCTTACTTGAATATGCTCATGCACTCAGTCTATAAACAATAGGGTAAAGTTATGTTCTGGAGTTTTGAGCTGTTACCATGGAAACAAAGCTTTAAAAATCAAGATTTCAAGAACTATCAGGTATTTTTCGCTGACCTTGTGACTTTAAAAGTTAATACCAAATAGTTGAAGGCAATTAAAGTGAACAGGGTTCTAATCATGTTTACTTAATCATAATCAGCTGCACATAACCATACATTTTGTATGATATCCTTCTCTAATATAGCTACCATAGCAACGCAAAGTAGTGTGTTTATGAAAAATCGAGTAAATTGGTTGCTAGGCAACCAAAATAAAGGATATGCATATTTGGTTATTCTTTTATAGCATTTTATGTAACACTAAGATTTTTCAGCAGTATAAATGATATCAAGGGGCAAATTATATCAATGTTCGTAAATAAAAGACTTTGAAAGGCCGTGGGTATGCAAAAAATAATATAAACGTGGCCACACGTCTTCAAGCCCTTCCACAAAACATCCCGTTACTATGGCAACTGATCAATCACAAATATATTGTTTCTATTCCTGAATTGCCAATATGTCATACTATTATTATGGTGAATTTTAACTAAATGCAAACACAGGGTTTCATACTATGAAGAAAGTCTCATTCTTTATTGGATGACCCTCGTATCACTTGTCTTACGATGTGTGACTTTATTTTCGACTGTTCAATTTTATCTTTCCCACGGGCTGGTGCAGGGTATATGTGATAGAATTTATTTTTTCCCAAAAAGGGTATTTAAAGAACCAATTTATTGCGCCTAAGTAGCTCAAAGGTACCAAGCAAGGTAAAACGTCACTTACTGATGTCAATGAAAGTTAATGACATCACCACACTTGCGTCGCGCGGCAATATAGGTAATATGACACTTACAGCACAGAGATCATAGCAGGATTTTATTTTGCATTTTACAACTTAACTAATACACCAATCGTATTTTCCTGCCAATAACAAGGTGCAAACTATGTTTCACACATTTTCATACCCGTTAAAAACACTCGTTAGCTCAAATTTAATGTAAATCCAATGAGTAAAAAGTTGAAATTTTCGTGTTTTATGAACATTTTATGTTCCAACAAATAAAAGCTTCGAAAAGTGGGAGAAAAACAATCCATCATGAGTCTGTCCATGTAGGATAAAGAAATATCATCCTCTGGGGTCGAAATTTCACCAGGGACTTGGCAAACCTCGTCCCTGGTTAAAATTCCCACCCCTCGGGTGAGATACATGGACACTCCTGGTGGATTGTTATACTCTCTCATGGGTAAAAACAGCTGAAATCCCAATCCGGTGTGCAAGAATTTGGGATGTATCGCAAATTTTCAAAAGCCTCTAAAAACGCCCATGCTGACCTATCCAGCAGAGCTAGAGGTCTGTTTTTCGGCCGAAGCCTCATCAACATCCATACTTTGAGTATGTGAGCAGTCCAGGGCACAGGCTTCAGTGAGTCTGTGTATTGGCGCAGTCTTGTCTGAACCTTTGCTGCTTCCGATGCCATAAGTGTTAAAATCTCGTGTTCTGGCATTTTAACTTGATGCAATAGAATCAAAAACCTTCTTTGAAAGAAAAACTACAATAAACAAAAAAGACCCCTCAAAAAACATTAATCCTATGCAGTGAAGTATATTATTCAATATGCCTCACTGTCCTACGACACTAGTTTGAGACTAATTTGAAACATAATAAAATTCCCCTTTTGATTGACAAAAACTTCTCTAGTGTACAAGCTACATCTTGCAAAACTGGTTTATGTTTATGTATGTGAGCAACTAACAGGCAGCCCAGTCTGGTAATCAGCAGATGCAGTAGAGAAAAGAGTTTATCCAGCCCCATTAAACTAGGTGAATCAACTCAGTGCAAAAGAATCTCCTGAATTATCAAATCTTATTTGTCTGTTACATACCATTGACATAAAGTTAAGCATATTGTACTTCCAATGACCAAAAATAATAAAGTCTGATGGTCTAACATAAAATGCTTTTTACATTAGTTCGAGTCGAAAGGTGAATTTTTGGTATTCCAAAACATATTCATTGACTCAAAAGAGCGGGTTTTCTGGGTCAACTCTCAGTATGCAAATTGCCAAACTTTGAGCTCTGTACAAACAACAGATAGGAAAGGGCTAAGTTGTTCAGTCTTTTTAGACCAATGTTGCCTCTAAGTTGTTACAGCAAAGTTTGACGTCACTGCGTTGTGGTCCTTGAGCAAGACACATTTATCCTAGCTTAGTACTGGTTCTACCCAGGAAGACCCGTCCCTTTATAACTGAAAGATTGTTGATGGGACGTTAAGAATCAAACCAAACAAACAAACAAACAAAACAGCAAAGTTTGACATGTCAGACGATTTGGTAAGGAGCATTTTGAAAGCAAAAATGTACAAATTTTGGTCATGAAATGTTTTAGTGAAATGCAATTCATGCAATAGGTTTGTTATTTGACTGTTTAATCTGTCCCCATTTGCTGCATAATATTGCTTGGTGATGTGAGAAGAATATTTGTGGCATTTACACACGATAAGATCCAGGAAAGAGGATTCCTAGCCATTATCCTTAATGCAGCCTAGTCTCAAAGTGCAAAAATTTGTCTTTATTTAGACCCATTCGAAATTGCCAGAGCCATACAGCTATGCCAATGTGATTTAACATAAGCTTTGGAGAAAATCAACATTTTGGTTTTCGGAGGTGTTTTAGTAGGTAAAGTTCTCACATTCCTATGATGTCATCAGGATTTCTATATCACTGACTTTTGGGTAGTAGAACAACAGTACTTTTTAATGAGAAATAGATAATTTTGTAAAACATGATATTCTGGTAAAAATTATCAACACAATAAAAATGTGCTTAACTTTATGTCATTACGATGACTGCTAATTGTGCGATACATGCTTTTAGATAAGATCAAAGGCAAGAGCGCATTAATCGCACGGACTTTCCTACATGCACGTGACAAAGTTCATGTGCAGGCTGTCTATGCATCTATCGACGGAAAACAGGCTCAAATAGAACCCTTCATTGGCGAAATGTTTCCCTATAAGAAGCATTCCGACCCATCTGAGCAATGGTCATTAACATGGATTTCCTTTGTCATAGACATAAAACAGAGATGCCTCGGGCAAGGATTAGGAGTTACAATTACCGCGAGAAAACGCCCATCTAAGCTTATGTTCACCATGAAGGACTTAGGTCATACGCTGCCTGGTAGTCAAAATTAAACATTTGCAAGTAACAGTAGATGTTATTACCGTAGAAAGCCATGCAAACCACAACGTTAAACATTTGAGTAACTGAGTTGCTTATACAAACTTATATACAAAAGGGCCTTTTTCCAAGTTGTGGTTTGAGTCAAAAGACACAAAATTAATCCATTCAACATAAAGCGATGATGCTTGACATACCTGAGCCATCAATGCTGTATTGAGAATCCACACTTGCGCAGACTCGTCTGAGTCTTTGTCGCATGTTGCATGAAATTATGTCCGTTGACAGTTTAATGTCAATCAAGCCGGTTCATACGCACTGCATGCATGTGCGGATCCAGAACATTTTGTCAGAGGGTGTAGTGAGAGAGGACCGAAATGCCACTAAAATGGGCCACCATTGGCGAAAAACCATTGAAATGGCGTTTTGTTGGCGTGTCCATTATGGCCCACCATTGATTCCTGGCTTGGTAGATTTGTGATTTTAGGGGATCCGGATCAATATTGCTAGGAAACCCTATATTTTTGTGATTTTTCAGGGGGGTCCGGACCCCCTGTCCCCCATCTGGATCCGCCCATGGCATGCATCTGAAAGAAGGAACTTGTCTGAAATGTTCCTTTCAGCATGTTGTGATCATCGGACGTTCTGGATCCAAACTGTTTGCAAACTTTGATAGCAGGTGAGAGAGAGAGAGAGAGAGAGAGAGAGAGAGAGTTCTTTTTTGAATTTCGCCAGTTTTTTTTTTACTCTGGGAACTTGTCTACGTATTTCAAAGTTTTGGGTAGATCTTTACAAAAAATCTGATTGTACGAGATGTCTAGCGGTTTCAATTCTTGAGTACAATATTAACTGGAATTCGAAGTCGGCAGAGCGAGCGAAAGCGTTTTGGTTTTCTGAAGGAAGAACAAAATAGTGTAGTGATTCATCGGTAGTCCGAGATGAGGGAACATAGGAGACCCGGCTTATCGAATAGTCAAATAAGTGGACTTTTACGACTTGAAAGTAAATTGAGTGACATAACATGCATGTGCCTGGCTCTCGGCTTGGCAATTACGGCACACGCTGGACATTTTACTGGCTCAGTCTGCAAGAATTTATCGGCGGTTTAATAATATTTTAATAAGATTAAAGAAAAGAAAGAAAAAGAGTAGAGACCTGTAGATAGCGCAGAATCATATCTTCGTGTTTTCAACACGTTTCTACCATATTTTTACATGCATATTTACCGTTTTTGCTCGTGATAAAGACCACATTCTAAAATTATGAACACTAGCACTTTTTCTGAAACGTAATTTCTAAAATAACGAACAAGAAAAATAATTATTTTTTAGTGTTCGAACTTTTAGAACATTTATCGTAGTATATAATGAAAAAAGAAAGAAATATCTCCTTCAAAATTTAGATGGCACTTAAACCTTTTGTACACTGGAAACTCCTTCAAGGTATCACTGTACGATTATGCACCGTGAGTGTGGGTGCAATAGGATTTATGAGCATTAGAAACAAGTACCGGCGTACTTTGGTCAACCCCAATGTTTGCTCTGCTGATACCTGGTCATGATTTATTTTACATACTAGAAGCTCTCCTTTAGCCAGACAGCTCCTGTAAGTTTCAGTTAATTCTGTATTGTTTCCACTTTGGGAAAAGTATTTTTCCAGGTCAGTGTATTCTTGGGCCGGAGTGGCAGGAAATTTGAAAAAAAGTACAGTCTCCACAAACTCTAAAATATTTTAGAAAATCAATCTGGCGAAACCTGGGCTTTCACTGTTTATTTTGTTTCTCTTGAGTTTTTGAACAGGAATAAGAGTTGATTAATGATCAAGGAGATGTCCTGTAGAAATTACGTGTGATTTTGAGCATTAAACTATATAGGAAAATGCAGTTGCAGCATTTCATGAGGGTCTGCACTGTTTGCTATTAATACAAATACAAACTTCAGGGGCTGAATAACAAAATTATTTTGAAATGACTACCTGGGACCTCTTAAAATATATAATGGTCAATTCCATCCTTACTGTATTTTTCTCTATCATGGGAAATACAAAGGGTTAAGGTTTATTTTGTAACACTTGCGATTTTTCAGTTCTTCCATTTTAAAAAGATGGTACGAGAATCTGGAAAGTCTAACATAAAAGCTATGAAGATCATGAAACAGTCATTGAAGACCCTAATACCCTCGTTCAAGGAAGCTTTAGAGCAACTTCCTGATGTATTAAAGGTAGGTAACTCTTAGATCCAGATCATGAAACAGTCATCGAAGACCCTCATACCCTTATTCAAAGAAGCCTTAGAACAACTTCCTGATGTATTAAAGGTAGGTATCTCTTAGATCAGTCATTGACGATCCTTGTTTAATGAAGCCTTAGAACAACTTCCTGATGTATTAAAAGTAGGTATCTCTTAGATCAGTCATTGACGATCCTTGTTTAATGAAGCCTTAGAACAACTTCCTGATGTATTAAAGGTAGGTATCTCTTAGATCAGTCATTGACGATCCTTGTTTAATGAAGCCTTAGAACAACTTCCTGATGTATTAAAAGTAGGTATCTCTTAGATCAGTCATTGACGATCCTTGTTTAATGAAGCCTTAGAACAACTTCCTGATGTATTAAAGGTAGGTATCTCTTAGATCAGTCATTGACGATCCTTGTTTAATGAAGCCTTAGAACAACTTCCTGATGTATTAAAAGTAGGTAACTCTTAGATCAGTCATTGACGATCCTTGTTTAATGAAGCCTTAGAACAACTTCCTGATGTATTAAAGGTAGGTATCTCTTAGATCAGTCATTGACGATCCTTGTTTAATGAAGCCTTAGAACAACTTCCTGATGTATTAAAAGTAGGTAACTCTTAGATCAGTCATTGACGATCCTTGTTTAATGAAGCCTTAGAACAACTTCCTGATGTATTAAAAGTAGGTAACTCTTAGATCAGTCATTGACGATCCTTGTTTAATGAAGCCTTAGAACAACTTCCTGATGTATTAAAGGTAGGTAACTCTTAGATCAGTCATTGACGACCCTTGTTTAATGAAGCCTTAGAACAACTTCCTGATGTATTAAAGGTAGGTAACTCTTAGATCTTGGTCATGAAACAGTGATTGACGACCCTTATTCAAGGAAGCCTTGGAACAACTTCCTGATGTATTAAAGGTGGGTAACTCTTAGATCCAGATCATGAAATGGTCATTGAAGCCACTGGTCTTGTAAACCACGGGTCACAGGTCAAACCCTTGCTCTGCTTGATGAGCCATGGCCCTGTCCCCGTATGACTTTAGCTATCAGAGGGACAAATAATACTACTGAATAGGATATGAAGGGAAAGTTGTGGTGGCATCTGTGTCCCAAGAACAAGAATAAGATGTTCCATATCATATATAGAGGATCTTACATGAGTGCTCATGTTTTATTGAATTTATTAAATGAGTTGGGGAAAAGTGATAAAATGCGAGGTTTGCCAAACATTTTATCACTTTTTCGCAACTCGTTTAATAAATTCAATAATAGAAGACCGCAAATGTTGAGTCTATTTATCATATGACATTTAATATTAATTTGAAATATCATTTCTGCTGTAAAAACGTTATTATTTTGTCATTATGTACGCAACATTTCAACTAGTGGTTTATCGATTTTATTGCATGGCATCATTTCACTCCCAGTCGTGACGTCATATGATAAATAACGTTACATACTCTTTTAACTGCGACTGCTAATTGGAATTAAATATCATCTGCTGTATTGTCAACAAGTCCTATTAAATTTCTCTGTAGCAAACTGTGAAGTTGTGAACCCAGATTGGACTGCTCCTCTAGGAACAGTCTGGTCTAGGTCCGCACTATTTTCTGTATGCCTACACTTGTCTTTGACACAAGCATTTGCATGAAGCAGATGACTTTTTCAGATGCATTTTTTTAGCATACCAAGGATTAAAACAATTGTAAAATGTAAATATATAGAGGATCTTACATGAGTGCTCAATTTTTGTTGAATTTATTAAAAGAGTTGCAGAAAAGAGATAAAATGCAAGGCTTGCCGAGCATTCTATCTCTATTTTGCGTCAATTTTAATAAATCAATAATACAAGAGTATGAATGTTAGATTCTATTTATCATATGTCATTAAGATTACTTTGAAATCTCATTTCTGCAGTAAGAACACTATAATTTTGTCAGTATGTATGCAACATTGCTATGGACGTCATAATGATTCCCGAAAATCTGTAAACCACTAGTAGTCCGGCAGATGCAGGGTTGGACCTTGATTTGTGGTATATAGACAATATTTTAACTGATTATGATAGACAACACCTTCAAACATCAAAATCCAGTTGATGCCAACTTGTCACCCTTGGGCAATTCTCAGAATTCAAAATGGCGGCAAAGGGGTTTAAATCCATTGTATGAATCTACAGTTACGGGTCTGTACTGGTCAAAAGTCTGCATTTTCGTATCAGAAAGAGTCATAAAATGTAACCTATGCACCATATTGAAGTTAGGTTGGACTCTCATGGGTCTTACATCGCATAAAATAAAAATGGCATCCAAGATGGCCGCCAAAACTATAAAATTTGGTTTTGTTGCCCATATTTGAGCTATTTTGACACTGTTATAACTTAAAAATGGTGTTGAAGAAGTGCATCATCATCATCATCATCATCATCATCATCATCATCATCATCATCATCATCATCATCATCATCATCATCATCATCATCATCATCATCATCATCATCATCATCATCATCATCATCATCATCATCATCATCATCATCATCATCATCACTAATGCTTGTACAACAGCAACAACAGTAACGACATATGCACGAAGTACTGGTTAACTCCTTGTTCAAGCTTGCCCAGGAAAAGTGTGGTTAGGTGAACTGACCGCCCCGCCATGACCATAGCTGTTGACTTGAGACGTAAAGCAACAAAACAAACAAACAAATATGATTTAACTTTAACCTGAAAACCTTTAAGCCATTACTTTGGCAAACAGCTAAAATCCAGATAACATGCCTCAAAATGTGGTATTTGATCAGGGTATGCACTGTTTGTAAAGATAAAAAATCTTCAGGGGCTGAAATATATCTTAATTTAGAAAGTCTCACTTGTATCCCCTTGATATGCACAATAAATTGTCAACGCACTCTTTGGCAGTACTTGTTACTCAATCTTCAAGTTCAAATCACTGAAATACTGGCTGAGACAGCAATAGTATCCACAAGAGCGTGGGAAATGGATTTTTTGTTCTTGAAAGAGATGTCAAATAATGTTATTTGTCCATAATGTAATGGATACAATACACAAATATGTAGAGACCAAGGCCATTCACCCAAATTTAAGACAAAAGCAATGTATATGCCATTAATCGACATGACACTATCTGACCCAGATACAATCATGATAGCTCTACGCCAGGCCCAACAGATTACATCTGATTGTGGCCAAGACTCTGTTGTGTTTACTGCGGACATACAGCTCTACAGAGTAGCTGTAAATATTCTGTGGGCGTAGTTCTTCGTCTTGGAGGAATGCACACACTGATGAGTTTCATTAGGTCTATAGGCTCTCTGAAAGCAGAGAGTGGTCTATACGAACTGCTAGATAAGTGGTGATAAGGCTGACAGAGAATCGATAAAAAGGAAGCCGCAAGAGTGCTTAGATCCACTAAATAGAGAAGGTCATTCACCTGAAGTTGTAAATATAGCAATTGGAAAGAGTGCACAAAACAATGTTAATGTGGAAAAAGCAGTAGAATTAGGTTCTAAACAGATGAAGGAGTTTGAAATGGTTGGCCTAAAACCCTTAATTACAAACTTATTTGTGTAGTGAAGACACAAGTCGAATCTGGAAAGTATATCAACGTCGGTGACACCAAGGTGTTTAATACAGAGTTCATTTACACAAGAGTTATTGGTATTCAAGCAAGTTCTTGAGAAATTGATATCGAACAGCTACTGTCTTATGAGTTGTCACAAGTACCCACAGCAATGTTTTCAGAATCTGGTGAAATGAGGGTTGCTAAGGCAAAATCAGTTTTGAAGAAGGTATTACAGAAAGAGGTGTCATCGAGATGTATCAAGAAAGCAATCTCCACAGTTGTACTAGATGGTTCTGCAATATTATACCTTTTCCTTGGCCAGCAAGCAGTGCAACAGTTGGAGACTTTGTAGTTAAATTCAGAAATTGTATTGAGTCACAGCCCCGAAAGTTATGATGTCTATCTTGTCTTTGATAGATAGAGAGAATACAGTACAAAAGGTGTTACAAGAGTTTCATGTGGGGTTCAGTTAAGTCGTGTTCATCAACTTACCACAGTTATGCCCATACCACCACCAAAGGATATCCTAACTATTCCTAATAACAAACACCAACTTAATGGCCATATTGTTGATGATCTGTGCAGCAACACAGTATTCCCAGAGACATCAAATATCAGAAGATTAGTAGCTACAGAAGAAGATCATGTTGCTGTGGAATTAACATCTACTGTTACAATCAAACGAGAAGATTTGCGAACAAACCACGAAGAAGATGACAACATACTGCAACATCATATGGTTGTTGTGGCGTCTGAGGAAAACAAGGGTGTATCTGTCATATCCGACGACACAGATGTGTTTGTACTCCTGTTACATCATTATGTCAAGCAGAAGCTTACTGGGGTAATGATCATGGAATCACCTGTTAAAGATAGTCACAATTGACATAAAAGCCACAGCAATTGAGCATAGAAATATCATTCCAGATCTTTTGGCAGCTCATGTATTAAGTGGATGCGACACTACAGCCAGTTATTTTGGTATTGGTAAGGGCACTATTGTTAAAACACTTAAAACACAGAATTCACCTATTTCCTTACTAGGAGATCCAAATGCCACCATGGAGGATGTATTTAAACAGTTGTCCAATTTCATTGCAGCATGCTACAGTGAGACTGGTGAACATTTTATGTGGTCATTCGTACGACAAAAGGTCTGGTCTTCCTGAGTAGGTAAAGCACCATCCTGTGCTCCAAAGCTGTGTTCCCTGCCTCCTACCTCTGAATCTTTTGTGAAAAATGTAAAGAGGGCACATCTTCAGACATGTGTCTGGAAACAAGCCACAGAGTTGTATCCTCCTGAATTGAGCCCTGTTAATTATGGACGGAAAAAGAATGAAGCCACAGTCTCTTAATCCTGTTATGCTGCCTAAAATATCAAACTTGCTCGGCTGGAGGTGCTACAACTAATTAAGTGTTCTTGTGGAAGTAATTCTCCGTGTGGAACCTTAAGGTGTCGTTGTAACAGCGCTCGACTTTCTTGTTCCATCTTTTGTGCATGTCAAGGGGTTGTTCTGTGTTCTAATGATCAGACAAAACAAAATTAATCTTTAAAAACTGAAACGATTATAGCAAACCTTTAAATCGCACAATGTGGTAATGTACAGGCAAACTTTTCTTGGTATGCAAAAGTGCTTATAATAGAGAACACACGAACACCAATGAGGAAAATTTATGAGGATAAAGCTCACAATATTATCAGAAATGCACATTATTCTTAAAGCATTTATATCATTTGAATTGAGCCCATTTAGTAGAATTATCTGATTAACAACAGCATTTGTGTGCGTACAGTCATCTAGTCAATGTACCTTATGCGCTACATACATTATTTGAATCGAACAATTAATGCTGATGAGCAATCTAGTGATAACATTAATCAATATGTACATTTTTAGAGAATATAACTATGTTCCCTTTATGTTTCTGACTTAATCATGTGTATTCTTTCTTCTAGTCACATGAGCTAAGAACGCATACGTATGAGTATAGTTCAGAGCTATCCAAGTCCAATCTAGTCATTTTGCAGTGCTAGTCAGACATTAAAGTAAGTAAGGGTGCAAAGATCAGGAATCAATACAATCAAGTACCACACCTGACCCAGGATACCAATGGGAAAGTGACAAACTCACAGTAGACACCAGAAACGAGAGCCAAGAGGTCAGCCCTTTCCCAAGAGGTGACCACAAAGCACATATAAACAGACAGGCACAAAGCCATAGCAAACACAAGACAGAACAAAAACATAAAAGATCCACAAAAGAAGTACCGCCTTGGAACGGTCAGTAAAATATTTTACTGGAGGGCTTAAACCGGTTTAACGGCGCCAACCTCACCCTTAATTCAGATGAGGATCAAGACACATAGATATTTGGTTTGCATGAAAGACCCCTAACTTATCAATGCATCATCTCCTAAAACATATAAATCAAGATATAACAATGAGATAAAGCAAGGATATGGACTCAACAGTAAATTAAACTGAATACCAGAGCAAAAGAAATCCAACAGGTAAACCCCGGCTTAAAGCTTATTTTGTTTGTTTTTTAATATTATTTTATCATTTTCTGTGTTCATTTAAGTTTCATAGCCATCTTGGATGTCCTTTTTGCTTCTTAAATTGCAATTGACCTGAATATTTGCATCACTAGCTAATGTTACCTCATTTCTGATATGAGTTTATTGCAATTTAAAGGCATCAATAAATAAAGCAATTTATGAAAAAACAGGGGGGGGGGGTCATAATTAACATCAAAGCAGACATCGTTGATGTCATTTTGAATTTAGAATGATTCAAAAAGGTGACTCAACATCTTGTTAAGTATATTAAGTTGATTAAACAGTGATTGAGTATTAATTTTGTGTGTTACTAAGTCATAATTATGACCGTTATCGCAAAAACATGGTTAAAGAGCTGTCCTTGACCCCATCTTGAATTTCAAGAATTGCCCAAGGGTGACAAGGTGGCATCAACTAGTTTCCTTTAGTAGAGGCCCTGAGCTATCAAAATCAGTCAAAACATTTTCACTAATATTATGCCTGTTATCTGCCGGACTATAGTGGACTTGTGGTTTACCGATTTTATTGCATGGCATTATTTGACTCCCAGACGCAACATCATATGATAATGTAACATCTTTTATTGTAGATTGCAAATTACGGATAGATTGATACATTCTGAATATAAATCTTTTCACATAGAAATAATTACTTTATACCCCAACTTCTTTACAGGCCTTAACCGTTCGTAGGATTTTTGTTTCTTGGCCTATCTTATACTATTACAGGAAAAACCTGTGTAAAACAGCCACTCAAAAATAGACAAAACAAAGTACTTTATGACAAATGGTAGCTTAATGAAGGTCGAAAGTATTGCAGAATGCTCCCCTTGGTGCATTATGCAATACTTTTGACCTGCATTAAGCGATAATGGTCTTGAAAACCAATTTTCTGTCTTTTTGAGAGTGGCCGTTTTATACAGGTTTTATTGTATCTTTTACTACTATCTGTTTCAGAGAGAGAAGAAATGAAAAGAAACAGATGACTGCTATAAGATTGTGATAAACAACTGCTCCATATTTGTTACATTGTATTTTTCTCTCATAAATAGTCATTCTATAGTCAGGGTGTTTCTCTTACTTTATCTCCTGCATGGGCAACTTAAAGACCTATATTTCTGTCCAATAGAGATCATTAAAGGATGAACTGATATGGGACAGTTTCAGTATCTCACAGGATTAAAGGGGCCTCAATTTCTTTCACTAAGATAAATATCAATATTTAATCAGTAAGTACCTAAACCTTTCAAGGGACCACTTTATTGACCCCTGTTAGCAAGTCATAATCACCTGATAAAGTTTAGCCTTTGATCTGTCTGGAATAGCACTCAGGCAGTGGTACCACTTTTTTTGTCTAAGAATTTAGATCTTTAAACATTTTCCATTTTATTATCCTCCAATTTATCTATCATCATCAACTCTTAAAACTCTTTGCCTACTGGGTAATTTTGCATGCAATTTTGTTATTTGCTGAATTTTTTCAAAATCAAATTGGTCGGAAAAAAAATCAGGAATACCATCAGTGTGTCAAACAGTCTGGATCCAGATCCGGCCCGGCATTTTGTCGGGCCTGATCTGGGACCAAACTGTTTGGGAAGGTTATCAGCATACAACACAAGAAGGCAAAGAGTAAACTCAATAAATCATTTTAACCCTTATCCTGCTTATAATTTTTGTGCAGAAAAATGCTGTCTGCTTATTACATCCGTTGCATATATTCAGATTCACTCTGAACTTCCTTTAACATGTCACAAAACAGTTTGAAGCCTGATCAGACTGCTCCTATTGTGTGCCATTTAGGCTGCCAAAGTTTACGATCAGATGAGAAGGCAGACAGCATTTGTTGTGAATGGCGAGAACATGGGTGAAAGTTCAAATTTTCAAAAATCCTGAACCTTTGAAATTAAAATCTTAAAACTTGCAGTATGCCTACAAAATATTAACAATTTCAAGTTTAAATGGTTAAATGTCTTTAGATAACCTGAAAAAAATCAGAGAAGCTATTATAATCTGGCTTATTCAGAATTTTTAGGCTGACTTTCTAAAACAGCTTCAAAATCCTGAATTCAGGAATAATCCCGAAAACTTTCCCCCATGCAAGAATATGGTTAAATTGTTGTAAGAGTTAGTGTTCATATTCGAGCTGCTGTGATGGATCTAATAAATATATTATGAACATAACCGCAAAATTGAATACCCTATTTTGAAAAATGTGTAGATCCAGATCAGCTGGTTTCTGAGAGGGTATACTATTAGCTCACCCATAAGCCTTTGGCTCAGGTCAGCTAAAACTGTACCAAACTACTGATTTAATTGCAAATCAGAAGTTCGTATACATGCAGTAAAACCACCCATAAAGTACTGGGTATCTGCTTTTAAGAGCATGTGTGCTTGTTGGGTTGAATACAGTTGTAACCAAAAAAAAGCTCTGGGATGACTGCAGGCTTGTCATCACCAACCAACACCTCCATCATTTGCATTCCATCCATTGCCAATGCGTTTCCCAGACATCATCCTCACTAACCCAGGCATAAGCCAATCATCATGAATGCAGTGTGTAATGGAATGGGTTGTGCCAATGCCCAGGCTTCAGATACTCCAAAATTTGGGGTCTGGGCAAAGTGGACCCTCGATATCACTGCATTTCTTGTGCACCCACAGCAAACAGCCACCACAGAAAATTGTATTCTACCTTTTTTATGCAAGACAGATGGCACAGGGGTCCTTTTCAGACCTCTTCAGTACATCCAGATTCGTGCCAGACACCAGAATCTTTGTCTTTCTCATATTCACTTGTACGGTAAATGTTCTAAAATTTCGAACACCTTTCTATTTTCTGTTCTCAGTTGAAATATTGGTTATCAGGGCTGGTAGTCACAAAATGCTTGTCAGAATTGCAAACAAAGAAGACCCTGATCAGAAGCAGTCAAATCTGGGTCTGCGCTGTTTGTCTATGCCCCGTTTGGCGGGGCAACTATTATTTGAAATTTTAGAACATTCTCCTTGCCTGATATCCATATCTCAAACTTCAACTGGAGTTCCCTCAAGTCTTCTGCTATGATCATCAGGTCATCTGCATACAGCAATTTCCAACAGACCGTGTGGAACTCCCTGGATAAAGCCTCTAACATGATGATAAAGAGAAACAGACTAAGATCAGGGCCCTGGTGAACACCTACTCTTCCGAACTCCTCTGCCCCTGCAATGATCATCAGGTCATCTGCATACAGCAATTTCCAACAGACTGTGTGGAACTCCCTGAAGAAAGCCTTTAACACAATGATAAAGAGAAGCAGGCTTAGATCAGAACACCTGCTCCGCCGAACTCCTGGCTGTACCCATCTCCAACTCTCACTCTTATTCTAACGCCCTTGTACATGGACTGGACAAGTCACTTGTCAATTATCTGCTTGTGCATCACCCACTTGGATTCACTTGGATTATATCTCATAAGTGTTAGGTCACGGGTGTGGAAATGCCATGCCCGACCTGTTCTCCATTTTATTCAGAAGTTAAAAAATTCTATTTACTTCTCCTGGGACAAGTATAATTTAGTATTAACAAAGTTGATACAATTCTGTACATGTATTTCATTTAAGAAATAGATTCGCGCTAACAGTGATTTGTTGCTTAATAGATCACTGGCTGGAGGTCAGTCGTTATAGTGAATAAATCATGAACGCGAAGCGGGGATGATTTATCCACTTACTACTGACCGACAGACAGTGATATATTTAGCAACAAATCACTGCTAGCGCGAATCTATTTCGATTCTAACACACAAAAAGATTAAAAATATGAACGAACTCTTCATAGTCTAACGATTCCGCCATTTTGAACAGACTGTCAGAATTTCCTGCAACTCTTGTTTAGACTGAAATGCATATTTTTACGTACATTTTGAACGTCAAGCAGTTGTAAAAACGACGTTACACCGTCTATTGTCAATGTAGTATGTGATAGTTGACGTCATGAAAATTCAAACTGGCGACCAAATGACGTCAGGCCGGTCCGTGCAGTGATTTATCAACCAATAAATCACATAGTTTAACCATTGGCTATATAGGCGAGGTGTGTTAGAATTTTAATTACATGTAATTATTATGAACCTGCAATGGCATGTTGTATGGAAAACAGTATGGATCCTGATCAGCTGGCTTCTTCAGAAGCCAGCTGATCTGACTATACACTGTTTTCAATTGAGACATTTGGGACAACTAAAATTGAGACATTTGGGACAAATAAAATTTTCATTGGTCAAGTACAGTATGGCCATTAACTTGTCCATGACCAAGTTTACAATTTTGCTATTTAGTGGGTGAAAGTTTTCAAGATTATTCCTGAATTCAGGATTTTGAGGCCGACTTTCCATAGAAAGTCGGCCCCAAAATGCTGAATTAGGGAGATTATAATAGTTTTTCCTGTTTATATACAGTCTGTCTTAAGACAACTGATCATTTAAACTTGAAATTGTGAATACTTAGCGGGCATACTGCAAGTTTTAAGGTTTGGAGTTTCAAAAGTTCTGGATTTTGGAAATTTTGAACTTTCACCCATGCTATTTCCACATCGCTGGTTTAGTCATTCTTTATACATTCATGCTCAGCTATCTAGTAGGGGCTGGAATCTTCATCTATGTCCCTGCTATGTGCCTGTGAGCAGTGAAGACTCCGTTTGTATTACATGTATGTGAAAAGTACAAGAAAAACAAAATTGTGAAATTTTTATCACTTTTATTAACAGTCCATATAAAAAGCATATTTGCTGTAATTGGTGATAGGCATGCAAAATAAACAATAACATTCCATATAACTTTTAGCTTGACATGTGCACACACACTACATATGCTTTTAAACAAGGAAACAGGCACTACATGTATGAACCCTAATCAGACTGCTCATAAGGGAGCAGTCTAATCTGGGTCCATATTGTTTGCAATATAAGCTGCTAAAGTAAATCAGAAGATGTAAGCAGACTAAAATTGTTGTGAACGGCGGGAAATGGGTTAACTTAATTGTGGTCAAACAGCACATTCTCGTCATACTGACACATTTCTGAGGAGCTAGTTGGTAGAGTGCTTGATTTGGGATTCTAATGCACTTGCTTTTGTCATGTGACTTCTGATTAGATAACGTCAAAAATTTGCGACAGTATATCCTGTGATATACTGTAGGAAACAGTTTGACGTCATTAATTACGTCACATTTCCTTGGATGACGTGCGGTATTATGCGGCTTGCAACGTTCCAATTTGAGACGAAACTGCAGAAGTGCATTAGAATGGGGATAATTATATTCAAAATTTTCATTTGGGGAGATATATCGTCGGATATACCTTCGGAAATCATTTTTTACGGCTCCGCTCGTGCGTCTCCATAAAACTAAATTTCCAACCGTATATCCGACGATATACCTCCCCAAATGAAAATTTTGAATACAGTTATCCCCTAGTTGAGTAGTTGTTGATTCTAGCCTCACCGATCCTCAGGGAGGCACTATGTTGTGTCAGAGACAATTTATTTGTTTTGTTCGA
Organism: Loripinus fragilis; assembly: GCA_964019695.1. NCBI lineage: Eukaryota > Metazoa > Mollusca > Bivalvia > Lucinida > Lucinidae > Loripinus > Loripinus fragilis. The sequence goes on along the minus strand of OZ026519.1, from coordinate 63,962,388 downwards.
ATTGATGCTTTATGTCCCAGTGAACAATTTTTCAGTCATGTCGGTACATTTCCTGGGTTGAACCATTAGCAAGCAGAGGCTCAAGGACACAACACAGTGCTTCAGTGAGGCTTGATTCAGTAACCATTCAATCTTGGGTCAAGCATTCTACCAACTGAGACCCTATGGTCCTCATTTTGATAAGATGTAGAAGTCTGCAACATCTAACCTGTATCTACACTATCAAATACAAATGTACTGGTAACTAGTAAAGAAAGGTTTAACCCTTGTTATGTTGAATAATTTTATAGACTACACCCCTCCCCAATTTTTATTCTCTTAACCTTCAGCATTCAGTCATAAACATGTATTTTCAATCAGAGTGGAAAACAGTATGGATCCTCAGGGATTTTTTTTGGTGTTCACAGGGGCCGAAATTCCAATGGAATTTAAGTGATTTTTTCCCCCAATTTTGAAAAAAAATCCTAATCTTCATTTTTTTTTTTTTGGAAGATTGGGATTTTCATTCAGTCAACACACACACAAGCTACATGGTGACATTCTCCTTCATTTGAGTGGCAATAGTATGTGTACTAGCTTAAATTTGTTTTTTATTGACCAAAAATGACATAATTGTGCACTATAACAAATTTCCCAATTTAGGGGTTTACCACGCTACTTTTCTCAATCTAAAAGGCCCTAGGGCCCCTTCCCAAAAATGCAAAAAAAATCCCTGATCCTGATCAGATGGATTCTTCAGAAGCCAGCTGATCAGGATCTAAAGTGTTTTCAAAAAAGGGAAAATCAGAGTTCAGCACAAGGTTAAGCATACCATACCGATACATAATGTTAAATCTGATAATAATGAATTATTGTATCGTAGGAAAACTTGAAAACAAGTAAAATGTACACCATTAAAGCACCATTTCAGAAAAATAACTGTAAGATGGCATTTATATGCTGAGTAAAAAAAAGGTCAACTTAAAAGGTCAAGGTCTAAAATTACACAAAGAAAAAGTCATATAAAAAATTTCATCATGCCAATATTTGACCGAATAATCAGTGGAAAACAGTATACCACGATTATAAAGTTATTGGGTCAATGTGAAGACAGCACCTCATGTTTGGGTAATTAGGACTGGTCTATCTTAGAAATTGAGGTGTGGTTTTATTCAAAAGTAACTGAATCATCTTGTGCCATATTACCTCAGTAAAGACGCAAAACATATTATTTAACCCTTAAAATGCAAGGTAAATGACTGCATCCGAAAATGTCTGTTTATTGGTTAACGTAAGTATAGAGGCAAACAGTGTGGACCCAGATCAGATTGCTCCCACGGGAGCAGTCTGATCTGGATATACACTGTTTTTAGAAGAGGCTTCAAAAACATTTCAGCAGACCACAAACAGACATATGTTGTATTGACGCTCTCAGGGTAAACAAAATTAATGTGATTTCAATTTATATAAAGTCATAATTTTCATGAAATGCACGCACATCTTCGTGGCAGCTCAAACAACTTATTAACTGTATTAAATATTACCTGATCTCCCTCCTTGAATAGATGAAATAGTCAAACCATGGCCAGATATTAATATTTAAGTTGCCGCTTATACAGTGACCCATTTGCTTTATAATATTAACAGGTTTAGTAATGAAAGAGTTAACTCTTTACCTCCTAGTGTCATCTGCTGATAACTTGTGCAAACAGTTCGGACCCAGATCAGGCCAGACATAATGTCTGGCCTGATCTGGATCCAATTTGTTTGACACTCAGATGATATTCCTGAAAGAAATATTTAAAAAAAATGATTTTGAAAAAAATCCGCAGCTGACAAAAAACAAGGTTGCCACTCAAAATCCATTTCAAAATTCCCCATCTTTTCACTGACATTTCCCTGACTAATTTTTCATTTTCCAGACATTTTTCCCTGACCTTGGCAACCCTGAAAAAGCTTGCAAAATTTCCCAGGAGGCAAAGAGTTTCCTGTGTAAACCATTACTTAGCAGAGGATAAACAGTCTTGCTCAAGGACACAACACAGTGCCTAGGGTGAGGCTTGAATTAGCAACGCCTTGATCTCAAATTGATCACTCTACCAACTGGGTGGGTTCCTGTACTCCTCATCCGGGTAAGACTCTGATAATGTAAGACCATAGGGCCAGTTAAGCCAATTTTTTTTTCCGTAAAAGTGTCATTATTTTCTTACCCATCAATTTAAACATATGTTGTGGGTGCTCAAAAGAACCGTCTCATTGAGACGGTTCTTTTGAGTACCCACAACATATGTTTCGGTTGAGGAATAAGAAAAATAATTTTCCTCTTATCTGGAGGCCTGCAAAGACTACACTGTAGGATGTTGCTGTGTAATCATGGTAATAAAGCAGTTGATACACATGTGAAGGTGTTCATGTAATTATGCCGAGATCAAATGAGTAAGGCCAAATTAAAAGTAAGTGCGTTTCGTGTAATAGCTCTGAAAATATTAGGTAGGGTAGGCACACATTTAAAAAAAATCGACAGAAATACCTTTCAAAATGCATTTAATTATATTTTTCCAGAAAACCTGAAAAAAATCCTACGTTTCACCAGAAATTTAGATAGGGTCGGCTTACTCTAAACACAGCTATTTTTTTTTATTTGGACTAATCATGCTCATATAAAGTAAGTGGTCTCTTCTCAGCACACTTGTTCCTTGGCTATTACAGTTCAGTTTGTTTATAGCACTATGTTTTGGTCCATAAAAAATGGGATAAGTGGATTGTACTATAAAGGGACAATTTTACAAAGGAGTTATAGGAAAAGGACCATTTCAAAGGAGTTATAGGAAAAGGCCCATCTCAAAGGAGTTATAGGAAAAGGACCATTTCAAAGGAGTTATAGGAAAATGACCATTTCAAAGGAGTTATAGGAAAAGGACCATCTCAAAGGAGTTATAGGAAAAGGCCCATCTCAAAGGAGTTATAGGAAAAGGACCATTTCAAAGGAGTTATAGGAAAATGACCATTTCAAAGGAGTTATAGGAAAAGGACCATTTCAAAGGAGTTATAGGAAAAGGACCATTTCAAAGGAGTTATACGAAAAGGACCATTTCAAAGGAGTTATAGGAAAAGGACCATTTCATGGTTGTTTTCTTATGATTCCTTTGTAGACTTCCATGGTAAAAAAATTGGGAACTACAACACAACTGAAATATGTATCCAAATCCGTGTTATAATGAGGTGTGTTATAAAGGCACTTCACTCTATTAAACATTTGAATCATTTGATAATTATACTTGTATAATAAATGAACTACTACTAATTGAGCCGTGGCATGGGATTTCAAACAACGTGGTGTGTACGACCAGCAAAGCCTCAGATCAGCCTGCGCATACGCCCAGTCAATTCAGAGCCTTTGCAAGTCGCTTGAATATTCTATAAGTGTTAAGCTACTGACTGAACATAATTTGGAGTTTCTAAGCTTAAAAGGAGGCTTCACAGGTTCGTCCGAGTCTACACTTGTCAAAAAGCCCTATTGTTGGAAATCACACGTCATGGCTCCAATGAACTACATGTACAGTAACTATTAATCATTATACAATAATTAAAACAAGAGGTCCCTGTCGCTCACCTGAGAATGACATGGGGGAAACATTATCTTATCCAGCATCCAGCTATGAGTCTTTGATGGATCAGAAGTTTCAATAAGTATGTAGAATGATCATGTTTATCACCAACTCAAATTAAATTGAGCAATCTTAGAAGAGGGTAATCCAAGGACCATTGGACCATTTGTGCCAAATCATTTGAGCCGTGACACATGATTTCCAACAAAGTGACATTTTGACAAGTGTAGACTCAGACCAGCCTGTGCAGGCTCCTTTTAAGCTTAGAAACTCCAAATGATGTTCAGTCAGTAGCTTAACACTCATAGAATATTCAAGTGACTAGCAGAGGCTCTGATCAGACTGTGCATATGCGCAGGCTGATCTGAGGCTTTGCTGGTCTCACATACCACTTTGTTTGAATCCCATGCCATGGCTCATTTTTAAATCGAATGTAGGACATTTCGGCCACGGACATTTCGGCCGAGGACGTTTCGGCCACGGAAAATGCCAAAAGTGGACGTTTCGGCCAAATCATAAATTTTGGGTTGGGGTGTGTGCATGCATAAATGTGTGATGCATTTCTTAGAAAATAATTGACTGAATAATCTTATATACTCTACATAGTATTTCTACCAACTGTTTGTCAGCTATTAAACTGCATGTATTTACAAGCAGAGATGAAAACAGTGTTTATCCTTATCAGGTAGGGAGCTGGCTAATCTGGATCTGCAGTGTTTTGAAGAAAAAAGATAAACCCAGGTTCAGCATGAAAGTAGTTAACATTCATCAATTGTTATGTACAATTAGATTTAAAGATACACGAGAATTGTTGTAAACAAAAAAATATAAACTAATTCAGGTAATAGGTACTTATACAGGTATTTCATAATCATTTACTGCTGTATAAAATACACCATAATTTACCTCTTTCTATGAAAAATAGCATGCTCTAATTATCATGCATCTTTGAATCAACTGTAAGTTCACATGCATATTTGATTTCAAAAGATTATGAAATGCATCACACATTTATACATGCACACATCCCAAACCCAAAATTTATGATTATGGCCGAAACGTCCACCTTCGGCATTTTCCGAGGCCAAAACGTCCGTGGCCGAAATGTCCAGGCCGAAACGTCCTAGGCCGAAATGTCCGAGCACCTTTAAATCGACCCAGTAGTTTCTGTTAAGAATTTTTTTTAAGTTTTCCCAATAGATACGTAGGAAAAACTGGTGCAACCATCTGGGGGCCTTGTTTTGCAATTCATCGATATGAATTATGATTTGAACAATCTTGGTAGAGAGTAACCTACACACATTTTCTGCAAAAATTATTTTCAAATCGGCGTAGTAATTTTTGACAAGAAAATTTTTAAAAGTTTTTCCTAATAAACATAGGAAAAACTGCCCCCTGGTGGACATATTTTTCAACAGATCAATATAATATGAACAATCTTGGCAGAGGGTCACCAAAAATCATTTTGCCTAAAAAAATTTAATCCACCTAGTAGTAATCAACAAGACGATTTCCAAGGTGGATCAACTCACACCTTAGAAGTGAAATTGAATACAAGATTTTCTTTCCTTTTCATTAAATAATACACTGGAACGCCTTTAGAACGCGGTAGCATATAACAGAATGTTGGATAGAACGCTGGTATAACGTGTTCCCGTTTTTTCCCCTAAAATTGACCTTTTTTCCAGGAAAGAACGAGCAGATGTCAGGCGAGACAGTATGTCAGATGTCTGAAACGGTCAATTCACTGAAGCGTAAAATAGCTTGGCCATCTCTATTGTTGTATAGATTTGATGTATTGATTATACCTGATCAATATAATTGTTGGTGTTTGTTTTCTTTTAAACTCCAATCAGCCATTTTTATACACTTGGGAAGTGTGTTGTAAACAGTTATTCGGAACATCTCACCTAATGTCAGATCTAAATTTAGTGATTTATTGTTGTGAAATTTACATATTTTAAATCCATTGTTCAATCAATGAGTAAACTAGAAGTTTAATGTAGCTCACCAAAACAGCATTTAAAGCTTATAATTATCCTTTAAAAAAATCACATTTTTATGGTTTTGTTTTTTCAAAACTATTGATCATCTGCTAACTACTTTTAGCCTGTTTATTTCATAAGTGCATTATCTCCCTTACTATTGCTATTTATAAGCATTATGCAGCATTTAGCTTCCTTACTATAAACAAATACTAGCTTAGCGGAAATGTTTCAGCATCGCAGAAAAACATTGATGTGCTGTGGGCAGGGTAACACGTTGTAATGATCATGACCACTTATTACACTGTGGGCAAACTGTGGCGCCCAGGTACCGCGTTATAAAGACGTTCCAGTGTACCTTATGTAACAAGCCTTTAACTCCTGCAGAAAGAAACCATTACTGCCAACATTTTACCTGTGCAGACTACATTGTACATTTTTCACACCCCCAAAGCCTAAAACAGGGTTCATACAGACAAGATTGTGTAAAATCAAGAACTTTTCAAGGACTTCTGAAGGACTTTCCTACTGTTTTCTGACTGAAAAGAAAAATACTGATTTACACCTTAAAATTCTATGTCTGAAATGCTAGAGTCATTTAATAAAGGTATTAGTTTAAGAAAATTTGTATAAAATTGTGGTGCCTTTATTTAATGCAGCATATGCTGCACCAAATAAAGGCACCACAACTTTATATTGATTTAGGTCTCCAAAACACAGTTGAATCCTCTTGCAAATGATAAAATTCAAGGACTTTTCAAGGCCTTTACTCAGTGGTCTAGATAAGGATTTGAACCAATGAGTATTTCACCCCCTACTTTTTAAATTATTGAGTATTTTACTCCATATTTAAAATGTCAAATTGCAGAAAATGCAAAGCCTTGTAAAATGACCCAATATTTGCTTAACATATTTTAAAGAAAAGTTGCTTGTATCAAATACATGTTGCGTTTTTAGGAAAATTTCCAATATTTATACAATTGGTGTATATTAATTAGTTTTTTCTTGCTAAGAATAAAAGATTGCACCACATCAATTGAATATCAGCACTGAAACCTCAAACTGCAAAGGGTATTTTCACCCTTCAATTTTATTTTTATGCTGAATTCCAAAAAATCAATGCTGAAATACCCTTTACCCCCTCTTATCTGGAGCCCTGCTTTACTTTTCAAGGCCTTTCAGAGTTTTTCCAGTATTTTTCAAGGCAAATTTTATTTTCAAGGACTTTTCAAGACAGTCCTGTATATTCAAGTACTTTTCAAGCCTGTGCGACCCCTGTAAAATCATTACTTTTTGGCCGATTTCAACCATTCAAAACCGAAGTTTGAGTTTTTTCATCCTCACATTCTCATTATCAAGAAAAACACAATAATAAATGAGCCGTGAGATGTGATTTCCAACAATGTGGCATTTTGATAAGTGTAGACTTGGACAAGCCTGTGCGGCCTCCTTATAAGCTTAGAAACTCCAAATGATGTTCGGTCAGTAGCTTAAAACTTATAGAATATTCAAGCAACTAGAAAAGGCTCTGATCAGGCTGCACATATGCTGGTCTGAACCTTTGCTGGTTGCACATAATATCACATTGTTGGTAATCTCATATCGCCGCCTAATTTATTTATTTGCCTGGTGTTTATCCAGTCAGAAACCAAACCATATTGGATTAAAGGTTAATTACTCTGCAATCAACCTACACAGTATCCACAGGCATATAAAACAAAGGATTTTTTATACATGTACATGTATATGGAATTTGCCTTTAAATATGGAATTTGGGGTTTTCTAATACATGATTCAACTCCTGAAACACATTTTTTGGCTGCAATAGGGTTTTGAACTGACTCAAATTTTCTATGTTTAAGAGACCAGTTACATATCATATTTGATCATATTTGACAGAAAAGTTTTGTGATTTGTGTTTTTGAAAGGGTGTGCGGCGCACAGGTTGAATGGGAAAATGCATTGAACCTGTGCATCACACATCCTTCAAAAAAGATATATTAAAAATATTTCAGTTGTGTATAATTTTTAACTAATCTTACATATATCAAAAATTAAGACAGTTGCATGCAATATTGCAGCCAAAAGTTGTGTTTCAGAAGTTAATTATGTTTTAGAAATTCTCAAAATTCCACATTTAAAGGCAAATACCATATTTAAAAAGTCCTTTGTTATAACCACATTTAATCAGGGGGGTGCTTCCTCATCCCACTTTCTTATCCTTACCAGAATTTGTAGCCAAAACTTCTGGTAACCCCGTCTAATCTTCTTAGAAGCTGTGCCCAGCATGTTTAGTTTTTCATTTGGGTTGCAATAGCAACCAGAATCAACCAGAATTTTGCATGGAATGGTATTCTTTAAATGAACTGATAGATGACGGACATCCTATGTTCACAATAACAATAGCACACCTTCAGCCTATGGCTGAGGAGAGCTCAAAATGAATAAAATTGACTAGATTTAATAAATATTTTGCACATTGTTAAACAATGAACACAGTCTAAGCTTTTTATGTCCTGCTGTACACACATTTCTGATTTCAACCCACTGCAGTTGCACAATTGAGCCGTGACATGATTTCCAGCAATGTGGCATTTTGACAAGTGTTGACTCAGATAAGCCTGTGCAGCCTCCTGTTAAACCTAGAAACACCAAATTATGTTCAGTTAGTAGCTTAACAGTCATAAAATATGCGCAGGCTGGTCTGAGCCTTTGCTGGTCGCACATACCACATTGTTGGAAATCTCATGTCGCGGCTCTATTTCATTTACAACTATAAGTCACTGACTTATGTGAACAGTGTAGGTCCAGATCAGCCTAAAGTCCAATATAATAAAGTCATAACGGCAATCATACAATTGAACTTTGCTAGCTTTTTAAGTTGCAAGCTGATCTGGACATACATGCAGTTTCCAAGAGGGGACTCATCTAGATTTTACAGGATAATGGCTAGCACATGATAACATGGGTTCAACATATTGTGTTAGTGTCATTTTTTTTCTTCATACTTTTCACTTAAAATTTGAATTGTCAATATGATCACTGTATGTGACCTTTTGTTTTTGGTTTGGTTTGATTATGTCCAAGTCAACAGCTACATGTATGGTCATGTCTGGACAGTCAGCTCACCAAACTACACTTTTTCCTGGACAAGCTTGGCTAAGCGGTTAACCAGTACATTGTGCACATACTTTCGCTTGTAACTCACAACAACCTTTCTTGAATCAGCGGAAGGGAGGAGATGGCCGTAGAAATTATTTCATGATCAATCTCCACGAAGGTATGGGACCGGACTGGGATCGAACTCGTTACCCCTGGATCTGTTGTCCGACACGCATCTGCAGTCAAACATGTTATTGACTGCGCCACGTGGCCCGGTATGTGGCCTTTGTAAACACATAAAAATTATGTCTGAAATATAAGCGTTGCCCAGATAACTGCACTTTGCCGTTTTCCAGGCATCGCTCATAATTCAGTCAAGATGTAGGCAGCTTTACAGAAAACAACACTCTCTCCACATCATGCATTAGGCCTTTAATTAAGAGTGCGTAACAGAAAAATAATTTTCATATTTCTCAGCCAAAACATATGTTGTAGGTACTCAAAAGAACCGTCTCAATGATACGGTTCTTTTGAGCACCCATAGCATATGCTCAAAATTATGGCTAACATACATGTGATACCTCCCGGATCATGCGGGAGGCTCCCGAATTTGAACCCTCTCTCCCGCACTCCCGTGCGGGCAACGCAATCTCCCGCATTTTGAATTTTGCTATAATGATATTTTCGCAAGCGACCATTTTAACGGCGATCGGCACGCACTTTTAACAGCTGTCGGCAATTGAACGCTACTGGTAACGGTCAGTTAATCATAATATACATGGTGTCATACTGTGCATGAAATAAACACAATAAATTCTCAAGTAGGGCACTCGTATGGCACACTTATCACCATGACGTCTTTGCGTATATATTGTAGACTCTGAACATTTTGAAAGATCGCCGTCCGCAAAGATGAAAAAATATAAGTCTCCCTTTCAAGCTGACTTTCCATCAAGCGTAGTGAGAAAGGGGACAGAGTGCAATTCGTCCTTCAGCATCACTAACCAGACATTACAGCTCGGACCCAGTATAAATGTTTAGTGGGTCCGAGATTACAGGCATGAGAAAGGATCCTCGAATGAGACGCAAGACAAAGCCGAAGATTGCTTCTCTGAGTCTCTCTCCTAACAGAGTGACGCACGCTGATGTGCCTTTCTCTGCATTCTCAGACAACTAAATTTATCATTTTTTAAACAGAAACCTTTTATTTATAAGGTATTTTTATGATGTGATGGCTCACTGAAGTTTATTTTGTCAGAAAAAAAAATATCCTTAAAAACCCATTATCTCCGATAAGAAGCATTTTCAAGGTAACTATGCAATGACGTTTTTGAGTTAGCTCCCTTGTTGCAATATATTTTAGCAAATTCTTGAATTTCAAGGCGATTTTTCACTTATTTTAATATGTATTTTCCAAATTTCAACATTTTTAATTAAAGTATTTTATAATTATATATTCTACCGAGGATGACATTGACTGCAAGCTTTTAATCACTATAAAAAGTAGCATTTAAACTCGTCAGTAAAAAGCTAATATAATTTTAAAATTGGCGTCATATATACTTTCTATTGTTTTACTAGCAGGTTAATGCTGAAAAAAATACCCTTCTCACAATAGGGGTTTTCCACTGTATGGAGGTGTTCCATGTATGGAAGGTTGACTACCTTCCAGATTGGAACCAATTAACATACACGTAAGTCCGATCATTATCAGCCCTGTTAAAACATTTTATGTGCAAAATACAATAATAAACATAAGCCTGTATTACTTTGGTAAATTTTAGTTGTCTAGGTACTGGTTAACAGGTATATTTTGGCAAACAGTGAAGAGCCAAACAGTGGCATTTCATCAGTGTCTGCACTGTTTATTAAGATATGAAAAATATACATCATTTTAAATAAATTTTGCCTGTCAAAACAACTTAAAGTACAAAATGGACTATTCCATACTTATTATATCATTTTGTATAGGAAAATTCACCAGAATGAAGGGGGTAAGTCGTTTAAGTACACCTTTCTGTAACTTCGAAAAATCTCCCTCATTGAGACCCTGATCTCCCTCATCTGAACATCAAATCTCCCTCATGGCCATCATCAGGTTATCACATGTATGGGCTAAGAAAATATTTACAATTATACGCTGAATTTTTTTGGTTTGTGTTCATTTATAACAACTTTCATCAAAACATTTTTTTTTTATGAATAATTTGATTTGATTCTTTATGTCCCAGTCAACAATCTTTCAGTAACGAACGTTAACTGGGTTGAACCAGTACTAAGCAAGGATTAATGTGTCTTGCTCAAGGACACAATGCAGTGGGGCTCGAACCCACAGCCCTTTGGTCTTGAGTCAAGCACTCTACCACTGAGCCACTGGGCTCTCATGAAAAATTTGAAAAAAATTGACATTTAAATATGTTGCACCCAGTAATGTCAGAATAAATTTCAACAATTAGAAAAAAGGCATCACTATTAATTAAAAAAAACAACAACAGAAGTTCCTCCTTCCCCAATCTGCACCACTGTATGACGGGAATTCATCCAGCAATTCAAGAGAAGTATACAAGTTAGCAAATTTTGGCTTAAAAAATTGTCAAGATCACAAAAACCTATGTGACTTCATCATGACCCAATATTACAGTCATCCAAATTTGGTTAAAATACATCAACCATTTCTTCAGTTATTACATTCAGTCATCCTGATGTTAACACCAACGGGGACGCCAAAGGGATCTGGACCAAAATCAATATGCCTTTGGTGCAGGGACGAAAGTTCAAAATTTCCAAAATTCTTAACTTTAGAAAATCAGAATTCAAAACTTGTTGTATCATATGCCTCCAAATTATCAAAAATTCCAAGTTTAATGGTCAAATACCTTTAGGTAAACTGAAATTAAACCATGCTATTATTACCTGCATTATTCAGCATTTTGAGGCTGACTTTCTATGGAAAGACAGCCTCAAAATTCTGAATTCAGGAATAATCCTGAAAACTTTCACCCAGGGGATATTATAACATGAGTGGATATTCCAGAATTCAGGACTTTCTATGGAAAGTCAGTCTCAAAATACTGAAGGATCTTGGACAGTTTCCTATTCAATCTGCCCAAATTCTGACAGCCTGTGGCTAGGATATTGCATATCTAACACCTATATTCTGTGCTTTAATCAAATGCTTACATTAAGTGCACCTAGCAAAATAAAAATATTTTGAAAATATTGCATAATTATGCCAGCATTTCAGTAAAACTTTTTTTTTTCTATATGTTAAAAAAACAGAGTTTTCTACCCATACTTTTCAATTGGTATTTGTCCAATGAGAAAATGGCTTTTGCGGATAATTCGAGGGTTAAACCTACTATCTTCTTCATTGATAAAATATCAGTTTCTTTGAAACTTTTCTCTGGTCATTTTTATGGGCAATCCTTCATTAAGACTGTCTGAGGTCCTTACGCAAATTGTATTAGCTTCTACAGTTGACCATTAACACTTGAAATGTTATCAGTTTGTAGGCATACTGCAAGTTTTAAAATTTGATTGTGGTACTTGATTGTATCAATTCCTAATCTTTGCCTTCTTCCTTACTTTGAATTTTTAAAGTTCAGAATTATAGAAATTTTGAATTTTCGTCCACATTTAAATCATTGGTATGGAGAGAATGTATATAAAAGTGGCCAGATCAAGCTCCGAGGTTATAAAACTTTTCCTGCTCAACTCAACTGAGCATGAAATTTATCATGCTAGTCACTCACTGTTAAACTTTGAACATTTATTAGCATGATTAAGACAAGCTCTGAGAATAGTCTCTATTCAATTTTTTATGAGTAGTTAAAATTTCATACTCATTTGAGGTGAGCATGAAAACATTTTATAGCCTTCGGGATGGGATTCAAACTCGCAATCCCTAAGGCAGATTACTAATCTTCCATGCTATGGACTTCGCTACAAAGATCAGCTAGTAATAATACTCTTATTCCACGACAACATGGCTTGCTTTCACAGCATAGCATTGCTTCAGCGCCTCCTGACAGTCATTATAATCTCTCCAGGGACGACACAGAAACCTGTCCATCAACTTCAAGTGAAACTCCAGTGTCGGTATGTATCCGTTCAAGTCACCGCTTTTGTCCATCAAAACTTGCTGAATTGCTGCCCGATAGCTTTCATCTGACTTAGCAAGCATTGCAAGCTCCATACAATTGACAAAACTTGAAATTGTTAAAGTTGCATGCATACTGCAACTTGTAAGATTTGCATTTTCAAGTTCAGAATATTAGAAATTTTGAGCTTTCATCCATTTTTAAATCATAGGTATGGGGAGAATCTATATAAAAGTTTGTGGCTAGATCAGGCTCAAAAATAATAAAACTTTTTTCATGCTAAGCTCAACTGAGCATGAATTTTATCATGCTCAAAAATGTTTAAATGCCAACAATTGTTGACGTTTTAACATTTATTAGCATGATTAATACAGCATCCAAGAGTTTGAATGCAAGACTAACTTAACATCTAATTTTCAACATTTAGCTTTTATGAGCAGTTGATATTTCCTGCTTTTTTGAAGCATGAAAAAGTTTTATTACCTAGGGCTGGGATTCAAACTTGAGATTCCTCAGTTGCAGTCCATAGAAGGCAGATTACTAATCTTCCATGCTATGGACTTCGCTACAAAGATCAGCTGAAAATAATACTCTTATTCCACGACAACATGACTTGCTTTCACAGCATAGCATTGCTTCAGGGCCTCCTGACAGTCATTATAATCTCTCCAGGGACGACACAGAAACCTGTCCATCAACTTTAAGTGAAACTCCAATGTCGGGATGTATCCGTTCAAGTCACCGCTTTTGTCCATCAGAACTTGCTGAATTGCTGCCCGATAGCTTTCATCTGACTTAGCAAGCATTGCAAGCTTCATCCTTATATCTTGTGGCATCTTACACGACGAACAGACAGCCTTATCTGGGTTCTCACCCACGGGGACAAACACTGGTCCTAAACAACTCTCACATTTGAAGACTGGAACTTCGCTCGGTGTGTCAAAATAGAGTGGAAAGTCATCCTGGCAGGCTAAACAATTGCACATGAAATAGTATTGCTTTGATAATTTCTCTCGTCTTTCTGAACAGGGTGTAAGTGGATAGAGAGCACCATAATTATCCAGTATTTCATTGCCTTTTGGGATGTTTCTTATTGCACGCACCACACAAGTGTCTCCATAAGAATGACGAACAACGGACGGGTCACACGAGTGATTAATAAGACTCAGCACGGGATAAATTGCTGACCCAATTTCCATGGTAACAGATTCAGGCATGTTCTTGGGTTTCATTGCCAGCTCAGAAACTTCATGAGCATTGCACGGTAACATTTGTAAGTTCTGTAAAATATGTCCTCCAACAACAAATTTCATTGCAATTGAGGACACATCAGTATCTGTTGGATTGTGAAAGAATGATGTTTTCTCAATGCACTTTAATAGATATACAGCCTCAAGGGCATGTTTGATGAGATTCTCTGTGGTTCTATCAGCAGTATGATTGACTAGGTTATAAACAGTATGGTAGTTCTGAGAGTCATACATACCATCACTGTCAAAACCAGCCCTCATCTGTTCTTTTTCTGTAAAGACCTCATTTTCTGAAGAACACAGCTTATCTAACCCTGCTTTGAGAACAGTTCTTACAGCCAGATGACCTAAACCAATCTCCGCTTCTCTGATACTTGACAAAACTTCACATTCATATTTGTGGAATCCTTCCCAGCCAATGTTTCGACATCCATCATTGCAGTACACTACTTCACAACACTCCACACATGGCACAGGGGCGATAACTCTTTTACAACAATTATTACAATGGCTCAAGCTGAAACTGGCTAAGAGAGTTGAACAAAATGGTTTCTCAACAACGAGAAGCTCGCCAACTTCAACATCTCTCATAGCAACTAGGCCACGGCCAGAGTCAGTAGTATATAGCACCGCTAAGGCATCAGACATTGAATTTATGACAGAATTTTCCTTTCTGATTTTCGGAACGGGTCCTTGAAATGTTACATCAGATCTAGTCTTACTCGGTGGTCTCTCCAACTTTTCACAATGCCAAACTTGTTTATCATAGTCATTGATCAAATTGTTTTTCTTTTCATGTTCAAGACCTGACACCTTTAAACAAATCTTTGCCTTTTCAAATGCATCTTTTGCTTTATCTTTCTCATTCATCTGAAAGTAGCACTTTCCTTTCCGTTCAAGCAACTTATATTTGAGTTTGTCAGGATAACCAGATTTGAAAGAGGACTCTATATCCTGGAGGCTTAATCGGTAGTGTTTCATGTGGAGTAACACTGCTGACCTATTTGCCAGAGCAAGCGCTAGCGAAGATGTCTCATCTGAAGTCGGGGCTTTAAGAACACTCAGGTTATAGAGATCAAGAGCCCGTTGCTTGTATCCCTTCTTGAACACCTGATTTCCCTGATCTCTAAGTAACACTGACTCTTCTGCTGATTTCACTTTCCTCACTGATGTTGTCTTTAGGATGTCGTGAACTTGAGTTATGTCATACAGCTGACGAATTCTGTCTTCATCTGTTGAGCAGTTTTTGAAATTAGCAACGAAGGTCTCCCAAGCCTGTATGGATAACAATGCCTTTTCCAGAGAAGGATACCATTCTAAAGAAGACAAAAAAAATCATTAATGAGCCATGGCATGTGATTTCCAACAATGTGGCATTTTGACAAGTGTAGACTCAGACGAGCCTGTGCAACCTTCCTTTTAAGCTTAGAAACCTCAAATGAGGTTAGGTCAGTAGTTTAACAGTCATAATATTTAAGCCACCAGCAAAGGCTCTGATCAGTCTGCGCATATGTGCAGGCTGGTCTGAGCCTTTGCTGGTCGCACATACCAAATCTTGGAACTCTCATGCCACAGCATGTTTGAGGGAGAAATTCCATGATTTATCAAACAAATAAAAGTTGTAATTTTGTTTTTGTCTAGAAAGATTTATTTCTTCTAGGGAAATAAATCTCTTTAGCCGGAACTCCTTTTTCCTGACCACAAGTGACCCAAGGCATAAATGAGATGAAGCACATCATATTCATTTTCCTTTTATAATTTACAATTTAACAAACATAATGCTTCTGTGCACTTATGACGTCACACACATTAATAAATGACGTCATTAACATCTGCGATGATGTTACATAACGTTTCTGTCTTCCAACACTGAAACTGGAGGATCGAGGTACAAAAACGCAAAATTCTAGAAAAGCACAATAAATTTAGCACCAAAATGTTCGTTACAATCTAACTAAAAAAATGACTACCCACACTTTATGTTTTTGTTCATTAATATTTTTTTTTAGCAGGGAACAGCTGATGTATTACTACACATGTCAGAATTAGACATGTAGTGTTCCCGCTAGTTTTGCCACATCACATACTGTAGAATTTTCTTGATTTGAGCAAGCAGTTCAAGCAGAATACATGTAATATGCAGTTTATTGAATCATTCTATTTAAAATATGGGATTTATAAACCTCGGGAGGTGACAAATCATATAAAGAAACTCCTGCTTGCACACTCGTTTCTTTATCTGATTTTTCACCTTCCTCATTTTAAAAATCCAATATTTTAAATAGAATGCTTAATAAACTCTATTTATATAATCACAACATAAAAAACTAGAAGGTCTTGAAGCACTCACCTTATCTACTTAATAATGTTAAAATAGGGTAAGGTCAACTTACCATACGAGGGTCATTTGGAAAGTTCTTAGCATGGCATCATAACTCCACAATGCGTTGATAAAATGCTATCAAATAATACATTTTTGGAAACTAGAATTCAACGGCTACTTGATGGTTTAATTTTTGTCGAAAAGGGACTTGGCATGTACGTGCAGCGCATGCTCAAAATGAGTAGGGATTTATATACTGGCGAAAACTTTAAGCAAAATACTTGGAAAAAAGCGAAGGAAAATTGGGGACCTTATTTGCGATCTTGATTTGACAAATTAACGATTTGTCGCCAACTTATTTTTTATTAAATTATATTATGCGATCACTGCTTGCACGGCTACCACCATTACATTCTGGAAATGTGGACTAATAGAGAAACGGTAAACTTTCAAAAATGGGACTTTTTTCGATTTTTCTTTATACTTTTACGATAAATTGTGTCACTACAGGAGCACGAAAAATGCCCATTGAGTATATGTTTTGCTTTATTTGTAGCGAACAATGCATAAAAATAATTTTGTCGCGCAAAAAGTGTGGCTTGTTTAGTTCTGTATTCAAGAATATTATTCCCAATAACACTACCCCTACTTTTCAAGAAGTGGGTGGGGTAACTTAACCCCACACATTTTGTCAATGGCATAACAACTTCTCATTGTATCGCGTTAACTATCACAAAATTGATTGATTTCTACACTTAAGGTATTTTAACTTTTTTGCTTGCCACTGTTTTTAATTGAAATGAACCAGAACGTCAGCTCATAGCTAAACTTACTCTGCCCCATGATAAGATTATAAGAGTTATCTTCCCTTTGGTCTGGTTTACAAAAATTATTTTGGTTTCAATACAAAGCGCATAAAGTGAACTTGACAAAAATACCAAGGCAAGGCATTTTCAAACTACTGTCGGTTATATTATTTCAAAACATGTGCATTGTGACATGCAATTTTTAGTAAAAAAAAACAGCGCATTGCTTTGCTTTCTAGAAGGTTTTGGTATTGCTGTTCCGGTATTTTGTTATTAGAAACATCCAACTCGGTCATCAATTGTATAATAACTGTACCAGATTGTGGCCTACCAAATGGTACAAACTTAGCTAATTTCATGAACTATTGTTAATGTTCTGCACACTTTTCAAAAGGTAAAATGTTATATTTTCCACTGAAATTTTGCGTTTTCCAGTATACAAACAGTACATGTATTCACAATAATATTTTTGTGTCTGCATCATAATATCCTCATGAAATTTGTGCCATAACATAGAGGAAAGATAGCTCTTTAAAATGATACCAAACATGATAAGGTTTGTAAATCAGTTACTGAGATAAAAGACCGTGCTAAGAACTTTCCAAATGCCCCTCGTATATGGTCATGGTGGGCATTTTGGTCAAGTGACCTACAACAAATATCACATCTATATTGTTTTATCTACTGAATACTCCTGTCCTTATGAAATTTGAGTTCAAACAGCCCAGTGATTTCTTAGAAAAAGATGTTTAGATATATATGTGGCAGTCCAAAATGAGTGGCCTTACTGAAAGGTTAAAGGTCGGCTTGACCTTTGGTGCTTATATAAAACCAGTGTTTCATTAGGTTTAACATTTCTCGCAAGTATTATGATTTCCACTTAAACACTTATAGAAGAATGAACATTCAAGATTCTTCCAATATAAATGCATTAGTAATCAAATTTTGCCTTGCCGTAAGAAAGGTCAACCCAGATTCATCATTTGTGCAAACCTGGAAGGGCCCACATCCCCCAATGCTACATTCTAAGCCCCTAGAGCCTTGGCCATTTGGTTCTAGAGAAGAAGATATTTAAAGGAATTTTACCTTATATGGGCATGGCAGCCATCTTGGTAATGTGAACATGACATTGTTATTATTTAATCCTCTCAACTTGAGGAGTCTCCATATGAAATTTGGGTTCAATTGGCCATGTGGTTTCTGAGAAACCTATGTTTTAATATATTGATGGGACTCCAAGGCTTATAGGTCAAAAGTCAACATTGACTTTGGAGTTTATTTATAGCCACTGACTCATAAGATTTAACATATCAAGTGAGAATAATGACTTATTTAAAAAATCAACTTTTCAATTTTTTTACAATTTAAAGGCATTAGGAAGCAAATTTAACCTTGATGTTAAGTAGGTCAAGGTCAACCTAGGATCATCATTTGAACAAACTTGGTAGGCCCAACATCCCAAATGTTACATACCAAGTCCCAAGGTCATCAGCCTTCTGGTTCTGGAGTAGAAGATTTTTAAAGGATTTTTATCATATATGGGTATGTCGGCCATCTTGGTCAGGTGACCAGAACAATTTGTATAAATTTTGGATAACTTATTGTAAGGAATCTTCATATGAAATTTGAGTTCAATTAGCCTAAAGGTTTCTGAGAGAACTATGTTTTAATATATTGATGGGACTCCAATATCAGCAACCTTGGCTCAAGGGTCAAAGGTCAACCTTGACCTTTGGAACTTATTTATAGTCATTGCCTCATTAGGTTGAACATATCTAGTGATTATAATGACTTTGGCTACAACACTTTTCAAAAAATCATCCTCCAAAAAAAATTCCCATTTAAATGCATTAGGAAGCATTTGAACTTGATGTTAAGTAAGTAGGTCAAGGTCAACCTAGGACCATCATTTGAACAAACTTGGTAGGCTCCACATCCCCAATGCTACATACCAAGTCCCAAGGTCATCTGCCTTCTGGTTCTGGAGAGGAAGATTTTTAAAGGGTTTTTATTAATATGGGCGTGGTGACCATCTTAGTCATGTGACCAGGACCATTTGAACAAACTTTTGTTCCCCCATCCTAAGGAGTCTCCATATTAAATTTGAGTTCAATTGGCACAATGGTTTCAGAAGGAGAAGATGTTTGAAAATGTTGACAGACAGACGAAGGATGGACGCCGGAGTCTTTGGTATACTAATAGCTCACCTCCGAGCCTTCGGCTCAGGTAAGCTAAAAATATTAGAAGACCCACAGATAAGATTGCATAATTGAAAATTGACTTTCTTATTTTTAACTAAAGCATATGTTGTGGGAAATCACTAAAAGAACCATTTCAATGAAACTTCTTTTCAGCACCTAGTACAATGGTTAAAACTGTTGGATAAGATATCTGTTAATGTTTGTTTGGTTTGATTCGTAACATCCCAGCTATGGTCATGTTGGGATGGTCAGTTCACCTAACCACACTATTTTCCTGGGAAAGCATGACTAAACTCGATTTCTTATGTTTTTCACATTGATTTCTGGCGATAACTATCTTTCATTTTTTATTTTTGGCAAACTTTGTTCGCCATATAAGTTGTAGAGAAAAAATAGGGCAGATTTCTCCAAATGGTCTGAAGTATGTGGTGCAAACAGATTTTTGTGTACATAGATGGAGATTTTGCAATTAATTGAATTCAGTCAAATTTTCTAAGTCTTTTATTGACAGCTGACTTTACCACTACTCAACATAATCCTGCTGTTATCATGCTTAGATTTTACCCAGCATATGCAGAATCTACTTTGCATATGATCATTTGTAGGTACAGAAGTTGGGATTTCTCATGGCATTCCATTTTTTCTCTTATGAACATGGTCCAAAAATGGACGGTTTCAAGATGACCCCGCTAGCTTAATGCACGAGCAAATCAAGTGTAATTTTCCTAATATTTTAAAAAGCCATCCATTGCTTTAGTTTGTAAATTAGGCAGCGCAAGGTAACTTTTTGATTGACATATTTGATTTAGTTTATTTGCGCTTTGGTAAAGCATCTCAAAGAGCTAGTGCATCTATGCACAGAGTTTACTGCAGCATCTTGAGTTTTGGAACCGCTTGGAGAAGTTGACGCTAAATCTTCTCTTCAACTTTCATTGTGAACACAGTTGCGTAAAATTAAAGATAAAAAACATAAAAAAATCGAGTTTATGCAGTTAACCAGTACTTTGTGCTCATTATTTAGCTTGTAACTAACAACAACCCTTTTTGAATCAGCAGAAGGAAGGGAAATGGCAGTGGAAATCATTTCATGATCAATCTCCACAAAAGCATTGGACCGGGCCGGTATCAAACTCTCGACCCCTGGATCTGCATTCAGACACTTTACCCACTGCTCTATGCAGCCTGGCAATTAGTCAATGAATTAAAGTGTGTAATTAAAAATTATTTCCTTTTTTCTCCACCAAAGCAAATATTGTGGGTACTCAAAAGAACCAGCTAATTGAGAGGGTTCTTTTGAGCACCCAAAATATAGCAAGAAGTGAGCAAAGCTCACATACCCCCGGCGGTAGCCATCAGAGGTTGTAACACTTTCATAGAAACGACAAAATTGTAAAAGAGTTCATAATCTAAAATCAAGTGGTTGCTGAGAAAACTTTGATGAATGATGTCCATATGTGTATAGGAGTGACAGAAGGAAAAACTTAGCCTACCTGAAGGTTTACACAAAATTAGAAAACACTGGCTCCAATAGGAGCTGAGAAGTCTGCAACAGAAATTTTCATTGGAGAGAAAGAAAAAGGACCTCTGACGGTGGTAATGGGAATCACAGTGTATCCCTGCCTATAATTTTGATAAAAATCAAAGTCGATCAAATGCTTCCATCTTCATACATTAGCTCGCTGTTGGTCTCTATTTTATGAGTTTGCATTTCATTTCCTATTTGCATAAATGTACGGCTTTATTTTGGGGCTAAAATGGTCACTTTTTGTATTATACATATAGGAAATGGAAAAATATTTTTAAAGCATCATTCCCCCCCGAGTCCCAACTAATCCTTTAGCACGTAAGTGTGTTCTCATATTTTACATAAGATATGTGAAAAGCTAGCTGGGACTCGGGGGGGAATGATATCCCACAGTCCAAAATGTGACGTCTGGGCGAGCCCAAACATTAGCATTTGGATTTTTTGTGTGCTCTCTTGAAAATCTTTTTTTCCAGTATAAGGAAATAATTAGTACAAGTAAGCTTCCTTTACATAACCCATTAGTCAACGAGTATTACAACGTTTTAGCATATTTTTCTTTAGATTATGAAAATTGTCCTTTTACTAAATTCAGTTGGTAGAATATTTTGCACATATACTGTATGTATCCAATACACATAAACTACATGGCCACTGTCTAGGTGTACTTTACGCATGGATGAATGGTTATGATAAATTGCTGCATAATATTGCACCAGGTCAATACATTGTCATCAAGGTTGAATATGGACTACAGTTGCACTTCAAAATATTTCTTAACTAATCAGATAGAAAACACTACAACAAAAATAATCATTAAAATGCTCATGATTTTGGACTTTAAAATACTTTCACTGTGATTTGTAATCGAGTACTGATGATAAAATACCCTTACATGTGAAAATAATTGATTTCTAAATGTTTTGGTGAAGTCAAATTTTGCAACCCCTACCCCCTTTGGTAGTGTCTTCTGTTTTGTCGTAGGCATCTGTCTGTTTAATTATAACCTTAATTCGTTTCTAATACATCAAGTTTCCTATCAAAAAGATACCAGTGATATCTTATGCATAGGGAAGTTTTGGGAAGCATCTGAAAAATAGGCAGATACCCTATCAAAGTGTCAGAGGTCCTTACAAATAAAGGGACTAATAAGCAATATGTGGCTGTTTGTTTTTCGTTACACAATACAACTCATCACTATCAAGCTTTGTACCAAATTTCAGAATCCTAAGTCAAGTAGTTGCTGAGAAATCTTTGACAGAAAAAAATGTCCATGTGTATTATATAAGAGTGACAGAAGAAAAATTACCAGGCAAAATGAGGATTAAGCATCCACAATACGCTTTGCCAACCTGGAGGTGTACACAAAATCTAGGAAACACTGGCTCCAATAAGAACTAAGAGATCAGTGACAGAAACATTCATTGGAGAGAAAGAAAAATGCACAAATACATGTAAAGGGACTGATGAGCAATATGTGGCTGTTTTTCATTACACAATACAACTCATCACTATCAAGCTTTGTACCAAATTTCACAAGCCTAAGTCAAGTAGTTGCTGAGAAACCTTTGACAGAAAAAAAAGTTGCAAATTTTCTTTGGAGAGAACGAACTATGAACAATTAAAGGGACTGATGAGCAATATGTGACTGTTTTTTTGTTACACAATACAACTCATCACTATCAAGCTTTGTATCAAATTTCAGAATCCTTAGGCCAGTAGCTGCTGAGAAAAGTTTACAAAGACAAAAAGACAGACAAACATAGTTACAGAAAAGGCGAAAAACTATAAACCCCCTATATACTTCGTACCTGGGGTATAAATATATGTTCAAGTTAATGGGTAAGAAAATATTTACAATAATATGCTTAAAAAGTTTCCTTTTCTGGACCGGAGAAAGCTGTCCAGAGGTCCAAATAAGCTTTCAGTTCAATTGGGTATTTACCCACCAGAATTTTATCAATATTTTTCATCAAAAACAATTGCTTAACTTGTTTTTTATTACCCCACATATACTTTTTTTTTATATATTTTTTTTTATGCCTTATACTGATCTTCAGCCAGATGTGCACACTATTATGCTATCCAGCCCATGTTAATACAATGTATGGTTTGTTTGTTTGTCCCAAGTCAACATCTATGGTCATGGCAGGATGGTCAGTTCACCTAACAACACTTTTTCCTGGGCAAGCTTGAACAAGCAGTTAAACAGAACACCATGCACATACTGTCGCTTGTAACTGACAAACAAATGTATGGGCAATATTCATATTTCAATTAGAATTTCCTTTTTCTTTTGCTTTTTTCCAAAATTTCATTGCTTTTTGATACCCCCCCCCCACCCTGTTTTGAAAACAACTGTTTTTTTTTTAAACAAATACCCCCCACCCCAAAGCGGCTTATCTGTTCCTCTGCAGCAGTAATAATAAAACAAATACAATGTATGATAGAATATATCTTATACCTGAGCATAGTGTAGATTCAATTTTTTCCTCATTCATTATCTTTTTCACAGGAACTGGCAGCCTGAAAAATAGGATAAAAATTCATGTACCACACTCCACCTTATGGCCACACACTGTACCATAGGGCCGACAAGCAAAAAAAAAAATACGTAAAATTGTGATTATTTTCTTATCCATTGGTTTAAACATGTGTTTTGGGTGCTCAAAAGAACCGTCTCATTGAGACGATTCTTTTGAGTACCCACAACATATGTTTTGGTTGAGAAATAAGAAAAATAATTTTCAGTTACACACTCTTATCTGGGGGCCTGCTGTACACACCAATTTTTCACCTTTTTTCCAACAACATGTTATGCCAGTTCTTGAAAATAGTGTAGACCCAGATCAACTGGCTTCTGATGTCATCAAGCTAAAAATATGATATTTAATTAACTTTAATGTCAGGTGATAAATAGAATCTAACATTCGTGCTCCTGTATTATTGAATTTATTAAACTCATTGCAAAAAAGCTATAAAATGCTCGATTTTCCTCAACTTCATTAATAAATTCCAATAAAACATGAGCACTCATGGAGGATCCTCTATAGAAAATCTGGCAATTGGTTCAATAGATACAGTGCAGAAAAAGCTTTTATATATAGTTATAGACCCTGGTAAACAATAAAATTAGATCAAGGCCATAAAAATCTAATAATCTTTTCCGGTCCTCCACATAGCAAATATCCCACATAGCAAATATCGCGAGTCAATAAAAATAAATAAAATTGATAAAATTCACCTTTCTGAAAATCACGTCCGATTAAACTCTTTGTCTTCTTGTGTTGTCTACTGATAACCTTTGCAAACAATTTGGACCCTTTAAAATGTCAGGCTTGATCTGGATCCAAACTGTTTGAAACTGATGTTATTACAGAAATATTTTTTTGCTTGAAAAGATGATTTTGATGAAAAACAAACAAACAACAACAGTAGATGACAAATAAAGCATGAAAAATAACCCAGCATCTAAGAGAGTTAACACACTAACTGTATGTAAGGTAAACCTCTAGAGCTGTAACGATATACCTTATATGCAGGTATATTGCAATACAGGTCTGAAAAGGTACAATATATTGGTACGAAAAACATATCGCAATATATTGTGGTTACTTTTAATAGAACAATAAGAAAGTGAAGTATTTGGTTTTATTTGATTTCCTTTCATTAGATGTCTTTAAAACTCATGGAAAAGAAATGTAGTTGTGGTACAAAAAATGTGCAAATGTAAGTTTAAAATTTGCTGGCTGCTACCTGTTTACTGCCTTTATACGTCTGCCCATTCAATGCTTTCACTAATTTTCAAAGCATAAATGATTGTTGATAAGGTGCTTGAATTTATTTAAAATATTAAAACATTAGATTTCTGCATAAATGGAGCAAAGCTCTAAGTATTTTTAGACAAGTAGTGCTTAGAATAATGACTAAATATAATGATCAATATATTGTGGTATTATATTGCAATATGTTCTTCAAATATTGTAATATATCGCAATACGCTTTTGGCATATAGTTACAGCTCTATAAACCTCATACTATTTGTGGGAGATCGAGCACATGTGATTTTGTTTGTGAGGCTATATCATATGCTAAGTTGTCATTCCATTGGTCAGTTAAACACAATCAGCTGACTTTTGAGTGACATTCTAGGCTTGGTTGTGAAACGTTTATTCATGCAGGCCTCCAGATGAGAGTGTGTAATGGAAGTATATTTTCTTTATTTCTCATCCAAAATATATGTTGTGGGTTCTCACAAGAACCCTCTCAATGAGACGGTTCTATTAAGCACCCAAAACACATGTTTAAATTGATGGTTAAAAAAAGAATTACAATTTTACGTTAATAAAATTTCCTTATCTGGATCTATGTTCATGACTAGTTTCTCTCCCTACAGATATCACAGATTATAGGGATCACACATATTTTTTCATGCGCTAACATCTGCCCGGTCCCGAGAAAGCTGTTTGAACATGTGGCATTAAGGCTTAGTGTTCAAACATCTCCCGAGGGACTCGGTAAGTTTTAATGCAATGAAACAAACACGTGTGATTGTTTTTCTTGGATATTTTACCTGATTCCTACCAAAGGCCCTAAAACCTCAAAATACCATTTTCTTTAACTGGTTTTCTCCAAACAAAATGGCGTCAGCATTAAGAAATCAAATGTCATAACATCTTCACAATGTCTTAATCCTAACATTTTCGTGAAAAAAAAAACATTGATGTACTGATCTGTCATAGCAGGAACACATTTCTCGTGTTATGTCAGACAAACATATCAGAGCTCATTTTAAGTATTGTCAATTTAAACCCATGATCAAACAGCATGTGAATCTCATGATTTGAACATGGATTTTCATTCATTTGACAATGGCTTCAAACAGCATTGTGCAGCAAAATTCATGCAAGAATATAGGAATCACACATGTTTTTTCATGCATCAACATTTGCCAGGTCCCGAGGAAGCTGTTTGAACATGAGGCCATTAGGCCGACTGTTTTAACAACGTCCGAGGGACCCAGCAAGTGTTAATGCAATGAAACAAACATGTGTGATCGTTATTCTTGCATATTTTACCTGATTTCAACTTAAACCGCACTGAAAACGTTGCTAAATCATTAAAATATCCCTTTTCTTACACAGGATTTCTCTAAACAAAATGGCCTCAGCTTCAAGCTTTCATATGTCATAACGCCGCCACAACATCATTGACGAATGCAACGTTTTCGCAAACTAAAGCATTGTCCAAATGATCAGTCAAGGCCACAACACTTTCCCGTGTAACGTTATGCAAACAAATTAGGGCCCAGGTAGGCTTTGTCAAGTAAAAGCCATGTTTAAACAGCGTGTGAATCTCATGATTTGAACATGGATTTTTGTGGCTTCAAACAGCTTTGCGTAACAAATTCCTATGCCAGAACACAGGTTTTGACATACATGTACTCACTTGCTTTTTGTGACTGGTTCTCTGTCAATTTCCATTTGAGAGCAACCTGCATCCTCCTCAGTTGACATCATGGAATCATCGTTTTCAGTGGAAATCTTTCTTATCTTAGTAACAGGGTGATAATGCTTCTTTACTTTCAATTTATTTCGAGGCTTTTCCTCGTGTGGCGAGTCTGAATGAGTCATGAATAAGGTTGGGTAGGGATTCAATGGAGTGGGTTCACCATCGACAAAGTGTTTGGAACAAACCCTACTACTCTGTGATGGTGACCACATTTTTCCAGTCTTGACATCCTGCCTATTTACATTTTTTGTCCACTGTAGGCGTCCTTCTGGGTTTTGCAACTCAGTTGGGAATGTGAACAATCTGAAAGGGGGATCACAAATGCACCGTCCAGTGCCATAATTCATTTGGTGGATACTACAATATTCAGTTCTCCATTTGTTAAGTCCATTACCACTGTTATGACATCCAACTACAACACAGTATCTACCAGGCATGGCTAAATATTGAGTTTATCAGACTTGTTCCTGTACATAAGTAGAATAATCATATGTGCACACAGTTGTCATAATCAGAATATTACACACTACAGTAAAACCTGTCTTAAATGACAAAGTAAGTAAGGGTGCAAAGATCAGGAGTCGATACAATCAAGTACCACACCCAACCCAGGATACCAATGGGAAAGTTACAAACTCACAGTTAGACACCACAAACGAGAGCCAAGAGGTCAGCCCTTTCCCAGCAGGTGACCACAAAGCACATATAAACGGACATGCACAAAGACATAGCACTCTAAAAGAAGACCAAAAATTGTTTTTTAAGACCCATCATCGTTTAATGGAGGTAGAAAGTATTGCAGAATGCTCCAATGGGAGCATTCTGCAATACTTTCGACCTTCATTAAGCTACCATTTGCCATTAAGACCTTTGTTTTGTCTATTTTAGAGTGGTCGCTTCAGACAGGTTTTACCGAACATCAATTTTGAAGCCAAGCTTTATGCATTTATGAGTTCCTTCTTTAAAGATGTACACCTGCATGAAATATACAACAAGAGGGCCCTTGGGCCCTGGGTTGCTCACCTGAGACTGACTGATCAGTAAAGTGGAACCATTTGTGAAATTTTAGTAGAGTGCATCATGAGGAACAATTCTGTGAAATTGTATTAAATTTGGGTCAGTGGTTCAGGAGATGTTGTTTAAAGATTTCTTATCTGGAGTTCTGGCAGTCCTCCTGTCTGGTGGAGCAGAACCATTTATGTTATTTTGAAAGAGGGCATTATGGGGAACATTCACGTGAAAATATGGAATTTGGACCAGTGGTTCAGAAGAAGATGTCTTAGGAGATGATAAGACATTTCTTATCTAGAGCTCTGGCAGCCCCCTTGTTCAGCCAACCGGAACAATTTGTGCCATTTTGGTAGAAGGTATCATGAGGAGCGATTCTGTGAAATTATATTGAATTTGGACCATCCAGGCACAGTAAGGTATATACCAATGGAGAGATTTTACGTTTCCATCTGATTGAAAGCTTGAAAAACAGATCCCTTAGCATCTTCCCAGCATTGTCTAGTAATAAAGATCCCTGTGTTGCACTTGTAGGATGCCAGAGGACAATGAACTATATTTTAGTTGCCTTTCATGTAAAAATGGTTTCACACAGCATGCCAGGGTCTGTCTCATTTAACAAGGGTCCAGAAAAATACACTGTATAATGTATATGACGCTCACTGAAGAGTGAAGAGTAAGAAAAATAAAGTTAATTCATTGTGCTTATTTCTTTTTTAATAATTTTGCCCTTACCTAGCCTAACCTCACCTACCTTGACCTAACCTTACCTAACCACTGCCCACTTAAGCTAACCTCACCTTCCCAATGCCAACCCAACCTAACATAACCTCACCTAACTTGACCTAACTTTACCTAACCAATGCCCACCTAACCTTTGTTAATAATTTTGCCCTTACCTACGGTAACCTCACCTAAGCTAACCTAATCTTACCAATGCCAACCTAAAATTACCTCACCTAACTTGACCTAAACAATGTCCACCTAACCTATGTTAATAATTCTGCCCTTACATAACCTAACCTCACCTAATTTGATCTTACCTTACCTAACCAATGCCCACATAACATAAGCTCACCAGGTCATTTTGGCCAAAATGGGCCCATGTCAATTTCGGTCCATAGCAATTTCGGCCAGTAAATTATGTCAACCCAGATTTAAATGACGCAAGAGAGATTATATATCATTGAAAATATAAAAAATTGACAAAAAGAGTAATACTGAGACAAAAATCTGAAAATAGATTAGCTTGAAAAACTATTAAAGGCTAGAATCTGCCTGTCTATTAGTGCATGTATTTCAAATAGTTTAGGCGATTTCCTGCCTGAAGAAGGCGCCAATTTTAGCTCGATATTAAAGTATATTTTACACTAATTAAGTGAAAAAAAAACGTGGAAGACTTATAAAATGTAGCCATAAAAAACATAAATTTATATTATTCCTAGAATAAGATATATCTCATTCTGGCATTTAAAGGCCAACTTATCAACTTATAAAGCACCATTATGTGTTTTGACAATATAACTAATAAGCAATCTGCCCCTTCATTTTCAAAAACGACTTTATCGATTTTCAATTGAAGAGCGATTGCTAACGGAGATAACAATTATATGTGAAAGCGGTCTATTCTTCTATCTGACACCATCACTCACCAGACATTACACGGCATGCGAAAAATGGGGAAAAAAAGGCCCAAAATCTGGCTTTAAGTTCAAGAAAATGGCACAAAAAAACTCCGAATGGCGAAAGGAAAAAAAACTAGTGCAAACCATGGGGGACATCCAGTTAACCTCCTGATCCAAAGGTGGATGCTCTTATCTTGCCTAATCCCTGCAAATGACACTAAAGAAAGCGTGTTCGGACACCAAAATTTTCCTCACTGCGAGCGGGGATTGAACCCGGGACCTCTAGCTCCAAAGGCAAGTGCCTAACCACTGAGCTACCACCCTTTACCTACCATTACCTCACCTAAGCAAGGGTCAGTGTATTCCTTGGACCAATTCACTTGGACCATTGGACCTTGGACCAGTCCAAGTAAATACTTGTTGGACCAGATGGGGTGTATTCCTTGGACCAAATATCAGTTGGACCAGTTTTATTACCAGTCAAGATGGTGAAGATCATTTATACTAATTAGCATGATAATATGAAATATTAACTCTTTATTTGCAAGAACCAAGACAGAACAAGCATGTGCAAACATATAGTCCCAGATCAGACTGCTCTTAGACTTTTGATTGCATTGTTTTATAAGCAAATTACTGGGTCCGACGATTATTCAAAATCACCATGAAATCACAGAAATCACCAGAAAAAATAGGAAATCACCATTTCATTTTCAACTTAATGTCATTATATAATAAGAATTTATTATTAGTTTGATAAACTTATTTCTACTTGAAAAAAATAGGGAAACCATGTAAAAATTTCATTTATAAATGCAACACACAGAGAAACACCAGAGAATTATGGACATCACAATTTTATTGTTGAATCATACCATAATGAGACAAGAATTGGTCGAATAATAAGATAACTTATGCTTCATAAAGATAAAGAATAAAAACAATCACTTTTAATCCAGAGCAGGGCGAATTTACTGAAATCACTATTAAATTATGAGAAATGTAGATATATTGTTGAAATTAAATGTAATAGGTACTCATTATTCATTGCATATTATATCAATTTATTTTACTAATTCTTATCATATTGTGGCAATAAGTTGACAATAAAATGGTGGTTTCCTACATTTTTCCTGGTGATTTCAGTGATTTTGGTTAATCCTCGCACTGCAAATCACTCATTGATAAATATATAGAGTTCATCGGGGTACCCATTGAAGATTCCATATTATAAATTCAACATTAAAAGAATTAATATTTAAAAGATTATTTGGAAGGGGAAAAATCATTAGAAAACAATTTATTAATTTTATTATTAATATTATTATTATCTTCTTATATACAACATAGAAAAATCATCAGTTTAACAAATGATGAAATTATTTAGATGTAATTATGCGATTTCAACTGTTTGGTTACTAAGTGTCTTCTGTTGATACCCTTTGCAAACAGTTCGGACCCAAATCAGTTCCAACAAAATGTTGGGTGTGATCTGAATAAGAACTATTTGGACCAAGATCAGGCCTACCTTATCCACTCTGAAGGTATTCTTGAAAGAATTTTCCAAAAAGGTTGATTCCGAAAGAAAATCAGCAGACGACATTAAAAAAAAACACACACTTAAAAAACGTGCAAAATTAGCCAGAAGGCCAAGAGTGCCAAAATTAAATGTTGTCGCCTTAACCCTTGTCATGCTGAATATTTCTTAAATACATGTACTACACTCCCTCACGATTTTCATCTAATTATTTTTATAAGTTGATTTACGGGATTTATTTTCAGATTTAGGGTCGGGGAGGGGAAAACAAAAACTCTGAAAATGACCAATCGACTTGTCATTTTCAGAGCTTTTTTTAATCTCCAGAAAAAAAACAGTAAAACTAGTAGGGTAAAGGTATTAAATTTTTGAATATCTCATAATTTTCCTAAATACATTGTACACTAGGAAAATCAACAAATGCAAATTCGGTTCACATCCATTTAAAGCAATGCTTATAGTGGAATCAGGCTATTTATCATCTTCACCAACGAAGGTTTCGTCGTATCTACCTTTCGCAACCCTTGGTATGACAAGATGGCTATTTATTAAATTGTGCTACAAATATGAAATTAGCAAACAGTGCAGTCCCATCTGAGAACCGCATTGACCGCTGTGTACAGGTGGCGATATCTAATTGGCTAATTACCAATCAAAGGTCACATTTCTTTCAAGTGTACTAATACCAACTACTACTGAGGACTGCATGTTGTTCTATATTAGCATGTGCTATATTAGCACTCTTTGAACTTAAAGTATGATTGTGCTGAGACTGCGACATTCTTGATGTAATTTCAAAGAAATTGTGTTAAACATTTGAGAAGGCATTTTAAAATGAAATAATAGCCTTATTAAGGTGATCAGCATGTGCAAAAATTTAATTTGGCTTCAAGTTTTGCATTTCAATGCTGAATTGTCACTGATAATTCCCAGAACATATCATTTTCAGGATTAAATATCGCATTTTTTCCGTTTAAATTTCATAAAGAACTGACATTGAAACATTTGATATTAAATTCTCCTGATGAGTCAAACCATTCAAGGTCTTAACTGGTACCAGTTTATATTATACTGAAAGAGGTTTTAAGATTTGTTGATGCAAATTCTCATCAAGGTAGAGCCTTCAAAGAAGGTTAATGCTTATTTCATGAGATAATATAATTAAATTAGTTAAATAATTGTAAGAGTATGAGGATTCTCCAAGTAAAAATGGTTTATTTTCGAGTATATAATAACCTATAAAATTCACAGAATATATAAAAATGCAAAATTGCAATGTAAGTGTGTGACGCACTTTGATTATTTAATTATTAACTTATTTTCGTATTTATTAAGCAGTCTTTAGTTTACATAGAGTTTTCGTTCAATTTTATTGACTTTGGCCCATTCAGTTATTAGATATTAAGATTTCGCTGAGAAATTGGCCATTTTACTCATTTTAGTAGGAATCAGTAGACTAAATCAGTAGAACGAGGCTACTTTACCCTGTCTGGGCTCAAAGAACCACAAAGCCAGTTAGGGAGTCCCCACCTTCAGCCGAATCTGGGGGCCTAAAACAATGATATATAGGGATTTTGTGGGTGTCTAACCGAAGCAAGGGTCTCATTCTACCTCACTCTGTTAAGATTTATTGGTACCCTCACAGGGTGGGAAGGTCTCTTACCCAGCATAATGCGCCAAAGTTTTAGCTTTTTTATACTTGTGTTGGTTTGTTCTTGCATTTTAGCAGGTGAATCTGAGACATAATCGCCTATGGATTCCTGTTTTGGCGCAATATTAAGGTGTTTGAATTTTAAACTTCCTTCCTCAAGGCTAGAGTCAAGTACACAACTGCGCTCTGCAATTAGTATCTAACGTCTAAATAACGTCGGATCAACAATGTTATAATGTCATGTCGCTGACAAAAACGCAGCATGTTCTTTTCATAGTTCTCCACTACACGTATGTTAAAGTTTCAAGTCGATAAGAAGTGCTTTACAAGACACATTTTAAACACCACCGCTTGGAAAACAATATCTGAAGCGCGGTTCTAGTTTCGAGGCACAGAGCCCCTTCATCAGACGCTATAAAGATATTTTACGCTTGTAGAAACTTCATATCAGATGCACGCTGCGCATCATATATACGAAGTGATTATTTTTAATGTTTGAACATATTTCACTGTAAGCTTAATTTCTTTATTTGGACTATTTTAAAGAGTCACACTCTCTACCGCTCTATATACTGGAGATCAACGCATGGACTTCCTTTCTAGTACTATATACGATACATTTGACCATTCTTAGCAGATATTTCTTTTACTCATTTTTTAAAGCGAATATATATTCGCTATAAAAATGAGCAAAAGAAACATCTGCTAAAATCGACAGAAATCAACCTAAACTATGATAAAACTTCAACTTAATTTAATGTAACTTGTAATATTTCAACTTTTCATATCGGGAATAACTTCTTTTAGTCCCGGGTATGTTCAGAATCAATTTTATTGGCTGGAGTACTTTGAAATAGCGCTAAAACAAAGCCTCGACAACATACCTTTGTAGTTCCGTCAGTGACCAGTCCGTTAATACTGGGTCTGAGCAGGACCCCAGTTCTCTTATTCAAGCAATAATTTCTGATTTATTAAATTATTCTAAATGTTATCCTGCATTTAGATTTATTTAAAAAAAACTTGATCTAAGAATTTCTCTTTTTTCACTTTTAATTTAAAGCTGGAAATTTTCAGGATTAGATATTTATATAAAATCAGAACATGGTTATTTTGTTACAAGCATAACAACAGCATGTTACCTAATGTGCTACCTGCCTGCTGGTCAATTGACAAGTCATTGCTAATTGACTAAAATCAACTGTGAAATTGATCACTGATCATCATTCTCTGATAATAGGATGATTATCCCATGCAAATTGATACCATTAATAAGGAACAGTCAGTGGATACTTATCATATATCTTAAATTATCATATTTCTTTAAAGTTAAAGTGCAGAAAGATTGTTTTATCTTATCAAACAGTGTAGACTCTGATGAAATGTCACATACAATCTGGGGCTTCACTGTTTGCCAAAGTATAGATATACTGGTTAGCTAGAATTCAAAGGTTTAAACATCAATATTAATTAACCCTTAATGCGCCAGCCGCGACAGAAGTTGTCTGCTTTTCTCGTCTGCTGAAATGTTTAAGAAGCCTCTATGGCAAAAGTGTGGACCCAGATCAGACTGCTCCTATAGGAGTTGTCTGTTCTGGGTCCACACTGTTTGCTTCTATACTTAATTCGTCAGTGATGTTAGGCAATTTTTTTCAGCAGACGACATTTTCAGATGCATTTTTTTCTTGGCGCTTTAAGGGTTCACCCTTTTTGTACCACAGGAACTTCCCATAAAAATTGATAAAAAGTCAGGATGGTCCATTTGTATATAATAAGAGGTCACAGGTTATAATTTCCACCAAAAATATAGTATTTCTTTCTCTGAATATTGATTTTGGCTTAGCAAACAGTGCAGACCCTGATGAAATGCCATATTATGTAGCATTTCATCTGGGTCTACAATGTCTGCCAAAATAACCGTTTAGGGGTTTCTGGAACACAAAAGGTTAATTCAGGAAAATAAAAAAATCTTCTCTGGCTCATTAAAATCTTTTTTTTTTTTGTAAATCTGTAATCTTTTTTCAAAAATACTATCGAGGATGGAGTGGGTTTGATCGCTACCAAGCACCTCAGTGCCAAGCATGTTTCAAGGATTCCTGAATATTGAGGGTATATGGGTTCAACACAGAGTATCTTCAGAACCATTCAACCTATTGCTGTAAAACTTTCACAGAATGTTGCTATTATATAAAACTTTCATTTGAACCAATAATAATAAAAATAGTCAAGTGACCGTTGGCGGCCATTTTCGAAGCCATATTGAAAATATGAAAAATGCCTATAAACAACTATTTAATGCAAGAAAGATAAAACATCCATCTACACCAAGTATCAAACATAATGATTTATTCTGATATTATATTGTTTATCAGAAATAAATCAAAATATAGCAGTTGAAGGGCTTAATGTGTCCTGTATGTCATTCCCTTGGGCATGTTTTCGCTGTTTTTGACGTCCGCGAAATCTAATGACATTACAAATATTTTTATAAAGTCAATTCTTGTACAGATAACTGCATAGACTTCCATATATGATATAATT
This sequence comes from Loripinus fragilis, assembly GCA_964019695.1. Classification (NCBI taxonomy): domain Eukaryota; kingdom Metazoa; phylum Mollusca; class Bivalvia; order Lucinida; family Lucinidae; genus Loripinus; species Loripinus fragilis. The sequence goes on along the minus strand of OZ026519.1, from coordinate 63,927,642 downwards.
ATGTCCCCTGAACATTTTGAAATAAAAAACAAAATAACGGTTAAAAATAGACAGCTTTTAATTATACAATATTTCGCCTTCAGTCGCGTTTCGCAGTGAACGGTAAATTCCACTACAGTTGCGCTTGCCAGCGAAAGTGTTAAATATGCTTATAGCAAGTTTTCAAATTACTTATTCAATCTTACCCACAACACCAAAGACCAGTCTCATATTGAGGCTACTGAGATAATTGATGGAAGTTAATAATAACAGTGGGGTAGGGGAGATATTTGTCGTAATAATTTCTGATCGCCCTTGAAACTGACAGTCTGTTTGACAAACTTTGATCACCAATATTTAGTTTTCTGACCCACTGTTGACAGTAGAGGCATACTTAACCGATGGCAAGTTTCAAAGCCACATTTCTTTCTTTGTCTATACATTTTGGAAGTTGTTAAACTTGCGCAAGAAATTGAACATTGTCTTTTAAGACTTTCATAACACACAGTCTGGTCACAGAGGCACAGCAGAATTATCCTGATAAGGATTGATTTGGAAATTATCAATGAATATCTTTTTTCTATAGAGTGCAAACTGCAGATAATTTACGGTGATGTGATTCAGAGCTAATACACTACTTTTAAAAACCAAATTAATGTATTCATTGTGAATACTTTGTTTGTTTTGTTTGATTTGATTCTTTACGTCACATCAACAATATTTCAGTTATAAAGGGATGGGTCTTCCTGGGTTGAACCAGTAATAAGCTAGGATTAATGTTCTTGCTCAAGGACACAACACAGTGGCGCCGGTGAATGCCCCACTCTTTCACCAAGTGCTGTTTTAGCTTCCTAAAATTGTTTTTGTTGTGTGCTGAAACAACAGGGCAAATTTGCTTTCAGGAAAATATTCACGTGTGGCATATTGTATCCTCCGTAGCCCAAATACTAAATCTTGTGGACTTCAATAATTCAGGCTGTAACTAGATGATGCTTTGAAATATGTCATAAAAATCAGTATCATCAAGCTATGCAAAATTGGAATTTTCCCTCAAAGCTAAGTGATGCTTAACCTTTTTCGAAGAGTATATTTTGCAACAGCATTAGGCAAGCAAAATGTACTTGCATGCTCAGGAATGAAAAAAACAACGACTACTAAATTTACATGTTTTACCATGTGTTCTCCCACGAAATGATTTAAAATACAAAATGATATAGAGTAATGCTCTTAATATCTATGCAAACAAAAAATATAAATCTACAAAATAAATGAGCACATCTGTTAAAGACTAAAATATTTTGGTCATTCAATTTGTAAATTAAATATAATGGCGGTATCAGACTACTACCCAAACTACCATAAATTGCCACAAATGGATAGATTCTGGAAATTGTGGAATTTTATGAATTTTATGTCCATTCGTGAAGTGTTATGTTCTTTTACGACAGAGTTACAAATGTTCGGCAGATTTGGCTAGGATTGTAAGAATATGGTAAGATTCAGTTACAATATACAAAATGTATTGGGAAATACGGTACGAACACGGAATGCATCTACGAATTATGTGCACATAAAGGGTAATTCGTGGCAGTTCTTCACAATTCGTGAGATTTTCTCTCTTAGATTAGGGTAAAAATGTCTTTTGCCCCTGCTTGGGTATTACTTCTCAAATAAATGTTCATCAGAGAGCTGCTGTTGTAAAAGTTATCAATTTGTGGCGATTCATGAGATTTCTAGTCGTAGTGTGATAGCCCCTTTACACACTTGTCAAAACTTTCAAATTCAAATTTTGTATCTGCATTGTGAAATGACACTGAAAACAATACCACCAGAAGAAGTAAAAATCTGTAAAGAGTATAACATGATGGGCATATTTTCTTTCTTAACCTTCATATTTTTACGTCTAGAAACATGCTGTTACGCCCTAGTATAGTTTGCAAGCCTAGGTGCAACAAGAAAGTATTACAATTTAAAAGAGCTCAACTTAAATGAGCCCAAATGAGCTATAAATAATTTTTCCCAATTAAGACAGAGCTATCTGCTCCAAACAATGATTGAGTCACCTACTTGGTGTTTAATAAAAAGACCATTCACAGTGGTCAACAACAATTTATGAGCTAAGCCAAAGTTGACAATAATTATAATCAAAGCATTCCAAGAAGTAAAAATGTTAACCCTTGATCAATTATATATAGTGAGCCACAGTGAGCACAAAAGTACTATCAGAGCAATATTTGAGCAGCTCAAACTAACCTATTCAAAACAACCTTAACAACCTTGTTATTTGAGCCCAAGGGCTACACAAATACAACACTATGACAAATACTGCAAGAGCAGTCAAAATCCTATAGAGGAAAATAAGTATAAATACGCTGTCAAAGCAGCTAGCCGTTGGAACAACCAAAGCTAAATAAGTATTATACTGTGTTGTACAACAATTACCGGAGTGACAACACTGCCGGAGCAACCACAAGGTTAAATATATAAAACAGGCTGTCACAATGTGAGCAGCCACAAAGTTGTCTTGTAAACAAATGAGCTAGAGTGAGCTAGGTCTCGCAATCGCCTTATACAGGATTCATGAGAGGCCTAGCCACTAAATATATATATTTGCTCTTGTCTGTCAAATAGCCTTTAAGACAATGAGCTGCAATGAGCCAGATCTCTGATGCTCAGTCACTATATACTGTGATAAAATAAATTACAAAGCTTGGTAGACATGTTTCAGTCAACTCCTCACTTTGTAGATAAATTACCAGTATATTATATCTTCTTAGCTGTCCAATAGCCTTTGTAGCCTTCCAATTGATCTTATTCAGACCTTTCGGTTCAGCAGTCATAAGCCAACTGACTAAATGCACTCCTTTCATTGCTTTATGTATGGGCAAGTTCATTTCAAGGGTTATTCCATTAAACAAATATCTGATTGGCTGATAATTAACTCTCCTGTCTGCTGATTGGATAAAAATGGTAATCATTGATTAGTCAACACCTGGCTTCTGATTGGATGAAAAAGGTAATCACTGATTGGACTAACAAGAGGTAATTTCAATCCTATTTTATGATCTAAGCTTGAACATCAATATATATATAAATACACCAAACAATTAGTGTGTCTAGATATGACAGAGAGCAAAACAAATGCTAGGGGAAAATATATATAATGGGTGTACATAACAATGCGCGAATCCAGAAAGTTTTTTTCAGAGGGGGTCCAACTTCGACTACGTTTATTCATTTATTTTTAGCTGATGAGGGGAGAGAGGATTCAAATATCTCTATAAGTGGGCCATCATCGGCCCGCCAGCAAAACGCATTTTATATGGTGTTTCGCTGGCGGGCCGATGATGGCCCACTTGGTAACCTTGTGGCTTTAATGGGGATCCGGACCAGTATTTCTAAGAAACACTATTCAGGGGGGGTCTGGATCCCCTGCCCCCCTCTGGATCCGCGCATGAGAAATCAACTATTAAAGTTAAGTTGACTTTTTATTGAGGTATGAACGGAATGTAATATCAGCAAGAGCCACTAGTTAAATGCATAATACAGATAAGAATAGCAGTATGGTGGTGACCACATGCTGTTCTAAGCATGTATATTTGAACCAGAGAGGAAATACATGCTGTGCGTTTATAGCCACTTAATTATCTTTCATGAACTGTATGGTTTTGGGGTCTCAATGGAAAATGTGGCTTTGTGGTTAAGCGTGTATTCTGTTTTTAGTATTCAATTTATTTGTATGTCAAAAGACAATCTGAATCATCCAGGAATCAAGGTTAATTTTGATTATAATACCATGAAGAAAAAAAATATGGTTCAGTCAAAATTGGCAAGAATTTTTTTCCAAGATATTTTTATCTTTGAAAAAATGGACGAAATAACATTTTTTCAATTTCATTTAGCGAAATACAATGGGGTTGTTTTGCCAAATTATTTTACACAAAAATAAGCCCTGGAAAATTTAATCAATAATTTGTTATATTTAATCAATAATTTCATTTTACACAAATATTTTTGTTTTATACCAAGTAGCACCCGAAGGCTCAACTAGCAGTGGTTCTGGTTTTAAAGCATCTCAGAAGATGGGACTGCCGCTTAAAGTCTCAACCGAGACACTGGGAGAAGCCGGGAATCCCACCTGCTTATCACCTACACCATGCCAAGTTCACTAATCCTGAATACATTATATGATTTGCAACCAACATGTGTGTTTATTTGAATATAGTAAATGTCAATTACGTTTTGATACGTCTTGACTGTGAATTTATAAATGAAATACATGTGCATAATAACACATACGAGAGTTGTCCCAGACTTTTGTTATAACACGAGACTGTGTATCAGGAATTCTCTGAAATGTGTATGATATTTTTTCTATACATTTCATAAATGTACAAATATGGGTAGAATCACAGTTTAAATAACAAAGTGATGAACGTTTGCTTGACTGTATGTCAGCGTGTGCGGAGCACGTCGCAAATTATTTTGCTTTATTTTCAGAGAAGGGTGGTCAAATGTTTTGTCTATACTCCTTTTATATAAGCTCTATCTGTATCAACATTGCGATCTGTTTGTTAAGTGTGTTTTCCTAGTTCAAGTAATGACTAGGTATGTTTAGCAAACAAACAAGCGCGATCTTTTAGAGTTCATACGAGAAAACATATTTACCATTAAAATAGCTGACAGCAAAATAACGTGTTCAGCTTAAGTGATGAAAAGGAGCGTGTTTTTTCGGTTTTACTAAAATAGTTTTGCACGAAATCCATTTTACGATGCTAGTGACTACTCAGCCAATAAGTAATCATTAGAAGAACGTGAGTTTGTGAGTTTTATTAGCCAAATTATATTGAAAGTCTATTTTTTGCGCCGCACCGTTCTTATAATGTTTGTATTTTCTAAAAAATAAAAGGTAGTAGGCATGATAAATCTTCTATAAAATCAATGCCAACTGTGGGAAATGTTTCAAATTTTCAACACTTTACCTTGAGTAGTCACTAGTTGAGGAGGTAATACATTGTGTGTGATACAACTGCAAAATTTAATTGAATGAAATTAATTGAATTTTATTTAAAATTTTTTGACGTGCTCCGCACACGCTGACACACAGTCAAGTAAAGGTTTATAACATTGTTTTCCAAACTGTGATTCCACCTTTATTTGTGCAAAATATTGATGTGATGTATATAAAAAAAATATATAAATTTTATAGAGTCTCGTGTTATAACAAAAGTCTACGACTTTCTGGGACAACCCTCGTATAGCATTGATTTGATAGTTTTAAAAAATCCCATGTTGTCAATTTATGATAATAATAATAAATTATTTTCTGATGATTTAATCCTTTTCAAATAATCCCAAGTGCTACAGCTGATAAATATCAACTCTTTAATTGCTGTATGATATGGAATCTTCAATGGGTGTATACCCCTGATGAACTATAGTTACACGTGTATTAATGAATAATTTGCTAATAAAAGAATGCAACCAATAGTCCAAGAGCAGTCTGATCTTGGACTATATGTTTGCACATGCTTGTTCTGTCTCGGTTCTTGCAAATAAAGAGTAAATATTTCATATTATCATGCTAATTCGTATAATGATCTTCACCAGCTTGACTGGAAATAAAACTGGTCCAACTGATATTTGGTCCAAGGAATACACCCCATCTGGTCCAACAAGTAATTACTTTGACCGGTCCAAGGTCCAATGATCCAAGTGAATTGGTCCAAGGAATACACTCACCCCCTAAGCAATGCCTACATAACATAGACAACAAAGGCAGATAGGGATAATTAACTTGATAGCTTTTGATTTGATTGTAACACAACCATTTATGTACAAAATAAACTAAAAGTGAAACGGGTATGATACGACTAGTCAGTCTAGTTGCTGAAAATCAACAAAACTGGTCACTTGTGGAACTGTAAGTTCACTTATGGATGTCACGTGTATTTAGGCAGAAATATATAGCCTTGTTGTGTGAGTTGGCTTGCGAGGATATAACTATAGTGATTACCGATGAGTTTCAAGTAAACGTTCAACACCACAGCTGACTCTTCAAAGAACTGTTTATTTGCACAAATGCCGTGCCTTCAAATCTACCTACATGGGCTTAGACAACCAAAAGTTCAACTAGAACATTGTCCCCAATAATTTTCAATTTAGAACTTTGCACGTTGCTGTGTTTATCTGCATATACTTTCACATTCTGTTTGCTGTGTTTGTCCGTATGTCTGAGCTGTTTATCACTAGATTTGACTGAAATTTGAGGTTATCTAGTCTTAATATTCCTTGAAAATAGAATTCAGCAGGAGCTTTCTTCAATGTCGCATGTGGAGTAGCTCTATAGTTCCTCAGAAAATTGTACATTTCTTGTTTCCAGCTATTGTGTTCTACATGCACAGCTCGTATCGCTTTACAAATACTTTTCATGAATCTTTCGCACTCTGAAATTGCTTTTGGCCATAGAGGTGTCATCTTCCACGTATTCAGCAGTTTTTCCTTTTATGCACGTGCTATGAAATGAACGGTTTTGAGATGACCCCACTAGCTAAGCGCACGAGCGAATGAGGCGCAATTTCTATTATATTTGAACAAGCCATCCATCGCTTTAGTAATTGAATCAGGGCAGCGCAATGTAACTTTTTGACTGACATCTTGGACTTGGTTTATTTGCGCTTTGCTTAAATTGTTGAAAGAGTGCAGCTTAGCACAGAGGAACCTGCAGCATGTTGGATGTTGGAACTGTTTGGAGAAGTTGGCGGAGATGTTCCTGAATAATTTTCATTGGATGAGTTTTTCGATAAATGACGCAGTAAAAATTTATTGCGAAAATTAGTTCTTAAAACTTGCTCAAAAATATTTCTTCTAAGATCATTGACTTAGGTACATTGCCATCAATTAGGTAATTGAGATAGCATTCTGCAATGTCCTGCTGTTTGCTATTGTCACTGATCAGCTGGTGTTTGTTTGGATGACGAGTCAAATAATCGCTAATGTTTGATTTACCACTCTAGTAAACTTTGTAATTATAGTTGAAGAAGTAACTGCCAACGAAGTATTCTAGCAGATGGTTTTGATTTTGGATTGTTGAATAGGATTTCTAGGGGCTGATGATCACTGATTAATGTGAAATAATGTCCAAATAGATATAAATGAAAATGTTTGCATGCCCATACTATGCTAAGCCCTTCTCTTTCCGTTTGACTATAGCGTTTTTCAACATCTATTAATGCTCAGCTTGGGTTTCTGGACATCTTGGCCCCAAACAAACTCGGCCCCTGACAAAGTCGGCCTCCAAGAAACTCGGCCCCTAGCAAACTCGGCCCCTAACCAACTCGGCCCCTATATAATCTATATAATGCACGGTTGCTTTTTTGCACAGACCGCATTGTAGCTGGTGTCTAAAGTGGGGCTATAGATGTTACATCTTTTGTCAGAAGCGACACCTTTAGGCCTATCACTGCCTTTTATACGAACTGTGTCGGGTTTCTTCGCCGATCTCGATAGTCTTGTGTGCTGCATCCATTATATGTTAACGCATTTTCAGTTATCGTTCTGATATAACGCTAATTCCTTTGCGAAACGGAAATGTTTGGAAATATTCGTTAAAAAAATCAAATTGTGTACATTAAAACCTCGGAAAATTGAACTCCGAATTACCCCCTAATTCGAAATAAATTTCGAACACATTGGAATCAGAGAATATAGGGCCTGTTTATGAATTAATTAAAATATTATGTTTTCACGTGCATGAAAGAAACGTCTCCCCGAGACGTTTTCTTTTATGCACACAAAATATTTGTTTGATAGGGAAAAAACACTGATAATAATCATTTTTGAAAGTATATATTTTTATATTTTCTCCCTATAGGCTAATTCGAACTCTCGATATTTCAAGATGAAATCTCTAGTCCCTATTTCTTCGAATTTTCGAGATTCGACTGTTTTCGACTGGTTTTCTCGCGTCGAATTCTCAACATCGAGACTGTCCCGGGTATCATATAGAATGCTCATGCACGTTTGAGTAAACATACCCGAGTATTCGCCTGAACCTTTCTTTCACAAAAAAGGACAGCGTCAGCATCATAAAGTGCCAATATCCATCACAACATGCATCATCTGCATACGTTTTTAATTAACCAATGATTCGCATACATAAGGAAACTAGCCAGCCTCTTGAACCATATTTCGGTTGGGGGCCGAGTTTGTATGGGTCGAATTTGGTCCCCGAATATATGGGGGCCGAGTTTGTTAGGGGCCGACTTTGTTAGGGGCCAAGTTTGTCAGGGGCCGAGTTTGTTAGGGGCCGAATTGTCCCGGAATCCTCTGCTTGCATATGCAACAAAAATAGTTAGTGAGTATGATCAGGAAATACCACAATCACAAACCACAGACAACCCCGTGGCACCGCGAGGAAGAGCCGCTCAACCATCACGAGACACCAGGAAGACAAATTAAGCAAAGCAACCAGCTCTCTCTTCCCCATCAAGATGATGGCAATACTAGAATGGACATAAAGTAACGTACAACAAAACATAGAACAATTACAGACTCCCACAATGGGAGTAACAATATCCAAAAAGTCAACAACAACAGAACCTTCGCCTTAGAACAGACAGCAGCCTAAGCCACCGGGGGGCTTAAATGCATTTTACTGGTACGAAATCTTCGCCCTATATTCTGCTGTTGTAGAAGTACAAGAAATGTTCAGCTCGCATGGAGGCCATCTAACTAATGCAATGTATCACCATGGAGAAATACTCTAATTAAATTAACACACCATGATGAAACAAAGAAAAGGGCTCATGACTCATAGATAGTCAGAGCTAAAGAAAAGCTCAAGTTGAGCCACGGTGGGTCCAGCTACAGATAAGCATCAGGCCCCAACCCACCGATTAAAGCTTTACGTCAGAGCCGTCATAGAGTCTGAGGCCTGACCCACCGTCGTGCAATTAAAGAGGAAACCATAGCTATAAACCGTGATTGGGTTTAAAACTAGTCTATCATTTTGAATGAGTAAGCTTCCAAGACCAACTGGGCTAGCATCTACGAATAGAACTGTCTCAGTCTATTCTTTCGGATCAAAGTAAGCCATTACAGTGTCACTGCTCAATTCTGGCCTTAGTTTATCGAATGCAGTTTATTGTTCCTGGCCCCAGTACCACTTTACATCTTGCCTGGTTACGACTCTCAAAGGCTCAGTAAGAGTACTGAACTGTGGTATGAATCTTGACAGATAGTTAGTCATAACTAAAACAACTATGTACCTCTGATACATTTGACGGTGTGCATGTTTTTAATCGCAGACACCTTGTTTGGTGATGAGGATATTCCATTAGCACTAAAGACATTACCGTATAATTCCAAACTGTCCTTGTTGAACTCACATTTGTCTTTATTCAACGTATGATTATTTTCTTTTAGCATCAAAAACGTAGCCTCAAGTCTCCTGTCATGCTCATCCTGGTCTTTTCCAAATACAATTATATCATCGCTAATGTTTTTCACTCCCTCAAGTCCATGCAGCGCATTCCTCAGTGTGTTTTGAAATATTTCAGCAGCAGAATTGATTCCAAAACAAAGCTGTTTGTAACGAAATAGACCAGCATGAGTTGTGAAACACGTAATGTTTCTAGAACTTGTGACAGAATTAGCTGGTTATATCCTTTACGTAAATCCAACTTTGAACATACTTTAGCTCCCTTAAGATAAACAATTATGTCATCCACTGTAGGTATGATGTGTCTTGTACGCTTTATCGCAGATACGAACCTCATTTTGAGATATGGGTTTTGGTGCAACTACAATAGGTGATACCCAGGGTGTAAGTCCATCTACTTCCTCCATCAAATCGTTTGCTTTCATAATCTCCAGTTCTTTTTCAACGTCTTTTCTCACATAAAAAAGGTATGCGTCTGTGTGGCAATTGAACAGGCTGTACATCTGGGTCGATGTGCAGGTCAATTTCAACATCTTTTAGCTTGTGTATGCATTCAAATATCGAACTGCATGTCCAACAAAGCTGTTCAGATTTACTACTGCTTGACGAAATTAATGATATCTCTGGATTATCTGTAACCCAACAGCAGATTCATAGCTTAGCAGACAACCACTGGAACCTTTTGTCACATAAAAGTTAGCAGTTGTGATTTTGTCCTTTGATTCAACAGTTCCCATAAACGCTCATAACAGAGGAAAGTTCGTGTTTGAGCCATCTGTAAATACTTCTGTTTCAGTTTTTGATAGTTTTGGTTTTATCTGGAATTTCTGGTAGGTGTTCTCATCCAGAATATTTATGCTGGATCCAGTATCCACTAACATTTGTACATTTAATCCATTCACTTTGACATTCAATCGCTTGTGTTTACTTTTCACAGAGTTGACATTTGCTTGGTTGTTTTCTCCAGTCTCGAGTCCAAAAAGATAGCCTTCTTCATCACTACTGTCATTATTATTATTATTATTAGTACCGTAGCTCTGGTAGTGATAATCCATATGATTGACTGCTTTCTTTTTCTGATCTTGATGTTTCTTACTACAAAACTCTCAAAATGACCCTTAATCAAACAAAATCTGCAGTTCTTATCATGCGCAGGGCATAATCCATTTTGGTGTGGGTACTCTCCACCACAATTCCTACACTGTTTGTTACTTTGTTTGAAATGTGACTTTTTCTTTGCAAAGGTATGCTTGTTGGTCTAGTGAAACGTTGGTTTTCTTCTCAACACATTTTCTTGAGATTTCTCCGGCTTCTCTATCTCTGACACTTCTTTTTCATAAACTTCAAGGGCTCGTGCACTGGCAAGTAATCTATCCAAACCCATCTCTTCAAAGAGAGCTCTGCGTCGAAGTCTCGCCAAGAAGCAGCCTTGGATGATTTGTGATTTGATTTCATTGTCAACTGATGCAAATTCACAATTTATAACGACAACTGCCTTAGTCTAGTTTGAAACGTGTCAATCGTTTCTGACTGCTCTTGTTTAGCCTGTCAAAACTTGTATATTTTATACTAAGTATTTTTTTTAGGAGCAAAATAGTCTGTTAACTTCTGTTTCGCTGTCGCATAGGTATTTTCAGTGTCAACCAAAGTCTCAAAATTGTCTGACACTTTTTCACCTGCATAATGAAGTAACAATGTACGTTTTCTGTTGTCGTCTGTAATACCTATGCCAACGAGCATATTCTCTAGTCTATTTATCCATTTTCTCCATCGTATGTCTGAAGAATTCTCATGAACAGAGAAAGGTGGAAACTGTGGCAAAGCTGTAGCCATAATTCACTTTTAATGAATTGTTCAGCGTAATGATGAATTAATCAGTCCTACTAATTAAAGTCATTAGCTGGAGTCGCTTATGATAATCCTTGCAATAGCTATTGCACTTTCACACTTGTCGCCAATGTAAGATAGGTGAATTGATTATAATTCATACGATTTCTAAGATGTTTAATATGCAAATCCTGCAAAGCAACTGAAGTATATTTCTGTAGCATGCTGCCTAACAATATGATAACCTGGCATATACACTCAATGCTAGTGTAAGGTGTAAGTATTAAGCTTTGTTTACAATAAGATTATAGCAACACTACAGTCAATATGCATGCGCACAGTGTATCAAGTGTAATACAATGTAGTACTTTGAATTATTGTACCAAAAGGATCTGATTGTACAATGCTGCCATATGCAGCGAGATAATGCGAAAAAGATTGACAAAAACAGCATAAATTACACATTAACCTCAACAGACACTACCTCAATCTCGCTTTGTCCCTATCACCACACTTAAAGGGATATCTAAACTAAATGGTCAGATATTCAAATACTTGTTTGCAATATTTATATGCACGTAAGACTGACGAATAAAAACGAACAGTAGAAATCAACATGCACGCCACCAGCAGAAAATGACGCTAGTGACAGGGTGTGCTCCCATGTTTAAAGTAAACTCTATTATGATCATGAAAATAGCATGTTTTACTAATTGATTACATAGAAAAACTGAACGTACGTGTAACTGTCTAAATTGCAGTTTGTATGTAAGTTTACACATCTGTAAGTGTAAAAGAAATATATTTTACTATATTTTGCGGGGGGGGGGGGGGGGGGGGGGGGGAGGGGGGAACCCTGCCAGTATGTCGGCTAGCGAGCAAGTATACTTTTAAAGAGTCAACTTCGTTACTACCCTTAAAACATACAATTTTTGTTATTTATAAACGACTATTACTAAAATCACCGGGAATATGGAATGGAATATGGAAACAAACACGGAATGGAATGGGGAATTGAACATTTTTCTAAATATGGAACATATTCGCCGAACCTAAATACGTGTATTATTTGTACTACAACATTAGTTAATTTTTGGGATGAAAGTCTGGAACAGTCGCACACAACACAGCAAAATATGTTATCTGGAACAGACACATGGAACAGAAATACATTGTTTTCTGATCATGCAGCATATAACAGAAGTGTGGAACAGATGTATGGAACACATCTGGAATGTAAATGTGTTCCACTTATTCGGCACATGTTAATACCTGAAATGGAAGTCTGGAGCAGATGAATAGAACAGAGTTGGAATGGAAATGTTTTGTCAGGAACATGTGCATGGACTAGATCAGGAACCGAAATGTGTTCGAATTATACAGCACATGTTAATACTTGGAAAGGAAGTCTGAAACAGAAACATGGAACATAGCTGAAATGAAAATATATGGTCTGGAACAGCTGCATGGAACAGAACTCTAACAGAAATATGGCGGAACTGACACACAGAATAGAACGAATACATCCCAGAACAGAACCAAGACTTAATGGAGACCTTGCTATGCACTCAGACCCAGTATACACGGGCTGGTAACTGACTGTAGACATACAGGTAAATGTATACATTGGAAATAAGCTGTCGAGGCTGAGCTTTCAAAAATGACGTATGTTGAAGATTAAATAATCATATCTCCATTATTTATCTTCATATCTGTGATCTTTCTTCAAAAAGCAATGGTTCAATATACTATCTTTAAGACTGTATTGTTATATTTATTGAAAGTTTATCCGTCTTTCTGAACATCAGAAAGAAACCAAGGTAATCTTTTTAGCTATTTTCTGCGCTTTTAGGCGAAAATCGTCAGAAATCAACCAAAAAAGACCATAAAACTTCAATCTTATTTACTGTAACTTGTAATATTTCAACTTTGCATACTGGGAATAGCTTTGTATACTCTTGGGTATGTTCAGAATTAATCTTATAAGCTGTAGTATTTTGAAATAACGCTTAAACGAAGCTTCGACAACATAACTTTGTATTTCCTTCAGTGACCAGTCTGTTTATACTGGGTACTAGCTATGCAGAACGTGATGTCTCCCTAATATGGCAAAATGCTAGGAGTAGAAAACAACAGAAAGTTGCTGACAAAAGACGCATTAGGCGTCTCTGAGCTGCTGCACACAGAAGCAATTTCCGAAATACCTTGCCGTTAAAAGGAGAAGAGATATTTGTAGTCAAAGGCTCTAGCGAGAAGAAAGATGACTAGAAGGCAGATTGGCACATGTAAGTCACTAATTTTAAACTGCATTCGTCTTCTTCTTTCAATGATTTTAAGTCCAAAACTTTGAAATTTAACCAATTTAAGCGGAATGGAATTTCACACTCCTATTTTAAGGGATGTTTTGTGCTATTTTTCATATTTATTCAAATGTTAATAGAACATTTTGTAAGCCTTCAGCAGAGACCCTGATCAGACGCCACGCTCTGTGGCATCTAATCTGGGTTCGTACTGTTTTCCTACGCCCAACAAGAAGGTCGATAGGCTAATATAGGTTAAAAGAGTGCTGAACCTTTTTTTTTATTTTACGGATGGATAAATAAAGGCTCTAGAAAGCCACTGAGGTCCATGAAAGTACTTAAAGTACCCGAAAAGCTATTTTATTATCAAGACTTTATCCACAAAATGTGACAAGGGATTTAGATGGGAAGTTCCAATACATGGAACAAGATTTGGAACAGTCAGATGAATGAGGTGTGGACCAGTCAGTTAATTAGAACTACAAGAGAACGAAATGGAACAAGATATGGAACAGGCAGCGTGGATAGACGAAACATATGGAACAGTCAGAGGAACGAGGCTTGGACAAATTAATGGGAACTAAAAGAAAACGGAACAAAAAAAATGAAACAAGCAAAACGGGAGCACTAACAATGTATGGAACAAGATAATGAAATTACAACTGAAGAGGAAAAAATAAAGCAAATCTCTGATTTACTAACAGAGATGTCAGCAGAAAAATCTATCCTGTGTATGTTTTATATAAAAAGATATATTAGATATAGTCTGTTTCGGGTAGGCGGTGAGGTATGGCTTTAACATTGTTGTTAGAGCCCTATGACGATGTCTGAACAAGGTTTATAACGGGCATGCTAAGAAGGGAAGATGTCTTCAGCTGGACAGCCAACGTTCAGCAGATAAATTATGAACTATGATATTCCAAGACTAATATAGTCTATAAACGTCATGTAATATGTACAGACAAAATGCTCATAACATGAGCTATATGATCATTAATGATTAATAGCTGGGGTACTCTCAGCTTTACAACAGCGCTGAGCAATTTTATAACTAGCTCTAACTTAATAATCGTTTCAAACCCCTGGTTTGAAACACTTTCCTGCCTCAGTGCTAGGAACGTAGGTCAACCTTCAAACGTTATAAACGTTATGCTCCAAGCAAAACGTTATGAAGCACCAACTTGTATGTGCTTCAGTTTGCCTGTCTGAGACAATAGCTCAGAACCTGGTTTGCATGTTTCCAAACCTTCTTGTGCGTTCAGCCTAACTGAATGCTATGGACATCGAATAGTTTGCGAACCAGGTTGGAGAAATAGCGTTTCCAACCTGATATGTTTCCAGCCTAGCAAGTTGCCAAGATTAATCTTGTCTCAGATACTTATAATTATAAAATTAATAAATTATACAAAGATAAATTGTACTTTGGAAATAGATGATAAAATCAGATGCAACGCTTTTTTATTTTTTATAGAAGTCATTACTTGTATTTTAAAAAAAAACATACCGGAAATCTCCGTCTCTCAGCACACTTCAGCGGAGAATACCGAGTACTCATATCGGCGCTTTGCATTGGAATGGCGAACCCCATTGAACGGGTCGCGTAATGTCGAAAGAAGGGGATCAACAAAACAAAAAAGATGGCGGCGTCCTGAAAGGGACACATGAAACGAATCAGAATTCAATAAATTGCTTTTCATCGCCTTTTAAACTCAATGACAGTCTGAATAATTTAACTGAAAACATCAATAAAAGTGTGAAAATTCAAGATGGCGTCAGCATTTCTGATGACAATGACATTACAGGTGGCCTCACTGAAAATTTACCATTTCTCAGCGACGAAATTGACAGCTACGAAAGAGCTGTGGTGGAAAACAATACCGAATGGCTGAAGTCAAGGTGTAAAATTATTGACAATATCGCTTTTGACTTGAGCGCTACAACTGCAGGCGATGTCGGCTTGCCTCTTGTCAATGAAGGGGCTAATGAAATGGACAGCCTTCCTACACTCACTGTCACGGAAACTGATATAAAAATTGATCAGTCTCAGTCAGGAATTGAGACTTTGACATACGACACAGACCCGATGATACCCCTGTGTTCTGAGGGTGGATCTCTGCCAGGAGATTCGATCTATCTACTTCAGCAGTCCACCTCGAATGTTAGTCAAAATCTTGCTTTAGATTCTGCACAGAATGTGAGAGCGGATAGTGCTCTTTCTGTGCTTCCGTCATCTGTGGATCTAGGTATTGATAAAGAACTGTCACAAGTGACAAAAAACTTTGAGTTCACTGTTAATGAGGACCTTCATCAGAAGAATGTTGTTTTAATGGCCTCAGATGCAAATAATTTCACTGCAAACAATACTGATGTAGGTAACTTGGGGGACTCAAATATGAGACTTTGTGTCAAAGATGGGGTTCTGTCAATAATTACAAAACAAGATGAGAGCGAGGAAGGAACAAGTACTTTATTGAATGAATATGCTGAAGGGTTAGATACTTTGGGGACATCGAAAAAGATAGAAGTGGAAACACAACATGCTCAAGCATCTGAAGAGATAATTGCTGTCAATCCAGTAGCAGAGCGTAAGCTTCATCAGCCAAAGACAACAGCAACACAGAACCGTTTAGTTCCAATACAGCCAGCAGATGAGAAAAATAAACCTATTGTTTTATACCAGAATCAAACAGGAAATGATAAATCAACAATACAAGCAGATTATACTCTGGCAACTATTTCTATATCAAATGACAAGACGTCCAATTCAACAAAAATTCTTGTGGATACTGATCAAGGTCAGCGCCTTTATCAGATAAACATTGCTGATTTTCTCAGTCAAGAAGATCGGAAGGCACAATCAGCTTCATCTGTAGTTGTGGTTCCATATCAAGAAGTACCAACAAATATTGAAGAAAATGAGTCCAGTCAGACTGATTCAGGAAAAAGTCAAGTTCCAGTTTCTCATGATTCTCAAGCACAGCTAACTGCAGGTGTCACAGGACAGGGTAAAGTTGTAGTTTTTGCTGTGCCCCAGCTCATTTTGTCTTAACCCTTTTCTTCATGAATATTCTTTCTTCATGAATATTCATGATAAGCTCCACCCACTATGAATAATTTTTTTATACATGTATAGAACAAAGAAATTACTTGTCAGTTCCACTGGTGTAGGATCATATCTAATTATATTTCCATAAGCAAACAGAGTAGACCCTGATCAGGCAGCTCTTTTAGATCTGTGCCTGCTCTGTTTGCAAAAGTGTTTACTGTTAAAGGCATAGAAAATTGAGCAATAATACTGGTACCACTCATTATGATTCTCTCCAGGGGTCATACTGGACAGATCAAAGGCTAATCTTTATGAGGTGATTATGACTTCCTTCAGGGGGCAATAAAGTGGTCCCATGAAGGGATTAGGTATTTTCTGATAAAATATTGATCTTTATCTTAGTGAAAGAAATTGTGTTGTATACCGGTAAGTCCCCTCTTGAGGCCCCTTTAAGTTTGTGAGATGCTAAAACTGTCCCTTATCAGTAAAGTCACTAATGATTCCATATATCACAAAATATATGTCTTTAAAAGGTGTCTCTATGAGGTAAAGGGTTAAAAATTGCCATCTGCTTTATGCGCAGATCTCATGATCTAGAAAGTTTCGTAAGTAGGTGGGGGTCCATTCCAAAGCCTTAGTTTTTGTTTTTGATCATCAAGCTATTTCACAGAAGGGAGAGGGGGTTCATACCAGTATACCTAGGAAAATCTATACCCTATGCCCAGAGGGAAACAAAATCAGACGGGCCAAAGATGGCCAGACAGGCAGACACTGAACACTATACATATTCTCCTAGCATACAACTTTGTGATTTTCCAGGGTGGTATGCTTGTGGATTCCCTGTCCCCCCCCCCAACTCCCCCCCCCCCCCCCCCCCCCCCCCCCCCCCAATATTAAAAACAATACTGAACCAAATCAGACTTCTCCCATAAGGACAGAATGATCAGGGTTCATACAGAGTATGAACCCTGATTATTCTGTTCGACCCCTTTTTAGTAAAAATCGAGGGGGGGTACATGTATTTACCCAACTTAGCTTAAAACTAGTAAAAGCTTATCTGGACCTCTGCATGTATGTTAGACTGATGGCTAAGAAGATAATCACTCTCTTGCTTAGGTCCAGATATGCAACATTTTTTAGCATACAATTTCATTTATTTTCTTACCTACACATGTATCAATTTAAGCATGTTTTTTGGTTGCTCAAAAGAACAGTCTCATTGAGACTGTTCTTTTGAGTACCCACAACATGTATACATGTTTTGGAAGAGAAATAAGAAAACTAATTTTTAATTACGCACTGTTGTCTGGAGGCTTCCCTTTCACTAAAAGTATTCGCCTATTTATCTGGACCTATGGGTCCTATTGACCTTTTAAGCCAAAAAATATTTTTAATAAATGTCTTGTTTTCTGTTACGACTCCAATATTTTAAGGGTTGGTAGGTGCATGAAGGCAAACATTTTGCATCTTAAAACTTCCTTTAAAATGTCTAAAAACATACTTTACTATCCCAAAAGGCTTCAAAAAAGTTTGAGTAGGCCCCAAAATATAAGGGTCAGTGGGGTAACCATAACAAAAGGTTTTTTATTTTTTTTTTATTTATTTTTTTTTATTTTGGCCTTATCATTGCAGATTATAAATAGGGAGCGCAGTGGCTCAGTGGTAGAGTGCTTGACTCGAGACCGAAGGGCCGCGGGTTCGAGCCTCACCGGCGTCACTGCGTTGTGTCCCTGAGCAAGAACATTAATCCTAGCTTAGTACTGGTTCAACCCAGGAAGACCCGTCCCTTTATAACTGAAAGATTGTTGATGGGACGTAAAGAATCAAATCAAACAAACAAACAAACATTGCAGATTATTATTTGTTATTTGCAGATTATTATTTGTTGCCACTTGATGAAAATAGTACTGGATCAGATACAGCAATCTTGGGTTCTATTCCTGCACAGAATTGCAACAATGAATTTCAGGTAAGCATGATCTGGAATTTTCGTTCCTCTTTGATTTTATGATAGGGGTTTGTCACTTACTTGATAACTTGTATTTAAATCTTCAAATTCGGAAACTTAGCGCGTCTGATTGCTGATCCTTTGATTGTAAGTTTGATTCTGGCCTGGACCCATACATTTTATACTTTCGCGGAGATGTTTCCTTTATTCAAGAAGGGCTGTTGTCAGTGACTAGTGGTGGAAAGTATGTGCATTGAGTACTGGTTAACCGCTTACTTATTCAAGCTTGCCCAGGATAAAGTGTGGTTAGGTTAACTGACAGTCTCGTCGTGACCATAGCTGTTGACTGGGATGTAAAACCACAATCAAACAAACAAGACATGCCTGATAAACACATGGGTGAAAGTTTTCAGGATTATAATTAATATACAGTCTGTCTAAATACAATCGACCATTTAAACTTGAAATTGTGAATATTTAGTGGGCATACTGCAAGTTTTAAGATTGAATTTTGAAAGTTCTGTATTTTTGAAATTTTGAACTTTCACCCATGTAAACAGTCTTAGTCTACTTTACATAGACAATTCTGCTCCTTTGGACACAATCTATTTAACTCTTAGCCTACTTATGTTGTCTTCGAACCTTTGCGAACAGTTTGTCACCCTAAGGGTATTCCTGAAAGAATGTAACTGGAAGAAGAAAAATAAGTTTTCGAAAAAAGTTGATATAAAAAAATATCAGCAGATTACAAAAAAGCGTGCAAGCTAAGATTTAATCACTAATATGGTCCATAAATGTTACTTATACATGTATTTTTATTATAATCAGATTTGTAGACAAATGAATTTGACATGAAAATTAAAACCTTACTGAACTTCTCCAAACAAAAATTTGGATGTCCCAACTTGTTGTGCTGAAACCATATATAAACTCTTGAAAACAGTAAGAAACTAGATGTATACCATAGGTTTAGATAAACAAAAATTTTCAGCGTAAAAGTGTAAATATTTTCTTACCCATAATTGTTAGCATATGTTTAGAGTGCTCAAAAGACCCGTCTCATTGAGAAGGTTCTTTTGAGTACCCACAACATATGTTTTGGTTGAGAAATAAGAAAATAATTTTTCTGGTATGCACTCTTAACTAAAGGCCTGTATACTCTTTTGAAAACGGTGTAGACTCAGAGCAGCTGGCTTAAGCCAGCTAATTAGGATCCATACAGTTTTCTGTATATTAGAATGCAAAGTAATAAAAAGGAATATACCCAGTTTGCAAAGCGTTAGATTGTAACTAAGTTTTCAAGAGAGATAAGTTACCATTTTGAGTAATTTCCTTTTTTAGGAGCCTGAAGAGAAAGAGGGTAAGAAGTTGTTTTACTGCTCAGAACCAGGATGTGATAAAGTCTTCAAGAAGTCCTTTAAGTTGACCATTCACAAGATGGTTCATACAGGGGAGAGACCATTTAAGGTAGAGTTCAGTCCCTTTATAATGCTTTATAGTTGAGAGTAACTTCCCTTGTATTAGGATAAGGTCTTCAAGAAGTCCTTTAAGTTGACCATTCACAAGATGGTACATACAGGGGAGAGACCATTTAAGGTAGAGTTCAGTCCCTTTATAATGCTTTATAGTTGAGAGTAACTTCCCTTGTATTAGGATAAGGTCTTCAAGAAGTCCTTTAAGTTGACCATTCACAAGATGGTACATACAGGGGAGAGACCATTTAAGGTAGAGTTCAGTCCCTTTATAATGCTTTATAGTTGAGAGTAACTTCCCTTGTATTAGGATAAGGTCTTCAAGAAGTCCTTTAAGTTGACCATTCACAAGATGGTACATACAGGGGAGAGACCATTTAAGGTAGAGTTCAGTCCCTTTATAATGCTTTATAGTTGAGAGTAACTTCCCTTGTATTAGGATAAGGTCTTCAAGAAGTCCTTTAAGTTGACCATTCACAAGATGGTTCATACCGGAGAGAGACCATTTAAGGTAGAGTTCAGTCCCTTTATAACACTTTATTGTTGAGAATGACTTCCCTTGTATTAGGATAAGGTCTTCAAGAAGTCCTTTAAGTTGACCATTCACAAGATGGTACATACAGGGGAGAGACCATTTAAGGTAGAGTTCAGTCCCTTTATAATGCTTTATAGTTGAGAGTAACTTCCCTTGTATTAGGATAAGGTCTTCAAGAAGTCCTTTAAGTTGACCATTCACAAGATGGTTCATACAGGGGAGCTACCATTTAAGGTAGAGTTCAGTCCCTTTATAATGCTTTATAGTTGAGAGTAACGTCCCTTGTATTAGGATAAGTTCTTCAAGAAGTCCTTTAAGTTGACCATTCACAAGATGGTTCATACCGGAGAGAGACCATTTAAGGTAGAGTTCAGTCCCTTTATAACACTTTATTGTTGAGAATGTCTTCCCTTGTATTAGGATAAGGTCTTCAAAAAGTCCTTTAAGTTGACCATTCACAAGATGGTACATAACTGAGAGACCATTTAAGGTAGAGTTCAGTCCCTTTATAGTGCTTTATAAGAGAGTTTGAGAGTAATTTTCCTTGTTATTTTAGCATAAGCTCTTCAAGAAGTCCTTAGTCAACCATTCTCAAGATGGTTCATACACAAGAATATTGCTTTGTATTCTGATAGATTTACCCATACATATTGATACAAAAAGTGTTTGACTGCCCATTCGTCATTGTGCATTTTAAGGGGTCACAGGTAATTAGATTCAAGTATGATGTATTTCTGTCACTTAAGGTTGTTTTAACTTTAGCAAACTGTGCAGACCCTAATTAAATGCAGCATTATGCTTCATTTCATCTGGGTCTTCAATTTGCCAAAGTACCGGTTTAGGGGTTTCCAGTATGCAAAAGGCTGAGGTATTTACAACCAAAGTATGAGCTTCACAAAATGTTTGAGAGTAAAATTGTCAATATTTTCTTACCCTTCAGTTTTAACATGTTTTTGTGTCTCATTGAGACAGTTCTTTTGAGTACCCACAATGCATGTTTTGATTGAGAAATAAGAAAAGTAATTTTAATCACTGTTAGTTACATTTCTGTAACTAGGGGCCTTGTGATAACAACATGCTATTTGTCCAGATTAAAGCTAAGACAACATCTTGAGCATTAAATTGTGATTGTCCCATTATAACCAGGGTTTCAGCTGGACTGAAATTTACTTCAGACATTTTGTCCAAGCAGCCCCAATTTTGTTCGGACATTTGGAAATTTTTTAGGACATTTTTTCAACACTAAATTTTACCATCATAAACAGAAATTGCCATCTGCCCTTCTCAAATTGAAACCAGGGGTAGTTTTGCTACCATTTCGGATGGTAAGTGCGGTCTGATTGATTGTCTGGCTTTTCATTTCATGAGGAGAGAGGAGCTTGTCGATCGTTGTCAGCGGAAGTGGGTGGGGTACTGTTTTTTGCTGCTTTTTGCGGCCGCTGCACGACTCGTTAGCCACGGAAAATGACTGTTCAGGTAATGATGGAGCGGGCAACTGTTTTGGTACATAAAAAACTTCAGTTCCTGTTGTTTCTTGGCGGCAATTAAGTTTTTTAGTCATTTTATCGGTAAATGCCAATGCAAATATGCTGTCCGCTTTGAGATGAAATCAAGGGAAGAAAACTAAGGTCGCAGTAGACCAATCAGGTGCGGCGTAACAAAACACTATGACTGGTTTGCTTTAATGAATAAGTATTTGCGGGGTAAAATAAGGTGAACCAGTCAGCAGCTTACATAAATTTGGCCAATCAGCGATCGTTTTTTAAAGCAAAAATACTATTGCATCACTGTGCATAGCCGTACAGCGTGTGCTTCCGAAAATCGTCTCGGACAAACTGTCCAAACTGGACAGCAAAGTCTCGGACATCTGGAACTATTTTCGGACTATGTCCGATGGCCGACACCAAACTGAATCCCTGTTATAACACAGTTCGTTATTATAACAACATGGTGCTGTTGTGGTTCCCAAATGTGGTTACCATGGAATTTTATAAAGGAATTAATTTAAGGAAAATGACCAGTTTACTGTCATTTTCCGTAATTCCTTTGTAAAATTGTCCCTTTATACATGGGTGAAAGTTTTCAGGATTTTGAGGATGACTTTCCACAGAAAGTCATCCTCAAAATGCTGAATTAAGGAGATTATATAAGCGTCTCTGATTTGTTTACAGTCTGTCTAAGGACAATTGATCAATCTATAAAATGGGCCAACTTTTCATGAAATGCACTTGAATTTAAGCAGAATGTAAAAAGCAGAAAGCAGGAAAAAAGTGTGGTTAGGTGAACAAACAGCAGGCCTTTAGTTTAGACTGCATAACAGAAAAATTATTGTCTTATTTCTGAATGAAAACATATGTTGTGGGTACTCAAAAGAACCATCTCAATATGCCAAAAATTATGGGTAAGAAAATATTCACTATTTTACTCTGAAATTTTTTTTTTATCTAAAACTATGAAACAGACAATAATATTTCCAGGACAACAAAATAGCAGCAGGATAAGGAATTACCAGTTTGTTTGATAGTTTTCCACCTCTTTTATTTTCAGTGTAGTGAGCCAGGCTGTGAATGGGCTTTCACAACTAATTATAGACTGAAGAGACATGAAGAATCTCATAAAGGAAATAAAGACCATGTGGTAAGATCACGTCACAGGCGAGAATTTGAGAGATTTGTTGCACACACGGATCAAGGGGGGGGGGGGGGGACTGCCCCCCCCCCCCCCCTGAAAAATAAAAAATATAGGGTTTCTTAGCAATACTGGTCCCAATCTCTGAAATTCTCAAAATTCTCAAAGCTACCAAGCCAGCATTCAATGTTGGGCCATCATTGGCACATTTAAATGGCGTTTCGCTGTCAGTCTGATAATGGCTCCACTTTTCGTGGTATTTGGTTCCTCTCCTAAAAAAAGAATACCATCAAAGTTGGACCCCCTCTGGCAAAACTTTCTGGATCTGCGCATGTGTTACATAAGTCTTGATAAAGAAAAAACATATATTAATAAAGGAGGATTTTGAATGTTTATTTTGATTGCAGAAAATTTGAAATTTTTGGCGTTTTAAATCTTTCAATATTATTTAAGGATTCATCATCATCATCACCATCATCATCATCATCATCATCATCATACTCATACTCATTATCATCATCATCATCATTATCATCATCATCGGGATTTGATTAACGTGCAGGAGCATCTTTCACATCAACGGGGACCTCTCCAGGTATCTTGCTAGCTGCACACAGAGCAGATCTCAGGGCTTCCATTAACTTTCAAATCCAGGAAGTCAAGACTTCCTACCCTTGAAATTTGGAAGTCCCATTGAATTTTTTTGGAAGTCCCACTTTTTTTCCTGTGATACAGTCGCAGTGTGGCGGATTGTCAAACTTGCTTTGAAAAATAACATATACATTTCAGTGACCATTCTTTGTTCCTTACAATGGATGGATGGATAGATGGATGGACGGACGGACATACAGATGGACGGACAGACAGACAGACAGACAGACAGACAGATAGATAGTTGTTTGGGAGAGTGTTTGTGTAGCAATTTTTGTTTTAAAAGCTTGTACTTATTTGTGTAATAATTATTTTTTATAGGCTTGTACTTGTACAGCGTAAAAAATTACAACAAAATATTCGTTTTTAATATGTTGTATGTTCGTTGGTGTAGTGCCTGTGTAGAAGAAGCGTTCAAATACTAAATTATCGCATGCACAGGATCAACAAAACAATTAATTAGGACGCAGTCGTGTAGAGTTTATAAAAGTTATTTCACAAGGGTGCAAAGTGTCACGTCGGCACTTTCTTCTTTACTGTCAAACAAAACCGATACTGATTAGCCATTTCGCTTTATTGCTCAGGGACTGGAGGTCCGTCTCGCGACCTGGAGCAGCAGGGAATGGTTTCTAAGGCCGTTGTCAAGATGTGTCAATGTTTTCACCTGTTGGATGACACGCTTTTATAATTATGCTTCCGACTGAAGCCTACACGTGACACTGGCTATCAATAAAACTCTCGAAATCAGTCAAGTGGGACGTCTTAGCCTGGTCATTAAACAAAATAAATGAGTTTCCAATATGGAGGCGGGACATAAATCACGTAATCTGGTAAATTTGGGCGGGTTTTTTCTGCAGACAGGACCTCTCGATATTCATTTTTGGCCGTACTAAGGAATTTTCAGAAGTCCGCGGTACGTCTTTGATATGTTACTTTGGCGTACGTAGCAGATTTTTGGACGTAATATACGGTGTACGCCCGTCTAACGGAAGCCCTTGATCTTACTTTGGGTAAGACTGCCATTTGCCTATATTTGTAGCAATTTGTTACAAAATAAAATTCTTCTTATCAGGGCTGGGATTAACAAAATGCTTATCAGAATAGCAAACAGGGAAGACCCTGGACGGATCTTCTGCTGTTTGTCTAGGCTTTTTTGCAGGCAACTAGTGTTCATAATTTTAGATTATTTACCGTTATTCTTTAAACTTGTATGCACAGCTATCTAATGGGGTTAACAATATTTATTGTCCTGAGACTAAGCGGAGTTCACAGGGCCATGTAGCGCAGTAGGTATTGTGTCTGACTGCAGATCCAGGGTTGCTCATTCAATTGAGGAGATTGAGCATGAAATCTGCTGATTCAAGAAGGGTTATTGTCAGTTACTAGTGAAAGTATGTGCACGAAGTACTGGTTAACTGCTTTGTCATGCTTGCCCAGGAAAAAAGTGTGGTTAGGTGTACTGACCGTTCCAACATGACCATAGCTGTTGACTTGGGCGTGAAGAATCAAACCAAACTATTTCGATTTCAAGGGGACAAAAATATTTAAATATTGCACTTGTCCTGCAGGACGAGTGACTTACAATTTTCACTTGTCCTGCAAACACATTCACTTGTCCTTTAAAGGCATATGCAATAAAGAACATAAGGAAGTAACATAAAATATGACTTCCTTGAGTAATTCTTTCCAAAGCACTCGTCCTACAGGACGAGGGCTTTGAGAAGAACTACTCGTCCTTTCTAGATTTCACTCATAATTATGAGCGGACGAGTGGATTTTTTTCTCTTGAATTCCATACTCTGTGTATAGGGTACTCACAGGCTTGAAAAGTAATTGAATCTAGAGGGCTTTCTTGAAAAGTCCATGAAAATTAAATCTGCCTTGAAAAGTACTGGAAAATCACTCAGGCCTTCAATTTTCTGTAGGACTTAATACTGTTGATAGAGATCTCAATCAGTATAAATTTTTTGTGTCTTTATTTGGTGCAGCAAATGCTGCACCAAATAAAGGCACAACAATTTGATACTCATTTTCTAGTACGAATTTCTCCATTCTCTCAGTCCAGCTTTTTTGAAGAAGAATTTTAACACTTTGATCAGTATTTTTCCTAAACTTTCAGTCCTTGAAAAACTGTAAAATAGTCTTAAGAAGTCCTTAAATAGTCTTTGAAATTTACTCAAACTTCCCTGTATGAACCCTGGTGTATGCATATACACAGGCACATCTGAATCTTCACTGCTTGCCTATACTATAGGAGAAGTACCAAAATCTCAGATGCTCACTTATTTTGTTTTCAGTGCAGCACATGTGGAAAACATTTTTCCACCATATACAACTTGAATTCTCACCTGAGGTTACATGAGAGGCCACTGAATGAGGTCTGCACTGTAGAGGGTTGCGGAGAAAGTTTTCCGACAAAACGTCAGCTTGACATGCACATGAAGAACCATGATGGACTGGAGAAAACATACAAGTAAGGATTTCTGTATAGCGAAAATTAAGTGTAATGTTGAGATTATTTGAGCCATGACATGTGATTTCCAACAATGTGGCATTTTGACATGTGTAGACTCGGACGAGCCTGTGCAGCCTCCTCTTAAGCTGAAAAACTCCAAATGATGTTCAGTCAGTAGCTTAATGCTTATAGAATATTCAATCGACCAGCAAAGGGGCTGACCAGACTGCGGGTATGCGCAGGCTGGTCTGAGGCTTTGCTGGTCGCACATAACACATTGTTGGAAATCTTATGATGTCACGGCTCATTTTCTTATCCATCAGTTTCAACATCTGTGAAGGGTGCTCAAAACAACAGTCTAAATTGAGAGGGTTCTTTTGTGTACCCTCAGTTACAAGCAGAAGTATGTGCGCGAAGTATTGTTTAACCGCTTAGTCAAGCTTTTCCAGGAAAAAAGTGTGGTTAGGTTAACTGGCCGTTCCGACATGACCATAGCTGTTGACTGGGACATAAAGAATCAAACCAAACCAAAAACATGTTTTGGTTGAGAAATAAGAAAAACATTTTTTCATTGCACACGTTTATCTAGAGGCCTGTTCTGGGAGCACAGTGGCTCAGTGGTATGGTGCTTGACTCGAGATTTAGGGGCCGCGGGTTTGAGCCTCACCGGCATCACTGTGTTGTGTTCTTGAGCAAGACACATTTATCTTTGCTTAGTACTGGTTCAACCCAGGGAGGCCCATCCAGACATAACTGAAAGATTGTTGACTGGGACGTTAAGAATCAAATCAAACAAACAAAAAGAAGCCTGTTCTACCTTTGGACAAATTGCTGTTTACCTTTGAGGAAATCTTCATTGAAACTATCTCAGACCAAATAAAAAATAAGTATGTTTCGGGTAATGGGTCTGAAAGTTTTAGGTAGTGTAGGCACACATATTTTTTTTTGAATAATTTTTTTCTGGAAAAAAAAAAATTATAAAATTATATTTTTTCCAGAAAACCTGAAAAAAAATCTTGGTTTCACCAGTAAATTTAGGTAGGGTCAGGATACCCTAAACACAGGTGTTTTTTACTTGGCCTCATCTGACAAAATGTTTTATATTATATGGTCATTGAGCAAAACAGGATGCATATTTTTGATGGTTTTTATTATTAAAAAGTAACCACACAAAGTCACTACACATTAGCTAGTTCTGATTGCATACTCAGAAAATAGGGTGCCACATCACCCATTGTTGTTATTGGTCCTTTGTTATTTGTGCTGAATGGAAGCTTCCATGCTCATGTTGAACAGTTATTTACTTTTGCTATATTGTTTGCAATATAGGCTGCTAAAAGCATGGGTGAAAGTTTTCAGGATTATTCCTGAATTCAGGATTTTAAGACTTGACTTTCCATAGAAAGTCAGCCTCAAAATGCTGAATACTGCAGGTAATAATAGCTTTTCTGATTTAGTTACAGTTTATCTAAAGGTACTTGACCATTAAACTTGGAATTTTTGATAATTTGGAGGCATTTAATTACTTGTGCTATATTGTTTGCAATATAGGCTGCTAAAAGCATGGGTGAAAGTTTTCAGGATTATTCCTGAATTCAGGATTTTAAGACTGACTTTCCATAGAAAGTCAGACTCAAAGTGCTGAATTCTGCAGGTATAATAGCTTTTTCTGATTTAGTTTGAGTTTATCTAAAGGTATTTGACCATTAAACTTGGAATTTTTCATAATTTGGAGGCATACAGCAAATTTTAAGTTCTGATTTTCTAATCTTCAGGATTTTGGAAATTTTGAACTTTCCCCCTTGTAAAAGTACATTGGCAGAAAACAAGCAGACTTCACTTATTGTGCATGGTTGGAAAAATGTTAAGTTTGACTTTAGGCCCATGGGTGCAAGTTTTCAGGATTATCCCTGAATTTAGGATTTTGAGACACAGAAAGTCGTCCTTAAAATGCTGAATTAAGGTATTTATGTTAGCTTCTCTGATTTATTTTTAGTCTGTCTAAGGATAATTGACCATTTATTCTTGAAATTGTGTATATTTAGTGGGCATACTGCAAGTTTTAAGATTGAAATTTCGAAAGTTCAGGATTTTGGAAACCAATGTAGGCATAAGAGAGCAACACTATAAACACAATCATGTTTATTTAAGAAATTTGATAATTAGCCACCTGGAAAACCCTATCATACTCATTGGTTAATTTTTGAGCGTAAAATTATAAATATTTTCTTACCCACCAGTTTTAACATAAGTTTTGGGTGCTCAAAAGAACCGGCTTATAGAAACGGTTCTTTTGAGTACCCACAATATATATTTTGGGTGAGAAATAAGAAACTTAATTTTTTGGTATGCACTCTTAACTAAAGGCCTGATATTGAACATAACTACTCTACTTTCTACCCAGGTGTCCCCATGAGGGCTGTAACAAGGTGTTTTTCTCTGCCCACTGCGTAGGATCGCACCCGCGGGTCCACCAACAGGAACACAGGGAACTCAGGTGTACGTTTGAAGGTTGTGGGCGGGTTTTTGAGAAAAAGTGTCGCCTCACTCAACACATGAGAAGCCATACTGGAGAAAAGCCGTATGTCTGTGATTATGAGGTAAGAATAACATTGAGAAACTGAGCACAAAATTTTGAGCATCAAATTGCAATTATTTTCTTATCCATTTGTTTAAACATTTGTTGTGCGTGCTCTAAAGAACCATCTCGGAGAGACGGTTCTTTTGAGTACCCACAACGTACGTTTTCGTTGAAAAATAAGAAAGTTAATCTAACAAACAGTTTGAGCGTAATATTAGGATTATTTTTTTAACCGTTAGTTTAAAAGTTGGTTTAGGGTGCTCAAAAGAACTGTCTCACTGAGATGTTTTAAGCATAAAATTGATTGTTATGATGATTAGATCCTGCTGTTTTTTTTCTTCAAAATCAACTTTTTGGAAAAATTCTCTCACGAATATTATCAGAGTGTCACACAGTTTTGAAAAGTTATTAAACTCTACTTCTTATGTTGTTCACATTGATTTTCGGTGATACTTTTTTTATGTTCAATTTTAGCAAAATGTGATCGCGATGAAAGTTGTACAGGAAAATTAGCGCCAATTTCTCCAAAAGGTCCAAGATTTTTGTGTACATAGATGAAAAATTTGCGATAAATGGAATTAAGCCAAAATTTGAGCTTTGATTAAAAATCTCAAAGAATACATCTATGCGCAGGGTTAACTGCAGCATCTTGGAATATGGAACCATTTGGAGAAATTGGCGCTAATTTTTGTCTACAACTTTCATGGTGAACACAGTTTGCTAAAATTAGTAATAAAAAGTTATCGCCGAAAATCAAAGTGAAAAACATAAAAAACTAGAGTTTAGCAGGCAACACATAGAGATAAAGAGTTATGTGTTAAGATACACTCACATTTAATTCAAAATACTTTTGGAAAGATTGAATTGCATATTTATCTCATCAGAGTGTCAAACAGTTTAAATCCAGATCGGGCCTGACATTTTGACGAGTCGGATCTGGGTCCGAACTGTTTTAAAAGGTTATCAGTAGATGACATTAAATAGCAGAAAAGAGTTATCTAGCTCTTCTGAAAGCTTATGATATTGTGCAGCCCAAAATATTACCATGTCAAATTTTACCAAAATTGATGACATCAATATTTGAGCCACAGTATGAGATTTCCAACAATGTGGTATGTGCAACCAGCAAAGCCTCAGACCAGCCTGCGCATACGCACAGTCTGCTCAGAGTCTTTGCTAGGTGCTTGAATATTCTATGACTGTTAAGCTACTTACTGAACTTCATTTGGAGTTTCTAAACTTAAAATGAGTCTGCACAGGCTCGTCTGAGTCTACACTTGTCAAAATGCCACATTGTTGGAAATCTTTACAAAAAATCTTGTCAGTGCAAATCTTGTCTGGAAATCTTGTCAGTGCAATACACCTTGGATAGGTATCCTAGTCTTTGCTCACATGGCAGCTCATTTATATATGTCTTTTTAATGACTCAAAGTATATCACAAGCACCTAGGTTGCCCAAACATCAACACACTTCATTCCTAGTTACAACTGAAGTGTTCTTGTCTTGGGCTAGAGTGAAATGGAATAAAAACAACTCTTTTCACCCTTTCTGGCCAATAGTTCAGCTAAGACGGGAGCCCCAGAGTTGTACAGTGCACTAACCCTTAAAGCGCCAAGAAAAAAATGCATCTGAAAATGTCGTCTGCTGAAGTCGTCTGCTGCAAATAATCCCCTAATATTACTGACGAATTAAGTATAGAAGCAAACAGCGTGGACCCAGAACAGACTGCTCCTATAGGAGCAGTCTGATATGGGTCCACACTGTTTGCCATAGAGGCTTCTTAAACATTTCAGCAGACGAGAAAAGCAGAGGACTTTTGTTGCGATTGGTGCATTAAGGGCTAATATCTGATTTCCTAAAGAACCCGCTAAAGTTGAAGTAAGTCAATGTCTGATATGATAAAATTTGATCATATATAGCATTCAATTGACTCATCAGATTGAGGTCCATATGAGCAGATTTTTCTTTACAAACCTCCATTAGTTTGAGAAAAAAAAGAGTTGATTTGTTATCAGGCCTTTAGATAAGAGTGTGAAGTTAAAGATTAATTTCTTTTTCCTCAACTTTAACATATGTTGTGGGTACTCAAAAGAACCGTCTCAATGAGATGGTTCTTTTGAGTACCCAAAACATATAAGTTAAAACTTATGGATAAGGAAATGATAACATGTTTACCCTAAAAGTTTTGTATATCAAGACCTATGAACATTTGTAAAATAAAAGGGAAAAAAAATGTTTATTTTCATTATTTCCCATCAAAATCAGTGTTGTGGTTACTTGATAGAACTATCTCATAAGAACGGTCTCACTGATACGGCATCCACAACCCATTTTTGATATTTTTTTGAGAATCAAAAATATGTTGTACTTGTAGATGCCATATCAGTGAGTATACAGTATAATAATAAAGTATCATCATCAAGGAAACTAAATTGACAATATGTCCAGGTCTAATTCAAAACTCTGGAGCAATATTTTTGGACTCATCTTTGGCAGCGGAGCCCAGTGGCTCAGTGGTAGAGTGCTTGACTTAAGATTAAGGGGTTGTGGGTTTGAGCCTCAAGAGGCTTTGCAATGTGTCTTTATCCTCTGCTTAGTACTGGTTCAACCCAGGAAGGCCTGTTCCTGCCATGACTGAAAAATTGTTGACTGGGATGTAAAGAATCAAAACAAACAAAAATGAGCCAGTGCATGAGGTTTCCAACAATGTGGTATGTGCGACCAGCAAAGGCTCAGACCAGCCTGCGCATACACGCAATCTGATCAGAGCCTTTGCTAGTCGCTTGAGTATTCTAAGATTGTTAAACTACTGAATGAACACCATTTGGAGTTTCTAAGCTTAAAAGGAGGCTGCAGAGGCCCGTCCGAGTCTACGCTTGTCAAAATGTCAAATTGTTGGAAATCTCATGCACTGGCTCAAATCATCTTTTCTTTTCTTTTCTCCAGGGATGTAACTGGGCATTTTCAACAGCAAGCAAGCTAACACGTCATATGACCAAGCATACAGGGACTAGGAAATGGTTATGCATAGTGTGTGGTAAAGGTTTTAGGAGGGGCGAGCACTTAAAGGGTCACATGATCACACACAGCGGAATGAAACCTTTCAGCTGTCCCGCTGAAGGTAAGTCACTGTAGAACACAGGTTTATTTACATGTAGATAAAATTTTCAGCGTAATATTGTAAATATTTTCTTACCCATCATTTTTAATACATGTTTTGGGTGCTCAAAAGAACCGTCTCATTGAGACGGTTCTTTTGAGTACCAACAGCATATGCTTTGGTTGAGAAATAAGAAAACTATATTTTTTTTGTTATGCACTCTTAACTAAAGGCCTGCTGTAGAGGGAGAGTATGGATGGTCATTTGGACCAGCCATTGTGGGTCTATCAGGACAGAAAAATCTGTCAGGAGGATCACTGTTTTGCATCCTGAGGCTTGCAGAGTGATGACAAATGATGATCTCAAGGGACATAATTTTCACATTTGGAGAGTATAGAAGATCATTTTGGCCAGCCATTGAGATTCTATCATGAGCGGGAAAAATCTGTCCCAAGGATCACCCTTCGACATCACAAGTGGTTGTACATAAAAAGTAATGTTTTGAAAATTGTCTTCTGCTGTGACAAAGCAAAAAAATTATGTTTATATGATAATCAATTAAGCGTACAGATTCATTTGAACTCTTTGCCTAGTGGGTAATTTTGCATGCTTTTTTGGTGTCTCTTTTGAATTTCTTTTTCAAAATCAGTGGTTTAGAAAAAAAATCTTTTAGGAATACCATCAGAATGTCAAACAGGTTGCATCGAAGTATCAAACAGGTAACTGAGGTTGCATCCAGATCAGGCCCGAACTGTTTGTAAAAGCTATCAGCAAACAATGGCATAGCCAGAATGCTGAAAAAGTTACATACAATAAAGGGAGACTACTGGATCAAACAATGATTCTCTCCAATTACGTCCCTTTTCAAAATGAGAACTTCTCTTAAAGAAAAGAATTTGCTCCTAGAGTGAGTGAATTCTTTCCTTTAAGAGCAGTTCCTTATGGTATGATAAATCACTTTTACCACATTGAGTGGCCTCCCTTGAATGTTACTATTTTCATTGTACACGTGCATAACTGGGTAATGGTAGCTACGCCAATGGTAGAAGACACTAGTAAGCAATCTGAGAGTTTAATGTGTAGAAAATGTGTTTCCTATGCTTTACTTACAAGTCAGAACTATTTCGCCCAATAAACTGATAATGTCAGTCCAAAGGGTGACTGAGGTGGCAGCTTTTGGGCTACAGTAACATTGGTTGCTTAATGTAACCATGGCAACATAACAGGGCCACTGGTCACTAGCTAGATCATGCTGGTAGAAATCAAGTTGCACAATGAAGTATGCACCAGTCATTAATCAGGGATGAGAAAGTTCTGGATTGATCAGGATTTCCTGATTGAGCACTGGCAAATGATGTGTATAATGTCAATGTAAATTTGGTTGAAATTTAGTTTTAACATTGTTGAATTGATTTTACCATAGATTAAGCATAAACTGAGTGCTTTCTATTAGTATTTTGTTAATTTAAGCTTTTAATAAGTGATCTAAAATTCTGTATGGCTCCATTCAGCATCCAACAGACATGTTTTTCTGGATTGAGAATGTCTGACTCTTCTCATCCCTGTCATTTGTAGTCACTGCTTCCCCACCTACAGGGATGGGCTGGGATAGTGACTTTTCACTTTTCAGAGCCCTGGTATAAGCCCCGTCCTGTGGGGACAAGCTGATGGTAACAAGCCTACTCTTAGCCCCACTTTACACTACAGAAAATCTCACTGGGTAAGTGTCCCAATCTTATAAGTTATACCCCCGCACTTCCCTGGCACTGCTGAGACAATCAAAAAGTACTTACACTGCACCATAGCCCAGCTATTCCACCGCTATCCCCGTAGGTGGGGGCAGTGGATACAAATGACTGGTGCATTAAACAGGATTTTTTTTTCTCCAGAAATCGCTTCTTAGAAAAAACAACAACAACAACTCAGGAATACTAACCGAGTGCCAAACCATTTGGAGCCAGATCAAGCCTGACATTTTGTAAGGGCCGGGCCAACGAATGTTGGTGGAGCTCTATTGTTTTCAGCTTGTCCGTTCGTCTGTCTGTCCATCAGTTTGGTCATTTTCTTCGGATTTCATCCAAATTTCATATATTGATTGCTTCCATCAAACTCTCAACCAAGTGCTAATATGGGTTTTGTCGGACAAAAGATAAACAAGATGGCCGACAAAATTGCCACCACCTGTCGATTTGCTCATGTGGACACTCTAACTTAGTCATTTATCATCCAATTTCCTCCAAATTTCACAATATGAAATACTTTTACGAAACTTTGGCCCAAGTTGGAATATAGGTTTTGTCTAATGAACGATAAGCATGATGGCTGCCAAAATGGCCGAAGCCTGTGGTCAGTTTGCACTTGTGCACACTCTATTTTAGTTATTTATCACCCAATCTCTTCTAAATTTTATATATGGATAACTTTCATTAAACTCTATCCCAAGATCGACTTTTGATATCT
The DNA here is from genome assembly GCA_964019695.1 of Loripinus fragilis. Lineage (NCBI taxonomy): Eukaryota > Metazoa > Mollusca > Bivalvia > Lucinida > Lucinidae > Loripinus > Loripinus fragilis. Next base: position 63,893,217 of record OZ026519.1, on the reverse strand, counting down.
TCCGATGAACAATAACCAAGATGGCAGCCTGCCTGTCAGTTTACATGTCCACGGAACTCTAACTTGGTCATCTATCACACAGTTATTTCCAAATGTTAGATATGGACTACTTTCATCAAACTATTGTTCATGTCTGAATATGGATTTTGTCCGAGGAACAATAATCAAGATGGCTCAAAAACGGATATCCCCTTTTTAAAATCAGCAGTATGCGGGGCCTTTTGTAGGAATATGACTGTTCTAGTTGGACCTGTCTGGATCCCGGCTATTTTTAGCTCACTCCGAAGTGAGCTATTAGTATACCAGTGACTCGGGCGTCCGTACGTTGTCCCTCCGTCCGCCAACATTTTCAAACATCCTCTCCTCTGAAACCAGTGGGCCAATAGCTGATTTCATAGGCCTTCCGTACTTCTCTGGATTTCCATCGGGACTCAAGTCACATGTACTTATATCATATGGCTTTCTCAGCCAATCAAAATTTGTTCCATTACCACGAGACCAAGAACCATGTGCTTGAGGCCAGCATCAAAACACCAAAAGAAATTCTGTTTTGTATGCAAACAGGCTTGTATATATTGCAAACAAAGTGGGGATTAGTTGTAAGGGGCCACTTAGAGCCGCTTTATATATTTATTGTTACCTCGAAAACCAATTTTATGTTTTTAAACAGCACCCTTGGTTGTTTACAGGCTGATGACGTCAGTATTTAGTACGTCACAGCACTGGTTTTACTGACTGATTCAGTGTTTATGTTAACATTTCACCATTTGAAGAATGACTCAAAATATCGCCAAAAACATCATCGGTAATGTGGCATTGAGCTATCCAGTCAATCTAGCGATAGAAATTACTAATATAACCCAAAACTACATAAATTTGCACGTTTTCACTTGTCGACATTGTGTATCTGCAATGCTAATTTTAACATGCTTCACGTTGTTGGGAAGTTTTTTTGATTGGCCAGATATTTTTCTAATAGGGAGAGCTCGGAGCTAATCGGAACATGCCGGGAAAACTCGGTATGAAGTTAGCTATTGCACTCAAAATTTATATGGAGACTCCTTAGGATGGGGGAACGAAAGTTTGTTCAAATAATCCTGGTCACATGACCAAGATGGCCGCCATGCACATATTTGGTAAAAACCATTTAAAAATCTTCTTCTCCAGAACCATAAGGGGGATGACCTTGGGACTTGGTATGTAGCATCAGGGATGTGGGGCCTACCAAGTTTTACAAATGATGATCCTAGGTTGACCTTGACCTACTTAACTTCAAGGTCAAATTTGCTTCCTAATACGTTTAAATGGGGAAATTTTTGAAAAATTGATTTTTTGAAAACTACTGTCATTATTCTCACTTGATATGTGTAATCTAATGTTACAATGGCTATAGATAAGTTCCAAAGGTCAAGGTTAACCTTTGACCTTCCAGCCAATCCGCTCATATTGAAGTCCCATCAATATATTAAAACATAGTTTTCTCAGAAACCGTTGGACCAATTGAACTCAAATTTCATATGAAGACTCCTTATGATAAGTTAGCCAAGATTTATACGAATTGGTTTGGTCACGTGACCAAGATGGCCCACATGCCCATATATGGTAAAAGCCCTTTAAAAATCTTCTCCAGAACCAGAAGGCTGATGACCTTGGGACATGGTATGTACTATTTTGGATGTTGGACCTACCTAGTTTGTTCAAATGATGATCCTAGGTTGACCTTGACCTACTTAACACCAAGGTCAAATTTGCTTCCTAATGCATTTAAATTGGACATTTTTGAAAAGTTTATTTTTTGAATACTTTTGAAGCCAAAGTCATTGTTCTCACTTGATATATTAAGAGTCAATTGTGATAAATAGGTTTCAAAGCTCAAGGTTGACTTTTGACATCTCAGCCAAGGTCATTCATATTTGAGACTCATCAATATATTAAAACTTAGTTTTCTTTGAAACCACTTGGCCAGTTGAGCTCAAATTCCATATGGAGACTCCTTAAAGCTGCATAACCTGTAACCTTGGATATTTTCATTTTAAAAATAATGTTTCTATTTTTCAAGAACACAGTAAAAATACTAAAATTCAGGTATACATTTTACCTTTTTCGTAATAACAAATTATTAGTGCAAAACACAGCATTTATGGTTAAAATTAACTGTCTAGAATTATTGGAGGTACACAAATAATTACAAACAAGAGAAATTAGACCTGTTTTTATAAGATAATTCACTTTTTATCCATCGACGAAGTTGGAGGGATATAGTTTTGGCGTCGTCCGTGCTTCCGTCCGTCCGTCCATTCCGTCCGTCCGTCCATCCGGAACCATATCTCAGTACCTATTGATCAGATTTGATTCATTCTTAGTACAAATGATAAGTACCATAGACTCTCGATATTCTATAAGTTTGGTCAAAATCGACCCCTTAACACTTGAGTTATTGCCCTTGTTTTAGTATAGGCAATTATAAGGCAAAACCTATATTAGCTTTTTTGTGTGATGATCTTCACATTTCATCAAAGCTATTATATTTAACAACTTCTCACTGTTAGACCATGATTGCCAAGTGCCTGTAGATAAGCATGGCAGTGTCAAGGTATTACCCTACTTCCTTTGACCCCACCTAAGGGGTCAAAGGTCAAATATTTAAATTTCGCAATAACTAAGGCAATTGTTAATATTTTTTGCTGAAATTTTGCATACAGGCAGAGCAGCAATAGATATGAAACATATCAAACGGGATTTTAGTTTGAAGGCCTGGGTCTGAGCCTGTTGGGTGGACTTAGGGGGTGGGGCCAAGGTCAAAATTAAACTTTTTCAGAATATGGTCATGTTGCATATCAAATTAAAGCTGACGATGCTGGCAGCAACATGGTAGCAAATATTTTGCCCACAGAAACACCCTCGTCCCAGGGGGTGGGGTTAAAAGGTCAAACTATATCTTTTTCTGAAAGTAGTCATGTTGCATATCAAATTAAAGCTGACGACGCTGGCAGCAACATGGTAGCAAATATTTTGCCCACATACACACCCTCGACCCAGGGGGTGGGGTCAAAAGTTCAAACTATATCTTTTTCTGAAAGTAGTCATGTTGCATATCAAATTAAAGGGAATTGAGCACAGAGCACCATGAAAGCAAATATGCTGTCATTACACACACCAACGACCCTTGGGGTGGGGTCAAAAGGTCATTTTCTTTTTCTTTTCTAAAAGTGGTCATGTTGCATATCAAATGAAAGTGGAAGAAGTGTAGACCTACATGCAAGGTAACACTTTGAATTTACACACACCCTTGACCTCTGGGGTTGGGTTTAAAGGTCAGATATTGAAATTGTGCAGATGTAAGTATATTTTTTATTCAACTAAGCACTAAAGCATACTTGACAGGTGTTTGTTATGATCTGAATGATACTGAAGGTGAACTAAGGGTTAGATAAATGGGATTTATGTTTTGTGATTTACATGTTTCTCTCAAATAACCCTTCTTCGGGGGATATAAATTCGTCGAATTTGTTTTGTTCATGCAGTTTTCAGCTGTAGAAATTAGATTTATTGTGACAACATAACTTTATTCTACTTTTACAAATGATTTAAAAAGAAAATATTTTTTTTTCGAAAAATGTTCATAGTTACAGAGTATGCAGCTTTAAGTTGAGGGGAGTAAATTTGTACCATATGTTAATGTCACATGAACAAGATGGCGGCCATGCCCATATAAGGTAAAACCCTTTAGATATCTTCTACTCTGGAACCAAAAGGCCAATGGCCTTTGGACTTGGTATGTAGCATTGGGGATATGGGCCCTACCAGGTTTGCACAAATGATGAATCTGGGTTGACCTTGATCTTTTTTTATGACAAAGCCAAATTTGATTTCTAATATTGGAAAGATCTTGAAATGTTCATTTTTCTATAACTGCTTAAGCTGAAATACTTGTGACAAATGTTAAACCTACTGAGACAGCGAAAAATGTTAAACGGTTTTATATAAGCTTCAATGGTCAAGCAGTCTGACCTTTGACCTTTCATCCAAGGCCACTCATATTGGACTGCGTTATATGTATCTAAGCATCTATTTCTAAGAATTCACCGGGCTATTTGAACTGAAATTTCATATGGAGTATTCAGTAGATAAAATAATAAAAATATGAGCCACGCAATTGCGAAAATGTGTCTTCGGGATTTCCGACCAGGTAATATTCAAACCAGCCTCCTCAGTTACAGAAACAAGCTACATCATCGAAACTCTGGATTTTAGCATACGCGGGTATCCAGACCTCTAGGCAGCGAACAAAAAGGTGCTGATCAGGCTGCGCGGATGTGCAGGCTGATCTGCGCCTTTATTGTTCGCATATGTCATTAAGCAGGGTTTCGCATGACGTGGCTCATATGATATTTTTAGGTCACTTGATCAAAATGGCTACTGCCCATATATGGTAAAAAAAATATGTTTGAATAATAAGCCTAAGGTGACCTTGGCCTATTTAACATTATTAAGGAGATCAGGTGAGCGCTTCAGGACCTTCAGGTCCTCTAATTAGAGTTTATCAGGGGATAGCAGAGTGGCCACAAGTGGGGAGAGTTTAAGCACAATTATTGCATATAAGTGTGCTGACACAAAGCCATGTAATGATAAACACAGGTTTAGATAAACAAAATTTTTGAGTGTAAAATTGTAATTATTTTCTTACCCATCAGCTTTAACATATGTTTTGGGGTCTCATTGAGATGGTTCTTTTGAGTACACACAACATATGTTTTGGTTGAGAAATAAGAAAATTAGTTTTTCGATACGCACTCTTCAGTAAAGTCCTGGATAAAGCAAATCACAATCTTGAGAGTTGAGCATTTGTCACAAGTCCCCAAAGTCACTTTTTAGTGGTGCTTGTACACCTATCCACATGTTTGCCTAAAAGCTGGAAACGTCAGTCCTTGTGTTAACTGAGGTGTCAGCTAGTAGGCTAGATTAACTATGGTAACAACAGTTACCATGGCAACATAACAGGGCCACTGGTCAATAGCTGGATCATGCTGGTAGTATTCAAGTTGCACACTATCATATGACGTCGCGTCTGGGAGTGAAATAAAGCCATGCAATAAAATCGATAAACCACTAGTGGTTTACCGATTTACGGGAAACGTAATGACGTCCATTATAATGTTGCCTAAAATAAGGAAAAATCTTAACGTTTTCACACCAAAAATGCAATTTTTAAGTGTTTTAATGTCATGTGATAAATAGAATCTAACATTCGTGCTCTTGTATTATTGAATTTAGTAAACTTGTTGCGAAAAAGAGATAAAATGCTCGGCAAGCCTCGCATTTGATCTCTTTTCCCCAACTCATTTAGTAAATTCAATAAAACATGAGCACTCATGTAAGATCCTCTATATACACATCTCTCGTTAACTTATAAATTCAACAGGACCAGTTTTGACATCAATCTGTAGTTTGACATAAAAAGAAATGTATACACAATTAGTCAAAAATATTTCAACAGATTATCAGGTAGAGCAAGCAGCGTAAACCAAGATCAGACTGCTCATGATGGAACAGTCTGATCATTTGTCACTCCAGCATTACCTTTTATGCCTCATTATCACATCACATTCCTGTAAACCAATTGTCATTCGCAGCATCAAACTTTGAAGATTGTAAAAGACTGACATATGACTGACATATTGGGGGTTTAATTTGGTTTAATTTTGGTGTTTTTATGCCCCCAAAGTTGGCTTTGGAAGCATATAGTCGTTGTCAGTCTGAGCCTTATTCATGTCCAGAGCATATCTCCTGTATTATTATTTGAGGTAGGAATCCCAAATTGATGTGTCGATACATATGGGGTCCCCGAGTGTCACATACTATTTTCATGTCACTGTGGCCTTGACCTCTGGCCTCAGTTCTAGTAAATATTCCCAATATTATTTAGGGTAGGGATCCCAAATTTGGTGTGTGGATACACTTTGGGGTTGCAGAGTGCACATACTGTCTTCGGGTCACTGTGACCTTGACCTCTGGCCTCAATTCTAGTGAAACCGTGTCTATGGGGACACATTTCTTGTTTTTTTCCTCAATTTAATGCCTTTTTAAGTAATTTTCTACTCCCATAGGAGCTACTGTCACTTTTAAGACATGTTTTCCTTGACGTTGAAACATACTCCACAGTCCAAAAGTAGGTCTATCGATGCAATGTACAGATACCAACATACTGGTACAAAGGATTTCACTTTGTGTGTCAGTTTATTGCTTAATAATTGTAATTGAATTTGAAACTGTATTTCACAGAAGAAAAGACAGCACATGGAGGCGATTGGCACCATATATAGTGCCTTTCACATATATACAACAACAACTGTTTTTCATGGTATCATATTTTGGCGTTTTTTGTTTATACTGCCAATAGCACCAAATAAAAATACCCGCCAAATCTAATTGTTTTACAATAGTCAAATAAGCTTGTTCTTATAATCAATTTGCAGATGAATTTACATGTTTATCATTAATTCAAGATAAACATGGCCGGGTCAGCATACAAGATTTTGGTATTGAGGGCATACTGTAAAACCTGTCTTAAACGACCACTCAAATATAGACAAAAAAATGTCTTAATGACAAATGGTAGCTTAATGAAGGTTGAAAGTATTGCAGAATGCTCAGCCTCTCTTGGAGCATTCTGCAATACTTTTGACCTGCATTAAGCAATAATCGGTCTTGAAAGCCATTTTTTTTTTTTGAGTGGCCGCTTTTAAAAGACAGGTTTTACTGTATGTGTAAAGTCCCCGTTTAAGCATGCATGCACACTTTTCTAGTTGGCCAAGATCCCTGTTTTTTGGTCTAAGCCTTTTTCTATTACTATACTTGTTTATATGAACAGCAAAGGCTTGGTAGAGACTTTACTGATGCTTATGGCCTGAGTGTTCCCTGCTTAATGGTGTGATAAGTGCCAATCTTGCGTGCTAACGTGTATATTCTTGTATGATGTGGGTACCCCTGAAATGGAATATCCTTAACCCTTAATTCGCCAATCGCAACAAAAATCGTCTGCTTTTCTCGTCTGCTGAAATGTTTAAGAAGCCTCTATGGCAAACAGTGTGGACCCAGATCAGACTGCTCCTATATGAGCAGTCTGTTCTGGGTCCACCCTGTTTGCGTCTATACTTAAATTTGTCAGTAAAGTTAGGCAATTATTTGCAGCAGACAACTTCAAGAGACGACATTTTCAGATGCATTTTTTTTCTTGGCGCTTTAAGGGTTAACATATGCTTTTACTGATGGGAAATTGAAGACAATTTCAGAATCAGTCACAAATGAGACATACATGTACATGTAGAACTTTTTGCCAAAAAGCTGGTTATGTCAGTTGCTGTGTTGACTGAGGTGTCAGCTTGTTGGCTAGATTAACTATGGTAACAACAGTTACCATGGCAACATAACAGGGCCACTGGTCAATAGCTGGATCATGCTGGTAGTAATCAAGTTGCATACTCCATACATTCCCCTTTAGTTAGGTAAATGTGTTTAGCTCAACTAAGCCTGCTCAGCTACAGACACTATCTAGATATTGAAATAATGCATGTAGCAACATAGGTCAATAGATAAATCAATTTTGAGTGTAAAATTGTGTATATTTTCTTTCCCATAAATTTCAACATATCTTTTGGGTTCTCAAAAGAACCGTCTCATCAAGACAGTTCTTATGAGTACCCACAACATATGGTTGAGAAAAAAGAAAGATGATTTTTAGTTACGCAAGCTTATATATCTCTTAGTACTGGTTCAACCTAGGAAGACCTGTCCCGACATGACTAAAATAATGTTGGCTGGGACATTAAAATCAACACAACAACCTTATCTTGGGACCTAAGTAAGTTTAGCTATAATACTTTCTGGAGGGCAAATACAGGTACTGATCAGACTCTCATAGCTTAAACTGGCTTAGATTAACAAAATTTTTCAGCGTAAAATTGTTAGTATTTTCTTACCTATAAATTTTAGCTTATGTTTTGGTGCTCAAAAGAACCGTCTCATCGAGACGGTTCTTTTGAGTACCCACAACATATGTTTCGTATGAGAAATAAGAAAATTATTTTTTCTGGTATGCACTGCACTCTTAACTAAAGGCTTGGACTCTGCACCTTTGTAGTTGCATGCAACAAAATGAGTTTTTTGTGAATCATTACAGGTTGTAATGCCAAGTTCGTGGCCAAGAGCAGCCTGTACGTCCACATGAAGAAGCACGACCCCAAGGATGAAGGTCAGGAGATTATGTACCACTGTCCGATGGATGGATGTGACCAGAAATACACATGCAAGGCGAGCCTCAGACAGCACATTATCAAACATTTCCCGATGAAGGACCCTAACGACGTGTCTCATCTCGACATCATTCCGTTCCTCAACGAAGGCTGGGGGGAGGATGGTAAGGTGGTTTCAAATGAAAGTGCCGGTGTGATTGAGAAGGTTGAAGAGAAATGGAAACCACTCCAGAGTGACGAGGTACCTGTCGTGGTGGCTGCCGCTGAAGCGAGTGCGATGGATGGAGAAGTTAACCCGGTGGCATTTATCTGTGAAAGTAAGCACATGTGACCTCCAGAAAAGAGTGTGTAATTAAAAATTATTTTTCTTATTTCTCAACCAAAAAATATGTTGTGGGTTCTCAAAAGAACCGTCTCAATGAGACGGTTCTTTTGAGCACCCAAAACACATGTTTAAAATGATGGGTAAGAAAGTATTTACAATTTTATGCTTGAAAAAATTCCTTATGAGAAAGTATACTTATATTGACCTGATAAGAGCACTGTGTGTGACTGTGTCAAAGTTCTTTACACTCTTTTTAAAGCAGTTTTGATTCAGAGCAGCTGGCTTCTGAAGAAAAACATTTCCAAAATGTTTTTAATGTAGAAATATTATTCTATCACTATTTACTGAAACAGCTTTTATACACTACATTGCTATGGTATGACTTTAAAATTTGAGCATGGCTATAAATCACAGCTTGCTACAAATTAGTTGCAGTGTTTTTAATATGCATGCTGGGTATTATACAACTCAAACTTTGATAAGCATCACTATAATGAATTCCAAAGGTCTCAATGCACTTAGCCTACCATTTCGGCGATGGATAACTTCTGGTGTTTTTCTTCAAATTCAGCTAAATTTTCAGTGGTAATTGAAAATGCAGTGGGCTACAGCTTTTTATGCAAATCACTCACTAGACGGTGCCATGGATGCCCATTGGTAAAAAAAATGCCAAATATTGTTTTTACAGAAAAGTGCATAATTTTCTAATGGTTATTATTGTGTCCAGAACTTAACCATATTTGTTCCAGTGCATGAGATTTCCAACAATGTGGTATGTGCGACCAGCAAAGCCTCAGATTAGCCTGCGCATATGCCCAGTCTGATCAGAGCCTTTGCTAGTCGCTTGAGTATTCTATGATTGTTAAGCTACTGACTGAAAGCCATTTGGAGTTTCTAAGCTTAAAAGGAGGCTGCAGAGGCTCGTCCGAGTTTACACTTGTCAAAATGCCACATTGTTGAAAATCTCATGCCACGGCTCATTTGTAATTTTGTTACCAACAGCAGGGGACAAAATTTTCACGCGTCCGCGTGTAATTACAAGTCAAATCTAGAAAGGACACAAGGAAGTCATATTACATATTACTCCCTTATGTTCTTTATTGCATACACTTTTAAAGAACAAGTGCAGGAGGAGTGAGAATTGTAAGTCACTCGTCCTGCAGGACAAGTGCAATATTTGAATATGTTTATCCCCTGAACAGGTTTCAAATGAATATTGTATTAAAGGGAGAAATAAGCTAGAATTTTGGGTGGAATTTCGAAAAGTGCTTGCAGTCATTAGATATGCTTATCAACGACCAAAATCAGCAATAAGTTATTTAATTATTGTTTTTATACTTGATGTTACAATAACTCTTACCATGCTAGTGACAACTTTGTTTTCTGTTGTCTGCTGATAACCTTTGCAAACAGTTTGAACCCAGACCAGGCCTGTCAGGCTGACTGAAAGTTGGTCCTGATTTGGATTAAAACTGTTTGACACCCTCAGTGTCCCTGATAGTGTTCGTGAAAGATTGTTTAGAAAAAGTTAAATTTGAAAAAAGTCTGCAAAAAAACAACAAAAAAAAGCATGAAATTTACCAAGCATGCAAAGAGTTAAAGTAAACATGTCTTAAGCGGCCACTCAAAAATAGACAAAACAAAGGTCTTTAAGACAAATGGTAGCCTAATGAAGGTCGAAAGTATTGCAGAATGCTCCCTTTGGAGCATTCTGTAATACTTTTGACCTGCATTAAGCGATAATCGGTCTTGAAAACCAATTTCTTTTTTTAGTGGCTGCTTAAGACAGGTTTACTGCATTGAACATTTATTTGAATTTTCAGCGGATACATCTGGTAATGTGAAGATCAATATCGCCAGTGAACCCGCCCTAAATGTTAAACCGGTGAAATTGGACGATCAGTCTACACCAAATACATCTCCGGAAGAACTGTCAGGTCCCATGACGGCTACCATAAAAACAGAATTTGGGCTTGAAAAAATTTCATTTCAACCTAAAATCTCAAGAAAAAGTAAGTTTGCTGTGCTGCATTAGAGGGATCAAATCAGGCCCCCAGATAGGAGTGTTTGACTGAAAATTATTTTTCTTAATTCTCAACCAAAACACATGTTTTGGGTACTCAAAAGAACCGTCTCAATGAGACAGTTCTTTTGAGCACCCCCGTCTCGATCAGATGGTTCTTTTGAGAACCCAAAACACGTTTAAACTAATTGATAAGAAAAATCACAATTTTACGCTAATTTGTTTTGCTTAACTGGCCCTATGTCAAATATGAATAGCACAGTGGCTCAGTGGTAGAGTGCTTGACATTGAGGGGTTGCTGGTTCAAGCCTCACTAGAGGCACTTGCTTGTGTCCTTGAGCAAGACACTTTATCCTCTGCTTTATTGGGCTGCATAGTGCAGTCAGTAACATGTCTGACTGCAGATCCAGGGGTTGCAAGTTGGATCCCGGCCAGGTCCCATACTTTCGTGGAGATTGATCATGAAATAATTTCTACGGTCATTCTCCTCCCTTCCGCTGAATCATTCAAGAAGGGTTGTTGTCAGTTACAAGCGAAAGTATGTGCACGAAGTACTGGTTAACTGCTTGCTCAAGCTTGCCCTGGAAAAAGTGTTGTTAGGTGAACTGACCGTAACGCCATGACCATAGCTGTTGACTTGGTACGTAAAGCAACAAAACAAACAAACAAAAATTACTAAGGTCTTTGTTTTGTCTGTTTTTTTAATGGCCGTTTGATACAGGTTTTACTGTGTATAGCTTTAACTGAACATACCATTATATAGAGTGAGATTTTGTAACTTACTGAATAAACCACCAGCCAAAGCTCAGACAAGCGTGTATATTAGTACAGTCTTGCCAGGGCATTCATTGCTTGGACTTGGAAAAGGCGTTGAAGGGGCTGGACCAAAATTAGACCTGGCGGTGTATGTCATTTAAAACTATTTCCCTTTAAGTGTCCTCTGCTGGTATCCTTTGGGAACAGTTTTGACCCAAATCAGGCCTGACAGAGCATCATACCTGATCTGGATCCAAGCTGTTATACATTAATGCTATTCCAGATAAAAAATTTGAAAGAGCTAATTCTGAAGAAAAAAAATCAGCAGATGACGAAAAATCATGAAAAATTCCCAGCATGCAAAGAGTGCAATAGAACCATTTTCTTATGATTTTACCCTTTGCCTGCCACTATTTTTTGTTCTGAAAATGTCTGCTTTTTATGTCTGCTGCATATATTCATTTCCATTTCAGGCTTGTTTTTTTTTCATGGAAACAAACAATATGAGCCCTGATCAGACTGCTCCATGGGAGCAGTCTGATCTGGGTCCATATTGTTTGCAATATAGGTTACCTTAGAACATAAGCAGACAAGAGAAGTTGATGATAAAAATTGTGAATGGCAGGCTAAAGGTTAAATGTCATAAATATTTTCAGATATAGCCAAAAACAGGGGATCAGCCCGTACGGATTATCAGAGTAATTTAGAGCTTAGTGACAGAGCTCGAAAGCGACGGAAACTCCTGCGAGAAAAGGCGGAGGGCAGTAGCGTCAATGTTGAAGAATCTAGTCGAGGTATGAAAATAAAAATTTCAGCATAAAAATGTAAATATTTTCTTGCCCATCAGTTTTAACATCTGTTTTGGGTGCTCAAAAGAACCGTCTCATTGAGACTGTTCTTTTGAGTACCCACAACATATATTTTGGTTGAGAAATAAGAAAATTAAATTTTCTTTACACACTCTTAACTAAAGTCCTGGTATGTACACAGAAATGTTAAAATGCCAATAATTAATTAGCAGGAAAATTACATCGTAGAGTTTACAGCAAGAATGTTCTCTATTTTTCATTATTTTGCCTTATATGAGCAATTGGAATTTCATGCTCTGTTGAATTGGGCATGAAAAAGTTTTATAACCTCGGGGCCAGGATCACCATAGGTCGAGATAAAGACGAGTTTTGAGCATAAAATTTGGAATATTTTTGTACCCTTCAGTTTTATCATTTGCTTTGGGTGCTCAAGAGTACCAACAAAATATGGGCCTAATCGCCAGAAAACCCATTTTCAGGGTTTCTGACCTGGTCATGTTCAAACCAGCCTGCTCAGCTGCAGAGACTAGCAATAATATTAAAATTCAGCATGAAGCAAGTTAAGATATTGTACCTGCATAGAGTGAATAACAAAGGTGCTGAGCAGGCTGTGGGGATGCACAGGCTGGTCTGCACCTTTGTTGGTTGCATGCATCAAAGTCAGCTTTTCTCGCATCGAGTCCCATATGTTTAGATTGATGAATAAGAAAATTAAAGAGACTAAGTCTGCAACTATGAACATTTTTTGAATTTTTTTATTTTATTTTTAAATCATTTGTAAAAGTAGAATTAAGTTATGTTTTCACAATAAATCTGTTTACTATAGATGAAAACTGCGCGGAAAAATTAATTATCTTATAAAAACAGGTGTGTTTTTCTCTTTTGGTAATTATTTGCGTCCCTCTAATAATTATAGACAGTTAATTTTAACATAAATGCTGTTGTTTTGATACTGATAATTTGTTAATATTTACAAAATTGGTAAAATGTATACCTGAATTTTAGTTTTTTACTGTGTTCTTGAAAAATAGAAACATTAGTTCTAAAATTAAAAGATAAAAAGTTACAGACTATGCAGCTTTAATGTTTGATTTCACACTATTATTCAGAGGCCTGAATTTAGGATCTATTTTATTTCTAATTCTTCTTATCAAGGCTGATATTTGTGGTAAAAAACCAACATGCAAAATGCCCAGTGTGCAATGTGCAGATTTTACTCTTTACCTCTTAGTGTCGTCTGCTAATATTTTTTGCAAATAGTTTGGACCCAGATCAGGTCCGACAAAATGTCGGACCTGATCTGGATCCAAACTGTTTGACCCTCTGATGGTATTCCTGAAAGAATTTTTAGAAAAACTTAAAAAAAATCAGCAGATGACAAAAAACATGAAAAACAACCTCATTCAGAGAATTTATGCCCCCCGTTACTTAAAGCTGCATAGTCTGTAACTTTTGATCTTTTAATTTTAGAACTAATGTTTCTATTTTTCAAGAACACAGTAAAAAAACTAAAATTCAGGTATACATTTTACAAATTTCGTAAATCTTAACAACTTATCAGTATCAAAACAACGGTATATATGTGAAAATTAGCTGTCTATAATTATTGGAGGGACGCAAATAATTACCAACAAGAGAAAACATACCTGTTTTTATAAGATAATTCACTTTTCTGTGCAGTTTTCAGCTATAGTGAACAGATTTATTGTGAAAACAAACAAAACAAACAAAACAAATAATTCTACATTTACAAATGATTTAAAAAGAAAATAAAAAATTTCAAAAAATGTTCATAGTTGCAGACCTAGTCTCTTTAATAATTGTCTTTTAATAAATGAACTATCATGAAACAAGTAAGTTAAACGGACTAAGAACACAAAACAGAAAAAAACTTAATCTGAGAATTTAATCCTAAGCACATTCATATCTTGATAGTAATAAACGCCTAAAAAGCGACTAAACTCAATTTGTGAAAAAAGTACCAAAAAATAATCTGAGGATTATATCCAAACAATATGCACATCTTCAGACACTTGCCCTAAACACCTGTAAAGTTTCAAAGGAATCTGAGTAAAACTGTAGGAGGAGTTGCATACACAAGGTACCCACTACTTGAAGAGGGAAGGACGGAAAGCCGAATACTATGTCCCCTCGCTTTTCTTTGAAAAGACGGGGGACAATTACCCAGGCGGCAAATAGTTGATTTAAGTATAGAAGCAAACAGCATGGACCCAGAATAGGAGCAGTCTGATCTGGGTCCACACTGATTGCAATAGAGGCTTCTTAAACATTTCAGCAGACGAGAAAAGCAGACGACTTTTGTTGCGATTGGCGCATTAAGGATTAAATATTCATTGCTACAGTAGTTACGTTTAATTTTTGTAGATATCACTGACTCTAATGCCGAGTTACCGAGTGTTTCAGCAGATTTTGTTGCGGAGACTCTCAGTCAAGGTATAACATTCCGGGATCCCGAGACAGGCGTTCTCTATGTACAGACACAGTTATTACAGGTAAGGACATACACTATCTACATGGGTGAAAGTTTTTCAGGATTAGTCCTGAATTCAGGATTTTAAGGCTGACTTTCCATAGAAAGTCAGCCTCATAATGCTGAATTCAGCAGTTTATAATAGCAACTCTGATCTATTTTCAGTATGTCTTAAGACAATTGACCATTTAAGTAGATTATCTACATTTGTGAAAGTTTTTCAGGATTAGTCCTGAATTCAGGATTTTAAGGCTGACTTTCCATAGAAAGGCTGACTTTCCATAGAAAGTCATCCTCAAAATGCTGAATTCAGCAGATTATAATAGCATCTCTGATCTATTTTCAGTATGTCTTAAGACAATCCACCATTTAACTAGACTATCTACATGGGTGAAAGTTTTCAGGATTATTCCTGAATTCAGGATTTTGCGGCTGACTTTCCACAGAACAGAAAGTCAGTCTCAAGATGCTGAATTCAGCAGATTATAATAGCATCTCTGATCTATTTTCAGTATGTCTTAAGACAATAGACCATTTAACTTAAAGTTGTTATCATTTTGTAGGCATACTGCTTGTTTTGAGTTTTGAATTTCAAAAGTTCAGGATTTTGGAATTTTGAACTTTCACCCATGTATCTATTGTTTACCCTGATGCAGCATAGTCTGCTTCTGGGTCCTCTTAATCTGCTTGTAACATCACTGACCTTTTTCCCCACAAGTCATGACTTTTGTCGTCTTTTGGTGGCCTATATTGCAAACAATACAGACCCAGATCAAACTGCTCCCAAGGGAGCAGTCTGATCAGGGTTCATATGGTTTGCTTCCATGAGATTTTATCCGTCTGAAGTGTGCTTGAATATATGCAGCACTCATAGGTTTTGATATACAAAAATTTTCAGCGTAAAATTGTAAATTTTTTCTTACCCATAATTTTTAGCATATGTTTTGGGTGCTCAAAAGAATCGTCTCATTGAGACGGTTCTTTTGAGTAACCACAACATATATTTTGGTTGAGAAATAAGAAAATCATTGTTTTGGTACTCTTAACTAAAGGCCTGAGCACTTATTGAAGAGCAAATCAGACTAAAGCAGACAACATTTTCAGGACAAAAATTATGGCGGGATAAAGGGTTAATGTAAATTTTGGGGCCACATTAACAAAGCACTCGTGTTTTGCCAAATTTACATGCAGTTTTTACATGGAGTAACTAAAAATCTTTTTGGTCATGAGCATACAAGGGCTGTTCAAATATGAATGCAAGTAGTTTCATAACTTTCTTCACATATATGCTACAAAAATGGTAAACGTTTCTATAAAGGACAATATGTCACCTTTAAACTGGCACCAGACCTCAAGAAAAATACAGTATACTTTTCGAGCTATAGCCCTTTGAATGTCGGTCACGTTAGTATACTAACACACTCGATGCTTCGAACATATACCAGTGATATAGACGAGCATATAAATTTTCGATAAACAGGCTAAATTTCTTGAAATTTTTAAGGAAGTATCCCCATATTCTTATATAATGATTCTGTGAAAGTTGTTACAATGAATAGTTTTCACTAAAGTCTCTTTTTGTTTGCAAATAAATGGTAAACAAAAAAAAAAACACCTTTCAGTTTTCAGTTTAGCTTATCTCTAACAAAACGCACGAAGCAACATTTAAACTAGTTTTAACTCACTAACACCGAGTTGTTGCTACAAATTATTTAATTAAGTCAAAAATGCCTTAAGTTAGGGGGTTATAGAATTTATAATTAATTTTTTTGTCATAACATTGCGGCTTAATTCTAAATTTGAACGTAATCTTTAAGTTTGACCAGTATAGGCATTTTTTTTTCAATAAAATTACTCAGCTGGTCTTCAGGACTAGACAGATTGAACATATTTTAATTAATGTAAACAAGTCATTAAGAGGCAGAAAATGCTTGAAAAATGATATAAAATGTGATTACTCTGTAAATAGAGGAAGGCGCGTTTTGAAAAGTCCCTTATGGCATATATAGCATGTTTTCAGCAAATCGCAAAAAAAAATGACACAGCGATGTTCATTATTATATCACCTGTAGATAACTCAAAATGACATTTGACATAAAATTAATGACGTCACAAACGCGTCTGTTAACTCGAGATTGAAACAAGATTATATAAACTTTATCCTGCAAGCAACTTTTGGATTGCTACTTAACTTGCATCTAAAATTTTGTGCAATTTTGTCTAAAACTTACAAAGATATGACACTATATCCACACCAAAACATGCATTGCAATTTGCTTCAGAAAAACATCAGTATACAGGAATGGTCTTTATATAAGGCTCTGTAACTCGAGGAATATAGTGTTTCTTAATGCTTGGTGCCATTTTAAAGGCGACAAACAGTTCTTTCCAGAAAGGTATGACAGTTGGGCGTAGCATATATGTGAAGAAAGTTATAAAAGTAAGTAAGGTTGCAAAGATCAGGAATCCATACAATCAAGTACCACACCTGACCCAGGATACCAAAGCTACTTGCATTCATATTTGAACAGCCCTCGTATATCAGCCATGACATAAGATTTTCAACAATATGGTATGTGTGACCAGCTAAGGCTCAGACCAGCCTGCGCATACGTGCAGTCTGATCAGAGCCTTTGCTAGTCGCTTGAATATTCTATGACTGTTAAGCTACTGACTGAACATCATTGGGAGTTTCTTAGCTTAAAAGGAGGCTGCACAGGCTCGTCTGAGCCTACACTTGTCGAAATGCCACATTGTTGGAAATCACATGTGATGGCTCATATAGGCTTACCACATATGTGTGAGAGGGAGGGCAGTGGCTCAGTGGTAGAGAGCTTGACAGGAGACTGAGGGAATGTTGGTTTGAGCCTCACCGGCTTCACTGCATTTTGTCCTTAGGCAAGTGAACCAGTACTAAGCAAGGATTAATGTGCCTTGGCAAGGCACATTAATCCTTGCTTAGTACTGGTTCAACCCAGGAAGACCTGACCCATCGTTACTGAAAAATTGTTGACTATGACGTAAAGAATCATTCAAACAAACAAAACTTTTAGGGGAGTGTATTGGGTCAGAGACAGAGGGCTCCCCATCCAAAGGCAGTGTTTTGAGTCCTTAAGCAAGACGCTTTAACCTACACTTAGTTCTGGTTCAACCCAGGAAAACAGGAAATCATCTCAACATGACTCGATACTGTTGACTGGGATGTAAAGCATCAACAGACACACAAATATTCAGTCATAGCGAAGATCGTAGATAATGTGAATCCTGATCAGCTGGCTTCAAACCAGCTGATCTGGATCTACAATGTTTGAAAAAAAAATGGAACGGGGTTTTAAAAAAAGCTATGCGTATGTGTGCTTCCTAGGTTATAGAGCTATGAAAGTTTCTATTTTCTTTTATCATCTATTTTGTTTCATAGGAGGTGTCCTGTTGGCAAACAGTGTGCATCCAGATCAGGCAGCTTGAAGCTGGCTGATCAGGATCCACACTGTTTACCATGTAGCTTCTGTTATGTTACACGGTTTCGTTGATATGATGGTGACTTGTTTTCACATGCTAAAAATAGCAAGTGATTGTGATTTGTACTTGCTTTTGAGAAAACTACTAGCATTTAGCAAGTTAGGCCAAATAAAAAAATAAGTGTGTTGAGGGTATAGTCTGAAAATTTTAGGTAGGGTTGGCACACAAAATTTTGTTAAATTTCATTTTGCTGATGAAAATATATAATTTCATGCATTTTGAAAGGCATTTCGCCTTTCAAAATGCATAGAATTATATTTTTATCCAGAAAACCCCGAAAAAATCTAAGTTTCACTAGTAAATTTAGGTAGGGTCGGGTTACCCTAAACACATGTATTTTTTTTTTATTTGGCCTTCGCAGTTGCTTAATTTGATCACTTTAGGGTTTTTGGAAAAAATTCTGCACATATGTACCGTAAAGCCATGAACTTTTCTATTTTAGGATGACCCGCCTCACCCAGACATGTTCATTGATGAGAGTGTATTAAAGGCGGAACTATCATTACCTGTGACATCAGATACAGAACTGACTGATCAAAGTCTGCCTGGAGCAGAGTTTGTGGGTTCAACGATAAATTTGCAGGATCTAGTGGGATAACGATAGCTCATCACTTAGGATATAAACTTACACAGTCTAGTGGGATAACGATAGCTCATCACTTTACCCTTAAAGCGCCAAGAAATAAATGCATCTGAAAAATGACGTCTGCTGAAGTCGTCTGCTGCAAATAATTGCCTAACATTACTGACTAATTTAAGTATAGAAGCAAACAGGGTGGGCCCAGAACAGACTGCTCCTATAGGAGCAGTTTGATCTGGGTCCACACTGAATGTCATAGAGGCTTCTTAAACGTTTCAGCAGACGAGAAAAGCAGGCGACTTTTGTTGCGATTGTAGCTTTAAGGGTTAGGATATAAACTTACACAGTCTAGTGGGATCATAGCTGATTACTTAGGATCTAAACTTTCACAGTCTGGTGGGACACAGAGAGCTGGCCATGAGGTCATCAAGTGTTTTTTCATGCTCAACTCAACTGAGCATGAAATTTGTCATGCTCACAAATGTTATTGTTGCCATTTTAACATTTATTAGAACGATAAATACATTGAGACATTCAAAGCAAGACTTGTTTGATTTGATTCTTTACGTCCCATCAACAATCTTTCAGTTAAACAGGGACGAGTCTTCCTGTGTTTAACCAGTACTAAGCTAAGATAAATGTGTCTTGCTAAATGACCACGACGCAGTGACGCCGGTGAGGCTCGAACCTGCGGCCCCTCGGTCTCGAGTCAATCACTCTACCACTGAGCCACTGCGCTCCCTCAAAGCAAGACAATTCTTTATTTTTCAGCATTTTATTTTTTATGAGCATTTGAAATTTCATGCTCAGTTGAGTATAGCATGTAATACTTTATACCCTGGGGGCCTGATCACTTACTGTTTTAAATTTTACAATCTAGAGATCATTGCTGATCACCTAGGACATAAACTTACAGATATTTGATAATGTAGTGAGTTTATGAAATTTTGGTATTTACCACACCACACCGGGTAGGCGGCAATTGAAAACGCCAATACTATCGAGGAACGTAGATAAAAAATCAATAGAAACAGTGTTGTTGATTGCCATTTGTCGCCACACTGGCGAGAAATGGCAATCGAAAACACTGTTTCTATTGATTTTTGATCCGCGTTTGTCGATTGTTGATAACATTTTCGATTGCCGCCTACCCGGTGTGCACACATATGAGGGAAAACTCAGAAGAGCCTGCTCATCTGCCAAGTATAACCAGGTCCTTGAATGCTTGCATGTAGCCCCATTAAATAACTGAACATGCATCTCCTGACTTGTCGTCTGCTGATAACCTATGTAAACAGTTTGGACCTAGATCAGGACTGACAGAAGGTCGATCCTGATCTGATTCCAAACCGTTTGACACTCAGATGGTGTTCCTAAAGCATTTTTTTGAAAAGGTTGATTTTGAAGAAGTCAGCAGACGACAACAAAAACATGAAAAATTACCCAGCATGCAAAGAGTTAAGGAATGGTTTAATGCATGTGCCATTAGTTTCAAAATCTCATTAACCCTTAAAGCACCGACAAAAAAAAATGCCTCTGAAAATGTCTGCCAAAGTCATCTGCAAATAATTGCCTAACATTTCTGACTAATTTAAAGGGGACAGCAACCCTAATGATAAGTATATTTTATCAGAAAGAGCTCTATGAACCATGAATTTTGATACAAGTATCATCATAATCAGTTGAAAAATGGGGAAGGTATGGGCTTTTAAAGAATTCAATATGACCAACATTTAGCCACCATTAGTTTTCAGAATTTTTTCAACTGCTTAATTTTTAGTTATCAATACTATCACAGCATCTGTGTGTCAGCAGATATGCAGCTTTATACATAAGGAAAATGTTTTATTAAAGATAATTCCATTGGTTTGTCTTTTATTTTGATTACGCATATTTAATTAGGCTGTGTGACATCACTAAGCTTACAATATGGCCACTTCCATTACAGTCCATTTGCAAATATTCAAACACCCACAACTTCTACGTTGTTCAACCGATTTAGATGAAACTGGTATCAAAACTCATGGTTTATTAAGATCTTTCATATAAATATAGTAATCATCAGGGCTGCAATCCCCTTTTAAGTATAGAAGCAAACAGTGCAGACCCAGATCAGACTGCTCCAATAGGAGCAGTCTGATTTGGGTTCACACTGTTTCTGAAATATTTCAGCAGACGACAAAGCAGACAACTTTCATTGTGATTGGCCTTCAGAGTGAACTGGCTCAATGTTAGGGATTTTAACACACCAGGGCCCGGAATTACAATACCTTCTTAAAGTTAAGGAAGACTTAAGTTAAGTATTGATATTTCAACATGCTATATTAGATTCGGAATAAATTGCCTAATCGATGCAGTACTTGTGGTCAAAGATATCGTGATCTACAGAAAAAATGAAACTATTTTGATTTTAATCCGTTTAAAATGTTATTTTATGCACCCTGAAAAATCAATACTTAACTTAAGTCTTCCTTAACTTAAAGGAGGCATTGTAATTCCGGGCCCTGAGCACCAAATGTTCTTGGTGAGCTTTTGTTTTGTTTGTTTGTTTGATTTGATTCTTTACGTCCCATCAACAATTTTTCAGTTATAAAGGGACGGGTCTTCCTGGGTTGAACCAGTACTAAGCAAGGATTAATGTTCTTGCTCAAGGACACAACACAGTGACGCCGGTGAGGCTCGAACTAACGGCCCTTCGGTCTCGAGTCAAGCTTTTGTGATTGTTGGAAGTCAGAAGTCTGTCTTCAACCACTGGAATTTGAACTATTATCGAAGCGGGCCAGATAAGAACCATTCTTGGCAGAATGATCGTTATATGGCCCTCTTCGATAATAGTTCAAATGATTACAGTCTATTGCTTAACTTGGTCAAATAAGCTGAGGATAATCATGAAAATAACAGAAGCTGTTATATTATAATCTAAGTTGGGGGATTTTGAGGCTGACTTTCTATAAAGCTAAAGTATTCAGGTAGGTTATTATAAAAGATTAATCTGGCCTTAAAAAAACTTTTTTGCTGCTAACTTGGATGACACATGAATGCAGATTAAGCATTGAAATCAGCATTTTAAATTGTGAATTAGCAAAGTGAAATTATGATTGGCAATCTACATTGGATTATTCGAGAATTCAGGATTTTGAGGCTGACTTTCCATGAATTAGACAGATTATAAAAGCTTTTCTGATTTATTTTCTTTTTGAAGACAATTGGCCCTTTGATTTTGGAATTGGTTATATTTTGTAGGTATACTGCAGGTTTTAGGATTTGAATATTTAATGTTCAGGATTTTGGAAATTATGAACTTTTACCCATGAATCTAACACTGTTATATCCATGTTAGTGGGCTTTTTAAACAGTTTAAGCTTTGTCATGGTTTTGTGATATGCTTTTTTGTGTCCTTGCCTAATGTTCTTCAGAATTTTAGTTAAGAATGTGTAACGAAGATTTTATTTTCGAATTTCTCAACCAAAACATATGTTGTGGGTACTCAAAAGAACCGTCTCAATGAGACGGTTCTTTTGAGCACCCAAAACATATGTTAAAATTGATGGGTAAGAGAACATTTACAATTTTACGCTGGAAATTTTTGTTTATCTAAACCTGTTCTTACTTATGGTATTCCTGCTTGCCTGTATCTTGGGCCTTTTTCTCATGCTCAACTCAGCGGAGCAAGAAAGTTTGTCCTGCTCATAAATGTTAAAATGCCAACAATTGTTGATGGGAGCGCAATGGCTCTGTGGTAGAGTGCTTGACTCCAGACCAAGGGGTTGCGGGTATGAGCCTCATGGGCGTCACTATGTTGTGTCCTTGAGCAAGACACATTTATCCTTGCTTAGTACTGGTTCAACCCAGGATGACCCATCCTGACATAACTGAACATCTGCTGACTGACTAAAAATCAAATCAAACGAAAAACAATTGTTTGCCTTTTAACATTAATTAGCAGGATAAATTCAACATCTGAGAGTTTTAAAGCAAGAAATATCATTATTTTTTCAGAATTTTAGTTTTTATGATCAGTAGAAATTTCATGCTCAGTTGAGTTGAGCATGAAAAATGTTTTATAACTTCAGGGCCTAGTTTGCTTGTGTTCTATTGTCTCTTCCTTTTGAGTCGGTCTGTGATTGTGGCCCTGTCTTGGCCCCAAGGATATAAAACCTTTGTCATGCTCAACTCAACTGAGCATAAAATTCCAATTCCTCATAGAACTGAAATGCTGAAAATTGAAGATGAAAATTCCCAGATGCTGTATTTATCATGCTTATAAATGTTAAAATGCCAACAATTGTTGGCATTTTAACATTCATGAGCATGATAAAATAAATGTTCAGTTGAGTATGAATTTTCATTTCCTCATAGAACTGTTATGTTGAAAAATGAAGATTTTTTTCTTGCTTAAAAATTCCCAGATGTTGGTATTATCATGCTTATAAATGTTAAAATGCCAACAATTGTTGGCATTTTAACATTCATGAGCATGATGAATTAAATGTTCAGTTGAGTATGAAAGTCCAATTACTCGTAGAACTGTAATGCTGAAAAATGAATATTTTTTTGGCTTAAAAATTCCCAGATATTGGTATTATCATGCTTATAAATGTTAAAATGCCAACAATTGTTGGCATTTTAATATTCATGAGCATGATAAATTAAATGTTCAGTTGAGTATGAAAGTCCAATTTCTCGTAGAACTGTAATGCTGAAAATGAAGATTTTTTTTTGCTTAAAAATTCCCCAGATGTTGTAATTATTTGCTAATGTTGAAATGTCAACAATTTTAACATTTATGATCATGATGATTATTGGCATTTTAACATTAATGGGCATGATAATTTTAATGTTCAGTTTATCGTTTGAGCATGAAATAAGCTACATAACCTTGGGGCCAGATCATATATACCTGCTTTCAGTTAACTGCATATCAAGTGTGATCTGCTTTACTGATCATGGAAACCACGTGTATCGTAATCATGGAAAGTGGTAATCATGAAAAGTGGAAATCATGGAAATGGTGATCATGGAAATGGTGATCATGAAAGTAGTGATTATAGAATCATGATAATGGAATTATCAAAATGGAAATCATGAAAGTGGCAATCATATAAATTGAAATCGTGGTAATCATGGAATCATGGTAATGATAATCATGGAAATGGTAAAAAAAATGTATACAACTTGAGCATTGCAAGTTTATTGGAGGGTTTTTGTGCATAAAATATTTGATCCAGTGCATGAGATTTCCAACAATGTGGTATGTGCAACCAGCAAAGCCTCAGATCAGCCTGCGCATATGCGCAGTCTGATCAGAGCCTTTGCTAGTCGCTTGAGTATTCTATGATTGTTAAGCTACTGACTGAACACCATTCGGAGTTTATAAGCTTAAAAGGAGGCTGCACAGGCTGGTCTGAGTATACACATATCAAATTCCAAATTGTTGGATATCTCATGCCACTGCTCATTTAGCATTGATATGGGTTAAAAGCAGTGGTGCCTTCATGTCCTGCAGCAGTTGTTATTGTTTGTCATGTGAAAGATGGTGCTTAATAAATGTGAAAATTGTCATTTTTAGCCTTCTGTCTTCCATTCACCTTTTGCACTATGATGGATTTTCCACATTTTAATTGATACAATAACTATAGAACTGTCCATTGTGCATTTTAAGGGGTCACAGGTAGTTTCTAAATTATGCTGTATTTCTGTGCCTATCAGGCCCCCTAGTGGAACCTTTAAAACCTTTAGAAACCTTTAGTTTGGTTGCAATCCTTTAAAACCTTTAATTTAGCTGAAAAACCTATAATAACCTTTATTTTGATTGGTAAACCTTTAAATTTTGCAAGATCAGTTTGAACATAAGAAATACACCATAAGTATGTTGAAAAGTAGTATCTGTGACATCTGGAGCTTTTCAGAAAGCTGTATTCATCCTCTGACCATTGTGTCTACCTACCTCTTTCACCAGGGTGAATCTTATAGTGGTCTTGAAGTAAATTTTTTTGAGGCTTCAGATAAGGCAACAGTAAAAAAAGAGTGAGGTAAAGTAAATATACTAGTCAAAAGTTCTAATCAGCCAGGTGTGTTTTTACCGATTTTCTGAAAAGCTGTAAGCACTATATCAATTTCATTTGCATTATCAAATAGGCCAGCCTATTAGTAAAAGATACCAGAAAACGGCTAGGCAAAATTCATTAAATTGTATCCGGGAGGCTTTGCCGAATAGACGTACCCTCAATTTCAAAATTCACAAGAATTTGCATTGGATGGTGGGGTAATTTTTGACACTTTGGCCAATCGCAACGAGTCTCATGCAGATGGAGCGTTCATTTCAGCACTTTAGTGTTCAATATGAGTTTGGCTTTTGAAATGAAAACATTTTGCGTGTGAAAGGGGGTTATATCACAAAGTCATGACTCACAATTTGTTCCAAAATGCGAATTTTGAAATTTGGGGTACCACTATTCATATTGACATCCTTCATGTACTGTTGAACATTTTGTCAATATCTTTACTGTCTATGGTACATGACACACCTGGCTATTTTGAGATGCAAAAAAGCTAGTAATGTCATTTTACGTTTTGAAGAAAAGTATGAAAATTCAGGTGGCAGGTTAGAACTTTTGGCTAGTATATAAATGCTTTTGGATTGATTTCATGCTTTACATCCATGCTAAACAGCTGAGGTAATGTCGGAATGACTAGTTGATCCTAACCACCCTTTTCATAGGCAGGCTTAACCCAAATCCTTCCAGAAGTACTCAGTGCTCACCGACAACTATAATGAAAGAATGTGCCCAACCTGAGAATTGAACTTGCAAAACTCCCTACATTCGAGGTTGGACATGTTACCAGCTGCAATAACTGGGATGGCAAATATTAATGGATATCAACTGAACAATTGGGTTTATTGACTTCTGAATAATGGGCTGATTTTCTGTTTGTCACTGTCTAAGGTTGTCAAATATGCATTTATATCTACACACAAGACTAATAAAGACATATGCATATCTTTCTAAATTTAATATTTAAAAAGGGCATACAATATAAATGGGAGCAATATCCTCTGAAATTGTGCAGAACCCATGACTCAGCTACACAGAGTCAAGATCAAGGTCACAGTTCAAGGTCATGGGAGTTACCCTTGGATTCTGGGTCCGCTCCATATCTCCTTTTAATACCTCTAGAAGTCTTTCATTAAACTTTGGTAAAAAAATCATCTCAGTGACACGGTGTCGGAACTCATGACTCACCTACACAGATTCAAGGTCTAGGTCACAGTTAAAGGTCATTGGATTGATGCTGGAATTTTCAGTCCGCTCCACATCTACTTTACCCCTGCTATAATATTCATTAAACTTTGGGGGTCAAATGTTAATCTCGGTGGGACGATGTGCAGAACCCATGACTCAGTTACGCATACTCAAAGTCAAGGTTACCGTTCAAGGTCATTGAATTTACCCTTGAAATTCGAGTCTGCTCCCTTTCTCCTTTAAGTCTTGAAAGATTTTCATTTAAGCAGCTAAGTGAGACGGAGTTCAGAATCCATGACTAAGCTATGCAGACTCTAGGTCAAAGTTAAAGGTCACTGGATTTAACCTTGAATTTTGTGTCCTCTCCCCCATCTTCTTTACCCCGGAAGTTTCGCTAAACTTTGTTAAAATTTTTAGCTCAGAGAGACGGCGTGCAGAAGCCATGAATCAGCTATGCTGAGAATGTTCAAATCTCGTGGTTTGGCTTTTAATTTTGTTTTCACTCCATATATTCCTGGACCGAACCCTGGACTCTGTGATCTAAAGTTGGGACAGCTAATCGCTCAGCCACAGGGACAATGGTTTCACCAATCTGACTCGCAGACATTCTATGGTCGGGGACTTAGCTGTCCTTAAGACTGCTTTCTTGTTTTAATAGTTCTAAGGTACTTTGCGTCCTGCTATACTGTAGAACATGTATAGGTAATACTTCAAAGGAATTCTGCTTCACATCATATTTCGGTAAAGTCAGGTAACTTCGGACATCAGGTAAATATTGGAATAAAAAACAATCAACAAAGTAAACAGTGAAAATCCTGATGAGACAGCTCATAAGGAGCCGTCTCATCTGGGTTTCCACTGTTTGCAAATGTGTGTCCGAATTTACCTGGTGTCCGAAGTTTCATGACTATACCCTACAGAATATTCTATTTAACTCTGACTTCTAGTGTCGTCTGTTGATAACTTTTGCAAACAGTCAGTTTGACACAGATAAGGGCCGACAAAACGTCGGGTCTGATCCATAACCAATCTGTTTGACAATCTTATAGTATTCCTGAAAGAAGTTTTTGAAAAAGGTGATTTTGAAAAAAAATCCACAAGACAAAAAAGCTCGAAAAATTAGCCAGCTGGCAAAAGTAATCTGCGTCCAATCGTATTTACGGTATAATTTTCATGTCATTCTGCTAAAAAATTCTCTCAAATATTCTAAAAAAACTCTGCGTCCTGTCAAACTGTAGTACTTCAAGAAAATCTGCGTCTTTTCACACTGTAGATCAGTTCCTCACATACAGTGGTTTTTTAATATTTCCAAGAAAATGAGCGTCCTATCATTCTGTAAAACTTTTCATTTAGGGGTTTCATATATCTTTGTAACTCGTTTCGTGTTTCGTTCCGCATCTCGGGATGGGTTCGTCCCTTATCATTCCCCATACAGCCAATAAGATCGCTTTTAACACAATAGAATTTCTTCTCCTCGTTGTATATAAAATCTTCCTTTTTTATTGCGTTACTTATGCCAACAAAATCTTCAACCATCTTCAGTCCACTAAAAGGATCCTTAACAAACTCATCTCCATCAAGAATAAGAATATTTTGGGCCCCATAGACATCTACCCAAGTTTGTAAACGATCTGCATAATACGACCAGTATAGAGGACAGCGGCGCATGTATGGGTTGTGCGCACTGATGGCTTCCTCAAATGTAGCATTTAAAGGTATAACATCGTGGTCAACAAAGTGTACAAAATGGGACATAGCTCTCTCTATCGGTTCTCTCACTATGGCGATCAGTTTCACATTTGGAATATATTGGTAAGCGCGTTCAGCAAATTTCACACCGTTTGCGATCTTCTCCAAGCGCAGCATGCCATCTGGGGTGCACGACAATGGTTTTTTGTTTTCCTCGTTGAATTGCAAATAGTATTCTGATAAAGTAAGGTTTTCATATCGCGGAGCTAGAAAATAGCTTGGTCGTAAAGGTTGTGGAATAAATATTTTGGGATGAATTTCAAGAAATGTTCTCAGCGCTGCTGTCCCACACTTTTCCATTCCAACAAGTAATATTTCCGGAAGGATTCTACACTTTAATTCACTTATTTCATGTTCACGTGATTTCGTCTTGGTTTCTTCCAGCGTCTCGTGAAGAACTGAAATTGGTACATCATTATTTATTGTGCAAAACGAGTGCTTTGTTTTATTTGGTTTGTTGAAATAATCTTTATTGTCACGCAGATTTTGCCGGGCTTTTGTCAAAGTATCCCAATTATTGAAATATTTAATGTAAATATACATATTTGAAAATATAAAATAGATTTGAATCATAATAATAAATCCAAATAATGTTATTTTTAATATTCCATTATCAAACATTTTGTTTCTCAACAGTATGACGACGAAGAAATAATGACTTTATATTGCCTTGTCACGAGAAACAGAACCGGTAAGATAGTAAAATCCGCTTGCGGCAAGTCAGAGCAGTCAGCCAGAAAGATCTAGATAGTATTCTTTGACTTTTCGCTTACTGTTAAGGCGGCGCCTCATGAATGCGTAATTAGGACTGGTCAACCTTAGACATAGGTAAAATCTGAAAATGAGGCGTGGTTTTATTCAAAAGTAACTGTATCATCTTGCGCCATTAGCTGACTATATACGTAAAACACATGATTTAGTCCTTAAACGCCAGCAAAATAACTGCATCTGAAAATGTCTAAATTACATAAGCATAAAGGCAAACTGTTTTTTCTATGAGGCTTCAAATATTTTAGTGGACGACAAAAACATACATTTTGTGATTATGCGCTTTAAGGGTTAATAAATGAGAGTTCAGTGTGTATACGGTTAGGATTTTCATGAAATGCACGCACGTTTGGGCGGCCCCAATAGCATATTTACTCTTTACCAAATTATTAATAAAACCTGATTTCCCTTCCTCAGCAGATGAATTAGCCGAACCACGCCCAGATATGAATATTAAAGTTTCCGCCTTTACAGTAAGCGAAAAGTCTATTAATATAGGTAGAGACGAGTCTCCATTGTAACACTTGAACTAAACTAAAAAGAAATTCTAGCGATAAGGCGTATATTTTCTCTAGTTGACATGATTACAAACGCCAAATTTTCAAATTGGTCTTAACATATTATCTGCCACATAATGGCTCACCTTTGGAAACAGATTGGACCCACACCATGCCCTTTTGAACCTTGGGCCTGATCTGGATCCAAACTATTTAAAACCTCGAAAGTATTATTTCGAAAATAATGTTTTTGGAGAGGATCAGCTGGTGACACCAGGAAGAAAAGAAAGATTAAATTAGGGGTATAAAACAACACATAAAATTACTAAGTAAATTACACCCAGCTTGCAGAACATTGCCACCCTTTACTGACCTTGCATGGTCCCATCAGGCCCATCTCAGAGTACTCCCAAAGGGCATTCTGATTCTGGGCCTCAATGTATATAGTCTGCTATAGAGAGACATACATATAGTTGAAATTCAGGGGGACATATAGGTGAAAAAGTCAGACGTTCAGTGTACGCTTTGGTTACCCCAGTTAAATCCCTTTCAAAAGAAAGAGGTTTGGAGGAAACCATAGGTGTCAAGTTTGAAACCTGTGCCTGAAGTGTCCTCTTGTCGAAACGAAATACAAGAGCAGACTACTTCCTGCAACAGCTTAAATAAATTAACACCAAAACACCACTAAAAATTCATCTAAAAATTCTGTCTGGTTTAGTCGCCCGCTGCAAATTTTAGCTAACATTATTTTACAAGGTATGTAGAGACAAACAGCGTGGACTCAGATCAGACTGTTCCCACACTGTTTGTTGGGAAGGTTTCCAAAAAGATCCACAGACAGCAAAAGCAGACAACTTTCGTTGTGATTGGCGCTTTAAGGGTTGAAGACCTGAATAACAGCAACCTGTCCAATTTCGTTGGGGACATTGCCAAAGTGAAGTGAAAGATTTGTTATTTGCTCCATACCTGAGCAGAACTAATTTTTGCTATTGTCATGCCAACCAAGAGTGACAGTGACGTTATTTTGTATATAATTGCTAAATCAAACATTAACTTGTACACTCCACTTGAGCTAACGCGAATCAATAGATCACTCGTGTACTTATCCTATCCAGTGGATAGGATTAATACACAAGCGACTTATCAATTACAAGTCCCTGGTACCTTAGTAAACAAAACATTGCGTCAGCCTTACTCTTAGCTGTCAGGACAGTAACATTATTTTATAAAGTATACTGCTCAACAAAAGTTTAGCACGGATTTTAATACAATGTCATACTTTGAATGAACACGAACCATTTTATTTGCTGTAATCAACATGTAAGGGGATCTTGAAATTTACGTTTTTTCGTGTCCGCCAGACGAAAGGTATTCTGGTTAGGCGTCAGTGGATCGACGTTTAATTTGATGTCATGGGCATGTAAACGATACACTTCTACATCTGAAATACTTTTTTTTTATTCTAGAGTAAAGCCAGAGGTTCTAATGATGAAAAACGTTAAAAACGTCAAAGCTTGATACCCGTTTATGCCACGTTTTACCGTTCCATTATGACGTTAAAATGGCATTTTTACACTACTTGACTTTTCAGCGAACTGAATCAAGAGATCAAGTAATCTGTTTGATGTTTGATTGTCACAAGCACCCTGAACATGTCTGTTAGTAGGTATTTTGAAAACGTCTTCTTTAGATAGCGTTATCGCCTTAATTTAGCCTCAACTTCAGATTAACGTCACTTTTTTATGAATTAAAGAGCATGAGACAAAATTTTATAAAATTGCCTTTCCTTAACTTTTCTCACTTCTGGAATCCTCTTAAACACGAAAACCTTTTCAATTAAGCATGCATACACAGCGAAAACAGTACTGTTTTTGACTTGTAAACGTCATTATAACAACGACGTTAGTTGTTTTCAAGACTCAACGTTTGCTACTTATGCTCAATGGAGACGACCTTTATCTTTTTTTACAGAATGGCCAACTCGACCAAGCTGGAAAACATAAGACTTTATAAACCAATACTGCATCAATTTTGTATTGCCATTAATGGAGTTGAAACACGTTGTTGACCCCTCTCTTGTTTAAAGCAACAATTCCAATTAAAGTACACCAATTGCTTCCTCAACTTTACCGCATACCAAACCATCATTTCAGCAGAGATTTTATAACTTTAAACCATTTGCTCAAATAAAAATTAATTTTTATGTATCCGTGCTAAACTTTTGTTGAGCAGTATATATAGAGGCAAACAGTGTGGACTCAGATCACTCAATCTAACCCATATATAAAGCATGTGTACATACGCCTAGCGTCCTTTTTGTGGGACTTAATGGAAACGGTGCAGACCCAGATCAGGCACCGCGTTTTGTGGAGTCTGATCATGGTCTCCATTGTTTGCTAGCAAAATTTGAATAAGAAAGAAATATACTACCTACAATCCTTACAATGGAAATGAGGTCCTATTGATAAGTTCCTCTCGGGTTAATTGTGTGACGCATAAAGGGTATTCCAAAATAAAATCAGGAAACGCTGTAGAAACTAAAATGAACCGCCTCGGTGAGATGAGACGGTTCGTTTTTATACCTACATTTCAGTTTAATGTTTCGGAAAGTGTCGTATGCCTTTGCTAACAGCTTGGGACCAGATCAGGCCCGTCAAACCGTTGTCAAAGTTTACTGATGGTATTCCTGAAAGAAATTTATCATATTATGACTTCGCGTCGCGTCTTGAAGTGAAATAACGCTATGCAATAAAATCGATAAACCACAAATGGTTTACAGATTTACAGGAAACGTTATGACGTCCATAACAACGTTGCGTACATAACGTAATGACAAAATTATAACGTATTTACGCCATAATGAAATTTCAATTTATTTTATCACAAGCAGTGAATTCAATGCATATCAAATGTGAGTAAAACTGATATTTTTCTACAGTGAAAAAATATCGTATTTTTTCACTAGTGACTGATACGATTTATATTTTCACTGTAGAATAGAATAGAACTGTAGCAAAACAAGGCTTTCTTGGCAATTTTGTGACTGGGATTTTTTAACATAAGGTTTTAAGTGAAGTAAATTTGTCAAAAATAACGCTACGCATGTTGTGACGTCAACATCAAACATAATGACGTCACCGTTTGACATGGCGTAGCGCCAGTTTGCACGTGACGCCTACCATAAGGCACACTCAATAGACTTTCTTTAAATGCTGATTTCTTGCGTTTCATTCGTTAAAATATGATTCTAAACCATTTTCTAGGTGCAAACTACGTTTACACCCAATGTTATACCCAATAAACACACTGCAAAAGTCAAATCGAACGAGAAACGACCAAGTAAAAAGTAAGGTTGTGATTTCTGTATTTCCGTTGAGTATAAAATAAAAAGAAAATTTACTTTTTACGGCAAATACCAAATATATTTCATCTCGTGCGGTGAAAATATCAGCATTTTCACTCGTGCTACGCACTCGTGAAAAATACTGATTTTTTCACCGCACTCGATGAAATATATTTGGTATTCACCTCAAAAAAGTAAATATCCTCTATGTATTCTTAATGACATATGATAAATATAGCCTAAAATTCGTGCTCTTGTATTATTGAATACATTGCGAAAAAAGAGATAAAATGCTCGGCAAGCCTCGAATTTTATCACTTTTCCCCAACTCGTTTAATAAATTCAATGAAACATGAGCACTCATGTAATATCCTCTATATAAAAAAGTTGATTTTGAAAAAATATCAGCTACGACGCATGCACAGAGTTTAGTGACACCCCGTATACATTATAATTGCTTTAATAATGAAAAAATCGTTATCAGATGTCCCCAAAGCACTCTTTTTACGAGGTATTTTCACATTTCAATAAGTAGTGACAGTATTAACAAACAAACAAAAAGATACAATATATGATGAAGCACTCTATAAAATAATCTAGCCGATTTCATATTAAATTCACAAGAGTGCAAGAAGCCTTATTTTCGTAGAAAATCAAGAAATATATGAAGTCTGCAGGCTGTTGTCTTCAAGGCAATCAATTAACTAATAATTAATAAAGACCGGATCGTATGAAAACGTTATTTATCTATATATCACGCTTAGGGATGTCAGTTACAACGCAAGGTGGTTCTGGACGACAATTCGTTACGGGCCTATGACGACTGCTTACCTGTACTGGACGACAGGTAACGGGTTTTAGATGACAGATTTAGGGTTTTGGACGACAGTGGAAAGAGGCAACACACACAGACGTCGCAGAATATGATAATATAGTGTGTTTGGCTATTTAAAATAATTCCTGTCATATTAGTGTTTGTAAGTTCGACATCAGAAGTACAAACACCATAGATATTTGTAGTTAAATTGTAAAACTCTGGACTAGAAAAGAAACTTCAGAAATGTGTAATTTGCGATTAATCACTTGCGTTCTCATCATGAAATAAGCATAAATGGTCCGACAATAGATCTCGCATGATTTTTATGTCAATTTTAACATGTCCTTCTTAAAAGAAAACTGAAAAACCTCAAAATTTCATTTTTCTAATGTTACTGGTTAGAGACGACTGTGTAACAGGCAATAGACGACGTCAGTTTTTCTGTAACAGATGTGAGACGACATTTTTCTTTCTTTCATGAACACTTGACTAGATGTAAATACTGCTCTGAAGCCTATTTAACGCATGAAGAAGTAGTTAAGCATTGTGCGACCTCCCATCGAATGTGCATACCAAGCCCCAGGTAATCAGAAGAATTTAAAGGTTAATACAATATATGGGATTGGCGGCATTTTAGTCTTCTGGTTCCAGAGAATATCTAAAAGGGTTTTACCTTATTTGAGCAAGGCGGCATCTTGGTCACAAGACCAAGAAGTTAGTGAGTATGATCAGGAAATGCAACAATTATAAACTTCAGACCAACCCACTATATCATGAGGAAAAGCCACTGAACATTTACAGTAACAAGATATCCATAAGACAATAAAAGTAAAGCTACCAGCTCTCTTTTCCTCTTCAAGATGATTGCAAAACTAGGAAGGGCGCAAAGTAATGCATACCAAAAACAAAGACAAACACAGAACCCCCATAATGAGAAGTACATTAAGTAATAGATCAACAACAAGAGAATCACCGCCTAAGAACTGACAGAAGCCTAAGCAACGGGGTAGGGGCTTAAATGCATTTTAAGATCATTTGAATAACTTTCGTCCCTCCATCCTAAGGAGTCTCCAATGAAATTCGATTGACAGTGTGGTTTCAAAGAAGATGTTTGAAAATATTGACGAACAGACAGAGGGATGGAGGCTGGAGTCATTTTTATACTATTAGCTCACTTCGGAGCCTTCAACTTTGGTGAGCTTAAAACGTTATTTTATTCGACCATGTATACACGTTGTCGGACCTGGAGCTTATTGAGGGCAATTGCAGGTAATACTTCCCACATTAAAATCTTTTTACTTGTTTGCATACAGTTTGTTTTATGTATGGACTGTCAATTTATGTAATACAAAGGATATGTCACCAGACTCAATTTTTCATAATCTTACATGGAAGTTTTCAGCATTTTACAAATTTTCTGAAACAAATCCAAGTCCTTAATATTAAGCTAAAATATTTGTAATCTTCATCCAGCTTCTTAATTTTAATTTTAATTATTGCTCATGACCTCAAGCTTTCTGGAAAATGTAAAAATGTATTTGTTTTCCCAAGCCATGTCAAAGTACTGCATGATATATTTTGGTTATTCCCTCATAAAAGGATTTCGATTTTTAGAGTAAATTAAAAATAAAAAATCTGACATTAAAATCTTATTCATGGACTATCATTTGACATTTTAGAAAAAAATGGGGGTCACCAGACTAATTATCTTGCATGAGGGCTAAAGTTATCCCAACCCCCACTATTTCAAGGATAATTCAATATAAAACGTTAAGGAGTGTAATTTTTGTCATTTTAATATATAATTTAATATTTCTTGTATGAAGTAATTTTGCATTGCAAGAGGAAAAAAGCAAAAGAAAAACAAACAAAACAATTTGTTATAAGTGCCCACCCTGGAATCCACCCTGGTCCTCTGGTTCCAAAGTCTGACACGCTAAGCACAAGGTCACAATGTCAAGTCGTGTGCCGCTCGAAATAACAGTACATAATCTGAGTATCCGCCATATTCCTATTCGCATACAGGGTAAATGACATTTCACCCTCAGTCAAAACAGAAGATTCTTCAGTGTAATATATATTTAATAAATCCATCACTGTCGTCTCCACCTGCTACGCTGTCGACAATAACCTGTAACAAAATATCTGCAGTCGTTACACATCTGTAACATGGAAAAATGACTGCAGTACATTCATTTTGATTTTAAAAACGTGTTCGTCTAAAGCAAGCGGGTTCATAAGAAAAATCTTTCTTGGTCTATGTGATGGACAATGCAATGTCTAATAACATCAGGTCATAAAATGTTCAAAGAAAACGAAACCGAAAGTACTAAATAAGGATATGAGGACATGTGTAGTATTAAAATACAGTTTCAAGAATAATAATGTATCATACACGCGTTAACTGGATATAGAAGCCATGCTCTACAGGATTGAATAAGTTCAGATATGTGTCGCGGACAAATATACAAAGACAAAATAAGATGCTTGCGGTTTATTGTGTCTTAAGTCTCCCAAAAACGATACACATTCAATAACACAAACCTATATTTAGGAATATTTCGTACGGAACCTGTAACGCACTGTCGTCCAGAACCACCTTGCGTTGTAACAGACATCCCTAAGCGTGTATATGGGCCCTGTCGAACAGAGGCGAGTTGTATAAGGCTAGGGAAAGTAGAAAACAGCCTAGATGTAAATGTACTTCTTTTTATTCTAGCATGCACATCTGGATTGATATTAAAGAAAAATATGGCGAATATTTTTTTGGGTTGACGATTAATTATCCTTAAAATTGTTGATATTTAGGTTGATAACAACATACTTTGGGGCGCCCAGAGTGCACCAGATCGCGTCATTTTTATCTTTTTTTTTTCTGTGAAGCATGCCCCCGCACCCCCTCGCACGAGTGTGAATACACACATACGCACCTGTTATGTAATTCTATTTCTAGTTAACAAGCTGATTTTTATTAAAACTTTGAAAATGCCGATCAGATATATAGTTACTTGATGGATATCAAACATGCGTATAGGGCCTGTCAAATGGCAATTGTAAAATAAATGCTTTCAGTTTGTCTAAAAAATCTAGTTTAATTAAGCTGTTGGAAAAAAAACCCTTCACCCTCCAGAAAACCAAAAGGTATGTCCCTATTTTTTTTTTCAAAATCGAATCTAAAAAGCACTCCTCTAAGTATTAAGGATGGCCTCATACTTTGAACTATATATCACGTATTTCATTAAAATAATTATATATGTCATGTATCCCATGGCTAAGTTCTGTCTTTACATGTATGTCACACAATATTAAGTGAACATTAAGGCATGCGCTCATGAATAGCTTCATAGTTTTTTAGTATGTGAATTTAATCCCACGGAAAGAATAATACACTTACATGATTTATGGAGAATTCGCTTATATTTTGGGGGATTTGGGGAGAAGCTGAATTCATTTTAGGGATTTGGGGAGCAAAGGCAAAATACTTTCAGGGAGCTGAGGAACTGTTGTTGTTTTTCTTCAGGGATTTGGGGAGTTCAAGGCATTATTTTTAGGGAGCAAAGGAGCACGGACCCGCCCCCCCCTGGGGGGCCTCCACACCATACAACCTTATATGCTAATAAGCCTATTACTGCTATCAAGGAACTGATTAGTTTAAACTTGTGTATTATTTTTTGTATAACAACATGTGTACATATAATACAAGAAGTTCACATACAGATAATTTGAAATACAAAAAAGGGACTCAGAAGAAAGTCTTTTGACTTTTGTAAATCTGTTTCCCTTCTATTCAATATTAGAAATACAATAAACGTATATCTTGAATTGACATAAGTAGGTATGGAACAATACAGCAAAAACTCGATAATTCGAACTGGAATTAACCAGGTTTAACTGTACGAGTATATATTATAATGTCAGACTGCTGTTTATTATAAAATATGAATTTTGAAAAGGAGAATGAATATTTACGAATCATAGTTATCCTTGTGGTCTCCACGGGGTTTGGAGGAGATGATCAAGTCTATGGGGGAGTTATGGTCGTTGCCTCTATGTTCCCAGCTAGCAGAATAGTCGTCAAACCAATTAAATGTGAATATACCAGGACTCTGGATAACATATTATAGTTGAGGACATTGAGATATGGTTTCTGCATTGGAGCATCGCTATTTGTATAAAAAAAAGTATTTTAAATAGTACTATTATTGCAAACATTGATGTATGTTTCATACGAATGCAATGCGTTATTTTAGGATTAATATGTATATTCAAAACGTTTTGACTTAATTATAGATTTTTGTACTGCTTTAAATATCTGCTTATTTTGATCAAAAGTTAGTGATATATCACCACAGAGTAGAACGTTAAGATTTGGTTGGCAGATATCTGACACTGAGTTTATTAAGTTACGTCTAAGGTCTGAACTGATGGCATACAAATAAGAAATGATGAGTACCTTCTATAGCACCACAAGTACAATAGGGACTATCAACCATATTTTTTTGAATGCAGGTGTTGACGGAGAGGACTGCAAGCAGTTCTTAGTCTAGCAAGATATATTTGTCCGTGTATTTTACCTGTGTTATAGTATCGGGATGGTGTAATCAGGCTAGAATTCAGTCTTGTTTTTGAAGATGTTAAGGCTTGGAGAATTTCGGGTTTGCTCTGGAAGTTCATTCCAATCGCGGACAGCAGAAGGCAAGAAAGATGTATAGTAAAGACAAGTATTCGTATCTAATGTTTGTAGATCTGAAGAGTTACGTAAAGGGTATATTGACGCACTTCCAATAGTAGCGGGTACAAAAGAAGCAAGATAATCAAGGCAAATTCCATTTTTTATTTTATAAAACATTGTTAGCTTGTGAGTTCCAGTGTTTCCCAACCTGTTTCTGTGTGTAGAGACTCGATGGCGGCTAACTAAGTTGCACCAGTAACTATTCTAGCAGCTTCATTTTGGAATTTGTCTAATTCATTTGATTCATATTGTGTGTAATTAT
Source organism: Loripinus fragilis (assembly GCA_964019695.1). Classification (NCBI taxonomy): domain Eukaryota; kingdom Metazoa; phylum Mollusca; class Bivalvia; order Lucinida; family Lucinidae; genus Loripinus; species Loripinus fragilis. Next base: position 63,855,050 of record OZ026519.1, on the reverse strand, counting down.
TCCAAACAACGTCCGCATATTCTAGAAGTGGACGGAAAACATGAGAAGTAAATAGTCTGAAGAGATTTCCTATCTAGTTTCAGTTTTAGTTTACGCATTGTATTGATTCGCTTCCATGCTTTGGATTTAACTAGTTCAAGATGTTCATGCCAAGTGCAATCATTTGAAAAGATGATACCAAGGTGCTTATGAGAGTAAACTTCGGCAATTTGGGGTTGGTTCAGCAGAATTAGAGGGTGATATGGTTTGTTATATTTCCTAGAGAGGAGGATACACTCTGACGTTTTAGGATTAAATGTCACTAGTCATTTATCTGCCCAGCGATGGATTTTAGTCCAGGTCCAAATTTAACTGTTCATCGACAATGGTATACAAGCTAGTATCGTCAGCAAAAAGTCTAACAAAGGAGTTAATGCCTACAAGAATGTCGTAAATACATAAGAGAAACATGAGATGACCAAGAATAGAACCTTGTGGAACTCCAGCCTTTACTGAAGCCCGAAAAGAACTTGCATCAGGCAAAACAACCATTCGTTTATCCTTACTTATCTTTATCTTATCTTTATGCCAAACTCTATCAAAAGGCTTTACTTATATCACAAAATATGGCGCGAGCTTCCTTACCCTCATCGAGAGCTTTACAGAATGTATTGTAAATATATATTAAAGACATATAATTTGTGATATATGAAATAATTAGTGAATTAACTGATAAGGGAAATGTTACATCGCATCTAGGTCAATTTCGATATCTCACTTTATTGTTAGGGCTCCAAGGGGGACTTACCTGTAAATCTGGTCAGGTTTTATCCACAGCTGAGAATTTATCTATAGGCTATATTTTGTTTGAAGAATATTTTGTCTCTCGATCAAAATAGGAAAGAGTTGAGACTTGAACAAAAATTATTTATTTATTTATATTTTTTATTTGTTTCTTTCTTGAAATAAATACTATTTCCACAGATGCTGAGAAGAACTAGATACCTATATTGATAGCCCCACATTTCACTGAATAGTTGAGTTCAACTCATTTTAGCCCTGAGGAATATTCCATAGAATGGGCTAAACTCAATATTTGTAGAAACTCGCAGATATCCCATTATTATTATCATTTTTGTCTGTAATGCAAAGGTGCGATAAATTAACCCTTTGACTGCTGAGTATTTTGGCATACTGCTCAGACCCAGATGAAATACCGAGTTATGTGGCATTTAATCAGTGTCTACACTGTCTGTTAATATAAATCATTGGGCCTTGTCATGAGACACATTGACATAGTTGCATGCAAAACACAAAAGGACAGAACAGCCTGCATATCTGCAAAGTCTGACCAGCTCTTTTATTTTTAAGCAGGTGCAAAGTGTTGCGAAGGAAAGAAATGGTCCGTTCAGCTTTCTGATAATGTACTACCTGTAAAAACTCATGTGCTTTTGTCTTTATTTTCTTATTTCCTCTTTTTAAGAGAACTATTCAAAATCAAGAATTGGATTAAGAAAATTAAAAATTACAAAATTTGAGACATGAACTTAAGCAGCAATTGTTTTATCAAAAACTTTTCTTTGATCCAAAACTTAGACTATCGTAGCACGAATGGCAAAAGAAACTGGGTTTCTGCCTTATAGTCTAGTGAAATACATTACTTGTCTATTGGACAGGGGTTAACATTATCACCTATGGAAAATCATCAGGTGTTCCTTTAAATATTTTGAGCAGTGTATTTTCCCCAAATGTCCAATATCATTGAAAACATCACCTGTTTGGTTTAGCAAGATCAATTATGGTATTTTTTCTATATATTTTTTTTTACCTAAACCCTTCAATGGACCTCTTTATCACCCATGCAGTGAATTCATAATCACCTCATTATGATTGTCCTTTGATTTACCAAATAAGCCCCCCTGCGAAGAGTCATAATGAGTGGTACCACTATTTTTTATTGCTCAAATTTTTATGTCTTTAACTGATTTACAGTAGAATCACCTGGGACAAAATCCAATTGAAAAGTTGTAATGGCGTTATTGTCTCGAAAGAAGTTTAAGAGGTATTTATGCACATTTTTTTCAAAACTTTGCTGACTGTACTTAGAGAGATTGGCCTGCAACTGGACACATCAGATGGGTCATTTTTCTTGTGGATTGATGTAACGTTAGCCTGTTTCCAAATATGTGGAACACTTCCAGAACTTAGAGAGAAATTAAAAAGATCAGAGAGAGGAAGAGCAAGTGGTTGAGCAAGTTCTTTGAGAAGTCGATTGTTTATAAGATCAGGTCCAGCAGCTTTACCAATAGGAAGTGATTTTAATGTGTTTCTAGCCTCTTCAGGTGTAAGAATGATAGAATCTAGTTTGTGTATGGTATTTTTCACTGTTTGAGGCAGAGTTGCCATTCTTATTTAATGGTGGTATGACATCAGCCTGATCAGATTTAATAAAGTGTTTTAATGTTTTCCACCAGTTATTCTGTTTAGGTTTCGGACTTGCCAAAGTTTCAGTTAACTTTTTTAATACTTCTTTTTTTGATTTACGAATGTCCCTTGTTACTAAAGTTTTAAACTGTTTATATGTTTCAAAGAGGTTAAAATACTGAACAAAAGTGAAAACGCTACACTACAATTATCTATATTTCTTGAGAAAGTATTGGACAAAAAGTATTACTGAAACTATATAATGTTTCCCAGACATCCAGCAAACGATTCGTTGAAACTCCACCAATTTGTCTTTTTTGATGTCTGAGTTATGCTCCTTTAAGTGTTTAAAGCTTTATTCACTGAATTTTGCATTGCGCATGCGCAAATTGAAATTGTTATGCTTATCGAAATTGGTCTTTATTGTGTTGCATAAAAACACAAGAAAACTGATTAATCACTTGAAACAAGCTCAGAAATCAATTTCGAAATTATCAAATTTGTAAAAAATTGAAAATTATCTTTTATTTTATCACAAGCAGTGAATTCAATGCATATCAAATGTTAGTAAAATTGGTATTTTTCTACAGTGAAAAAATATCGTATTTTTTCACTAGTGACTGATACGATTTATATTTTCACTGTAGAATAGAATAGAACTGTAGCAAAACAAGGCTTTCTTGGCAATTTTGTGACTGGGATTTTTTAACATAAGGTTTTAAGTGAAGATTATTTGTCAAAAATAACGCTACGCATGTTGTGACGTCTACATCAAACATAATGACGTCACGGTTTGACATGGCGTAGCGCCAGTTTGCACGTGACGCCTACAGTAAGGCACACTCAATAGACTTTCTTTAAATGCTGATTTCTTGCGTTTCATTCGTTAAAATATGATTCTAAGCCATTTTCTAGGTGCAAACTATGTTTACACCCTATGTTATACCCAATAAACACACTGCAGAAGTCGAATCGAACGAGAAACGACCAAGTAAAAAGTAAGGTTGTGATTTCTGTATTTCCGTTGAGTATAAAATAAAAAGAAAATTTACTTTTTTACGGCAAATACAAAATATATTTCATCTCGTGCGGTGAAAATATCAGCATTTTCACTCGTGCTACGCACTCGTGAAAAATACTGATTTTTTTCACCGCACTCGATGAAATATATTTGGTATTCACCTCAAAAAAGTAAATATCCTCTATTTATTTTATCACAAGCAGTGAATTCAATGCATATCAAATGTGAGTAAAATTGGTATTTTTCTACAGTGAAAAAATATCGTATTTTTTCACTAGTGACTGATACGATTTATATTTTCACTGTAGAATAGAATAGAACTGTAGCAAAACAAGGCTTTCTTGGCAATTTTGTGACTGGGATTTTTTAACATAAGGTTTTAAGTGAAGTATATTTGTCAAAAATAACGCTACGCATGTTGTGACGTCAACATCAAACATAATGACGTCACGGTTTGACATGGCGTAGCGCCAGTATGCACGTGACGCCTACCGTAAGGCACACACTCAATAGACTTTCTTTAAATGCTGATTTCTTGCGTTTCATTTGTTAAAATATGATTCTAAGCCATTTTCTAGGTGCAAACTACGTTTACACCCAATGTTATACGCAATAAACACACTGCAAAAGTCAAATCGAACGAGAATCGACCAAGTAAAAAGTAAGGTTGTGATTTCCGTATTTCCGTTGAGTATAAAATAAAAAGAAAATTTACTTTTTTACGGCAAATACAAAATATATTTCATCTCGTGCGGTGAAAATATCAGCATTTTCACTCGTGCTACGCACTCGTGAAAAATACTGATTTTTTCACCGCACTCGATGAAATATATTTGGTATTCACCTCAAAAAAGTAAATATCCTCTATCCTTTGACAAAAACATATAGGCAATATTAAATGTTTGGTAATATTCGATTCATCACGATTTTCGATAATTTTCTTTTACCAAATTATGTAGACCTCTCAGCACATTGTTTCTACCATTTCTCGACTAGTTATGTCCTCATTCTAAGATGCAACAACACAATGATTTTCCTATGCAGATTTCAGTGTTAAATTTCAAACTCGGCAATTTGATGGAAAACCCGCTTTTTAAGATTGCTTTTCTAAACGATCAAAACACACTTGAGATAAGTCCTTCACATTTCTGGTTGTTACATGTCTAGACTACCATTTCGTGCCAGATCTCGTAGGTAGTGGATTTCTGAAGGCCTAAACTGTATGAGATTTCTGTTCAAATTTGCAACCTGAAACATTGGACCCCTGTAACATTTAAATGGCTTTCATGTGTTTCCTCGTGACAACATCCGTATAACTTTTACTGTTATGCGTTACCCAGTATTTGAACATTAAGATACACTTTCATCGCATTCTTGGTTTGTAGATGGCAAACAATTCAGGTGTAGCGTTTTCACTGTTGTTCAGTATATTATTAGATTTTTTGTATTTTCTTTTTCCTTATGAGTTTCTTGACGTGTGTTGTTAACCAAGCGGGGTCAGTTTTACGTGCGTTTATTAACCTGTTAGGTACATGCTTATTTGCAAGAGTAATTCTTTCAGTGATGTTTTCCGCGTAAGTGTTGATGTTTTCGCTTTAGTCAGTTTGAATTAGATCATTTGAAAATGCTTAGTAGTTACCCCTTTCATATATGAATACCCTGCGTAAAGGTGCTGACGGTATAAAGGTGCTTACGGTATAAAGGTGCTGACGGTTTACTACACGTTAAACATAGAATACAGGGTAATGATACCTAATTTTTACCTGCGTCGCTTTAGCGAAAGCAGGTCTAGTAGTGGGTCCACTCCGTCCGTCCGTCTGTCCGTTCGTCCGTCCGTCCGTCTGTCCGCAACACTTTTGGAGTGCCTAGTTTGTGTAATCTGTAACTCCAACAGTTTTCATTCCTTTATATTCAAACTTTGCCTAATTATTGTTCATACACTGAAGATGTGCACCTCCTATTTTGTGCACATTTGATAAATATTTTCTCATTTTTACGGGTATTGAACCTAGACATTTTTTCCATTCGAAATGCGTAGGGGGTGTCAGGTTTGTGTAATCTGTAACTCAAACAGTTTTCAATCCTTTATATTCAAACTTTGCATAATGATTGTTCACACATTGAAGATGTGCACCTCCTATTTTGTGCACATTTGATAAATATTTTCATATTTTTTACGGATGTTGAACTTAGACATTTTTCCATCCAAAATGCATAGGGGGTGTCTTGTTTGTGTAATCTGTAACTCCAACAGTTTTCATTTCTTTATATTTAATCTTTGCATAGTGATTGCTCATACATTGAAAATGTGCACCTCCTATTTTATTGTACATTTCATGATTTTTTCCCCATTTTTGGGGTCTTGAACTTAGACATTTTTTCTGTAAAATGCTAAGAGGGTGTCTGGTTTGTGTAATCTGTAACTCAGAAAGTTTCATTCCTTAATATTCAAACTTAGAATAATGATTATTCATACACTGAACATGTGCACCTTGTATATGGTGCACATTTGATAAATATCTTCACATTTTTTAGGTCTGTTGAACTTAAATATTTTATCCATTCGAAATCCTTATTGGGTGTCTGATTTGTGTAATCTGTGACTGCAGAAGTTTTCATTCCTTCATATTCAAACTTAATATGTTATGATTGCCCACACATTGAACATGTGTGCACCCTATATTTTGTGCACATTTGATAATATTTTTTGGGATTGTTGAACTTAGACATTATTACGTCTACACCATCATTGGATTGCTTTCTTTGTTTATTTGTGTGTAATCTGTAATTCAAACATATTTCATTCCTTTATATTCATACTTTGCATAATGATTGTTAACACATTGAAGATGTGCACTGGCGACGCAGGTCCAGAGCAGAGTTTGGTCTTGCTTGCTCAAGAAATGGTTCACTAACACCACTTAATAATATAGTGTTCCTGTTGGAGGTAAGGATTAAATCAATGAGTGAAGAAGAGTTTTCAGTGAAATGTGTCTGTTCATTAATAATCTGATCAAAGTTAAACTAATGACATAAATCTCTTACATTTTCCGAATTTTTCTTACATCTTTCAAAATGTCGAGGTTGAAATCACCTGTAATCAAAACATTCAAAAGCAAGTCCTATTGAGTCTGAATCACTGAAAATAGACATACATTGCACAGTTGTAACTTCTAGAATAAGTAAGTCTTGAACTTGTGACAACTTTTAGACTACAGGATTGCTTTATGTGAATCTAAGGAGGGTCTGGTAATTAGACTTGGTATTTCTGTCTTGTAGCAATTGCTTCAGAAAAGTGGGTGGGGTAACAAGATACTCGAATTTGTCATTTTTTATCATTTTTGAACTTATATTGTTGCAAGCCGCGCTTACTCGGAAAGTGTACATGCTTTAGTAAGACAAAGCGTTCAAAAGGGGGTAAATGAGGCGTCAAATTTTTTGACCAAGTAGTGCCTAAAAATCAGTAAAAATAGACATGCATTGTGCTAATGCAACTTTTACAATGAGAAACTTTTGACCTTGTAATTACTTGTACTTGGCAGTATAGCTCAATGTGAATACATGGAGTGTATGGTTAATAATTGCGGTAATTCTGTCATATAGCAGTGGTTGCAAAAGAGTGGGTGGGGTAAGTATGTACTAAAATATGGTGGTTTTCGACATTTTTGAAACCATATTGTTGTAAGTCGGGGTTCCTTGGAAAGGATTGTACACTTTTGTAAGACCAAGCTAATATGGTCTGTAATAAACTGAATAAATATTTTGAGGGTGTTACCACCTTCTTATCATTAATTACTATGGCAACTCTGATGCCACTGTCTCAAAAAGCCAAAATGGACAATTGCAGCTTGTAAGGCGTTTTTGTATTGCAGAACATGAAGACATCTGACACAATCAACAATTAAATATTGAAATAATACTTATATTTTGCTTTTTTGTACAAATCAGTGGTGCATTGCCCTATAAGGGACCTGATAATAGCTCGTTTAGAGGTCTCTGTTGGCAAAAAAAAATTGTAAAAAAAAATGTTAGTAGTGTAGAAATTACATTTAAATATTCTCAAGTCATTGATCTTATAGCTTGCATTTTATGAAAAATAAATATAGAGCTTTGTCTCAATTGAGGGGTACAAAAGTGGCTCAAATGGGAGTAAATGACGTGTCAATTTTATTTTTTACCATTTAGTGCCCGAAAATCTGTAAAAATAGACATACATTGCGCAAGAGGAGGAGAAAGCTGGTTGCTTTGCTATTATTGTCTTACAGATGTATTGTTACGATAAATGTTCTGTGGGTTCTCTTGCAAAATTTAGTGAAGCCCCACGTTAACTTTGCAAGAGACCCGACGTATTCATGATTCCATGAACTTTCCAAACATCGAATTCATTTCTTAAATGACAGAATTACCAAAATTATAACCCATACCATCTAGTAATCCTTGTATTCACATTGAGTAATACTGCTGAGTGCAAATGATCACAAGGTCAAAATTTTCTAATTCTAAAAGTAAGTTAGTATGATCAGGAAATACCACAATCACACTGCAGACCAAACCACTGCACCCTGAGGAAGACCCACAGAACATCTATCGTAACAATACATCTGTAAGACAATAATAGCAAAGCAACCAGCTTTCTCTTCCAAAAACGAATTTATTGCTTATATTTACATTTTTTTTATAAATAACTTATATAGAAACTATTTGTAATTTAGGAGAAAAAACAATTTTGTATTTAATATTTAATCGTATTAACGGTTTTGTTGGAGTGCAAAACGGAAAAGCGGAACAGCCATTGTTAACATGGACAGCCAATGGAGCAAACAAGAAGCTTGCTATGCACGCGCAACTCAGTTGTGGCTCGCTGTCAATCACAAACAAGTGTCATATCTAGCGAATGATTCCATGTTCGAAGTGAATTTCACGGACAAGTGAGCTTGGCAGCTGTCAATCAAATTTTGTGTCATTCATGAGGCTATGCACGGTTGCAAAATTCTAAAGATTCGTTATAGGCTAGCTTTGAAAATGTAAATATACTCAAACAAAAAAGAAACGTCCGATTTTCATGGTACTGTACCTTTCGATTCTGTTAAGATGTCGCAAAAAAATAAAACCAAAATGTTTATCAAACGTCGGACACACAAAAATTGGTAATTATTTGATTTTTCTACTTATCTTGATTGGTTATTGAACCTAATCTGCACACAGCTTCTTCCATTAACATCAGGAAGTTAATCAACAAAACGTGACACATTTTACGTTAAATGGCAATCAGGAACATCCGACGATCAAAAACATCTAAAAATCCCAAGTCAGCTTATTGAACGAGCGAAATTGCAGTTCAGAACCTTTAATTTACGAAATTAACTGAAATTACCTCCCTTTGAATGAAACAAATGACAATTCAAAAACTGCCAAATCTCCTTAACCTAACATCATTTTGAGACCGTTTTTTGTTTTAATTTGTTGTGTTTGTTTATGACAATAATTACACAAAAGAGGAAAACAAAAATTATGGCTGTTGTTGGGCATCAAAGGCTTACTAAATCTGTGTTTTATACCACCCAGGTGAACCGCATGTCTAGATCTCGGAGGGTGTTGGCTATCGGAGGTAAACATTGAGATCATGGATGGATAGGGTCTGTATTTATCCATTTTTATTTCATATGGAAAGTTTCTTGGGGACGAATGCAGCAAACATGTTGCTTCTATATTGAGTGATAAGGACTCTGAATCTGTTAAATACTTTTGATCCATGTCCGTAGGATTCAGGGCGACTTTTCAAACGGCGAATGTGAATTTTTCAATGAAAAAAGGCTAGTGGTTTGATCATAGCTGGACTTATATCAACCCTTGACAGTAATTGCTTGTGCCGCTACCATTCTATATCATTCTCCTGCATGGCTTGTAAGTGGCATGTCCAAAACTGCTATTAAAACTTCAAATTTTTGAAAATCGCTTATGTTGCTATCATGTTGATGGTTAGCAAAATGTTCAGAGGACTTACCTCCGAATAGAACGCAATCCATAAACATGGCACCATCGTCATAAAATTGCAAATAAATAAGTGTTGTACACGTCTGTTTGATTTATATTGGACTGATACATTTTAAAGAGAGGTTAAACATTGCAGCGGTAGTTATGAATCAAGAAAAAATAAAATAATACTCAAAAAATTCAGTTTAAAAACACGCACTGCTTTCAGAATTCTTGTCATTCTATATACTATCGGCTCATATGTTGATTTTGTTCCTTAATGTGGTTCATTATTATATAAAACCATCTCAAAGCAGACCATGTGCAGCCCAAAACTCCTTTGTTTTCCTCCGATAGCCAACACCCTCCGAGATTTAGACATGCGGTTTACCTGGGTGTATACCCCATCCCTTACTGCAAAATCATCAGATAATTTCCATTATCAATTGTTTGGATGCTGATTAGTCTTAACTAATATTGAAATGCTTGTTATGACGAAAAAAAACAGCAACACAAATTGGTTCGATTCTATTGATTATCAAAATGCTGGACCAAAAATGAATTTTCTGAGTGTTTTCACGCACGCTCGTTATCGTTGTTTTATGACGTCAGAGTACGTTACATATTAATGTCTGTGGTCGTAAAGCAATTCATACAACTAGGACGCATAACATCTTACTAGTGAGTTTGCTCAGTAATGTTTAAATGTGCGTGAACGGTTCGGGATTGCGACAGACACGCAAGCTATTAATGTTGTGACTTTTGATTTTAAGGGTACTCGTGTTCACTGCTTTGTCAGCGGCTCTACAGATTATCAAATGAATATCTCTAAGGTGCAAAATATTTCTAAATGATTAGAGTTGGTGATGTGAAAATTTGAATGAAATGCGGTCATACATTTGGAACTGGCAGACATAAACGTCAAGCAAACATAACTTTATCGTTTCAGTATATATAGCAATGTTGCAAAAATAGTGGCCATGGTAACAATGTACTAAATATGGCAGTTTTCGACATTTTTGAAAGCATATTGTTGCAAGCCACGGTTACTTGGAAAGGTTTACAAACTTAGTAAGACCAAGCTAAATATGCTTTATAATAAATTGAAAAAATATTTTTAGGAAGTTACCATCTTCTTACTGTAACCATGGCAACTATGATGCATCCATTTCAAAAACCAAAATGGACAACAACAGTATGAAGGCCTTTTTTGGTATTAAAGAACATAAAAACATCCGACACAATCAAAAGTAAAATGTTAAAATGATACTTAACATGTTACTTTGTCGGCAAATCAGTGGTGAGAGGCCCTAAAATGGACTTGATAATAGCCCCTTTAGGTTTATATAGGTAAAATGCTAATTTTCAATCGAAAATGCCTAATTTGTATATGTGTAGCATACACATGTCAGAAAAATATGTTTGTGGCTTTGGGCTAATAGTTTAGAAAATAGACATGGGGGTTGATTCAATCTAGGGTTCCCAAAGGGGCTCAAAAGGGGTAAATGAGGTATGTTTTATCAAAACACATGTTTTAAGACATTTGACTCAATTTCATTGTGAAAACCTGACTACTTCTGCTACATTTATCATGTAAAGTAACGAAGAAAGCCTTTTGACCAATCAAGTCCAAACAATGTTAACAACCCCACGATTGGGGAAATTAGTGGACATCTCAAATGTACCTTAAGGTAAGCATATTTTTAGCAGTAATGTTAATGGAAAAGACGAAATTATTGTAAAAAATCAGGAAATTTTAAACATATAAACCCTAGATAAATAAATTAATGTTAGATTTGTTATGAAACTTCGCATTTTCTGTTAAAATATCAAAATAAAAGTCCCTATAGTACATGTATTTATATATAAAGAGGTTATCTCAAAAGTAGTATTTTTACTATGAAATCAGTACCTTTGATGCATTTCGTGTACCAGTAAGATTATTGACTTTACCAATATCTGTAATTAAATACTGTGTGAGTGAGGTTTTCTTAATCATGAAAGATTAAAAGACATCAGAAACTAAATCGTTATCAGATGAAAGGAGTCTTTTATAAGTTACTGTTGCTATTTCTGAAAATCTTTAGAATAATAGAAAAGTTTGACAGTCACGAAAAATGAAATGAATGAAAAAAATTACCTGCTATAATTGAATTATTGACTTTCAGTCGTTTTTTGTAGATGGTCATCTTCTAGGGGAATAGCGAATAAAAATTGAAAGTGGCCATAGTATGAAAAATGTGGGTGATGTTTCAAAAGTTGCAGTTTAGTTTAAAATCTCAGGTTTATAAAGGATTTGGTATACACTAGAGTAACACAGTGTATGATCATTTTAGTTATCAAAATCTATGCTAGATGGTCACAATCAATCAAATTCTTGTTAAAAATAAATAGAGTTTTAAAGGGGCGGTTGCAAAAGTAATTTTGTTTTTCTTTCTATTACCTGCATTAAAGCCAAATTTTTAAAAAAAATATAGCAAAATAAAAAAACATCTTCCATTGATAGAAGAATTTAAGATATAAGACCTACAGTTACATACGCTATTAATACATTTAAATGCAAGAGGGCCTTTGGGTCTTGGGCGGCTCACCTGAGAATGTCGGTTTATATGGTAGAGGGAAAGCAGAGCACCTACCCAAATCCAGCTATTATGTTGGCTATAGTAGCAGAATGTAAAACTTAAAATTTGTCATTTAAACCAAAATTGAATGAAATTTGATCAATAACTTAAGAATACAATTACTGACTCACAGGCAAACATATGAATAGACATGCAAATGATCCTTGTGGCCATTTTTGATAGGTTTGCATAATTTGAACTATCTTGGTAGAGGATCACCAAGGATCATATGTGCTGACTTTTTTCATATCAGTCCAGACATTTTTGACAAGATGTTTTAACTCTTGTAAGTGTCTTTTCTACTGATAATATTTGCAAACTGTTTGGACCCAGATTAGGTCCAACAAAATATTGGGCCTGATCTGGATCTTAGTTATTTGACACTTTGATGCTAGTTAGGAAAAGTTGATTATAAATAATCACAATAAATCCAATTTTAACAAAAAGAAAGTGAGCATGATTAGGAAATACCATACTCACACACTGCAGACCAACCCATGGCACCGTGAAGAAGAGCCAAAGAACATTAATAGTAACACGACATCCGAAAGACAATTAATAAATAATAATGCTGGTAGAGGGTTTTACAACCGATCAAAAATGTGAACAATCTTGGTAGATGGTCACTCAATGACCATTAGTGCCAAATTATTTTCAATCGGTCGAGTAGATTTTTACAAGAAGATTTTTAAGTTTTCCCTTTATATACATAGAAAAAAATTGGTCTCACCTCCTGGCGGACATGTTTTCCAACCAATCAAAAATATTTGGACAACTTTGACAGAGCGTCATTCAATGATAATTTGTGCCAAATCATTTTCAAATCTGCCTGTTAGTATTTAAAGAATTTTTTTTGAAGTTTTCCCTATACATGTATGGGAAAAACTGCCCCATCCCCATAGTGGCCATGTTTTGCCACCTAATTAAATAACATCAACAACCTTCGACCATGGTCAGCCAAAGACCATTCATGCCAAATTATTTTCAAATCTGACCAGTAGTTTTTGACAAGAGTTTGTTCCTATAGGTTTCCATGACAACCAGAACTCTCTATGGAATAGAATTCTTTGAACATCTTTAAAAGGAGACCACCAAGGATTATTCATGTGAAGCTCACATTTAGTCGCTAAAAAGGGTCGTCTAAAATAGTATTTTTGCTATATAATCAGTAATTCTGGTGGATTTTGTGGAATTCTGAATAGTTCGAGCTAGATTAACTCACCCAATAACCATACATAACATGATTCTATATGTGTTGGTATGGTTAAAAGAGACCAAAAATCTATTTCAAACTAAAAATGGGTCATCTCAAACAGGGATTTTTAACTTTGAATCTGCTAGCTGGTCATAATCAAAGTTATTATACCTTCCTATTTTTTAACCTTCATTGTAACAGAAAAGAGGTAAATATCATCATAAAATGGAACTTTAAAAACCTGCCAAAGAGAAATAAATGAGTTTCATGTATTAGATGTACCGTTATATAATCTATAAAAATATTAAATAAAATTAAAAAGTCATCACAGTGTATGAAAAGGGGTTGTCTCAAGTCAATATTTAAGAAGAAACATTTCTTTATGACGAACTTTAGTAATTAATGCATGATATGGGAGAGCAAATTGCGACCTATTAATTCAACACAGCGTGTAGCCATCGTCAATTACTAATCGCATCTGCGCTACAACAACATGCATTAAGAATTGAAATCACAATTTTGAGGTTGTATCGAGTGATGATTAACAGCTGCTTAGTTTCATGTTCCAGCTTCTCTGGCTCTCTGTCTGTCTCTCTCTCTCTCTCTCTCTGCATGTCTGTCTGCCTCATAGGACTCGACTTTACTAAATTACTGTACGTTGCATTTGCATTTAAACCTACATATTCAAAGACTGTAAGCAAAACAAAACAATACAAGCTTGACAAAATGTACATTTTATTTCATTTTCAAAATGGAATTTTAAGACTTTCCTCTAATTTTCGGTCTTTTTTGTATTTTTATAAGTATGATGATACATTTTAGGATAAAAAGGGTTTGCAGAAAATGTATTTATGGTATTAGCTGCATGCGGAACCAACTGTCAGTTACCATTTAAACGTGTACACTAATATGCAAAATAATGTGAAAGGTAGATTTATCAGGTTCTTCGTGCAAAAATGTATGTAAAATGCACAAGGGTGTTTTATTTAACCATAGACTCAGTGTTGTGAGTAGCTGATAGCTCCATATGTGTTACAAATCAACTAAAAACAATTACTGGTACTTGAGTTCTGTCATTAAAAAGCTACATGCATGTTCACGAATCACCAAAATTGCCCTGTTCAGAATATAAACGTAAACTGTTATAAATATAAGTCAACAGCAACAACAAGTTTGAAAACCAACTTTTATTGTGTTATGGCGAGAGAAATTAGAGTATGTGTTTTACTAACAGATATTTTAGTATTTCATAAGTTTCATAGCATAACTCTGAGAAAAAACAACAACAAAAGACATATTTGATTGTAGGTTTCATATTAATTACATCTTGGAATACACATTTATGAAGAAACATCATCATGTCACAAAAACTAACGTTGCCATGGTAGCAAATATATCACATTGTCAAATAAAATCACATACTATCCATATTTTCTGTTTTAAAGCAATGAACTCAATTTTATTGGTAATTGGGTAGTTATTTAAATAGAGAGATCATAATACACAAACAACAGTAAGCTTTTATATTCAGTATAGCTCTGTACTTGGTAGAACGTATATCTAAATTTAAAGGAATTTAGATTGTTTTATGCCAAAATATTTAGAAATGTTTTGTTTGCCATGACAACCGAAAAACCAACAACTGAACAAACATAAATGTGATTGATTTTATCAAAATACATAAATTGACATTATTATTTTTACAAAATCTGAGACCATGTGTGAAACACTTCTATGGGAGAGTAATGCTGAGAGTTCAAGGGTCCTACTTACCCACCCACTTCTCATGCAAGATAAGTATATTGTAGCAATTAAATAAGACTGCTATATTGAATTGTTTCCATCTATTGATATAAAAGTTTGCATTTTCTGACACAAACCATATTAATTGTGATGAAGATGGGCGATTTTAATACAAGTGAAAAGGCAAGTTTGCCTAACATTTGGTTTAGGGGCTTTAACCAGTCAGAGTTTTTACACTAAAATTCCATTTAAATTCAAAGGCATCTTGTCTTTTGGTTGTTTATTTGATATTTGTAAGAAATGTGATTAAGTAATTATACAGAGAGATTTATAATAGATAAAAGTATGCTATCATGTCATATAACAATATATTAATATCATTGTGCAATAAAGTCATTTAACAGTTATTCTACAGTGAAGCTTTCGTTGCCATGGTTACGAACAGAAGCCAATTACTTCTAAGACATGTTTTTCATTAAATAAAAACTTAATATCCTGCTCTAATGTGCATTAACTTGCATATATGTTTAAATGTTGATAAATGTTGTTGACTGTGTTTGAAAATGACTAAAAGGGATGGTTTTCAGGACCTACTTACCATACCCACTTTTCCTTATAAATAAGTATTTTTAGATAATTTAATTAGAATGCATTAATCTTATTTCTTTTATTTATGTCTGAATTTTCACAAATATCGCTCATTGGTGATAAATAATAGCAATTTTGAGGGTACTGGAAGGGAAAATTAGCCAAATGTGTTGGTTTTGGTTTTGAAATATATCATTTTTACCCCTTATGATGCCCCTAAAAGTCTAAAAATAGCTTATCTGCAGCAGACTTTAATGTCATATATAAGAAAAATGTATGATTAATGAAAATATTTTACTCACAATAGACTATATCACTGTAATATAGCAATAAATGAATTGTTTATGCAATATTGTAACTTTTTAGTTTTTCTACAAGGAATCTTTTGTTACCATGGTTACGACAAGAAGACGGTTACTTCCCAAACATTTTCTTCCATATTATAACATTTCATACCCTGGCCTATTATATATAAACATGAGCGTATGTGAAAGTAGCCGCGCAAAGTTTTCTTGTGAAAAAATGCCCCAAAAGCGTAATTTTCCGGTCCTACTTACCCTACCCACTTTCAGTGAAAGATAAGTATATCTAAGCTATTTTGTATGGCTGCTACCATTAGCTAATTCAATTATAATAAGTCTGTTCAAAATAATTCCATGTTTGTGATTGGTAAAAGCCATTTTGAGAGCAGTTTAATGGTAAAAATGTCAATTTCCATTTCATTTTTGCTTCTTGTTTGGCCCAAATCTTCGGATGCTGTTGCCATGGCAACGAAGGTTGAATTGAATGAACTAGCACTTGATTTTTTTGTTTTTACATGACCACTAACACTGTCAGCAAGTTTCATCAAAATCCGAGTCGGAGAGTGAATTGGTTCTATTATAACTTGCTTCATGATTACAAAGAATCGTTTCATAAAATGTATTTAGCCTATTTTTTCTGCTGATGACGTCGTATCTCCACAAGCCCCAAAATCGCAGAACGCGTCACATATAGGGCATATAATTTCTACTGATTTATACAAGACAATTTTCCGTACCATACCTACATATTGGGGATATTCATATTCTGCTGTGTGGGGTCCTTTTCCATTGGAACCGATCAAGTGGTTTAATCATTATAGGTGGAGTAAGATAATAAAATAATCCTGCTAGAGCTTGCTGCAAATGTAAGCAACCGCATAAGATCCGATGTATTACCAAACCTGGCAGAGACAAAAGATTGCGTGTGCCAAACCCTACCCAGCAGGCGCACAACCCTATAGCAACGTGGTTGTTTCTCGCACACCAGATCAGGATTTCCGTTGTTTTACCCATGTGAGATCATTCTAACCAGCCCGTGGGAAAGATAAAAAAACTAATAGCCGCACGCTAGCCATACGTCGCATGCGCGGATCCAGGATTTTTCTGTCCAGGCCCGACGGCCAGAATACAGCCTTGACAAGTTTTTTTAGTCCTCAACTTATTTCATAGTTTACAGATGGGGTCCAATGGTTGTATTACAGAGAAAAACTATACTTTTCTAAGGACCCAGATGGGGCCCAACATTTTGCAAGGGGGGGGGGGGGTCCATCATTTTCCAGGGGGGGGGGGGTGGTCTAAATGCTAATTTCTATAGAAACCCATATAACTTGTGATTTTCCAGGGGGGTCTAGACCCCCTATCCCCCCTCTGGAACCGCACATGCGTCGATCCGCGACGTCATTATAACATAAACTGGATGACGTCACCATGTCGCATCTCAGCGTATTAAAGATTTTCTGAAAACCTTTTTACGTTTTTCAAAATAAAATGCGGTATTTAGTGGTGAGCAAGAAAATGAATCCATTATTCGGGTGTGGATGGGATAGAACGATCAGTCCCTCGCGGTCACCGTTTGTCATCACTCCGCAAGCCTCCTGATGCCAATCGGTGATCCTATAGGGATGGATTTTTCTATCCCACCCTCACACTCAAGATGGATTATTATAACGTCGCATCGACGTTGGTATGACGTTGTTTCGACGTCCTGTGCCTCCTCAAACTCCCCAACAGTGGAGTCCCCTAGCGGATGACTCATCCGCTAGGGGACGCCATTGCTGGGGAATTTGGTGCATCCTAGGTATAGGCATAATCTGAAGTCGTATCTTTCGTAAGGGACCATGCAGAAGGCATATGCAAGTTTCACGGTTGGCGGGCCGATATAGTGTCACGAGAGTGAACGCTGGATGCAAAAAACTATTCTGATAAACCCGCACACAACGTATTTACGCGAAAAATGTAGATTTAAAAACATGGCTGATGCCCATTCGGGAAAGTCCGGCACAATTCGAGAATCCAATCAAGCCTCGGGTGTATGTAAGGTACATCACGCGTAGTAGATCTACTATGTACGAAAAAGCTCCAATTTGTAAGCCGGAAAAGGCGTAAGGAAAATTAGTTCTGTAGCATGTGGGTTCAACCATATTAAAAATAAAAGGAATTAAAGCTGCATAATCTGTAACTTTTGATCTTTTAATTTTTGAAATAATGTTTCTATTTTTCTAGAACACAGTACAAAAACTAAAATTCAGGTATACATTTTACCAATTTCGTAAACCTTTACAAATTATCAGTATCATAAAACAGCATTTATGTTAAAACTTGACTGTCTATAATTATTGGAGGGACGCAAATAATTACCAACAAGAGAAAAACACACCTGTTATTATAAGATAATTTACTTTTCCATGCAGTTTCAGCTATAGTGAACAGATTTATTGTGAAAACTTAATTTAATTCTGCTTTTACAAATGATTTAAAAAGAAAATAAAATTTTTCGAAAAATGTTCATAGTTGCAGAGTTAGTCTCTTTAAGTAAGAGAAATTATATCTAGTTATGTTTTTCACTCTTGCCCGTTAAAATTCTTATACCTTTTGTATAAGCTTATACTTGTTTGAATAATGTGACAGTAAATACAGATGGTCAAAGATGGCGGACGAAGCAAAGTGAAACTTCAACACGAGTTTTTGTTGGTAAAATAACTGTTACTACATATACGTGCAGGTACGGACCCACATCTCCGTATCCCTAGACATGTCAGTAGTTGTGTCACAAACTACTGGACCCAGAGACAATCCTCATAGGCGAGGCTCGGGGCCCCGTACCGGACCCCTAGCTCCGCAGTCTAGGTTCCGGTACCGGACAAGGAGACAGTGCCTTTCAATAAAATATCGCTTTATAACCGTTTGTTTTGCTGCAATCTCATTTGTGATTGTGTTGGCATGGTTTCTATGACGGCAGCGTCACGTTATCAAAGTTGATCCTCGATGTACGTCCCGGCGAGCTTCCACGACTTTGGCCGAGACAGATCCGATTGGTCTGATGCCATCTTTAAAAGCAGATCCGATTGGTCTGATGCCATCCTTAAAATTAAGTTTGCTGGCACCCTACTCCTATTTTTCAGGTGGGTAGGTAGGTAGGAATTTATTTTTTTCCGCTGATTTATTAGAAATACATTTTGAAGGAGTCGGTCGCGTGAAAGAAAACAAACGACTCTTTAAGGATGGCCTAAAAGTATGTATTATTTATCATTTTCTTTGAAACACATTTATTTCTGAGTAAATATGACCAAAAACAGCTTATTGCTTATTTATATAGTGGACTTACTGACTAGATAGTATGAGCTAGTATGGTTGTCATGTAAGGTTAATGAAATAATCCATTGGCAGTATGTCTTACAGGACCATCCTAAAAAGGTTGTTAAGGAATCTATTTTATAAATATACCTCAGACTTACAAGATACATAAATACATTAGAGTTTTCCAAAGCATAGACGGAAATCTTGTCTAGGCACACCAAATGCAATGACAGTGGATTCAACAAGTTATATATTTTAGCTAGAGTTACCGGTATTGTCCGCAATAGAATTAGAAAATGCTCAATAACATGAAAACTCATGAACATAACTGTACAGTTACGCCTGTGTAAAACGGTCACTCTCAAAAAGACCACACATTGGTTTTCAAAACCAATTATCACTTAATACAGGCCAAAAGTATTGCAGAATGCTCCAGTGGGAGCATTCTGCAATACTTTCGACCTACACTAAGCTACCATTTGTCATTTAGATTTTTGGTTTGTCTATTTTTGAGGGGCCGTTTTACACAGGTTTTACTGTACTATGACAGACTACTTGTTTCTGGCACATTCTCATTTCTTTAAATTGAGTTATTGCCACATTAATATCAACCTCTACCTAGAAAACAAGTCGAAAATCCATAGTTTCTTCAAATCTTGCTTACTGGAGACCTGGCCTTGAGGTTATTAAACTTGAGTACAGTCTCAGACTCAAAATAAAGCGCAATGATTGGCTGCTTGCAGACACGTGTCTGCAGGCAGCCAATCATTGCGCTGTATTTTGAGTCTGAGAATGAACTAAAGCTTTATAACCTCGAGGCCAGATTCCAGTGAAAAAAAGTATCCAGAGGTTTTGTTTAATAAACCATTTCATCTGTGAATATGATAGTTTAACATGGCACCGGACTTAATACTCTTGATAATGCTTTTAACGTTTTAAAAAATAATTTATAAATTTTATGCATTAATGACCCAAATAATTTGAACACATATTGAAACTCCCTATTGTTTAAGTGTAAGTTATTGTATGGTTTGTGCGACTGTATTAATAGACTTTTCGCTTACTGTAAAGGCTGCAAATTTAATATTCATATCTGGGTGTGGTTCGGCTAGTTCATCTGCTACAGAAGGGAAACCAGGTTGTATTTATAATTTGGTGAAGAATAAATAAGTTCTTTGGGCCGCGCAAAGGTGCGTGCATTTCATGAAAATCCTAACCGTATACTCACGGAACTCACATCTATTAACCCTTAAAGCGCATAATCACAAAATGTATGTTTTTTGTCGTCCACTAAACTATTTGAAGCCTCATAGATAAACAGTGTGAACCCAGATCAGACTGCTCCTGTAGGAGCAGTCTGATCTGGGTCCACAGTGTTTGCCTCCCTGCTCATGCTAAATAGAAATTTTCAGATGCAGTGATTTTGCTGGCGTTTTAGGACTAAATAATGACTGAGGTTGTGGCACACGATGATACAGTTACTTTTGAATAAAACCACGCCTCCTTTTCAGCTTTTACCTTTGCCTAAGGTTGACTAGTCCTCATTACGCATTCATGAGGCGCCGCCTTTACAGTAAGCGAAAAGTCAAGTAATACGGGAATATAATACAGAAGCAGTCTGGACTGGCCCTGAGGTTATAAAACTTTTTCACGCTCAACTCAGCTGAGCACGAAATTTCAACTGCTCATAAAAAACTAAAATATCGACAAATGAAGAAGTTTCTTGCTTTATGTGTCTCAGATGTTACACATTTATCATACTAATAACTGTTAAAATGCCAACAATTGTTGGCATTTTAACATTTATGATCAGGATAAATTTCGTGCTCAGCTGAGTTGAGCATTGAAAAAGTTTTGTAACCTCGGGGCAAGGATTCATTGTGATTGCCTCCATGATAAAAAAAAATCTGATTTGCACTTGGACATATGCGCCGACGTAATAAAGCAGACGACATTTTCATGACAAAAAAGTATTGGTGGGCTAAGGTTACGCACTCGCCTGGCATAAAAACCCTCTATATTTCTTTTGGGCTGGTACTGTAGTCTAGGTGAATCTTTTTTGCGACAATACCTGGCAGACTCTATGTGTTTCCTAGTAATTGTATTATAGGCATAGCCGTAATCAAATCATTAGAGGAATGTCTTTAACATATTGCTGATAAGCCATTGCAAGCCTTACCCGTGAGAAAGGAAAAGGGACAACATAATATCATGTGTTTTCAGCAGAAAGAGCGACCATTCTTCTATTAAGAAGCATTATATATAACGTGAGCCAGTGCATGAGATTTCCAACAATGTGGTATGTGCGCCCAGCAAAGCCTCAGATCAGCCTGCGCATACGCGCAGTCTGATCAGAGCCTTGCTAGTCCCTTGAATATTCAATGATTGTTAAGCTACTGACCGAATACCATTTGGAGTTTCTAAGCTTAAAAGAAGGCTGCAGAGGCTCGTCCGAGTCTACACATGTCAAAATGCCACATTGTTGAAAATTTCATGCACTGGCTCACGTAAAGACTGGCGTATCGGCGTGGGTGCAGTGTTAGTTCAATAATGCACCCATCCACGTAGAAACTGTGTGCTTTTAAAAAAAAAAAAAAAATGTGGTCAGGGTTAGCCTTCTGTTGATTCTCTCATTATTTCAATATTTCGTTCTGTACTTTAAAACTATTATTTTTTTTATCATTTTCATGTATTATTATTATTATTATTATTATTATTATTATTATTATTATTATTATTATTATTATTATTATTATTATTATTATTATTATTATTATCATCATCATTATTATTATTATTATTATTATTATTAGGAGTATTATTATTATTATTATTATTATTAGGAGTAGTATTATTATTATTATTAGGAGTAGTAGTATTATTAGTAGTTGTTGTTGTTGTTGTGCTAGCAACAACAGTAGCAGTAGTAGCAGCAGCAGCAGTAGCAGTAGTAGTAGTAGTAGTTGTGCTAGCATCAACAACAGGAGCAGCAGTAGCAGCAGCAGTAGTAGTAGTAGTAGTTGTGCTAGCATCAACAACAGGAGCAGCAGTAGCAGCAGCAGCAGTAGTAGTAGTAGTAGTAGTAGTAGTAGTAGTAGTAGTAGTAGTAGTAGTAGTAGTAGTAGTAGTAGTAGTAATAGCAGCAGTTGATAGGTAGATACAAGTTCGATGGCAATTTGGGTACACCACCAAATTTAGTGTAACTTATTGTAAATTTCGGAAATTTTCGCGGGTGTTTTATTTTCGCGAAGTTTTACGAAGTTCATGAAAATCAAACACTCGCGAAATGGCTAAATCACTCTGTCGTCTACTGATGTAGCCGAACCAAACCCAAGTCGCAAATTTATAAAACCGCTAATATGTCTTTTAACTCTATTCGTGAAAATAAGCTTCTCTTGTAGTGGAAAAGTATCTGAATTTAGAGTGCACTTATTATTTTTTACAGTGATGCTTGCTAAATTCAAACTTCCAGGATTTTTGATGGTTTCGTTAATATGACAGACTACCTGCCTCTTACTTGGTCGCTAATCCTGAAGACGGATTGTTTTCTTGTGGCATTGTGTAGGATTTCAAGAAAAGGGCATGGATTTCGCGTATTGAACTTCAGGAATAAAACGTTCCAGGTATTTGATTGAAAATAGCAGAAACAGCTGGGTTCTACCATCAAGATTCTTATAAAAAATAAAACCACTGCGCAATTGTGCCTGGAACATAACAAACTCTTTGCCTACTAGAGCCGTCTGCTGACAATCTTTGCAAACAGTTTGGACCCAGATCAGGCTCGACAAATTGTCGGGCCTGATCTGGATCGAAACTCTTTGACACTCTGGTGGTATTCCTGAAAGAACTTTTCGAAAAAGTTGATTTTGAAAATAAAATCAGCAGACGACAAAAACATGAAATATTACCAGAAGGCAGGTCTCCAGATAAGAGTGCGTATTGGAAAACTATTTTCTTTATTTCTCATGCAAAACATATGGTGTGGGTACTCAAAAGAACCGTCTCAATGAGACGGTTCTTTTGAGCACCCAAAACACATGTTTAAATCATTGGATAAAAAAATAATTAACTTTTTACTCAAATAAAAAATCCTTATCTGGACCTATGCTGAGAAGGCAAAGAGCTAAAGAACCGGATACTCCGTGTTCTTGTAGTCATATGGATATAACATATTCTGTGGTTTAAGTCACAATTTGTTGATTGTAGCTGTGTTTTACCGGAAGTTCCCCGTGAACCACTCAGAAAATGGATCTTACAGTGACGCACATGTTGCTTTTGAATTTAATTCTTATTTTCATAGTACATTCCGTTTGCAGAAGCACAGAGAAGCAGAATGGTTGGTAGTGATTTCTTGCTTTTTCATGCGCGGATCCAGAGGGGGGGGGTGATTAATTGTAATTAAATTATACTTTCTAAAGCAATTGCATGTAATTGTTATTCAGGCTTTTACAGTAATTGAATGTAATTAATTACAAGGTCAAGTATTAGAATTACTTTAAGTTACTTTTCAGATCAGTTATGAATACCTAAGATCATCATAGATACTTAAATATTATTAAAAAGTTTTTTGCTGTTGTTAATATATATCATTTGCTATGCTATATCATATTTACTGAATGAAAATTGGAACTATTCATGCTACTATAGACATTAAATCGCATTGAACTTTATCTCTACTATTTTGAAAGATACCAAAACAATACGTAAAAAAACACAGAAGGTGTGAAAATCTCAACAATAGTATTTTTACTCAGACAGTAGTTATAATTAGTGAATTGACCCCTTGTACTGTCCTGCCAGCCAAGAGAGAGAGTGACGTCATGTTTTGTTTACAAAGTTATCGTGGACTTATTATCGTTAGTTATAGGATTAGGATAGGATTAATACACAAGTGATCTATCGAGTAGCGTTAGCTCAAGTGGAGTGTACAAGTTAAATTTCACTTAACAATTGTAAACAAAATATTACGTCACTGTCACTCTTGGTTGGCACGAAAGTAGGTGTTTTGTTAAATTTTCACACCAAGAATCAACACACTCGTAGGGAGCGCAGTGGCTCAGTGGTAGAGTGCTTGACTCGAGACAGAGGGGCCGAGGGTTCGAGCCTCACCGGCGTCACTGCGTTGTGGTCCTTGTTCAAGACACATTAATCCTAGCTTAGTACTGGTTGAACCCAGGAAGACCCGTCCCTGTTTAACTGAAAGATTGTTGATGGGACGTAAAGAATCAAACAAACAAATCAACACACTCATAAATGATTCAAATTATGCTAAGGTACATGATCCAATCTATCTATTAAATTATTTTAAACCCTTAATCTGTTCATTTGCTATTCTCAATAATAACAATAATAATAATAATCACCACTACTACTACTACTTCTATTACTACTACTACTAATACTACTACTACTACTACTACTGATAATAATAATAATAATAATAATAATAATAATAATAATAATAATAATAATAATAATAATAATAATAATAATAATAAAGTGACAATTAGAAAAATAAACTGGATTTCAGTGAACCAGGGCCTATCATTAATGATGTAATAACAAAAAAAGAAAAAAAGAAAAAGAAAATATATTAGATGTTCAAGTGGGGGACCAAACTAGCGACAGCCAGCATTTTAACACATGAGTAATATCTGTGTGTGTCACTATCTGATATTACAGTAAAACCTGTCTTAAGCAGCCACTAAAATACCAAAATTGGCTTTCAATACCAATTATCGCTTAATGCTTAATGCAGGTCAAACGTATTGCAGAATGCTCCAAGAGAGCATTCTGCAATACTTTCGACCTTCATTAAGCTACTATTTGTCGTTAAACCTTTCGTTTTGTCTATTTTTGAGTGGCTGTTTTAGACAGGTTTTACCGTACTTGTTGTATTATGGGGTACACATTAAAAGCCAACCTTCATGTCTTTCATAGTGTCACACGGATTTTTCCAAACACTTTTTGAAAACAATTATTGTCCCCCACCTTTTCGAAGAAAAGCTGAGGAACTTAGTTTTTGCCTATCCGTCTTTCCGTCCTTCCGTCCGTCCGTCCTTCCGTCCCCCTATAGTAGTAGGTACCTTGTGGGCGCAACTCCTCCTACAGATATATACCGATTCTTTTGAAACTTCACTGGTGTTTTGGTCATGGTCTGAAATATGCATGTGGTTTGGATATTATCCTCAGATTATTTTTTGTCACTTTTTTCGCAAGTTGAACTTAACCATTTACGGGCATTATCTATAACAATGTGAATGGACAGGGATTACCTTGTGGGCGCAACTCCTACTACAGTTTTATACCGATTCTTATGAAACTTCACTGTTGTTTTGGTCATGGCCTGATGATATGCATGTGGTTTGGGTATAATCCTCAGTTTATTTTTTGTTACTTTTTGCAAGTTGAAGTTAGCCATTTTTGGGGCATTATCTATAACAAAGTTAATGTACAGGGGATACCTTGTGGGCGCAACTCCTCCTACAGTTTATACCGATTCTTTTGTAACTTCACTGATGTTTGGTCATGGTCTGAGGATATGCCTGTGGTTTGGATATAATCCTCAGATTATTTTTGTCACTTTTTTCGCAAGTTGAACTTAGCCATTTTCGTGCATTATCTATAACAATGTGAATGGACAGGGGATACCTAGTGGGCGCAACTCATCCTACAGTTTTATACCGATTCTTTCGAAACTTCACAGGAGTTTTGGGTATGGTCTGAAGATATGCATGTGTTTTGGGTATAATCCTCATTTTATTGTTTATTACTTCTTCTGCAAGTTGAAGTTAGCCATTTTTCGGGCATTATCTATAACAAAGTAAATGGACAGGGGATACCTTGTGGGCGCAACTCCTCCTACAGTTTTATACCGATTCTTTTGAAACTTCACTGGTATTTTGGTCATGGTCTGAAGATATGCACGTGGTTTGGATATAATCCTCAGATTATTTTAATTATATAATAGCTCAGCTTAATATTTATCACTTTTCCAGCATTTTTCGCCTTCAGTGCTATCAACATCTTATCAATGTCTATATATACACACTTAAGGAATCTTCTAACGCATACACTTTTGTTTTGGCATTTTCTTAAAAACTTGAATTTTAAATTCAAAAGTATTTTGGAATACATTAGGACAATGTTTACCGGTAATGTATGGTTATTTTCTGAGATAACCGACTTAGAACCTTTAAGCTATTGAAGTTGGAGTTGAAAACTTCAAAAAACGAAAGTCGCAAATTTACAATTTTTCAGACAAATCAATTATGGAAAACAATATAGCAATTTGTCAATGTATTCTATTTTATATGAGACATGAATTATTTTCAAGGTAAGTCATTCTGCATCTTAGTATTCATAAAATAAGAAAAATCATCCAGCTTTTGTCTTACACGTAAAATAAATGTATGGACAGCACACACACACACACACACACACACACACACACACACACACACACACACACACACACACACACACACACACACACACACACACACACACACACACACACACACACACACACACACACACACACACACACACACACACACACACACACACACACACACACACACACACACACACACACACACACACACACACACACACACACACACACACACACACACACACACACACACACACACACACACACACACACACACACACACACACACACACACACACACACACACACACACACACACACACACACACACACACACACACACTAATTCCTGAAAATAACATCGCATATGGACTCGATTGGTTTTCGATCAGGATAGCAGGATGGCCATGGTAAAACATTTCAGCAGAGCCCAGCTGATGGTACGTATAGTGTGGATTTTTAAAGGTGAACAGAGCAAATTCATATGAAAAAGTAAATGAGTATGAACAGGATATGCCACAACTACACACTGCAGACCGACCCAGGGTCACAATGAGGAAGAGACACAGAACACTAACATTCAAATGACATTAAAAGACGACTAGAGTAAAGCAACCATCTCTCTCTTCCCCAGCGAGACGATCGCAAAACTAGAAACGATACTAAGTAATGCACAACAAAACAGGGACTACATAACAATGGGAGCAACAATAAACAATGAATCAACAACAACAGAAACATCGCCTTGGAATAGTCAGCCGAAGTCATTGGGGGCTT
The DNA here is from genome assembly GCA_964019695.1 of Loripinus fragilis. Lineage (NCBI taxonomy): Eukaryota > Metazoa > Mollusca > Bivalvia > Lucinida > Lucinidae > Loripinus > Loripinus fragilis. The sequence continues at coordinate 63,827,734 of OZ026519.1, read as the reverse complement.
AAATTCGTTTTACTGCCAAATATTCGCCCTAGTGCTCTATTCTGCTGTTGTCAAACCAGAAAACAATTGTTAAGCTCGTGTGGAGGCTTCCTTACTTTTCCAATGTATCATCACGTGTTAACAATCGCATTTATAAACATACTGTGATGAAAGAAAGAAAATGACTCTCAACTCACAGATGGTCAGAGCTAAAGAAAAAACCCAGTTGAGCCAAGCCACAGTGGGCTCAGCCAAAGACAAACATCAAGCACTGACCCACCTATGTTAGTTTTAAACCAGGTCGTCATTGAGTCTGAAGTCTGACACACCATGAATTCCATGCATCTCTCACTAATTTATAAAATGACGTTTTTCATTGTCCAGCATGACAATTGAAATTAAAATTGCCTCTAGACAAATGAAATATAATTGCCTCACTGAAACGCAGACTTGACCCTAATTTCCATTTTTGTGACTTTCGATTTTGACCCTTTCAAATTAAATAAGCTGTATTTTGCATAATGCCCAAGGTATTGTTCTGAAATTTTCACACATGATGTGAATAATATTTAATTTTTTGTTTAACAACAGAATATTGAAAAAATATAACATAATTAAGCTTTTGTAGTAAATTATATACTGTATGCGTTGGAAGATTCTTTATGTTTAGGCCTAGCTAGTGTCAAGGGGAATATTTATCTATCTTCATATATTTCTATACATAAGGGTTCATATAAGCTTAAATTGATCTTTATCAAGTACTTTTTCAGTTCATCCTATCCCAATCGCCAATTATTTATTATTCCAAAAGGTTATTATAAATATTAAGAGGCCGTTTCGGTAAATCAACATCGCACCTGTATACCTGTATATGTTTCCCTATTATTTCAATGTTTCGTTCCGGTATTTCGGTTTCGTTCCGGTATTTCGGTTTCGTTTCGGTAAGTCTAGATTCCACCTGAATTGGGTCCGTTGAAACACCCCAAAACACACCAAACAAGCACTAATGTCACTAATACATCCCATTCTGTGTCTCTTCTAAAAAAAGGTTCTTTATAACAGTATTTTAAATCATTTGCACACAAAATTTTGTGTTCCCCAGTTCCCCATATTTCACTGCTTGTTCCCCTGTTCCCCTGAAAAAATGGCATTTGTTCCCCTGTTCCCTTGAAATAAATGGCCTTGTTCCCCTGTTCCCCAAAACCCCTGGGAGGGCCTCTTCTCTTGTAAGATCAAGTCATCAACTTATAAAATCAAAACAAAACAACAACAACAACAACAACTGTTTTGTATTTTTCATTTCTTTTAAGTTATATCACTTGACATAATAATACAGGAAGTCTTCGAAATAAAATTAGCATTTTGGACATGCTAAATTTAGAATGCCAAGGTTCCAAATTTTTTTAGAAATTAAATTGCATTGAACAAATTTATCTCTTCTATTTTGAAAGATACCAAAACAATACATACTAAAACACAGAGGGTGTGAAAATCTCAACCGTAGTATTTTTACTCAGATAGTAGTTATGATAAGTGAATTGACCCTTGTACTGTCATGTCAGCCAAGAGTGATAGTGCCGTCATGTTTTGTTTACAAAGTTATCATGGACTTATCATCGTTAGATCACTTGTGTATTAATCCTATCCGCAGGACAGGATTAATACACAAGTGATCTATCGATTAGCGTTATCTCAAGTGGAGTGTACAAATTAAATTTCGCTTAACAATTGTAAGCAAAATATAACGTCACTGTCACTCTTAGTTGGCACAACAGTAGGTATTTTGTTAAATTTTCACACCAAGAATCAACACACTCAAAAATGAATCAAATTACGCTAAGGCGCATGATCCAATCGATCTCCTAAATTATTTTAACCCCTTAATCTGCTCATATGCTATTCTGAACAAGTATTAGCTTTTCAAAAAAGCTGGCGGTCGTTTAGCCCTATCATTGTATGTATTCTTTCCCACTGCATGCTTCCATTTTGAACCTCAAGAGCTTGTACATGTAGATTTATTCTAAGCTCTGATTATTAACATCTGAACTGTGATTTGTTACTATTTAGCACATGCTTCCAGCGAGGATGTTGCTTAATCTTTTGAAAGCACCTGGCTTATGCATGGTATGTTATGGTAATGTATCTAGCATGCGACACATTTATGGAAAATCATTTGGCAATACTAGACAGCACATTTTTCTTAAAACTGATGCCAGAAAATCAAGGTCACAGTAATCGCTTAACTGTATATGTACAGACTCCGTGAACCCAAGATGTGTTCACAAACCAAATTTGGGACTCCTAGGATTTATGCTCGTGACACAATTTTTCTAGATCTGATGGCAGTGGTAAAGATTTGTGACGCTCCATGACCCTAAATGCATTAAGACACGAATTTTTGCATTCCTACCTTTAATAATATAGGAGATATACTCCGGATAATGCATTAAGACACGAATTTTGGCATTCCTACCTTAAATAATATAGGAGATATACTCCGGATATGATATGAACACTCAAACACTTAGGACACTAAGGACAGGCAGTTTGTTTTTTGATTACTATATGCCTCCCTTTGGGGGCATAAAACCTGTTTGTCATGGCCGTCATAAGACGTGCCTGAATTAATAGTAATCTATGTGATCAGATGTGGATGGCAATCATATAAGTACGTTTACTGATGTGAAGTTCGCTCGCACTCTTTGCTAATCAAGGACGTTTTGACTTTGGGACGTTTAACTTCAGCAGCTTTTTTGAAAAGCTAATACTTATTGCGTTTATATAAGCGGCAGGGCAAATTGACGCCTTCTTTGTGAAATTAAATTCGCAAACGAGCTTGCCGCACGCTATAGGTAGCCCTACAGATTTCACGGACAGATTACTTCGCGCTGTAGGTCAACCCAGGATATTTGGTACCCCACTGGTTGTTCGGCGGAGAATAAGATATAGCCTGAGCAAGGCATAAAGGTTTAGTCAAAACCTGAATTTGATGTATGTTTTGATTGAAGTTTATATAAGAGGCCGGCCATGGCCGACTGCAATAATAACAAGAATAATAATTACAAGTATTAGCTTGTCAAAAAAGCTGGCAGTCGTTTAGCCCCATCATTGAATGTAATCTTGCCCACTGTATGCTTCCATTTTGAACTTCTAGAGCTTGTACATGTAGATTTATTCTAAGCTCTGGTTATTAACATCTGAACTGTGATTTGTTACCATTTGACACATGCTTCCAGCGAGGATGTTGCTTGATCTTTTGAAAGTACCCGGCTTATGCATGGTATGTTATTGTAATTAATCTAGCATGCGACACATTTATGGAAAATCATTTGACAACACTAGACAGCACATTTTTCTTAAAACCGATGCCAGAAAATCAAGGTCACAGTGGTCGCTTAACTGTATATGTACAGACTCCGTGACTCCAAGATGTGTTCACAAACCAAATTTGGGATTACTAGGATTTATGCTAGTGACACGATTTTTCTAGATCTAATGGCAGTGGTAAAGGTGCGTGACGCTCCATGACCCTAAATGCATTAAGACACGAATTTTGGCATTCCTACCTAAAATAATATAGGAGATATACTCCGGATATGATATGAACGCTCAAACACTTAGGACACTAAGGACAGGCAGTTTGATTACTATATGCATCCCTTTGGGGGCATAAAACCTGTTTGTCATGACCGTCGTAAGACAATGCCTGAATATATAGTAATTCTATGTGATCAGATCTGGATGACAATCATATAAGTACGTTTACTGATGTGAAGCTCGCTCGCACTCTTTGCCAATCAAGGACCTTTTGACTTTGGGACGTTTTAATTTCGCCAGCTTTTTTTTTAAAAGCCAATACTTATTGCGTTTATATAAGCGACAGGGCACATTGACGCCTTCTTCGTGAAAATTAAATTTGCAAACGAGCTTGTCTCGCGCTATAGGTAGCCCTACAGATTTCACGGACAGTTTACTTCGCGCTGTAGGTCAACCCACGATATTTGGTACCCCACTCGTTGTTCGGCAGCGAATAAAATATAGCCTGAGCACGGCATAAAGGTTTGGTCAAAATCTGAATTTGATGTATGTTTTGATTGAAGTTTATATAAGCAGCCGGCCATGGCCGACCGCAATCACCACCACTACTACTACTACTACTACTACTACTACTACTACTACTACTAATAATAATAATAATAATACTAATGATGATGATAATAATAATAATAATAATAATAATAATAATAATAATAATAATAATAATAATAATAATAATAATAAAATAATAATAATAATAATAATAATATAATAATAATAAAGTGGGATTAAGAAAAATAAACTGGATTTCAGTAAACCTGGGGCCTATCATTAATGATATAATAACAAAAAAGAAAAAGAAAATATATTAGATGTGCAAGTGAAGACCAAACTAGCGACAGCCAGCATTTTAATACGTAACGTAATAGCTCAGTGTGTCACTATCTGATATTACTTGTTGCATCATGGGGCACAAAATAAAAGTCAACCTTCATGTCTTTCATAGGGTCACACGGATTTTTTCCAAACACTTCTTGAAAACAGTTATTCTCTGGCAGTTAAGCTAGATCTATGGTTTATCTTACACATTTGTAAGACTTTTCTCGGGTCAATGGGTTTTCCTAAACTTTGTTCTGTGGTGAGGTACTATATAGATTGAGGACTTAGGCTATTTACAGATGTCCAAAAATGAAAAATAAAAAAATCTGTTTTTCTCTTGTGTGCTCCAGTCATTAACTATAAACATAAAAAAAAAAAAAACAAAAAACAAAAAAAAAAACAAAACAAAAAAAACAACAACTATTTTTGTTTTTTTCATTTCTTTTTTTTTGCATCACTTGGCATAATAATACAGGAAGTCTTCGAAATAAAACTAACATTTTTGACATGTTTAATTTAGAATGCCAAGGTTCCAAGATTTTTATGGAATTTAAACTCTTTTCAAATGTATCTCCGAGATACAAAATCTGTTTAAGCTTTTTAAGTGGCAGTGAAATGTATATTAATTACATTGGGTATAGTAATTGAATGTAATTTTAAAATTACTTTGCTCAAAAGCCATACAATTGTAAGTGTAATTTAATTGAACAAATTCCAATGTAATGGTAAATAATTAATTGCTTTTCAAAGTAATTGACCCCAAGTCAGGCATTTATCACTTGTGTACGACAATAGCTACTGTCGTGCCAACCAAGAGTGACAGTGACGTCATGTTTTAATTACAAAGTTATTAGGGACTTAGAATCGATAGATCACTTGTGTATTAATCCTATCCACAGGATAGGATTAATACACAAGTGATCTCTCGAATCGCGTTAGCTCAAGTGGGGTGTACAATTAAAGTTTAAGTTAACAATTGTAAGCAAAATATTACATCATTGTCACTCTTGTTTGGCACGACAGTATGTTGTGTTGATATGAGTGGTGTCCGGAAAACTGCAGAACACCCATTCAAACTAATTTTATATGAAAAATGATAGTAAAAGCTTTACACCCCCATCCTCCCACCCCCACAATCGGAAAAATTAGGCTCTATTCGAGAATCAAGTCTCGGATGTATGTAAGGCGTTGCCACGACTATGTATGAAAAAGCTGCATTTTATTGGCTGGAACTGGCGTAAGGGAAAATAGTACTGTAGCATGTGGGTTCAAGCCTAGCTATTAAAATCCATTATTCTGATTACCCGAAACGAATAAATGAACATTATGTTATTTATGTTTTATTGAAAACCCCTAAATAGCAGTGTCTATTGTGAAATGTTGTAACCGGTTGTCTCGCTGCAATCACACCTTTTTATTGTGTTGGCATGGTCTCTGTGACGGCAGCGTCACATTATCAAACTTGAAGCCTCGATGTACATCCGAAGTCTGATTCCACTAAATTGGCAGAGGCAGTTCCAATTGGTTGTACCCCGTGTTGTGGTGTGGATAGGATCGATGAGCTGGAGAAAACATACACGTCTCTTGTTGTTTTTATCCATAACCTCCAGCTTATTTAACTCTTAAAGCGCCAAGAAAAAAAAATGCATCTGAAAATGTCGTCTGCTGAAGTCGTCTGCTGCAAATAATTGCCTAACATAACTGACGAATTAAATATAGAAGCAAACAGTGTGGACCCAGAACAGACTGCTCTGGGTCTACACTGGTTGACATAGAGGCTTCTTAAACATTTCAGCAGACGAGAAAAGTAGACGACTTTTGTTGAGATTGGCGCATTAAGGGTTAAAATATTTTTTACAGAGGAGGAAGAAGGGAAGATACTTCATTTATTCGTTAAAAGAGACACAACCTTTGCTAGCCAGGTATGTTGTACACTCTCTCTCTCTCTCTCTCTCTCTCTCTCTCTCTCTCTCTCTCTCTCTAACCAATATTGCAATTATGTGTAATGCTGTTAGATTCTGTTTATCATATGAAATTAAGATTACTTTGACATCTCATTTCTGCCGTAAACAAGTTAAAGTTTGTCATTATTTACGCAACGTTGATATGGACGTTATTTCATAACGTAACCAAAAACTGTAAACCGACGTAGGGGATAACTGTTTTCAAAATTGTTATTTGGGGAGGCATATCGCCGGATATACGGTCGAAAATTCAAAATCGGAAATGTGATTTCCGAACGTATATATCTCCCCAAATGAAAGTTTTGAATGATTATGGTTATACCGGTTCTAATGCGCTAATAACATTTTTCTTTAAAAAACCAGTGAACATGTAGTATGATACGCTCACGCCTGCATATAACCGCTTGCCAGCTGCCATGATAAAACCACTTGTCAGCCATTGAAAAAGTCACAGGATATCCTGTCGCAAATTTATGACGTTATCCAACAAAAGTTTACATTTGCAAGTGCATTAGAATATTGGTTTATCGATTTTATCACATGACGTCGCGTCTGAAAGTGAAATAACGCCATGTAATAAAATCGAAAAAACCACTATAGGGATCAAACATGCTTTCCTATGCATTATTATCTGCTGGACCCCGAGGGCGGTGTTGAAACCCGAGCCTGATAGGTGAGGGTTTTAACGACCCCGAGGGGTCTAGCAGATGTTAGTGTATCAGAAAACCATGTTTGATATATTACTGCATAAAGTCATTTTGTCACTTGAAAACTTTGGAAAAACGCTTCGAAAAATTCATTTTTGTATTACTATAATGGCGCGCAAAAGCATTAAGGATTCTTAGGTTTTGAAAAAGCCTGTTCCAGAGCAAAGACTTACGTCATCCTAACGTCCCTTAATTACGTTCATTTCTATGCAAGTTACTGTTGATGACGTCATTTTTTGTGACTAAATGTAAAGTACACACTACACAAGCCGTGCATCAACAGCACGTGAATTGCCTGATTAATACATGGGGTTTTGCCGGTTAAAAGATGGCTGTAAATAGCGTGCGACACGGCTTTTTATGCAATGATAGTGGTTTATAGATTTTCGGGAAACGTTATGACGTCCATAATAATGTTGCGTACATAATGACAAAATTATAACGTTTTACGCCATAAATGAGCTTTCATAGCAATCTTAATGTCATGTGATAAATAGAATCTAACAATCGTGCTCTTGTATTATCGAATTTATTAAACGAGGTGCAAGCCTCGCATTTTATCTCTTTTCCTCAACTCGTTTAATAAATTCAATAAAACATAAAAACTAATGTAAGATCCTCTTTTAATTACATGGCGTTATTTCAATCCCAGACGCGACATCATAAGACCACTATGCTGCGTATGTTGATATGCACACCAAACCTTCAAACTATGCACTGTTACTACACGTATTGAAACATTGAATAAGTATTTCATTTTTTTATTTCTAGTATTTCATTTTGCGTTGTCAGTATCCACAAGCACCTTAACAATTACATATCAGAAAACAACCTTCTTACACCTTTTCAGTCTGGCTTTATTCAAGGTGACTCTACAACCTTCCAACTTTTACACACATACCATTCATTCCTAGAAGCAGTAGATAGTGGTAAAAAAGTACGAGTTGTATTTTGCGATATCAGCAAGGCCTTTGACAGAGTCTGGCACAGGGGGCTATTACATAAACTAGCTGGTATGGGTTTATCTGAGGGGCTTCTCCGCTGGTTTAAAAGCTATCTTTCACATCGACGACAGCGTGTCGTACTAAATGGGGTAGAATCCAATTTGGCAGACGTTCTCGCAGGAGTTCCAGAATGCTTTATACTTGGTCCCTTACTCTTCCTAATCTATATCAATGATATTGTGAATTATATTCGCTCATCTATACGTCTATTTGATGATGACATTACTATCTACATAATTATTGATAATCCACAAACTGCAGCCTCATTTTAAATACAGACCTAGAAACAATTAGTGGGTGGTCACATGATTGGCTCGTAGATTTCAATCCAACAAAAACTTCTACTCTTCTAATATCTCGAAGACAGCATCCAGTCTTCCACCCCTCTTTGGAAATGAATAACGTTGTCCTTAACGAAACTACTAGCCATAAACATTTAGGGTTTACCATATCCAATTCATGTTCCTGGATAGAGCTCATAAATAATATTGCAGAAACAGCTTGGTCAAGATTAAATTTAATGAGATTACTCAAGTTTAAAATCAATCGAAAAGCACTCGAAAAAACTGTACATTGCATTTATTCGTCCCCTACTTGAGTATAGTAACTCGGTATGGTATAACAGACAGCTTGACGATATTCATTACGAAGCTGCCAGAATTATAACAGGAGGCACGAAACTCTGTAGCCATGATAAACTTCTTTCTGATCTGGGGTGGGACTCTCTGCAAAAACGTCGCACAAAACATTAATTGGTAATATTTAACAAATTCCTCAATAATCTAACTCCTCCTTACCTGCAGGATTTTGTGCCACCACTTGTTCAAGAGGCTAATCTCTACAGACTCAGAAATTCTAACGATATCCGCAGAATTCACGCTAACACCAACTTGTATTATAACTCTTTTTATCCCTCCACAGTATGTGACTAGAATAACCTACAACAAGAAATTAAAGAGTCCAGCTCAGTTGCATCCTTTAAATACCAACTCAACAAAGACACACAGAGGCGAGCACCACCCAAATTCTTTTCTGCTGGGTCAAGGCTAGGTCAAATACTTCATGCAAGAATACCAATGGCATGTAGCTAGCTCAATTCTTGTCTTTATCGAAAATATATAGTTCCCAGTCCTTCCTGTGCCTGTGGGGGGGGGGGGGGTTGAAAGTGCTTACCACTTTTTCTTCATATGCCCAAATTACAATGTAACATGTATGAGAAAGATACTTAGAAGCCCTTCTTAGAAATCATACAACTCATGAATTCCTTTTTGGCAAGGATACATCAACTGAGGAAGAAATGAAGCTCTATTCCTTAAAGTACAGGACTTCATAATAAAGTCTAAAAGATTTGTTCATTGAGTTGATGCTTATTGGCATACTGCATTGCTATCCACTTCCCTTCTATATAACATGATAAGATATCCTCTATTTACGGTAAAACAATCCAAAGACTCATCTTGCTAGAAGTAGATAAATACACATGATAGGTTCTCAGTCAACAGCTCTCTCTGTCTCTGTCTCTGTCTCTCTCTCTCTCTCTCTCTCTCTCACTCTGTTTCCCCTATAATGAAATACGCATGTATCACTTTATAACTTTCTTAGTGAGAGTTTCTTTGACGCTTTACAAGCTATTCACACATATTGTATAAATCATACCTGAAACAGGAAATGACTCTCATATAAGCTTTTAGCTTACTGTCAAATCCTGTATCCATTGACAATGTATATATTGCATGAATGTAGAATATTTTAATGAAATATTGTTTAAACTAAAATCAAATAATCTGGAGTTTATATCATTTTGTGTCAATACTATGTGATTGGCTTAAAATGAAACATCTATTTCATTTTGTGCTGATAGAAAGCATACTTTTATTTCATTTTTGTAGATGGCATGAGATGTGTTCTAAATGATAAACATTTGGTTTTATGCCATGATAGATGACATAATTATTCAATTGTGTTTTGAAGCTAATGTGGTTACATGTATCTGCACCTTAGACGAACTACGATGACTGTTCGTCAAACGATTATTCATATTTATTGCAAAACAAAATGCTTAGTTACCTAGGCTGATACTACTCGTGGTATCAACCCCATAACAGCCGGCTCATGTGAACCCATATCTGCCCTCATTTGGACCCATATCTGCCCTCATGTGAACCCATATCTGCCCTCCTGCACATGTATCCACCCTCACATGCACCATCAGCGTCATTAATGGCGGCATTCACGTCGCCGCATCGTTAAGACCCGCACATAAACATGTAATAAAAAAGTTTAAAATGTGGCCGCTGCCACGTTAGCATGCATAATGGCCAGGTTTCTCCATATTTGCCTTTGTGTCCATTTTCCAATATGCCTGGTATCCTGGCGGTGTCCATGTATTAATCTCTAAATTTTGCTCTTAAACGTTCATAGTCTTATATGATAGCATTAGAACAAAAATGTCAATAAAGGGCTAAAACTTTCCGACTCCAAGAAAAGAAAAAGCATTGGTCCTTTCAATTTTGAAACTTATTCTATGAGATTTCAAGATTCTATCTCTAAATGTACTTGAAAGAGTGAAGAAAGCTAGCTTCTTGATACATTGTTTCATTTTGCGTTGGTATGCACCATATCGACTCAAAATGAAATATAAAAAAAAATTAGGCCTACATCTTTACTTCATCTTGCGTCGACAACGCAAAACGAAGTAAAAATCAAAATGAAAAAAAAATTACATTATTTCAAAACGTGTTGTAACAGTGCACTTATGACTTATTTCATACCAATGCACCAGTTAGTTTATATTTGATCGTTTTGATAAAAAGACAAAGCAATTTTGAAATTTATCATCATTATTATTTTAATAATATTCTACCAGAATGTATTCCATACTTGGTATGGTGATTAATTAAGGTCTCACAGAACAACAAGACACCAATTACACTTTACCTAGGCATTAAAGCTGCATAGTCTGTAACTTTTGATCTTCTAATTTTAAAAATAATGATTTTATTTTTCAAGAACACAGTAAAAATACTCAAATTCAGGTAAAAATTTTACCATTTTCGTAAATCTTAACAAGGTATCACTATCAAAACAACTGCATTTATGTTAAAATTCAACGGTCTAGAATTATTGGAGGGACGCAAATAATTACCAACAAGAGAAAAACACACCTATTTGATGAGATAATTCACCTTTCCATGCAGTTTTCAGCTGTACTGAACATTTTTAATGTGAAAACATAGCTTAATTCTACTTTTACAAATGATTTAAAAAGAAAATAATTTTTTTCGAAAAATGTTCATAGTTACAGAGTATGCAGCTTTAAAGCTGCATAATCTGTAACTATGAACATTTTTTGAAAAAAAAAATTTTCTTTTTAAATCATTTGTAAAAGTAGAATTAAGTTATGTTGTCACAATAAATCTATTTTCTACAGCTGAAAACTGCATGGAAAAGTGAACTATCTTATAAAAACAGGTGTTTTTCTCTTGTTTGTAATTATTTACGTCCCTCCAATTATTCTAGACAGTTAATTTTTAACATAAATGCTGTTGTTTTGGCACTAATAATTTGTTAATTATTGCGAAAAAGGTAAAATGTATACCTGAATTTTAGTATTTTTACTGTGTTCTTGAAAAATAGAAACATTATTTCTAAAATGAAAAGATCAAAAGTTACAGACTATGCAGCTTTAAAGAATGAGTCAATCATAAATGCCTGACTTAGTTCTATTTTGCCATATATACAGCCGTATATGAATTCTACGCTAAATTGCAGATTTCATAATTTGCACATTTCATGCGATTGTAAATCATTAATTACAAAACAGTAATAAAACAATAGTTTTCTATTTTTATCATACAATTGCGGGCCTTTTTCGGCCCACCTCTGAAACGCCATTCAGAAACACCATTTTGAATGGCGTTTCGAGGGTGGGCCGATTGTTGCCAACTTTAGCATGGTTACTGGGATGCAACATTTCAGGAATTACCATATGTAGATGGCAGAACACACAGAGCGTCCAATCCACTAAATCCGGACACACAAGCAGATTCAGAGAGTCATTCATCTCATGCACTATTGGGTGGCGACTTTGAGACCAGCCACAGTATTTTCCAACCGGAAGTTGACGATGCGGCGGAAGACGCGCAGCCTGTCCAAGATGGCGGGGCTAGAGGTCAGACAGGAAGTGCAGCCAGTGGAGCCGGATATAGCGCGCAGTATCCATATGCTCAGACATCAAGCGATGGACAGTCGGCATCTGACTCGGAAACGGTCGGTTCAAGGCCGGAATCGCAAACCTCATCAAGCACCAGTGGTTCTGAAACGCTGACAACAAGACGGCGCGTGCAGACATATGGGTCGACATCTGGCTCCAGTGCCAATTCTCAGGGAAATGCCCAAAGGCGAGTTGTCGCGTATGGTGGCGACGGCAGTAGTTCGTACGATACTGGGCATCAAACCCAAACACAGAGCAGATTTGTAGCATATGGAAGTGGAGGAACGGACTCTCAGAGACCTGGATATCAGACACAGTCACAGGGTCGCGTAGTTGCATATGGCGGAAGTGGGTCTAGTGGTGGCCAAGAACAGAGTTCGCAAACTCACTCACAGAGAGTGATAGCTTATGGTGGAGGTGGTACCACTAATGAAGGACATACTTCTCAGACAAACTCACAGAGGGTTGTAGCTTACGGAGGTGGTAGTGCCCCTCGCCAAGGCCTGGATTCTCATACACACTCACAGAGGGTAGTAGCGTATGGAAGTAGCAATCCTAGCAATCAAGGTCAAGGCTCTCAAACCCACTCACAGCAAGTTGTTGCATATAGCGGAGGAACAGGCGGTTCGGATACATCCTACCAGCCTAGCGGCTCGAGTACATCCTACCAGCTTAGCGGCTCAGGTGCATCCTACCAGCCTAGCGGCTCAGGTACATCTTACCAGCCTAGCGGCTCAGGTGCAGCCTACCAACCTAGCGGCTCGGGTACATCCTACCAGCCTAGAGGTTCAAGTACATTTTATCAGCCTACAGGCTCAAGAACTCGAACATCTACAGGAAGGGGAAACTATTACAGAACCTATCCTAATTCAAGACCTCGTGGAACCGCAGGTAGGTCGAGGCAGTATGTGGACACATCAGGGAGGATTGTTTATACCGGAGGATCCTCTAGTACGAGTGGATCAGGGCAGCCAGGCAGCAATGGAATCAGTTATCAAAATGGCAGATATTATGACGCGGCTGGTCATGAAGTGGATCAATATGGCAGGCACCTTGGTGGCAGCGGCGGCTTGGTAGGGTCTACTAGCAATGGAGAGGCTTGCTGTGATGATAGCACGTCTCAAGGACTACCATCTACATACAACCCTATTATTTCACAGATATCCGACGATCCGGTAAGTTTATGTTTTCTTCAAACAAGCATCCAGATAAGAGGGGATCTTTCCATTTTTTTCGTATACCTCCACAGGTTTAGATAAACAAATTTTTGGAGCTTAAAATGTAAATATTTCTTATCCATCAGTTTTAACATATGTTTTGGGTGCTCAAATGAACCGTCTCATCGAGGCGGTTCTTTTGAGTACCCACAACATATGTTTTGGTTGAGAAATAAGAAAATTAAATTTTCGTTACGCACTCTTAACTAAAGTCATGTTACCTCAATCAAAATATATGTTGTGGGCATTCAAAGAACCGTAGATGAGACGGCTCTTTTAAGCACCCAAAACATATGTTTAGACTGATAGAATAGAAAATAATTGCAATTTTACGCATACAATTTTTGCTAAACTGAAGTTATGTTCAACGTAGATTAGGAACAACTGCTGTATCTATCAGCAATTCCATATTATCATTTACTACATAGAATGTCTACATTGAAAATAGCTGTCCCGTATCTGTAAATGTTCCTAATCATTTAGGTAAGCATGATGACAAAACCCTGAAGTGGCAAGACGGTCCTAAGAGCATTGAAAACGCCCAGTGTGTCCATTTATAAAATCTTGTACAGTCCAAATATGAATACAGTGTGCATAATTGCGTTTCTGGTGACTTTATTCAAGAGCTCCTTTCCACGGAATTCACAGTTGTCTATTTTTATTTTAGTTTTTGATAGTAAAATTTGTTTGGATGGGTCTTCCAATGTATGACCTTGCTGCATCTTGTTGTTCGAACTGTAAACAGACAGTCCACTATGATACTGATAGTTGTGTTTACCTAGGCACCTGCGTTTTTGTGGACGGTAAAAACGCTTAATAGCTTCAGACTGCAAGGTTCAGTAGCAAAACATTTGATTGGACTGGCTGTTAGTATACTTCATAATCACGTTTTCTCTTATATCATTATAAAAGGTCATGCTTGTCAAAGAATTTTATCTTTGGTTTCCCACCAGGATTAGTTAAAAGGCTAAAAATGACTAAATTGAATTTACGCCGAAACGTGTGTTCCCAGGTAGGCAAAACTGTTGGATATGAGCTGTTGTGTCAGATCCCATATACCAGCCCTTCAATTACGATAGTCGATCTTCAGACCACATAATCGCCATAACCCCTGATAACACAACCATTGTGCTGCAGTTGACCCATTCCTTAAGTTATCACACTGTACAGTTCTTTTGCGTCTTTTTTTGCCCGCTGCGGCATACTTATTTTTTTAATTTTCATAACTTCTCAATAAAAAGGCACATCAACTCACTTTCTACCTTGCGTTGCTCCCCACAGCAGTCATAACCTGGCATTATTAAAAAAAAGATGTCAGAGGAGTGTATATTTTCTCTTACCCACTATTTTCTCTATAGTAGAAATACACTCACCCCAACCCAATGTATCTGGAAACCATAAAGTACCTTTCCACAATCAGTCCTAGCCTGATACTCAGTATCAATCTGTAGTTCAACATTGCCTAATATTAAAAATTGATTGAAAACATATTGATAACCAATTAACTTTTATGCAAAATCTCGTTGAAAACAGGACACTTTAATGCTTGTATAAATCAGCTGACAGCTACAGCCAAGGCAGTGACCTTCACCTGAAGCAGAGCTATATGATATGGGCCACGTCGCGAGAAAACCTGTCTTCGGGGTTTCCGACAAAGCGAGTTTCAAAACAGTCACCTCAGCTACAGAGACTAGCTAGAAAATTGAAATTTCACCTGCAGCAAGTTTACATATGATACTTTCTTAAAGGAGAATAACAAAGGCGCTGATCAGACTGCGCGGATGCGCAGGCTGGTCTGCGCCTGTGTTGTTCAGAAACGCCCGAAGACAGGTTTTCTCGCGACGAGGCCCATATGAAGACATGGTTTCGTTTGTACTTCCAACGTTTAGAAATACACAACCTACAAGCGTTTTGTTCGTATATCATAGTTTTAATCGTGTAATATGACCTTTTTGACTCATGTACCAGAATATCTCACAAATTGGCCATTCCCGAAAAAGCAAGTGAGTACGATCAAGAAATATCACAATTGCACACTGCATGCCAACCCATGGCACCGTGAGGAAGAGAACACATTACACAAGACCTCATGAAGACAATTAAAGTAAAGCAGGCATCTCTCTCTTCCCCATTTAGATGATTGCGAAACTAGAAATGACACTAAGTACTGCATATCAAAACAAGGCACAAACACAGGACCCCAGGCCCAATGTCATCTATATGATTATTTGTAAATAAATTAGCCAGTCTATGGAATGTTGTCACTTGTCGCATATGTGTAAAGTCGTTCTTAACCATTTCCTTCATTATTTATGCTAAGCTACACCTACTAAAAATAATCATAAATAAACTTTCCTGTCAGGTCCACTAGTATAGAATCATATCTGTTCATATTTCTATAAGCAAACAGAGTAGACCATGGTCAGGCAGCCCTTAATCAGATCTGGGTCTGCTCTGTTTGCAAAAGAGTTAAAAGGCGTCTCTATGAGGTAAAGGGTAAAACATGCATGCACAACCATGCGCAGATCCAGAGGGGGGGCAGGGGGTCATGACCCCCAACTTGGAAAATCACAAATTATAGGGTTCCTTAGCAATACTGATCCGGATCCCATTAAAAATCACAAAGCTACCAATCCAGCATTCAAGATTGGGCCATCATCCACACGCAAGCGAAATGCCATTAAAATGCCAATGGGAACAAAAATAAACAATGCACAACAACAGAACCACCACCTTAGAATGGACAGCAGCCTAAGCCACTGGGGGCTAAATTGCATTTTATTGGTACCAATCGGTAACTGTCCCCTGATGTCCTAATTGGTTTTACACATTTCCTTCTGGCATCATATACTAATTAGCATACTTTCAATACAGGTCGTGCATACTATTTTCAGCTGATTTATTTAATTGTGTCAGCACACAAGAATACCTCATTTATTGCGTCTATAGCTGGTATGGAACCAGAGCAAGTCTAAGGCTGTTTATTTGACTTGGTCCTTCAAAATAGCCACTTATGCCTGCTTAAAGATAAGCATTACACATCTGGCCCAAATAATAATGAGTTTCCAGAAAATACAATAGCATCATTGTGTGTCAATGTCGGCCCAATGTCATCTATATGATTATTTGTAAATAAATCAGCCAGTCTATGGAATGTTGGCACTTGTCGCATATGTGTAAAGTTGTTCTTAACCATTTTCTTCATTATTCATGCTAAGCTACACCTACTGTAAATAATCATAAATAAACTTTCTTGTCGGGTCCACTAGTGTAGGATCATATCCGTTCGTATTTCTATAAGCAAACAGAGTAGACCATGGTCAGGCAGCCCTTATTCAGATCTGGGTCTGCTCTGTTTGCAAAAGAGTTAAAAGGCGTCTCTATGAGGTAAAGGGTAAAACACGCATGCACAACCATGCGCAGATCCAGAGGGGGGGGGGGGCAGGGGGTCCAGACGCCCAACTTGGAAAATCACAAATTATAGGGTTCCTTAGCAATACTGATCCGGATCCCATTAAAAATCACAAAGCTACCAATCCAGCATTCAAGGTAGGGCCATCATCCACACGCAAGCGAAATGCCATTAAAATGCCAGTGGGAACAACAATAAACAATGCACAACAACAGAACCACCGCCTTAGAATGGACAGCAGCCTAAGCCACTGGGGGCTAAATTGCATTTTATTGGTACCATTCGGTAACTGTCCCCTGATGTCCTAATTGGTTTTACACATTTCCTTCTGGCATCATATACTAATTAGCATACTTTCAATACAGGTCGTGCATACTATTTTCAGCTGATTTATTTAATTGTGTCAGCACACAAGAATACCTCATTTATTGCGTCTATAGCTGGTATGGAACCAGAGCAAGTCTAAGGCTGTTTATATGACTTGGTCCTTCAAAATAGCTACTTATGTCCGCTTAAATATAAGCATTACACATCTGGCCCAAATAATGAGTTTCCAGAAAAAACAATAGCATCATTGTGTATCAATGTCGGCCCAATGTCATTTCTATGATTATTTGTAAATAAATCAGCCGGTCTAATGAATGTTGGCACTTGTCGCATATGTGTACATTTCCTTCATTATTCATGCTAAGCTACACCTACTGTAAATAATCATAAATAAACTTTCTTGTCAGGGGCACTACTGTAGAATCATATCTGTTCATATTTCTATAAGCAAACAGAGTAGACCCTGGTCAGGCAGCCCTTATTCAGATCTGGGTCTGCTCTGTTTGCAAAAGAGTTAAAAGGCGTCTCTATGAGGTAAAGGGTAAAATGCGCATGCATAACCATGCGCAGATCCAGAGGGGGACAGGGGGTCCGGACCCCCAACTTAGAAAATCACAAAATATAGGGTTCCTTAGCAATACTGGTCCAGATCCCATTAAAAATCACGAAGCTACCAAGCAAGCATTCAACGTAGGGCCATCATCGACACGCCAGCGAAACGCCATTAAAATGGTGTTTTGCTGGCGGGCCGATGATGGTCCGCTACTGTGGTATTTTGATCCTTCCTCCCCTCATCAAACTAAAAAAAAACGTTGTCATAGTTGGACGTCCTCTGACAAAACTTTCTGGATCCGCACATGACAACTATATAACTAGAGATATTTTGATAGAGTCTAAATTTTTGGCTTGAGTCTTCATCTATGTCCCCTCTTTGTGTGTTCCACGAAGGTCCTTCTGAGCCTTTGCTGGTCGCATATGCGATATTTTTTCTGCTGTAGAACTGTCCAGAGACGAATGTTCGTGTCAGGATTAATGGCCTTACATGTACCGACGCCTTACACCAGCTAGGCCATTTTGTCTGCTATAACTACGAACGGGTATCTACAGAATGCTGTGAAAAATGTCTCCAAATAAAGAGACCATCACAAAAAGGTAATTAGCTTGTGAAGATCATCTTCGCAAGCCAAGGGTACTAAGTCCACTAGGGAAGCAGATTCAAACAAGTCTTAGACTTATTTCTGTATCCCTTTCAAATGTATTGTATTGTATATATTATGTATTTTTTGTATCTCGATGTACTTTATATTTGAATAAAATATTGTTTACACTAAGTCCACTTCGTTCCTTACGCACGTAAGGAAAGAAGTGGACTTAGTACCCTTGGCTTGCGAAGATGAGGGAAGACTAGCATTATAATATTTACTCGTAATTTCAGTACTATTAATAGACGTCGTGGGGCTCATAGTATCTAGACTTATTTGTCAAAATGTCTATTGGTCATGGGTCTAGTACAAAAGTCATATTTCTTTTTGGTCCCGTGCGTAGTATCATATGTAATATTTATACCATGGGTTGTCCGCCTGTACGTGGAGATAATCCACGAGCTTTAGCGAGTGGATTATCTTACGTTCAGGTGGACAAACATGGTATAACTATTTTATACCACCTACATCAGTGTAGACCTTGCACATCAAGTGATATTTCATGCTTAAGTTGGTAAAGGTGGAATAAGTTGTCCATATGGTTATTGGTTGTAGGGCATATGGTATCCACACAAAGCCATATTTTTCCATTTGCTATTGACTAATACATATGTACAGCTGACTTTTGCACATAACCTTCAAATACATATCATATATTCCAGACAATACTTGGACATTAGGTGGCCAGCGAATGCTCTTTTCTTTCATGGCTTTCATAAAATATTTTACTGACCGTTCCAAGGCGGTACTTCTTTTGTGGATCTTTTATGTTTTTTTTCTGTCTTGTGTTTGCTATGCCTTTGTGCACGTCTGTTTGTATGTGCTTTGTGGTCACCTGCTGGGAAAGGACTGCCCTCTTGGCTCGAGATCGCTTGTGGTATCTCACTGTGAGTTTGTCACTTTCCCATTGGTATCCTGGGTCAGGTGTGGTACTTGATTGTATCAATTCCTGATCTTTGCACCCTTACTTATTTTCAGTCCACAAAGACAATTTTAAATTGCTCTTTTAAGTTTGTTCTTTTTTGCATATTTTATTTATTTTTCAATGTCAATTACACCAACGGCTAAAAACCTGTTCATGTATCAACTCAATTAAACATAGACAGTACTTTTGGGTATTTTGATGAACATATCTTTGATTAAGAAAGTGGCAGACGTAACAGGCCTTCAGGCCAGGTATTTTAGACTTAGATTGTTTAGATTGTTCTATAACAATTTCTGAGATAAATGTATGATTCTTTATTACTTCCCCATTGCCCAAAATACAGTAAATAAGACATTTAGTGATTTTTTTACTGAGGTAGTGTATGCTTTTTATATGTCTACTATTGCTCTATTTTCTGGTCTGATACCAGTCTATAATGGCAGACGCTATACTTTGATGAAATTACTTGGTGGTATAACTTTTCTTTTAGGTTGCGAGTATGGTGATAGGTCTTACCAGTGTAGAAATATCCAACCATTTGATTGTTATGTTGAAAGAAATCGCCAGATCTGCTGTGAAAGATGTGAAGAGTTAAGACAACAAATGCAAGCCAACGGTAAGAACTTGTCTCATCTTACCCATTTAATTTCCCCCCGCTAATGACAACTTTTGTTGTCTGTGAATTACAGTTGGCAACAATTAAAGAACACAACGTAACCTCTGTCCAGATCTGGTTCCAAAATCTTTGGCGTGCTGATGGCATTCATGAAGTTTTTCTTTGAAAAAAAAGTTTTAAAAAGTCTACAGAACAATTTGTAAGCTTACCTAGCACGCAGAGTTTGTTACACACTGCACCATTTAACATGACACATCTTATCTATACTTGCATTCAAGGTGTAATGACCATGCTTGACCTTTAGGTTATAAACATATTTCATGCTCAACTCAACTAAGCATAACATTTGTGCTGCTTATAATTATTGGCATTTAAAAATTAACAGGAAAGATACTGCGTCTGAGTTTTTAAAGGAAGATAAGAATCAGTTTTATAACCTTGGGTGCCAGTTATTTTCTTGCTGGGCAGAACGTATTGTAGAAGTCTGTGTATAATCACTAGACCATTTGATATAATTGCTGATGTATGTACACTGATTAAATGCATACTATAAATGTGTCTCTATTTCTTAAATTGGAATAAGATGATCAAGAGACACAAGGCAATTGTGACAAAATTCAAGTTTCAAAATATGAAGTCCACAATTCCAGCGTGATTGAAAGCTTAAAATGATTTAGACAAATGCGCATGGCCAGGAATTGACACTATCACAGATCACATACAAACCCATGGTACAACAAGACAGAGACAAAGAACGCAGGTGACCACACAACAGCAAGAATAAAATAAAACATTAGTCCAGATAGGGAAATTTTATTTGCGTAAAATTTTAATTATTTTCGTATCCATTGATTAAAACATGTGTTTTGGGTGCTCAAAAGAACCGTCTCCTTGAGACGGTTCTTTTGAGTACCCAAAACATATGTTTTGGATGAGAAATAAAAGAAAATAATTTTCCAATACGCACTCTTATCTAGAGGCCTGAAAAAAGTAAAACAATCAGAAATAGTAAATGAGTATGATCAGGAAATACCACATTCACAAACCGATAACAACCCCATGGCACCGCAAGGAAGAGCCGCTCAACCACCACGAGACACCAGGAAGACAAATTAAACATAGCAACCAGCTCTCTCTTCCCCATCAAGATGATTGCAATACTAGACTGGACATAAAGTAACGTACAACAAAACATTTAACATTACAGACTCCCACAATGGGAGTAACAATAAACAACAAGTCAACAACAACAGAACCACCGCCTTAGAACGGACAGCAGCCTAAGCCACGGGGGGGGGGGGGGGGGGGCTTAAATGCATTTTACTGTTACCAAACCTTCGCCCTAGATTCTGCTGTTGTTGAAGTACAAGAAATGTTTAGCTCCCTTTTCCAAGCAAGATGATTGCCAAACTAGAAAGGACACTAAATATTGCATCACAAAGCAAGGACCCAACACAAAAATCCCAAACATAAAGGGAGCAACATTAACCAATGGACCACAACAATATATTTGCTACCTTAGAATGGAAAGCAGCCCATCCGATCTGTTATAAATGGTCCTAAAATATGGACAGAATCAACATTCAAGCTTCCAAATTTATAAGTCAATAAGTTTGGTCTGATAGTGTTATTCCAAAATAAAGGATAGTAGAAAAAGAAACGCTAATTCAGCATTTAGGTTTCAAAATATGAGCCCTTACATGAGATTTCCAACAATGTGGTATGTGCGACCAGCAAAGCCTTAGACCAGCTTGCGCATACACGCAGTCTGATCAGAGCCTTTGCTAGTCGCTTGAATATTCTAGGAATGTTAAGCTACTGACCAAACATCTTATGGAGTTTGCAAGCTTAAAAGTAGGCTAAAGGTGGTTGTCTGAATCTACACATGTCAAAATGCCATAGGCCTATTGTTGGAAATCACATGTCATGGCTCAATTATTAGTTCACAAGTCTAGTCTGATATCATACGAGGGTCATTTTTTATGTTCGTAGAATACGGCTGTATCTCCACAAATATAGAATTTACGGTACCTAAAGTATATATATTTTGAAAGATCTAGCTTCTCTCTATCAACTGATATAAATTGTACATCATTAGCGCTTAGTTTGGTCAAGATATATAGCTTTGAATAGGGCATATAAAGGACACTGGTCGAAATCCTTGTCATTTTAACAACGCAGCAAGCAGGAAATTAGACGCTCTTAAGTTCCATTCGCTATGGTGATATAAGCATTTGACAAGCCATTTTTTCTTTTGCACCATCAACATTAATTATTCAAACGCTAATCGTAGACATGTGCAGCAAAACTATAAGCATGATGTTTGCTCTTCTATAACAATTTTAAAACGCCCATCAATATACCAAAATTATCACAGTCAAGTGCTAGTTATTATATCTGTTAAAATTACGATTATGAACGAATTTCAAAATTTCTTCTGTTTTTGCATAGCACATTATATACTCAATCATTCGTCAGCAGTTATATTGATGTATCGATTTAAGCGTGTAACAGGCAACTTCTGGTACTGGCATACCCCCATGTTATAAAAAGTTGGTGGGGTAAATCAACCCCGCGTAGAAAACACAATAACAATCGGATCTGCATAATTTTCTTATTGCAGTAATTTCATCACCTGTTTAGAGGCACAAAAAACAGTTATAGTGTATTTTCTAAATATAGTAACGCTCCATGACGTCATTTATGTGCAAAATAAGGGATTTTAGCACCTCCTAGTCTATTTATTTTGCAGCTCATTTCTAATAAAACAAAAGTATTTACTTTGTTTTGGAATGAAAGTTACCATAACGCTTCCATCTACCATATAAACAAGAAAAAATATAATACTACTTTGCAGCTTACATATTAAGCCACATGCAAAAGTCCGTACCCAACTTCCACCTTTGTCAACTTTTAACAATAAAAGTTTATAATGCCTGCTGTTCAAAAATGCTGAGGTTCTAAACAAATCTTCCACATACAATAATTGATGCGTATATGCTATGATTTTTATATAATATTGTAGCATGTGGTGTCCTTGATCTGTAGCCAAATTTTTAGAAGCTGTGTATGGCTATGTACCTATTTTCATGCATTTGTTACAAACGTTCTGTCAGTGACTAAGTCCATAAATGTGGTATTTCTACCATATTTCTAGTGTGCAATATATAGGTATGTCTTTGTCTCCTAGATGTCATTCAAGTAATGCATTTTGAACAAATTTAGGTTGCATGTATAGGTAAAAGCTCAATCTTCGCAAATATATGCACGATGTATGCATTTTCCTTCGCCGTTTTCATTAAATCTACCTTTCTACGAACATAAAAAATGACCCTCGTAATTACAAAATAAACGACAGTAGAAGTACAATTATTTCACCATTCAAGTTTCAAAAAATGCTTGTCTATAATTTAGGTCTGATAGAAATGGTATATAATGACGGAAAGTTAGAAGCACAATAGTGACAACATTCAAGCAAAATATCTAATCCTTGATACTGGTCTGATAGAAACTGTCTAAACTGATCAAAAGTAGAGGCTTCCTTATTTCAACAATCAATTTCAAACTGTGCTATTACATATTTTAGTCTATCAGAAATGCTTCAAGATGACTGAGAGTAGATGCACAGTTGTTTAACAAACAAGTGTAATAAAATGCTTATCCATAATTCTGGCTAATAGACGGTCTAAAATGACTTGTGGTAGAAGCACAAAAAGTCACTTATGGATAACGTTAGGGCCAGCTTTACACCCTACTTGTATTTCCAGCCTTACAGAACAGTGACAAAACTATTGAAATTACATGCACAGTTAATTCAAAATTCAAGTTGCAAAAGAGGATAGTTCCTATATCCAGTCTTACGACTAGAAAGTTTCAAAATGATTGACAGTAGAAGTACAGTTGTTTCAAGATTCAAGTTTCAAATTATGCTAGTCAATGATTCCATGCTTGATAAATGTCATAGTAGAAGCATAATAGACAATATTCTAGTTATTTACACGTTAGTACATTATTCTGTCCTGATAGATATGTTCTAAAACATAAACGGTAGAGGCACTATAATGTGTACATAAAACTTTCAAAATATGCTTGTCCATAATTCTGGATTTACAAAAAAAGTCCACTGATCGACAGAAGCACAACCTTTTTACATTCAAATTTCAAATAAACTAATCTATAATTCTCGTTTAGTTAAATGAATTACATAAGAAAAACAATTAAGACAATTCACCTATGTTACTGGAAGCAAGTCAAGAAATATCTTACCTTCAAGCTGTCAAAGTAGACACCATGATGTAAACATGTTATACATCTGTTATAGCAAGGCCTGGTTGTGCCTTTGGTGATTTGACCCCACGATGCCAGAGCATTAGACAAAGGCCACACTTGTGCTATTTACCAGAGAACCAGCGGCTTTGCTGTAACACTTGCCCTATGATGGCCAATGAAGAAGAGCCAAGTAAGTTATTTTACAGACTAAAGTAAGTTAACAGAACAGAAAGCAAACAGAGTATAATAAATTACATAGTAAAATAAGTTAACAGAGTATATAGTTAATAAAACAGTTGAAATTCGGCTTAAAAGTTGTTATCAATCATCAGCTTATTCAATTGATGAATCATCATGAAACACTGAAGTATTCAAAACTTTACTTATTTTTTTCTTGAATTTTTTCAATGTTGCCTAAAAATAGAAAAGGATGGCATGAACTAAAATAGCCCTCCAGTAAAATATTTTACTGACCGTTCCAAGGCGGTACTTCTTTTGTGGATCTTTTATGTTTTTGTTCTGTCTTGTGTTTGCTATGTTTTGTGCGCGTCTGTTTATATGTGCTTCGTGGTCACCTGCTGGGAAAGGGCTGACCTCTTGGCTCTCGTTTGTGGTGTCTTCTGTGAGTTTGTCACTTTCCCATTGGTATCCTGGGTCAGGTGTGGTACTTGATTGTATCGATTCCTGATCTTTGCAACCTTACTTACTTTAAATACAAAGACTAGTTTGACACCATTGTAGTAAAGTGCAAAATATAAAGAAACTAATATTAAATAATTGAAATCTAAAGCAAACACAGATACGAAATAAGTGAAAATGCTTTTAAAACCACTTTTATTTAAAGAAAGGTATAGGTATTGTTTCAAGAAAATGACGAATTTGCTAGGCATTCACAGTTAAAAGAAATACACTCACCCTACCTCATATACAATAAAAGAAGCAGAAACATATGTTAAAATTTTATTAATAAATCCAGGCAGCCTATCCAGATCCTGAAAAATCTAATTGGCATGAACATGTTTTTAAAGCTGCATAGTCTGTAACTTTGGATCTTTTAATTTTAGAACTAATGTTTCTATTTTTCAAGAACACAGTGAAAAAACTAAAATTCAGGTATACATTTTACCAATTTCGTAAATCTTAACAAATTATCAGTATCAAAACAACAACATTTATGTTAAAATTAACTGTCTATAATTATTGGAGGGACGCAAATAATTACCAACAAGAGAAAAACACATCTGTTTTATTAGATAATTCACTTTTTTGTGCAGTTTTCAGCTATAGTGAACAGAGTTATTGTGAAAACATAACTTAATTCTACGTTTAAAAATGATTTAAAAAGAAAATAAAAAAAATTCGAAAAATGTTCATAGTTGAAGACTTAGTCTCTTTAATTGAATATACCTTAATGATGTTTATCTTTAGACTGTAGATGGGGAAACCAGAGTCCAGAGCTGTGCTCACCATTTGACCAGAGTGGAAAACTAAAGCTGAACTGTTATATTGCTGAAGTACAAGAGGTTTGCTGTGCAACTTGTAAAAGACTGAGGGCACGTATGAGAGATGAAATTCCAGGTATGTTAAATGATAAAGAATGCGACTTTAACTAGCATAATTATCACTTAATTTGATTTTTTTCACTTGCTGCATATAAGAATCCATCATGATTGTGTGGCTGGAATAGAAAAATCAGTCCAGATGGTCGCTGTTGGCTATCACGAGGCGTGTCAAGTGATGCCAAACGGTGATTGTGAAGGAGAGATTTTACATCCCTTTCCTAACACAAATAATAGATTCCTTTTCTTGCTCAGGTTAAATTTAAATTTCACACTATTATTTTAAAAAAAGATTCCCAGAAGTTCTTGATTATGCTGAGATGATATGATAGGGGTACTTTCGTGACCAAAATTGTTTTTTTTTGCTTATGATTGTCCGGTACTTATCTAAATGTATGGAAATATAATGTTTGCAGCATAAAAATTACAAGAAAGTTTTGTGTTTGCATATAATTCGGGTGTAGAAAAGTTCATTGTTTTAGTAAATAAGTGTGTTATTAATAATTTTTGAACATTTTGTAAATGTCTGATTGCATATATTTTATAAATTGTCTTATTTGTAGTTTGGTCAGTCTGATCACTGATATGAATCACAGAAAAAAAATCTGTATGCTATACATGTATTCAGTCAGGTTGCAATAGAATATAAAATTTAAAGCTCCAGTTTTATACTAAATAGATAAAATCTTTTGACTTGATAAACCTCCACCCCTTGAGAAAGCAGATTCCCCTTTTCTGGAAGTTTCAAAGTAAGGAGTATGAGCTATTTCTCTCTTCTTTGTTATCTTTGTTTTCCTTGCTCTGCTTCTAATGATAATATGAGTTGTTTATCAATATGAAATGCAGATGAGTTAACCATTTGGTGTTTCAACTGTTCCATCAATTATCACAGTACTGATTACAACTTTATACTATATCTGTTTGCATAGTTGTTTGTCATGTACGAAGTAAAAAGGAAGGCAATTATTAGGAGTTGATGCAATCATGTACCACACCTGACCTGAAACACCGTATGGGACAGTGACAAAAAACAACAACAAGAAAACGTAACACACCAGAGAGCCAAGAGGTCATTCATTTCCCAGCAGGTACAGCCAAGCAAGACTGCATAACAAAGACAAACATGAAACATTCACAAAAGAAGCACTGCCTTAGAATGGTCAGTAAAACAAATACTAGAGGGCGTAAACATGTTTTACTGCACCAGCCTCACCCTTAATTCTTATGTGGATCAAGACAGATAGATGTTTGGTTCGCATGAACCCTTCTTTTTATCTGTACTTTATTTTGGTCATCAGGTAGACAGCATTTTGGACGATATTGACTTTGTTGTTGTATATTCTTTTGAATTTGGACTGTTGTATTTTTGAGGATATGCCAGGTTTTTTCTGACGTTGGGCTACCTTGTTAGAAAGATCCCGCTGGGTATAGTAATTTTAAGATAGGTAATTGATGATAATCATCTATGACTCTACACCACAGGTCAAGATAAGCAAAAATTGTCAGCACTAAATTGTGAAAATTTTATTTTCCATATTTTTAGCATTTTTCAACTGCTGATAATCCTGGTTTACAATATCTTTGCTGTGTATGTATTGGCTGTGTGTTGGTGGTACTCCATTGACGGGTAGCCAGGCAGAGGTTAAGAAGCCTGAGCTTCAACATCATATGGGCCTGGAAGCGATAAACCCTGACTTTGTTGCTTGCAAACTACAAAGGCGCAGACCTTTGTTATTCGCTATCTAAAAAGGAAAGTACATGTAACTAGGTCAGAAATCTATCAAGTCTCCACTTTTGGTGAGCGTCAACATGATAATATCCCTGGCTACGCCCTGTAAACTAACTTCCACTTGGTACCTTTGGGAGATTGCTCTTTCTATATTAGTGAAAGTCCTGGTCATCCCCATCGTATTTACAAAACTTGGTCTAAACCGTGTGATCTTATATAAATTTCATCATTTTTTGCTTTAGATGAATCTGAAAAAAGTAAGGAAGAAGGCAAAGATCAAGAATCGATACAATCAAGTACCACACCTAGCCAAGGACACCATATGGGAAAGTGACAAAAACAGAAGAAAACATCACATACAAAAGAGCTAAGAGGACAACCATTTCCAAGCAGGTGACCACAAGGCTGCATGGAACAGACAGGACAGTATGATAAGGAGAAACACAAAACACAAATAAAAAGGATCTACAAAAGAAGCACCACCTTGGAATGGTCAGTCAGAAAATTACTGGAGGGCTTATACATGTACCAACCTCACCCATAATTCTGATGTGGATCAAGATATATAGAGGTTTGGTTCACATGAATGATCCCTAACTTATCAATGTATCATCTCCTAGTACACTAAAGTCGGAGATAAAACGAAGATAAGAACTCAACAGTACATGCAACTGAATACCAGAGAAAAAGAAATCCATCAGTTAAACCCTGGTGGTCCCGACCACATACACAACATCAGGCCCCAACCATCTCATATATCTTTAATCTAATTTTTTTAATCACTACAATAACTGTCTATCTGTGCGTCAAACGATTGTATTTTATCCATGTTAAAGCTGCATACTCTGTAACTATAAATATTTTTCGAAAAAAATATTTTCTTTTTAAATCATTTGCAAAAGTAGAATAAAGTTATGTTGTAACAATAAATCTAATTTCTACAGCTGAAAACTGCATGAAAAAGTGAATTATCTTATAAAAACAGGTGTATTTTCTCTTGTTTGTAATTATTTGCGTCCCTCCAATAATTCTAGACAGTTGATTTTTAATATAAATGCTGTTGTTTTGGCACTAATAATTTGTTAACTATTACGAAAAAGGTGAAATGTATACCTGAATTTTAGTATTTATACTGTGTTCTTGAAAAATAGAAACATTATTTTTGAAACGAAAATATGAAAAGTTACAGATTATGCAGCTTTAAAAGGCATTGCTAGATAATCATCTATTTTGGCATACATCTTGGTATAAATCAGGTGTACCTTCATCAGACCAATTCGAGGATATGGACCAATTTGAATTGCCCTAAGGAGCCAGTTCTCTTAAAACTACAATAGAGCCTGAATTAAGGTTGCCATTAAGTGCCCTTAGTGTGTATTTTTCTAATACATGTATCATATCGTTAGAACAATAAGAGGATATGGACCAATTTGTGTAGCCCTAAAGAGCCAGTTATCTTAAAACTACAAATAGAGCCTGAACTAATGTTGTCACTTTATGCTTATTATTCTAACATCTAATCATAAGAACACGTAGAGGATGCAGACCAATTTGTGTTGCCCTAAGGAGCCAGTTCTCTTAAAACTACAAAAGAGCTTGAACTAATGCTGACACTAAGTGCACTTTATGTGTATTTTTCTAATATCTTATCATAAGAACAAGTATAGGATATAGACCAATTTGTGTTGCCCAAAGATGTCAGTTATCTTAAAATTAAAAAGAGCCAGAATTAAGGCTGACAATAAGGGCAATTTATGTGTGTTTTTCTAATATCTTGTCTTAAGAACAGATATAGGATATGGACCAATTTGTGTTGCCCTAAGGAGCCAGTTATCTTAAAACTACAATAGTCTAAATTAAGGTTGACAATAAGGCCATTTAATGTGTGTTTTTTCTAATATCTTATCGTTAGAACAAGTAAAGGATACAAACCTACTTGTGTTGCCCTAAGATGTCAGTTATCTAAAAATTACAATAGAGCCTGAATTAAAGTTGACATTAAGTGCTATTTATGTGTATTTTTTAATATCTTATTGTAAGAACAAGTGTTGGATATGGACCCAATTGTGTTGCCCTAAGGAGCCAGTTATCTTAAAAATACAATAGAGCCTGAATTAAGGTTGACATAAGGATACTTTATGTGTGTTTTTCTAATATCTTATCTTAAGAACAAGTATAGGATATGAACCAATTTGTGTTGCCCTAAGGAGCCAGTTATCATAAAATTACAATAGAGCCTGAATTAAGGTTGACAGAAAGGGCCCTTTATGTGTCTTTTTCTCATATCTTATCGTAAGAACAACTAAAGGATATGGACCCATTTGTGTTGCCCTAAGGAGCCAGTTATCTTAAAATTACAATAGAGTCTGAATTAAGGTTGACAATAAGTGCACTTTATGTGTGTTTTTCTAATATCTTATCTGAAGAGCAAGTACAGGATACAAGCCAATTTGTGTTGCCCTAAGATGTCAGTTATCTTAAAATTACAACAAAGCCTGAATTAAGTTTGACAGTCTGGGCACTTTAAGTGTTTTTCTAATATTTTGTCGTTAGAACAAGCAGAGGATACAAACCAATTTGTGTTGTCCTAAGGAGCCAGTTATCTTTAAATTACTATAGGGCCTGAATTAAGGTTGACAATAAGGTCACTTCATGTGTGTGTTTTTTCTAATATTTTGTCGTAAGAGCAAGAAGAGGATACAAACCAATTTGTGTTGCCCTAAGGAGCCAGTTATCTTTAAATTACAATAGAGCCTGAAATAAGGTTGACAATGAGGGCACTTCATGTGTGTGTTTTTTTCTAATATCTTGTCGTTAGAACAAGTAGAGGATACAAAACCAATTTTTGTTGGCTTAATTTTCCAGTTATCTTTAAACTACAGTAGAGCCTGAACTAACGTTGACACTAAGTACCGGGCCGCGTAGCGCAGTCGGTAACGTGTCTGGCTACAGATGCGTGTCTGACTGCAGATCCAGGGGTCGCGAGTTCGATCCCGGCCCGGTACCATACTTTCGTGGAGATTGATCATGAAATAATTTCTACGGTCATTCTCCTCCCTTCCGCTGATTTATTCAAGAAGGGTTGTTGTCAGTTACAAGCGAAAGTATGTGCACAAATTACTGGTTAACCGCTTGCTCAAGCCTGCCCAGGAAAAAGTGTGGTTAAGAGAACTGACCGTCCCGCAATGACCATAGCTGTTGACATGGGACGTAAAGCAACAAAAACAAACAAACAAAAGACACTAAGTACAATTCTGATGATTTTCTTTGGCTAGCCTATAGTGGCTGAACTAGATGTTTCCTATAGCTCTGACCTTTTACGAAATCCTTACCTTTTATTCCATCATTGAAATTAAATTTGATTGTTTCCCTGTAATGATAGATGATACATTGCATAAGTTAGGAAGCCTCCACGTGAGCTGAACATTTGTTTTAATACCAATAGAATCTAGGACGAAATATCAGATTATACGATTTCTTGTGTTTTGTTGTTCCCTTTGAGTTAGGTGATTTGGTTTGGTCGGTTTGGTCCTTGTTCAGTAAGGAAGCTCTAAGTGTCTTTTCTCCATCTTACTGAATCAGAGAGAGAGAGAGAGAGAGAGAGAGAGAGAGAGAGAGAGAGAGAGAGAGAGAGAGAGAGAGAGAGAGAGAGAGAGAGAGAGAGAGAGAGAGCTGGTTGCTTTTTACTTTAATTGTGTTTTGCTGTCAATAATATTTTTTATTTAAACAGGATTTTATTTAGAAAATCAGCAAAAAAAGGAAACCCCAATGTCCCTATTCAAAAGACTTCAGATTTGGACAAAACTGGCACAATTTGTTTCAGCATTTTTAGCCAAGGTTAACCTCTAAAAAGAGGAAGATTATCATCCCTGTGCCATTTAATTGTCAATGTCTCTTCCTATGGATGGCATGGGCTGGGCTGTGGTCTGTGATTGTGGCGTTTTCTGTTCAAACCATGTGAGCTACGGTGCGTCTATCACCTCTATAAACTCAAAACCAAAAGCTCACAAAGTCATAATGTGGTTTTAAAGTAAGAGGGCAAAGATCAGGAATCGATACAACTCAGCACCACACCTGACCCAGGATACCAATGAGAAAGTGACGTCACAATTAGACATAAAAAACGAGAGCCAAGAGGTCAGCCCTTTTCCAGCAGGTGACCATAAGGCATCAACAAACAGATGTGCATGAACGCATAACAAAACAAGACATAAATGATCCACAAAAGAAGCACCGCTTTGGAACGGTCAGTAAAAATATTTAACTGGAGGGCTTAAACCGGTTTAACGGTGCACCAGCCTCACCCTTAGTTCAGATGTGGATCAAGACACATAGATGCATGAAAGACCCTAGCTTATCAATGCATCATCTCCTAGAACATATAAATCAAGATATAAAAATGAGATAAAGCAAAGATAAGGACTCAACAGTAAATAAAACTGAATACTGGAGCAAAAGAAATCCAACAGGTAATCCCGGTGGGCCTGACAACAGCCAAACCATCAGGCCCCTACCATCTCATTAATAGATAAGTCTTTAAGTCCGAACCATCATACAGTCTGAAGTCCGACCCACGGGCAAGAAATTAAAGAGGAAAGAAAAGTTGCCAACCGTGATTGGATTGACCACCAAGCATGCAGTCTGTTGTAATACATTAATGTTATAGCCAATCTTTTAATAATGGGAAATTATTTTAATGAACTGTGCTGAAAAATTATTAGAGCCAACAATCTTCATCAATTTATACACCAAATCACCATAAGGCTATAGAGTGATATAAGGACCAATACTGTAGGATTCTGGTTTTGAGGCTATAATGACATTGTGAGCTTTTGGTTTTTAGGCTATAGTGAAAATATAAGGACCTAACTTCAGGCTCCTGCGGTCAAAAAGTGAGTATGGTCAGGAAATACCACAATCATATACTGCAGACCAGCCCACTGCACCGTGAGGAAGAGCCACAGACCATTTATAGTACATCTGTAAGACAATAATAGCAAAGCAACCAACTTTCTCTTCCTCTTCAAGATGCTTGTAAAACTAGAATGGACACAAAGTAATGCATAACAAAACAAAGACAACACAGAACTCCCACATACAATGGGAAGTAAATTTAACAATAGATCAACAACAACAGAACCACTGCCTTAGAACAGACAGCAGCCTAAGCCACCAGGGGCTTATAGTACTGCAGATCTCAAGGCTGTCAGGGGGGTCTACTGGTCAGATCTTTGCAACATCTAGTGTTATATACCAAATGAAAATGTCGGGTCTCTAGTTTTTAAAAGTAGTTGATGACACCTCTGATTCTGAGTACTAACCGAGTTATCTCCCCTTGAATTACCCCACCCATTTTGATCATATTATAAGAGGTTATGATCATTAGCTTGTTAAATAATTGAGTTGAAGCGTCCAGGAAGAAAAATATACCCATCATTACTCAAAACGGTTCTTGAAAAAGTAGAAAAGTTAAGTTTTGATCAGAGAAATGGGCTTTTGAACTGTTTTGTTGGTCTTTTAAAGTTAAATTATGTGTTAAAACTCCATTGAATAAATATATATATGAAACTTTTAATTTAAGTATCTGCCCATTAGTGGTATGTCCTTAGAAATGACTAAAAATTTAAAGTACACTTATTTATCTATCTTATCAAAGTTTCTAGATTCCAATTTCTGTATACGGAATGCTCTGGGAGCAATAATAAGCATGTAAATACCCCACCCACTTATTACTACTGAAGATTTCATGGCTGTTTGAGGGTGACCTTGGTCATATTTTGCTCACATCTGGTGTCATATACATGTACATATACCAAGCAAAAATGTAGTCTCCAGTAAATAGAAATAGTTGATGACATCGCTGATTCTGAGGACTAACCGAGTTATCTCCCCTTGAATTACCCAACCAATTTTGATCATATTATAAGAGGTTATGATCATTAGTGTGTTACATAATTGAGATGAAACATCCAGTATGAAAAAAAAATGCCCATCATTGCTCATAACGGTACTTGAAAAAGTAGAAAAGTTAAGTTTTAGTCAGAGAAATGGGCTTTTAAACTTTTTTGTTCGTCTTTAAAAGTACATTTGGTGTCAAAACTCCTCTGAATAAAAAATATATTTGAAACTTTCAATTTAAGAATCTGCCCATAAGTGTTATGTCCTTAGAAATGACTAAGAATTTAAAGAACACTTCTTTATCTATGTTATCAGGGTTTCTAGATTCCAATATCTGCATACGGATATGCTTTGGGGACAATACTAAGCATGTAAATACCCCACCCACCTATTACTACTGCAGATCTCAGGGCTGTTTGAGGGTGAACTTGGTCAAATTTTGCTAACATCTAGTGTCATATACATGTTCATGTACCAAACAAAAATGTAGAGTCTCTAGTAAATAGAAGCAGTTAATGACACCGCTGAAATTGAGTACTGACCGAGTTAAGTCCCTTTGATATACCCCAACCATTTTGATCATAATGAGATATTATGGGTGTCAGTTTTGGAATATAATCAAAATCATGCATTCAGGAAATAAATATAGCCATCACTATTCATGACAGCACTTGAAGAAGTAAATAAATTTAGTTTTAGTCAGAGAAAAAGGGTTTGGAACTATTTTCTTCGTATATTATAGTTATATCCTATTTCAAAGCCCAGCTGCTTTGAATAAACATATATTAGAAACTTTAAACTAAAGAAGCTGCCCGCTAGATTTATGTCTTTAAAAATGAATAATAATTTAAAGATCAGTGCCTCCGTTATGTCAACAGGGTTTCTAGATTCTTATTTCTACAAATAGAATGCTCTGGGGCAACAACTAGCATGTAAATACCCCACCCACCTATAAGATGAGGTGATAACACTAAGATTGATAAAAGTCTTATA
Organism: Loripinus fragilis; assembly: GCA_964019695.1. Taxonomy (NCBI): domain Eukaryota; kingdom Metazoa; phylum Mollusca; class Bivalvia; order Lucinida; family Lucinidae; genus Loripinus; species Loripinus fragilis. The sequence goes on along the minus strand of OZ026519.1, from coordinate 63,793,304 downwards.
ATACTAAAACACCCAAATTTTTTATAGCCTAAATACGAAGAGAATAATTTCTGACAGTGTAACTGTATTGCAAGTGCATTTACACGATCTTTCTTAAGATTGTCAAGCACACCCAAGAAAATCATTTTAGGTCACTAGTGGCACCAATAACCATAACTCTTGCAAGGCTAAATACAATTTACCTTATAACTTGAATATGTTACCATTTTTACCTGAAACTTACTGGGGTTAATATACTTAGTACGCCAAACACAATTATAATGCATTAAACTATCTAGATATTCTAAAAAGAGTTGCTGCCCTTGATTATTTTTACCATTGTTTTGTATGGAAAAAAGCAGTAAATAATGATAGCTCAATAAGTTAAATTTGAAAACTTATTTTCTAAATAGGATTAAATCTATCCTGAACCAATACTATGCCAAACTGCAGATCAAAAGGGGTATGTGCATTAAGAGGCTATTTTGGCCCCCCTATGAGGTCAAAAAATAAAATTTGCTCTTCACAAGTTTCTTCTTATTAGTTTATTAGAACAATAGTCAAAGGTGTAAAGTTCTCGTATTGATTCGACTTTAACGGTTGCTATGGTAACAAAATTGGCCGCCAAAATAGGCTGAAAATAGGAAAATGGCCATTTTGGAGCAAATTTGAGACATGTAACAGAGGAATTGATATAGAGCACAAGCAAATACAAAAAAAAATTAACAGATGATGAGAATTATCACGGCACATAATATATTAAAAGGTTTTTTTTTGGTATTTGCTTGTGCTGATGTCTAATTATAAAAAAATCGGTCTCCAAAATCCTCAAATTTGGCATAAAATAGCAATTTCTCTATTTTAAGCCTATCTTTTTAGCCATTTTGGTTACCATAGCAACCGGTAAAAGGAAAATAAAGGCAAGAATTTTTAACTTGGGCTATTCTTCTAACAAAACACTAGGATGAAATTGGTGAAAGTAAGTAAGGGCGCGAAGATCAGGAATCGATACAATCAAGTACCACACCTGACCCAGGAACTTTCAGTTTTTTGCTCTAGAGAGGGCCAAAAAAAGCCCCTTAATGCATGTACCGCTTTGTTTCTGCTACATATTTCTATTTTTTGAACCACGAGTTGTTGTCCCTTAATGGCAAGACTCACACATAGAAAATGGATCTATAATCGAATTTTCCTCCAATAACTTGCTTACTGAGGATCTGATTGCAATAAAATATACGAGACGTTTGGTTTTACACATCTTTACAGCATCTTTTGTATTGCTTTAGCGATATGAAATACTGCATGGAACATGCATTATTGCCCTTGATTTTGCGTCGTTTTAAGATTAAAAATCAATATAATAGGCCTTATAAATAAATGAATCAATGGTCCCAAAATATTGGTGAAATATTGAAATTTCCTTCATTTGATATAATTTGATGACGTTTGCATTTGTCTTCCTGTATCACCCAACATAAATGTGTATCTGCATTTTATTCTTTCATCAAATCAGAGTAAATGATCATTGACAAAGTGGGTGAGGTACGAATATACTGACAATCTTAATGGCTTCATATTTCATCAGAAATATTACTATTCTAAATCTAAACAGTATGTAGCTTTTAAGTTTTCTATATACAGATATCATGTATCATTTTCCTGCTTTGCTTAGATTTTCGTCTATGCTTTGGAAAACTAATGCTTTTTTGTATCTTCTTAGTTTTATGCACCCTACCACTTTAGATAAACCAAATTAATTTGCTAAACATCCTTTTCAGGACGACCCTGCAAGACATACTGTAACCTACAGATTACTTCATTAACCTCAAACGATAACCTTACTCACTCACATTTTCTCGTCAAAAGTCCGCTCTATAAACTAACAATGAGCTGTTTTTAGTCTTTCTTACTCAGAAATAAATGTACTTTAATTTCATACCATTTTCAATTACCTTATTGCAATTGAAGTTATAAATTAATCATATTTTTCCAAGAACATGGTTTCTAAAATACACCAAATAAACAGGGCAGGCAAATGGTTGACAGTTTTTCTATCAGATCTAGATTATAACACACCAAGATGTAGACAAAATATTGTATGTGTTGAATCTGAAGTCATTGGTAGTGATGACAGTACAATCAAAATTATGTTGAACCTGTCCAGTTCTCAGAAAATTTAGCATATACAGTATGTATGATGTGTCTCTAATGGCAACGTTTATATAATGGAAACCTCACAGTACTTTGATGCTATTCGCGTTTGTATTCCAAAAAGGTGACAACAATAAAGCATAATAAAAGAGAACCACTTGACGATACTACATTGTTCTAGAACTTAAGTGGTTCCAGAGAAGATTTTTTATGTTTTAACTATACAAGCCAATGTAAAACATGTGATCCCCCTAGGTGGATCCATTTTTGAATAAACTTGGCAGCTCCAGGCCTTGTGGGTCAAACAAGAAGGGTTTTGTGCTTTATTTAAATAAACCTATATAGCCTTCGTGGCTTGCTTTTGTCTGCACGGCCATTATTTGAACAGACTCAGTGGAGGTCTACTTTGTGATGCTACATACTAAATATAATGGCGTTGGGCCATGTGGTTTCAGACAATATTTTTTTTCATATTTGCTGTAAAAACTATATAAAACCAAGGGCCATAATTTGAACAAGCTCGGTAAAGTAGCACTAGGTGACGCTATAACTCTGTGAATATTGTTTTATACTTTCCCTATTAAAGCCTAAATAAAACACGTGGCCCCCAGGATGGGTCCATTTTGGCAAAACGGGCATAATTTTAACAAACATGGTGGAGGGGTCTACTAGATGATACAAATACCAATTATCAAGGCTGTATGCCAAGTGATTCCAGACAAGAAGATTTGCTATGTGTACCTTATATAGACCTATGGAAAACATGTGAATCTGGAGCGGGCCACAATTGGCCATAGGACCATAATCTTAACAAAATTAGTAGAGGTCTACTAGATGATGCTACATATTTAATATCAAGGCTCAAATGGTTTCAGACAATTTTTTTTCATGTTTCCCATTTTAAAAAAAGCAAGTGAGTATGGTCAGGAAATACCACAATCACACTCTGCAGACCAAGCCACAGCCTATGTAAAACATGTAAAACCCAGAGGCCGGACAATTTGTGGCCCCATGTGCATAATTTGAACAAAAAAGAAAAATATCTACTAGATAATCCTACACAAAATATCAAGGCTATCAGCCTTGTGGTTTCAGACAAGAAGATTTTTAAAGTTTTCGAAAATCTATTTTTACCCATGTGATCTAGATATACTATTTCATCAATTATTTGAGAGGGCCATATAAGGACTATTCCTGTCAGCCAAATTTGATTAAATTCAAGCCATCATTTTAGGGTGAGATATCGTTTGAAGCAATTGTTGATGACGCACGACGGACAACAGACATCCAACGATCACAATAGCTCACTTTGAGCTTATGACTCAGGTGGGCTAATAAAATATACTAAATATTGAGATTTTAAATATGTCTATTTGACCTTGACCCTTGACATTTAAATAGGTCATAACACAAATTTTAACTCTGACATACAAAGAGTGTAGACTATTACTTATTTTGATGAAACAGAATTGACGAAATATGGCAATTGAACTATTTCAATATAGATAAAGATTTTTTTATGAAAAGTTTGCATTTTCCTTTTGCATTGAAACTATTTGCAAACAGACACACGGACAAATACAGCTTTTGTTAATGTATCATTGGTATTGATAATTTATTTTAAATGTTGTTTTCCAACCAATACCATACAAGTCACAACAATATTGTATTAACGTGTCCTTATGAATAAATGCAATGCTCTAGACCAACTGTATACAGTATATGCATAATCCTATATAACGTGTGTGTACGGTTCAAGGGCCTTAACTGTGTAAGTACTCATCTTCGACGATGTCATTAACTGGATTCTGAAGTCGTACATACAGACAAATATTTTGGTATATATGACGCTTGATGTTAGCACAATCTTACCAGCAAAGTTCATAAGGAGAGGAATTCTGGCCAGTCGTATGTGGTAGTATAAAGCGGTGATCATCTTGACGTGATTCAAACTGAGGCCGTTACGGAATAGCTTACGCCTCGCTTGATTGGGGTATTTATTCCCCTTTGGTGGCAAAGAATATGTTGAATTTAAGTATGTAAGACTAGTACTTATAAGTTAAGCTTCAAACAGGCACAAACTATACTTTTACTAATAAACAGATACATAAAATACGCATTTTTTGTGATTTGGGGGTATGCCTATTTGACCTTGACCTTTGACCTTGAGAAAGGTCACAACTTGATTTGAAGCTTGACCTAAAACAAGTGTATGCTGTTGCTTACCTTGATGAAAAAAAAAGATGAAACTTGCATTTTTAACTAAGTTATGGTTAAAAATTGTGTTTATGAAATATTAGCATTGTCCTTTTACATTGACACTATTTACAAAACGACACACGGACAAACACACCTTTAGGTATTGTACATGTTGAAACTATATTTCAATGTTGTTTTCTAATCCAATACCATATAAATCATAAAAATATTTCAATTATGTATGCTTATTAGAAATAAATGCAATGCTATCTGCCAACTGTATGCAAAATTCTAATAATCTGTTATAATGGGTATGTACGGTTCAAGGGCCGTAACTCTGTTAGTACTCATCAGCGACGATGTCATCAACCGGATTCTGAAGCTGGACATACAAACAAACATTTTGGTATATGTCACTAGATGTTGCACCGATCTGACCAGTAAAGTCCTTAAGGAGAGGACTTTTTGCCAGTCGTCTGCTCTACTATTAAAAGCATTTTACTAGCGCTAAATCTTCGCTCTAGGTTATGTTGTTGTTAAAACACAAAATTGTTTAGCTCACATGGAGACTTCCTAACTAATGCAATGTATCCTCACAGATAAATAATCAAATCAAACTCACTTGGTTTTTTCAGGTTGTGAATATGGAGATGCTCCGGTGCAGTTTAGTACAGGTAGAGCCATTCTTGACTGCGCAGAGTACATACGGGACTTTGGTGTTGGCAATTGCAATGACCCAGAAATAGCCTCCAAATGTTGTTACACTTGTCACAGGTATCGGTCTGCAGGTCGGGGATGATGGAATTGTTCTTATTGGTTGCACCAGTATGGATAAAAATCACCTTTATATGCATGCTGAAGAAATTGGTACCCCATGTGCACTTAAACACAATTAAGAAATACCTATTCTTACACACTGCGGCGCCATATGATAAATAAGTATAAAAATGGAAAAAATATTTTAGATTTTTGTAAAATAAGCATTAAAGGACTACATGATGTTAATTTAGTGTCTAAGAACAAAATTCAAACATGTTTTTTGTGTCAAATGCTTGTTATGGCTCTATGAACATACTAACCCTTTGTATTCGTGAAGCCTCTAAACAAGTAATTTTGCAAACAGTAAAGACCCAGGTGGGTTCTACTGTTTGTAAAGGTAAAAAAGATCTTCAGACAAAAGAATACAATATTATTTTATAGAATCTATAACCGGACACCCCTAAATGTGTTCAATGGACTATCCCAACTTCATTGTTTTTGTTTGATTTTGTTTGATTTGATTCTTTACGTCCCAGTCAACAATTTTTCAGTTTTGTCTGGAAGGGTCTTCCTGGGTTGAACCAGTACTTAGCAAGAATAAATGTGTCTTGCTCAAGGACACAATACACTGACGCCAGTGAGACTCAAACCCCCTGCCCCTCAGTCTCGAGTCAAGCACTCAACCGCTGAGCCACTGTGCTACCCCTGCTTTATTGTATCAAACCAGAAGGAAGAATCCATAAGTAAACAAAGGGTTAGTGTCTTCTGCTATGCGTCAAACTTCATTGTCCTCGGGTTGCAAAAAAGTAAAACATCTCTTGGCAGCTTTCTATGTGTTGCTTCAAAATGTAATATAAATGTAGTTTTGAGGTTGTGAGTATAAACTGATTAACCCTCAATGTGCCAATCGCAAAAAAAAGCCGTCTGCTTTTCTCGTCTGCTGAAATGTTTAAGAAGCCGCTATGGCAAACAGTGAGGACCCAGATCAGACTGCTCCTATAGGAGCAGTCTGTTCTGGGTCCACGCTGTTTGCTTCTATTCTTAATTCGTCAGTGTTGTATAGGCAATTATTTGCAGCCGACAACTTCAACAGACAACATTTTCAGATGCATTTTTTCTTGGGGCTTTAAGGATTAAGAATCACAGCATTATTTTCCATGTCAGCTTCAACACACAGGGTAGGCGGCAATCGAAAACGTCAATACTATCGAGGAACGTAGCTCAAAGATCGTTAGAAACAGAGTTTTTAATTGCCATTTGTCGCCAGTCAGGCGACAAATGGCAATCGAAAACACTATTTCTATTGATTTTTGATCCGCGTTCATCGATTGTTAAGAGCGTTTTTGATTGCCGCCTACCCGGTGTGTTCACCTAGGGGTATCTGTGCTTTTCAACAATACTGGCAAATCTTACAGTACCATTCACACTCTTCTTTATATCCTTGTTAACCTGAGGCAAGTTCAATAATGCGAGCGCTCTCGGGCGCTCGTTGTACTGATGTCCGGCTTTACACGTTATGAATAAAGATAGGTACCAATCAACGAGCGCTCGGCGAGCACTCGCATTATTGAACTCGCCTCAGGCCTCGCGGTTATAAAACTCGAGTAAAGACTCAGACTCAAAATCAAGCGCAATGATTGGCTGCTTGCGGACACGTGTCCGCAAGCAGCCAATCATTTAGCTTTATTTCGAGTCTGAGAATGAACTCAAGTTTTATAACCTCGAGGCCAGGAGTTAACTACAGGTAAATGAAGGGTTAACTTCTGGTCAATTGCATACTTAACTATAGTCATAGGGCCAGTTAAGCAAAAATAATTTGCGTAAAATTGCAAATATTTTCTTATCCATCAGTTTAATATTTGTTCTTGGTGCTCGAAAGAACCCTCTCATCAAGACTGTTCTTTTGAGTACCAACAACATATGTTTTGGTTGAGAAATAAGTAAAATAAATTTTCAGTGACTCTTATCTGGGGCCCTGTATAGTTTATTAAAACATTTGTGAAAAGTTTAATCCATGTTTTCCTTAGTCTGCTCCTGGTCTACTTCTAGTTAACTAGGTGTAAAGAATAGCTTGAATAGTACTTTACCTCATTTAAGATACATTTTGTAATGTCATTATGCAGCTTTGAGGCTGTTGGGTTATATTCATTTCAATTATAACTCCCTAAGAGGTAATATACTCATGAGCAGTGTATATATACATGTAGTGTAGTGTATATAATAACATCTACTGATACAATCCAGTAAATGTTTTTAAAATTTCAAACTCTTTTCTCTTAGTGTTTACCGCTAAAATGGTGACTATGTCAGGGCTCTGAATCAAAAAATGTTTGCCAGAATAGCAGAGTTGACCCTGATCAGACTGCATCTTCAGAAGCAGTCTGATCTGGGTTGACACTGTTGATCTGCACCCTTTGATCTGGATCTACACTGTTTATTTACAGGGTTTGGTCAGGCAATTAGGGTTTGAAATTTCAGAACATTTATTGCATGTAAATGAGTGATGTGTTGTTTTCCTTAAAGTAAATAAAATGTTAATAGTCATAACTGTTGTAATAACTGTATGTGTATCTTTAAACTGTACATATGTTAATATACTATGATAAAAAGGTTTTTATTTGATTTCCTTCCAGCATTGGTGCATAGGCATATGTCCAGATAACTAAATATTTTGAGCATGAAATTGTGGATTTTTTCATATCCATCAGTTTTAGAATTTTTTGGGGTGCTCAATAGAACCGTCTCATTGAAAATATGAAATTAATGGTGTTTATGTTGAGAAATAATAAAAATAATTTCACTTGCAAAGTCTTTCTTAAAGGCTCGCATATATAAATATGCATATTAACACTCATTTTTGCCAGTAAATAACACAGCTGAAATTGTCATCTGCTAATGTCCTCTACTGCATTTTCAGACAAATTTTAATTTGCACACAATCAGTATGGACCAAGATCAGACTGCTCTCTCTGGATTTTGGCCAACAATGTTTGTCTACAGAGGCTTCATTAACCTTTAAAGCGCCAAGAAAAAATGCATCTGAAAATGTCATCTGCTGAAGTCGTCTGCTGCAAATAATTGCCCAGCATTACTGACGAATTAAGTATAGAAGCAAACAGCATGGACCCAGAACAGACTGCTCCTATAGGAGCAGTCTGATCTGGGTCCACACGGTTTGCCATAGAGGCTTCTTTAACATTTTAGCAGATGAGAAAAGCAGACGACTTTTGTTGCGATTGGCACATTAAGGGTTAATAATTAGCAGATGATAAAGCAGAAGTGACACAGAATGTGTGATGTGAGCCTAGTGCATAAGAAAACATGATTATAAAAAATTATTACATGACGTCCCTTCTGGGAGTGATATAGGCCATGCAATAAAATCAATAGACCACTAGTGGTTTAAAGATTTTATAACATAACGTAATGAGGTCCATTAAAACGCTGCGTAAAAGATGGCAATATCTTGACTGATTCATACCAAAATTTAGTTTTTTAAAGTAATTTTTAATGTCATGTGATAAATAGAATCTTACATTTGTGCTCCTGTATTTTTGAATTCATTAAACTTGTTGCGAAAAAATGATAAAATGTTGGACAAACTTCGCATTTAATCACTTTTCCCCAACTTGTTTAATAAATTCAATAAAGCATGAGCATTTGTGTAAGATCCTCTATGAACACCCAAAGACTCAGATCTGTGTAATCTTGTCAGTGTTTGTTGTCCATATGAAGAAACCGTTGGTCCTAAGACACCCAGTGATAACTTTGTGAAGACTTTGAAACATATTATCCTTAGGCTACCAAATATTATCAAAATATCTCAAAGGGTTTAAAAGTTACGGAGCCAACAAGGTTACCCAAAGAGTCACAGAGCTGTAATTTCGGCCTTGACTTTAGAAGCTCTGACTTTGTTGCATGCAGTCTGATCAGTGCCTTTGTTATTCATTTTATGGAATGTGAAGTAATCAAACTTGCTCCAAGTAAAAATTTCAATGTTCTAACTTATTTCTATTATAGTCTCTTTTTTCATGCTCAACTCAAATGAGCACGAAATTTCAACTGCTCGTAAAAACACTAAAATACCAACAAATGAAGCAGTTTCTTCCTTTAAATCTCGAAGATGTATTTATTATGCTAATAAATGTTAATATGCCAACAATTGTTGGCATTTTAACATTGATGAGCAGGATAAATTTTGTGCGCAGCTGAATTTAGCATGAAAAAAGTTTTATAACCTCAGGGCCTGGTCGGAAAGCAGTTGAGCACAGGGCAAATATTAAGCAAAGGGAAATACTAAAAAAAATAGAGTAATGGTTGTTAAGCGCTGTGCTTCCCCTCTATAAGATCTATCTTTCAATGAAGTTTCAGGTCTATATTTTACAGGGTTGTGGAAAGGTAACTCCTAGAAATATTCTAATAAGATTATTGTAACAAAGGACAATAACTCAAAATTGTATCTTTCAATGAAGTTTCAGGTCTATATTTTATAGGGTTGTGAAATAATAACTCCTAAAAATATTCTTATAAGATTATAGTAACAAAGGGCAATAACTCAAAATTGTATCTTTCAATGAAGTTTAAGGTCTATATTTTACAGGATTGTGGAATGATAACTCTTAAAAATATTCTAATAAGATTATTGTAACAAAGGGCAATAACTCGAAATTGTATCTTTCAATGAAGATTCAGGTCTAAATTTTACAGGGTTGTGGAATTATAACTCCTAAAAATATTCTAAAAAGATCATTGTAACAAAGGGCAATAACTCAAAATTGTATCTTTCAATGAAGTGTCAGGTCTATATTTAACAGGGTTGTTTGAATTATAACTCCTAAAAATATTCTAATAATAATAATTGTAACAAAGAGCAATAACTCAAAAATGTATCTTTCAATGAAGTTTCAGGTCTATATTTTACAGGGTTGTTTGAATTATAACTCCTAAAAATATTCTAATAAGATAATTGTAACAAAGAGCAATAACTCAAAATTGTATCTTTCAATGAAGTTTCAGATCTATATTTTACAGGGTTGTTTGAATTATAACTCCTAAATAATATTCTAATAAGATTATCGAAACAAAGGGCAATAACTCAAAATTGTATCTTTCAATGAAGTTTCAGGTCTATATTTTACAGGGTTGTTTGAATTATAACTCCTAAAAAATATTCTAATAAGATTATTGTAACAAAGGGCAATAACTCAAAAACTACAGCAGATATAGTTATGCTCTGGACAAAAGTTAGGGATGTACAAAAAGGAAGATGATGAGCCCCAGCAGGGAGAATATAAAAACAACAACTGTTTGATTCTGTATTTTAATATCGAGTATCAGAGCACTATACAACCAGTCTTACCATATTTACCCTAGATATTTGGACAGATAGGCCTCTCCAAATCTTTGCATGCTGGGGAATTTTTCATGCTTTTGATGTCGTCTGCCGATTTTTTAGAAATTAACTTTTTCAAGAAATTCTTTCAGGAACACTATCAGAGTGTCAAAGAGTTTGGATCCAGAACAGGACCGACATTCTGTTGGTCCTGGTCTGGGTCCAAACTGTTTGCAAAGGTTATGAGAAGACGACATTTGCTGTTACAGCTGGATAAAATTATTGCATGCATTTTTAAAAGCAGTTACTTGTTTAAACATGTTGTTAGCTTATTTTTGAAAGTATTTTTAAAATGCTTTCACATTTCAACAACAGGCTTGTGAAGGGCAAATCTAACCATTCAACCCTTTACCTACTCGTGTCAACTGCTGATATCTTTGCAAACAGTTTTATTATAAAAAAAAAATCTTTTCTAGATGTACCAAGAAGACCAGATCTCCATATTGCCACCAAATCTTATTTTTTTTTTACCCTGCCTACTCGTGAATGAATGGCCTATTCAGGGTATATGCCGTTAGGCACGGCTCCAGATAATAGTGCTTAATTTGAAAAATTATTTTTATTATGGTTCAACCAAAACATATGTTGTGTGGGTACTCAAAAGAACCGTTACAATGAGATGGTTCTTTTGAGCACCCAAAACACAATTTAAACTAATAGATAAGAAAATAATGACACTTAATTTGCTAATCTGGATCTATGTTAGCCATTTTAACAGCATATTTTACACACCTAATCAGCTTGTCATATTGTCTGGTTAAAAGTTTAGAATGAACCCTTAGCCTGCCAGTCATGACTTTTCTCGTCTGCTCCTCTCATCTGCATACAGTAAAACCTGTCTTAAGCGGCCACTTAAAAATAGATAAAACAAAGGTCTTTATGGAAAATAATAGCTTAATGAAGGTCGCAAGCATTGCAGAATGCTCCCCTTGGAGCATTCTGCAATACTTTAGACCTGCATTAAGCGATAATCTGTATTGAAAACCAATTTTTGGTCTTCTTTTTAGTGGCCGCTTAAGACAGGTTTTACTGGATGTTTTTAGGTGGCTTCAATTGCAAATAATATGGGCTTATTGTATTATTACCTATATTGTTTGCTTCCATGAAAATTAGTCTAAAGTGAACATGAATGTATGAAGCAGACGTAAAAGCAGATGACATTTTCATGACAGAAAATAGTGGCGGGATAAGAGTTAATATGGGCAGAATTTATCATGTCCGAATATTTAGGGAGTAACTTTGTTACATAGGTGACATTTAAACAACAATCTCACATGAGGGACATTCTAAATAAACTTGGGTACCAAAAATGTCCACATTTCTTTTTGAAACAAGAAATGATTTAGTTCAGTAGAACCTGTGTAAAACGGTCACTCTTAAAAAGACCACAAATTGGTTTTCAAGACCAATTATCAGTTAATGCAGGACAAAAGAATTGCAGAATGCTTGGAGCAGAATGCTCCAAGCATTCTGCAAAACTATCGACCTTCATTAAGCTACCATTTGCCATTAAGATCTTTGTTTTGTCTATTTTTGAGTGGCCGTTTTACACAGGTTTTACTGTAACATTCTGCGTTTGTGACAATAACAAAACCTCATTACTGTCATAATGATATCATAATCGGATTTTTGATTAACGTGCAGGTGCAGGGGCATCATCCACATCAGTGGGCCCCCTTCCAGGTAACTGGCTACTTGCATGCATAGCAGATCTCACACCTGTAAGTTTTCAAAAATTTCGAACACTTTTCATTTTCTTTTCAAAAATAAAATGTTAGTTATTAGGACTGGAATTCATAAAATGCTTGTCAGAAGGCCCAGATCAGACTGCTTCTGGGTCTGCATTGTTTCTTGGCCTTTTCTGGCAGGCAACAAGAGTTCAAAATTTTAGAACATTTATGTGAAACATGGATGCCCCCTGCCTGAACATACAGTAGAACTTCAATGGCTCAAAATCTGATGGCTCATTTACCTCAGCTGACTAGAACTATAAAAATGGTCCCATCAGGTTATTTTATGCATAATACACCCTGGATGTCTGGAACTACCCTTGGCTAAACTATTTTTGCTGGTCCCAAGCCTGTTCGAGCCATTGAAGTTCTACTTTCAGGTAAAGAGGGGCCCAAACTGTCCTAATGACTTGTCAATTGTTAACAAAATGAGCCGTGGCATTGGATTTCCAACAATGTGGTATGTGAGACCACCAAAGCCTCAAATCAGCCTGCCCATTAGACGGATGGCTGAGAATGGGTTTGCTCCCCCCCCCTAGGGAATTTTGCAGACATATCCTATCTTGTAGAGAATTGAAAGCCGAGTCTTTTAAGAGATGTTTGCACTCTGTGTTCCGGGGTGTTAGTCTGTAAGAGCCTGTAACATACGTTACTTAATCAAACTAAGAAAAAGTAAATTGAAAGTTTGGGCTACAAATTAAAAACATTAAAATATTTATTTTTAAAAATCATTCATATAGTCTGCATACTGGATATCTTAACTACGTATGACAGCCATTTGAACAAAATTGCGGCTTCCTAAGGTGTCATATGCGTTACATAAATCAGATAACCTATTAAAGTTTGCAAGTGTAGCTAACATCATTTACATTCACAATCTCTCTGTGTGTTTTGCAAAATGTTTTTAACCATGTCTGACTAGCTTACGCAATTGGCTAACAGAAAAATTAAAGTTTGTTTCCCTAGCTTAAATATTTTTTCTGAAATAAGCAATTAAACAACCCTACCCCTACCCAGTTTTAAGGTGAAATGTTTGGTATTAAAACTAAAGTAAAAATTGTTAAAAAATATTTGCAGTTGATGAATGAGTTTCATTGTTTGGGATTTATTTGCTTATATAAAAAGACTCATAAATCTGCAAGTTTGTTGCAAAATTTTTAATATCAGAGGCTGTAGCATATGTTACCTGATGTAAAAAATGGGCAAGCTCATTGTCTTTACGTAAGATATGCCTAAAAATGTTTTAATCTCCTCGACGGAATTTTGCAGACATATTCCTTCTTATAGTACAACTCAAGCTGCATCTAATAAGGGATGTTTGCACTCTCTATGTTGGGGAGTTAGTCTGAAACAGTGTGATACATGCATTACTATATCAAATAAAGGAAATGTAGTTTGAAAGTTTGAGCTAAAATTGTAAAAAAACTCGGAGCTGTTGGATATCTTACACTGTTTAGGGATTTTAAACTGGCTCCTATGATAACGATTTATAGATCTGCTAGTTGTCATCAAGTTTTACAGATCAGAGAGCGTTACATATGTTAGCGTGATAAGTAAAATCATCAAACAGTATTTTGACATCAAGCTGAGTAAGGGCCTTTTCCATCCTAATCCCCTTTGGAATTCTGCAGACAAATTACATCTTATGTAATCATTCAAGGTGCATTTAATAAGAAATGTTTGCACTCTGTAAGTCGGGGCGTTAGCCTGTAACAGCTTGTTACATATGTTACTATATCAATTTGAGAATAAGAAATTTGAATGTTTGAGCTACCAAAAGAAGGCATTAAAATTATCTAATAAATTGACATTCTTATAGTCTTTATACTGGATGTCTTTACTACATATGGAAGCTGTTTAACATTAATACGGCTAACTGTGGTGTTATGTGCGTTACATGAACCTAATTATAATTTAAAAGCTATAATTGTGGCTATCATCATGTTGGTAAACAACTACTATGACTTGGTTTCAAACTGTTTTATTAGATTTTACAAACATAAACTCAATTGATGAATAGGAAAAACCAAGTTTGCTTTTCTATCTTATCATATAGGAGCTAATAGTACACAGCCCTACTCCCAGTTTTACAGAGACGCGAATTTTGATATTACCGTTTAAGTAAAACACATGAAAGCGATTACAACCTGTGGATATTTTTCATTTTCTTAGTCTGTCTTGCTCATATATCTACAAGATGTCATTAAGTTAAAGATCAGGACACTTAATGTGTACTTATAAGTCTTTGGTGCCAAAACACTAGAAATTATATTCATTTTTGATTATCAAGCCCATGGACTGGTGTTACAGATGTTATCAATGACCTTTTGGACACATTTCCTAATACTGTGCATATAATGCTAAATATAGAGCCACAAATAGGAAAGATAGTTTTACATTTTTACAAGAAAATACAATAAATGAAATGGTCCAAACTATTTCTCATCGATTTAACACTCATGTTAAACGTTTGTCATTGTCTGCTTCTGTGGTAATCATTATTATCACACGCCTCCTTGCAACTAGTAGAATCATCACACAATATTTCAATCATTTACTGTTATTCAATTTTACCACCAGTCCACCCAAAATTGATGAGCCATTATCAACTTTCCAATTTTGCCATTTATGGCTTGGAACATTCGGAAACTGATATGAATTCCTAATAGTTGGCTCTTTGAGTATGTGTTTCAAGTGATACTCTGCAAGTAGGAGAAAGACTAAAGCTTTACAAGGAAGAAAACTATGCCATTAAGGGCAATGAGTACCTGGACTGATGTACCTTGATATTTCTGTGATAAAGAATCATATCTTAGCTATTTAACTTTTATAAATGTAGCCTCTCCATACATGCAACCCACATATTTTTCATCTAATAATGTCTCTGCACTTATTATCTTTCCCCAAGCATTCAAAAACTTATTTGAAGTCTTAGTACTTCTGAAGTGCTGAAACCGAGGTTACTCTTTTCCTTCAGATAAACGAACTAGATGTATCACAGCAGGTAAAGCAATGAAATGCAGGATGAACAGAGCGCAAATTAGACCCTTTCAATTCAATGATTCACTAAATTTCTAAGATAAGAGCGCTTATTAAAGGATGTAACATATATAACTCGTCATAATAAATGAGCAAGGGCATTGTATTGACATCCTTTTTGATTACACAGTCAGAGGCAGGTGTTTTCAATTTCAGTGTTTTCAATGGATCATGAAATGAGGCACCTTATTAACTTGTTTACTCTGTATAAATCTTCCATAGAGCATAATATAGAACTACTGGTTATCCAATACTTTCCTTCTTTGGAATGCAACAGCTAATGATATGGCTGCAAAAATGGAGAAATCATAGGTTTTACATTATTTTAAGACATGCTTCAATGTACTGACATCAAAAAACAACCAACTTCAAACATAATTGATGGCAATGTCCAACTTCATATCCTTTCTTTTATACCAGATAACTTTCAAGGTGTAACAGAAATTGTTTCAGACGGTCTGCCAAAACCATCAAGAGTCAACATTGTAACTAAAGAAAACTTATAAAGTTCTTTGGGCGCAGCAAAATACTATTGATCTAAGACCTGAGGACTTAAGCACCAAAAGACTGGATAGGTTCCATGGCAAATGATGCAAAAAAGCAGCCTATCAAATTTCTGTTCGACCAATGTCAGAAATCTTAAAGTATTCTTAGAGGTACACGGTAGAGACTTAGATTTTGCAAAATTAGAGCAAAGTAATCATTTGACTAGCACGGATGCAGAGGCAGTTGCATGTAGATTGCTCTTGTCACTTAACAGGAAGAGATATATACCAGAGTCATACTCAATTGTATTCAAATATGTGAAATGGCATTAAACCCATATCTAATCAGGTGTTTGATCCCATGACACTGACATGCTGTTTCTGCTTTTGAAGAATGCTAAGGATTCAAGTTTGGCTGAGTCAAGTTGTTTGACGCTGGCACTGGCCACACATACAAAGAAAATTAAGTCTTTTGATGGCTAAAGAGGAGGATCACACGAAATGTGAAGTGATGTTTGTCACAATTACCAATTTTAAAAAGTAATCTTAGTAATCTTAGTTAATGTAACACATATAACACCATAGGAAGCTGTATATTTGTTAAAAAATCTTTTCTTATGTATCAAAGGTATTCAGCATGCAAACTACATGAATAATTCAAATAAATAGATAGTTTTATGTCTTCTTTCTGTTTCTCAGACTTTCAATTCATTTATTCTTAAATTGATATGGTAACATACATATCATACCATTACAGGCTAACCCCCGAGTTAATAGAGTGCAAACATCTCTTATTTGATGCACTTTGAATTGTTCTTTAAGGTAGGATATGTCTGCACAATTCCCAAAGGGGTGGAGAGGAACAGGATTGTACTCAGTTTGCAGTCCTAATACAATGCCATGATTCTACTGGTTATGATGAAATGGGTAATTATTTTGCAATAGAAGCAGATACAATGATAGACATTGTGAGGGTGACTTGAATAAAGATTGTTTTTGAATAATTTTATTTTATAGGAATATTTAATAAATTGTGTCATTTAAATGAGAACTATTATTTTCTATCTATATGTCTATATATTTTAATATTATAGGAATTAGGAAATATGTGATTAAAAAGGTTATATATAACAAAGGTAACACAATTCCATGGGCTTTTTATCAGCAATGACTGTAAATACGAAGACTAAGGCACCAGAGGCTAGAGATTAATAGGAAAACATGTGAAAATGGTATTTTTCTGAAATATCATCTCTTACTTCCAAGAAAATTTCCTAGCTCATTCATTATGCCATGTAACATACGTTACATACTTTATAAGTGCTCTGATCCTGATGTCAAACTTGCAAATGTATGATTCTTTATTGCATTAGCAAGACAGTGCCAAAAATGTAAGATATCCACGAGCGTCAAATATTTTCATACATTTTTCTTCAATAATAGATACCAAAATTGGTTACTTAAAATTGGGGGTAGGGTTGTTTAATAGCTCATATTAAACAATGTATTTGAGATAGAAAAGCAAACTTTGTTTTTTCTATTAGTCAAATGAATATTTTAGTAAACTAAGATTAAAAACACTTGTAAAAATGCACAAATCGTCTGTAAAATGAATGATGTTAGTCATGATTTCAACTTTCAAAGGGAAATTTAATCTATGTAACGCATATAACACCATAGAAGGCTGTAATTTTGTTTGAAATGCTACTTTTATGTAGCCTAGGCATCCAGCATGCAAACAACATAAGAAATTTGAATAATAAGATGGTTTAGTGTCTTCTTTCTGTAGCTCAAACTTTCATTTTAATCTTTTCCTTAGTTTGTTACAGTAACATATGTAACAGGCTGTCAGAGACTAACGCCCCGGACCACAGAGTGCAAACATTTCTTAAAAGATGCAGCTTGAAATTCTCTTCAAGATAGGATATGTCTGCAAAATTCCCTAGGGGGGGGGAGCAGGACCTTTTTTAGCTCGAAGTCTACATACGTGTAGTCTGATCAGAGCCTTTGCTAGTCGCATGAACACTCTATGAGTGTTAAGCTACTGACTGAACATAATTTGGAGTTTCTAAGCTTAAAAGCAGGCTCCACAGGCCCATCTGAGTCTGGACTTATACCAGTCGTAGATGTTGTAGGACCTATGAATCCATACCAACCAATACCATTCCACATCTTATCTTTTGCCGTATTCCAGTCCAGAATTTTAATTTATGCTGGCTCAAACGAGATAGTAGAAGAGAAAAAAAGTATTTGAGAGGAATATGGATATTTAGTGAAATAGATCAATATGAGCGAAAATGTACATGCAAAAAAAACAACAAAAAAACAACAACATCTCATCAGACTTTATAAGTCTAATCTGAGTCTACACTTGTCAAAATGCCACATTGTTAGAAATCACATGTCACGGCTCACATGGAACTTGACCTGAATTTTATGGTAATACACATACAGGGCATTCCCTTTATAACACACCTGGTTATTTCACAGGTATGGATATTACACAATCAGGTTCTGGCTCAGATTGTTTTACCATGGAATTTTACGAAGGATATATAATAAAATTACCATTTAATGGTCATTTTCCTTATGATTCCTTCGTAAAATTTTCCTATGTTTTTCCCTTTATAACACAATTCATTTATAACACAGACCATTCCTATGGACCCCAAAATAGCGTTATGAAGAGACTGCACTTAATTCCTAAAATATGAAACCTAAACAACTCAACCTTAAAACAATATAACATGGAAACTGCCATATTCGAGAATGTACAGACAGGCGATACTGTATGCCCCACATCCCCACGTTCAATGTGCTGGCCAGTGTATTCATAGCACATATACATATGGGTCTCAACGCCAGAAAACCTGTCTTCCGGGTTAGCAACAGCTCAGTCTCAATCCAGCCTGCTCAGCTACAGAGGCTTCCTAAAATATTTAAATTTTGAATGAAGCAAGTTTAGACACTATACTTTGCAGCAAATAAATAATAAAGGTATTGATCAGATTGTTCAAACGCGATTTTGCACCTTTATTGTTTGAATGTAATGCACCAGTTATTTGCAGCCATGACCCCCCTGGGACTGGGGAATAGCCCTGGTATATAAACTGTATATGACTTTTTCTTGTCAAATCCCTGGTAAAGATCCCTGTCCCCTGTCCCTGTCAAAACATACTGAGGAGTACCGCTGTTTTGGTGGGAAGCAAAAGCCTGGCATATCCTCTTAGGTATAAACATGGTAATTAAGCCCCACTATGCCCCCACTATCCAAGGCCCAGGGGGGGGGGGGGGGGGGCTGTGGTTACAAATGACTGGTGGCGCATAACAAAATCAGGGTTTCTTTCAGCCAAGCCCAGATTTAAATCGCTATCACGCTTAGCATGAGAAGTTGTACTTTTGGGTATTTGCGAAAAATCAGAGACTAATCAACCTTTCGGAAGTTCGTCTTCTCAATAGGACCTTTTCTCCCAATATATATTCATATGATAGAATAGGGTTATTATACTGATTAATATTGTCCCCGAGCTGAGATATCTCTGTAATACCAGTACTTAATGGAATTAAGGACAATATCAAGTAATAAGCTAGGGGGCGACTAGGGCAAAATAGTCGCTCTAGGGACGGAAATTTTGCTCAAAATGGGATCTAAGGAGAAGTTGGAGACTTCCCTATAAAAAGTCACTTCTCCCTACTGTCAGGGCCCAGCTTGAACCCTGAATATTAGCTGATATAAGTGCAACAACCCTTTTATTATACATGAGTGAAAGTTCAACATTTAAAAAAAATCCTGAAGTTTAGTAGAAGTTCAAATCTGAACTTTAGTAGAAGTTCAAATCTTAAAACTTACATAATGCTTACAAAATATTAACAGTTTCAAGTTTATATAGTCAATTGTCTTTAATAATCATAATCTTGAGGGATTAAGCTTTTGTCTATGGACGAACCCATTTGTGAGGCTAGCTATTTGTAATATAAACACACACTAGAGGCTTATTCTCTATAGAGGCTAGCCACACAAGACATATATCAGTGTATTGCCACATACATCTTACGGAATAAACTACATTTTGAACTCAAGAATGTATATTAACCCTTAAAGCGCCAATCTCAACAAAAGTCGTCTGCTTTTCTCGTCTGCTGAAATGTTTAAGAAGCCTCTATGGCAAACAGTGTGCACCCAGATCAGACTGCTCCTATAGGAGCAGTCTGTTCTGGGTCCACGCTGTTCGCTTCTATACTTAATTTGTCGGTATTGTAAGGCAATTATTTGCAGCAGACAACTTCAGAAGACGACATTTTCAGATATATTTTTTTTCTTGGCGCTTTAAGGGCTAAGGTGGCAAACTGTCCTAATTTACATGCCATCTATCCCCCTTTGGGTGTGAATGGTTGGGTGGAAGCACAGATGGACACTTGGCCGATCGCTATATCCCTTGAACCTTGTCAAGTGCAGGACAAAAAGATAAAAAAAATATCAGACATTGACGTAGCTCCCATTATGCAGTAACGCATGTGCGTAATAAAACAAGTAACATTCAAAGGAGGTCACCCAATGTAGTAAAAACGATTTTCCATACTATCAGGAACTGCTCATAAAGGAAAGAATTCGCTCTCTTCACGAACAAATTCTTTTCTTCAAGAGAAGTTCCCATTTTGAAAATGGACGCCACTGAAGAGAATCACTGCTTGATCTAGTTGTCTCCCTTTGATGTGCCCGAACTTTTACAGCGTTCTGGCTTCGCCATTGTCAGAGGAGCACAGTGGCTCAGTGGTAGAGTGTTAGACCTGGGATCGAAGGGTCGCTAAATCAAACTCACTGGTGGCACTGTGTTGCGTCCTTGGGGCAGGACATTTTATCCTCTGCTTAGTATTGGTTCAACCCAGAGAAATGGGAAAATGTCCCGACATGACTGAAAGATTGTCGACTGGGACATAAAGCATCATTACAGACAAATTACATGTAACAAAAATATCAGATC
The DNA here is from genome assembly GCA_964019695.1 of Loripinus fragilis. Taxonomy (NCBI): domain Eukaryota; kingdom Metazoa; phylum Mollusca; class Bivalvia; order Lucinida; family Lucinidae; genus Loripinus; species Loripinus fragilis. The sequence continues at coordinate 63,772,588 of OZ026519.1, read as the reverse complement.
AGTTCTGGGATTATACATGCAAATATTCTTACAATTTTTTCAACCCTTAAAGCGCTTGAAAAAAATGCATCTGAAAATGTCGTCTGCTGAAGTCGTCTGCTGCAAATAATTGCCTTGCATTACTGACAAATTAAGTATAAAAGCAAACAGCGTGGACCCAGAACAGACTGCTCCTATAGGAGCTGTCTGATCTGGGTCCAGACTGTTTGCCATAGAGGCTTCTTAAACACTTCAGCAGACGAGAAAAGCAGACGACTTTTGCTGTGATTGGCGCATTAAGGGTTAATATTTACAAGACAATAAACACAGTAAGTATACAGCTGCAATGATGATCTGACAGGCCTCCAGATAAGAGTGTGCAATCAAAAAATAATCTGTTTTTTTTTTCCAACCAAACATAGGTTGAGGGTACTCAAGAGAACCATCTCGATGAGACGGTTCTTTTGAACACTCAAAACATATGTTTAAACTAGCAAATAAGAAAAGAGTCTCAATTTTACGTTTTTCTGGAGCTATGTGATCAATTGAGCCATTTCATGAGATTTGGGAACTTATCAAATATGCTAGACCCTTGAAAGTCTGCAACAATATGGAGGATCTTACATGAGTGCTCATGTATTATATCATTTATTAAACAAGTTGAGGAAAAGAGATAAAATGCAAGGCTTTGTGGCACATTTTATCCTTTTTTGCAACAAGTTTAATAAATTCCACTAGAGGACCTGAAGGTCCTGAAGCGCTCACCTGATCTCCTTAATGTTAAAATAGGTCACGGTCAACTAAGGCTTATTATTCAAACATATTTTGTTTTACCCTATATGGGAATGGTGGCAATTTTTTGGTCAAGTATCATATCTATATCTACTGAATACTCCATATGAAATTTGAGTTCAAACAGCCCAGTGATTTCGGAGGAAAATGATGTTTAGATATGTATGTGGCAGTCCAAAGTGAGTGGCCTTGGATGTAAGGTCATAGGTCAGCTTGACCTTTGGTGCTTATATAAAACCAGTGTCTCATTCCGTTTAACAATCCTCTCAAGTATTATGATTTCCTCTTAAAAAAATATAGAAAAATGAATTATGCATTACGAATCAAACTTGGCCTTGCCGTAAAATGGTCAAAGTCAAAGTATACAAAGCCAACCACACCTCTTCCATCTCATTGAAACGTTCATCTGTCCATACATCTTTACCATCTACTTGCTAGAACATGACACCTGAAAATATAAGAAAAAATACGTGAGTACGCGGCAACGATTCAACATAGGTACCTGCAATGACAAGCGCAACCGAAATTGCAGTTAAAGTGACCATTTTACCCGAGCAAAAAAAAAGGATAACGACGATAATACATGCTAAGAATTCGGGAAGGTACGATCCCAAACGAAAGTGCAGTTTTAGAGACAATTTCACCCTAGCAAAAAAAGAAGACGACGGTAATACACGCTAAGAATTCGGAGAAGGTACCTGTAACGACAAACGCAAAGGAAGGAGCAGTTTTTGAGAGCATTTTACCCCAGCAGAAAAAAAGGAGACGACGATAATAAATGCTTAGAATTCGGTTAAGGTACGAGCGCAAGCGAAAGTGCAGTTTTAGAGACCATTTCACCCCAGCAAAAAAGGAAGACGACGGTAATATAAGCTAAGAATTCGGAGAAGGTACCTGTAACGACAAGCGCAAAGGAGGGAGCAGTTTTTTTTAAAGCATTTTACCACAGCAGAAAAAAAGGAGACGACGAGAATACACGCTTAGAATTCAGAGAAGGTACCAGCGCAAACGAAAGTGCAGTTTAAGAGACTATTTCACCCTAGCAAAAACGGAAGATGACTGTAAAACACGCTAAGAATTCGGAAAAAAATACCTGTAATGACAAGCACAAAGGAGGGGGGCAGGTTTAGAGACAATTTTATCGCAACAGAAACAAGGATACGACGATAATACACGCTTAGAGTTCGGAGACGGTACGAGCGCAAAGGAGAGTGCGGTTTTAGAGACCATTTCGCCCCAGCAAAAAAGAAGACAACGTTAATGCACGCTTAGAATTCGGAGAAGGTACCTGTAATGACAAGCACATAGGCGGGTGCAGTTTTAGAATCCATTTTACCCCAGCAGAAAAAAGCGACGACGATAATACCTGCTAAGAATTTGGAGAAGCCACAAGCGCCAAGGAGGGTGCAGTTTTAGAGACCCTTTTTTCCCCCACCCAAAAATGAAGACGACGCTAATTTACGCTTAGATTACGGACGCATCTTAAACTCAGCAGGCGTACAATATAAATGGAAAAAATACCCACCATTACAATAGACGTCACATTGTTGCGTCCTGTCTATCTGTTCAAGTGGACATCTAACCAGCCATGGTCTTTAGTCTTCTAGACCTGGAAATATAGACATACACTGTATAGTTACTAGATTTTCACATAAAACGTGCTTAACCCATATAAGCAGAATGGAATTCCCCAATTTTTATCAACTGGACCAGTCCATTTCCGTTTTAAGGATTGTTAAGTGGTAGTTTTCATTTTCATTCAAATTTTAAGAGTACACTCTGTATGCAAACAGTGGAGACCCTGAGCGGACGCCAGGCTACTATGGGTTAAGCATCTTCCCAAAAGTAAAATCTCAATACAAAAACAGTGTTTGTTCCAGCACTTGAGATTCTGGTACCTATTGCACAAGTCTAAAGTGAAGGCTAAGGCAAGACTGTGCATCCACCAAGTCCCGCCAGTGCACTTGCATCTTACCTTGATATAGTATGGAAGTAGATGAGCGTACTAAAATAATATACTTGGAGTCCCATTTGTTATGCAAGTTTTAAAGAGTGATTAACGTATATGCAATAAGTACAACAATTTCATATCTTTGCAAAAATGACTAATATAAGGTGTTTCCTCAGTCTGTACACCAACCCAAAAAGTGACCGGCTTTGTTTGTTTTGGTGATAAAGTGTACTACCAGAATGACCTATGTTGAAGCTAATCTATGATTGTGAAATGTCCTAGTCATTTTCCCTTGCTTTTACGAGTGTACACTTGACAGGTTCATGATCAGCAATGATTGTGAATTTCCATGGGTTTCCTCTCCTTATCTTACAAGCCAAACCTAATTTAATGCTTGTTCCATTTTGTGACCATACAGAAACTTCTTTTGAGCATTTTTGAGACCTTGTCTGGGTTCAAACTGTTTGACACTCTAGAGCTATTCTGGAATGAAATTCGAGATAAAGTATACAAAGCCAACCATACCTCCTCCATCTCATTGAGACGTTCATCTGTCCATACATCTGTACCATCTACTTGCTAGAACATGACACCTGAAAATATAAGAATAAATACGTGAGTACGCAGCAACGTTTCGACATAGGTAACTGCAATGACAAGCGCAACCGAAAGTGCAGTTAAGTGACCATTTTACTCAAGCAGAAAAAGGAAACGACGATAATACAAGCTAAGAAATCGGGAAGGTACAAGCCCAAATAAAAGTGCAGTTTTAGAGACCATTTCACACCAGCAAAAAAGGAAGACGACGGTAATACACGCTAAGAATTCGGTGAAGGTACCTGTAACGACAAACGCATTGGAAAGTGCAGTTTTTGAAAGCATTTTAACCCAGCAGGGCAAAGGAGACGACGATAATACATGCTAAGAATTCGGATAAGGTACGAGCGCAAACAAAAGTGCAGTTTTAGAGACCATTTCACCCCATCAAAAAAGGAAGATGACGGTAATACACGCTAAGAATTCGGAGAAGGTACCTGTAACGACAAACGCAAAGAAGGGAGCAGATTTTGAGAGCATTTAACCCCAGCAGAAAAAAAGGAGACGACGATAATACATGCTTAGAATTCGGATAAGGTACCAGCGCAAACGAAAGTGCAGTTTTAGAGACCATTTCACCCAAGCAAAAAAGGAGAAGACAACGGTAATTTACGCTAAGAATTCGAAGAAGGTACCTAAAGCGACAAGCGCAATGGAGGGAGCAGTTTTTGAAAGCATTTTACCTCAGCAGAAAAAAGGAGACGACGAGAATACACGCTTAGAATTCAGAGAAAGTACAAGCGCAAACGAAAGTGCAGTTTAAGAGACCATCTCACTCTAGCAAAAAAGGAAGATGACTGTAAAACACGCTAAGAAATCGGAAAAGGTACCTGTGATGACAAGCGCAAAGGAGGAGCAGTTTTAGAGACCATTTAACCCAAGCCAAAAAAGGAAACGACGATAATAAACGCTAAGAATTCCGTAAGGCACGAGCACTAATGGAAGTGCAGTTTTAGAGACCATTTCACCCCAGCAAAAAAGGAAAGACGACGGTAATACACGCTAAGAATTCGGAGAAGGTACCTGTAACGACAAACGCAAAGGAGGGAGCAGTCTTTGAGAGCATTTAACCCCAGCAGAAAAAAAGAGACGACAGTAATACATGCTAAGAATTCGGAGAAGGTACGAGCGCAAAGGAAAGTGCAGTTCTAGAGACCATTTCACCCCCGCAACAAAAAGGAAGACGACGGTAATACACGCAAAGAATTCGGAGAAGGTACCTGTAACGACAAGCGCAAAGGAGGGAGCAGTTTTTTTTAAAGCATTTTACCCCAGCAGAAAAAAGGAGACGACGATAATACACTCTTATAATTCGGAGAAGGTACGAGCGCTAACGGAAGTGCAGTTTAAGAGACCATTTCATCCTAGCAAAAAAAGAAACACGACTGTAAACACGCTAAGAATTCGAAAAAGGTACTTGTAATGACAAGCGCGAAGGAGGGGGCAGTTTTTGAGACCATTTTACCGCAACAGAAACAAGGATACGACGATAATACACGCTAAGAATTCGGAGAAGGGACGAGCGCAAAGGAGAGTGTGGTTTTAGAGACCATTTCGCCCCAGCAAAAAAGGAGACGACGTTAATGCACGCTCAGAATTCGGAGGAAGTATCTGTAATGACACGCGCATAAAGACCTGAAAATATAGACATACACTGTATAGTTACTAGATTTTCACATAAAACGTGCTTAATCCATATAAGCAGGATGGAATTCCCCACTTTTTTATCAATTGGACCAGTCCATTTCCGTTTTAAGGATTGTTAGGTGGTAGTTTTCATTTTCATTCAAATTTTAAGAGTACACTCTGTATGAAAACAGTGGAGACCCTAAGCGGACGCCACGTTCTGTGGCGTCTGATCTGGGTCTGCACTGTTTGCCTATGTTCCACAGAAAGGACGCTAGGCTAATATGGGTTAAGCATCTTCCCAAAAGTCAAATCTCAACACATAAACAGTGTTTGTTCCAGCACTTGAGATTCTGGTACCTATTGCACAAGTCTTAAGTGAAGGCTCAGGCGAGACTGTGCATCCACCAAGTCTCACCAGTGCCTTTGCAGCTCGCCTTGATATAGTATAGAAGTAGATGAGCGTACTAAAATAATATACTTGGAGTCCCATTTGTTATGCAAGTTTTAAAGAGTGATTAACGTATATGCATTAAGAACAGCAATTTCATATCTTTGCAAAAATGACTTATATAAGGTGTTTCCTCAGTCTGTACACCAACCAAAGATAAAGTGTTTCTTCAGTCTGTACACAAACCCAAGTATTGTTTTGGTGATAAGTGTACTACCAGAATGACCTATGTTGAAGCTAATCTATGATTGTGAAATGTCCTAGTCATTTTCGCTTGCTTTTACGAGTGTACACTTGACAGGTTCATGATCAGCAATGATTGTGAATTTCAATGGGTTTCCTCCCCTTATCTTACAAGCCAAACCTAACTTAATGCTTGTTCCATTTGGTGACCATACAGAGACTCCTTTAAAGCATTTTTTCAGACCTTGTCTGGGTCTAAACTGTTTGACAATCTTGAGCTATTCTGGAATGAAATTCGAGTTAGTATACAAAGCCAACCATACCTCTTTAATCTCATTGACACGTTCATCTGTTTATACATCATACTTGCTAGAACATGACACCTGAAAATATAAGAAAAGAATAAGTGAGTACGCGGCAACGATTCGACATAGGTACCTGCAATGACAAGCGCAACCGAAAGTGCAGTTAAAGTGACCATTTTACCCAAGCAATAAAAGGAAACAACGATAATATACGCTAAGAATTCGGAAAAGGTACGAGCGCAAACAAAAGTGCAGTTTTAGAGACCATTTCACCCCAGCAAAAAAGGAAGACGACGGTAATACACGCTAAGAATTTAGAGAAGGTACCTGTAACGACAAGCGCAAAGCAGGGAGCGGTTTTTGAGAGCATTTTACCCCAGCAGAAAAAAAGGAGACGACGATAATACACGCTAAGACTTCGGAGAAGGTACGAGCACAAACGAAAGTGCAGTTTTATAGACCATTTCACCCTAGCAAAAAAGAAAGACGACGGTAATACACGCTCCGAATTCGGAGAAGGTACCTGTAACGACAAGCGCAAAGGAGGGAGCAGTTTTTGAAAGCATTTTACCCCAGCAGAAAAAAGGAAACGACGATGTTACTAGCTTAGAATTTGGAGAAGGTACGAGCGCAAACGAAAGTGCAGTTTTAGAGACCATTTCACCCCAATAAAAAAGGAAGACGCTGGTAATACACGCTAAGAATTAGGAGAAGGTACCTGTAACGACAAGCGCAAAGCAGGGAGCAGTTTTTGAGAGCATTTTACCCCAGCAGAAAAAAAGGAGACGACGATAATACACGCTAAGAATTCGGAGAAGGTACGAGCGCAAACGAAAGTGCAGGTTTAGAGACCATTTTACCCTAGCAAAAAAGGAAGACGACGGTTATACACGCTAAAAATTCGGAGAAGGTACCTGTAACGACAAGCGCAAAGGAGGGTGCAGTTTTAGAGACCATTTTACCCCAGCAGAAAAGGAGACGACGCTAATGCACGCTTAGAACTCGGAGAAGGTACCTGTAATGACAAGCGCATAGGCGGGTGCAGTTTTAGAACCCATTTTACCCCAGCAGAAAAAATGAGACGACGATTATACACGCTAAGAATTTGGAGAATCCAGGAGCGCCAAGGAGGGTGCAACTTTAGAGACCCTTTTTTCCCCCACCCAAAAATGAAGATGATGCTAATTTACGCTAAGATTACGGACGCATCTTGAACTCAGCAGGAGTACGATTTAAATGGAAAAAATACCTACATTACAATAGACGTCACATTGTTGCGTCCTGTCTATTAGTTCAAGTTGACTTCTAACCAGCCATGGTTTTTAGTCTTCTAGACCTGAAAATATAGACATACACTGTATAGTTACTAGATTTTCACATTAAACGTGCTTAACCCATATAAGCAGGATGGAATTCCCCACTTTTTATCAATTGGACCAGTCCATTTCCGTTTTAAGGATTGTTAGGTGGTAGTTTTCATTTTCATTCAAATTTTAAGAGTACACTCTGTATGAAAACAGTGGAGACCCTGAGCGGACGCCACGTTCTGATGCGTCTGATCTGGGTCTGCACTGTTTGCCTATGTTCCACAGAAAGGACGCTAGGCTAATATGGGTTAAGCATCTTCCCAAAAGTCAAATCTCAACACATAAACAGTGTTTGTTCCAGCACTTGAGATTCTGGAACCTATTGCACAAGTCTTAAGTGAAGGCTAAGGAGAGACTGTGCATCCACCAAGTCTCACCAGTGCCTTTGCAGCTCGCCTTGATATAGTATAGAAGTAGATGAGCGTACTAAAATAATATACTTGGAGTCCCATTTGTTATGCAAGTTTTAAAGAGTGATTAACGTATATGCATTAAGAACAGCAATTTCATATCTTTGCAAAAATGACTTATATAAGGTGTTTCCTCAGTCTGTACACCAACCAAAGATAATGTGTTTCTTCAGTCTGTACACAAACCCAAGTATTGTTTTGGTGATAAGTGTACTACCAGAATGACCTATGTTGAAGCTAATCTATGATTGTGAAATGTCCTAGTCATTTTCCCTTGCTTTTACGAGTGTACACTTGACAGGTTCATGATCAGCAATATTTGTGAATTTCAATGGGTTTCCTCCCCTTATCTTACAAGCCAAACCTAACTTAATGCTTGTTCCATTTGGTGACCATACAGGGACTCCTTTTAAGCATTTTTTCATACCTTGTCTGGGTCTAAACTGTTTGACACTCTTGAGCTATTCCGGAATGAAATTCGAGTTAGTATACAAAGCCAACCATACCTCTTTAATCTCATTGACACGTTCATCTGTTTATACATCATACTTGCTAGAACATGACACCTGAAAATATAAGAAAAGAATACGTGAGTACGCGGCAACGATTCGACATAGGTACCTGCAATGACAAGCGCAACCGAAATTGCAGTTAAAGTGACCATTTTACCCAAGCAAAAAAAGGAAACGACGATAATACACGCCAAGAATTCGGATAAGGTACGAGCGCAAACAAAAGTGCAGTTTTAGAGACCATTTCACCCCAGCAAAAAAGGAAAACGACGGTAATACACGCTAAGAATTTAGAGAAGGTACCTGTAACGACAGGCGCAAAGCAGGGAGCGGTTTTTGAGAGCATTTTACCCCAGCAGAAAAAAAGGAGACGACGATAATACACGCTAAGTTTTCGGAGAAGGTACGAGCTCAAACGAAAGTGCAGTTTTATAGACCATTTCACCCTAGCAAAATAGGAAGACGACGGTAATACACACTACGAATTCGGAGAAGGTACCTGTAACGAAAAGCGCAAAGGAGGGAGCAGTTTTTGAGAGCATTTTACCCCAGCAGAAAAAAGGAAACGACGATGTTACTAGCTTAGAATTCGGAGAAGGTACGAGGGCAAATGAAAGTGCAGTTCTAGAGACCATTTCATCCCAGCAAAAAAGGGAGACGACGGTAATACACGCTACGAATTCGGAGAAGGTACCTCCGAAAAAAAGGAGACGACGATAATACACGCTAAGATTTCGGAAAAGGTACGAGCGCAAACGAAAGTGCAGTTTTATAGACCATTTCACCCTAGCGAAAAAGGAAGACGACGATAATACACGCTACGAATTCGGAGAAGGTACCTGTAACGACAAGCGCAAAGGAGGGAGCAGTTTTTGAAAGCATTTTACTCCAGCAGAAAAAAGGAAACGACGATGTTACTAGCTTAGAATTTTGAGAAGGTAAGAGCGCAAACGAAAGCGCAGTTTTAGAGACCATTTCACCCCAGCAAAAAAGGAAGACGACGGTTATACACGCTAAGAATTCGGAGAAGGTACCTGTAACGACAAGCGCAAAACAGGGAGCAGTTTTTGAGAGCATTTTACCCCAGCAGAAAAAAGGAGACGACGATAATACACGCTAAGAATTCGGAGAAGGTACGAGCGCAAACGAAAGTGCAGTTTTAGAGACCATTTTACCCTAGCAAAAAAGGAAGACGACGGTTATACACGCTAAGAATTCGGAGAAGGTACCTGTAACGACAAGCGCAAAGGAGGGTGCAGTTTTAGAGACCATTTTACCCCAGCAGAAAAAAGGAGACGACGGTTATACACGCTAAGAATTCGGAGAAGCCACGAGCGCCAAGGAGGGTGCAGTTTTAGAGACCCTTTTTACCCCACCCAAAAAATGAAGACGACGCTAATTTACGCTAAGATTACGGACGCATCTCGAACTCAGCAGGTGTACGAAAAAACGGAAAAAAATACCTACCATTGCAATAGACGTCACATTGTTGCGTCCTGTCTATCTGTTCAAGTGGACTTCTGACCAGCCATGGTTTTTAGTCTTCTGGACCTGGAAATATAGACATACACTGTATAGTTACTAGATTTTCACATAAAACGTTCTTAACCCACATAAGCTGAATGGAATTCCCCACTTTTTATCAACTGGACCAGTCCATTTCCGTTTTAAGGATTGTTAAGTGGCAATTTTCATTTCCATTCAAATTTTAAGAGTACACTCTGTATGAAAACAGTGGAGACCCTGAGCGGACGCCACGTTCTGTGGCGTCTGATCTGGGTCTGCACTGTTTGCCTATGTCCCACAGAAAGGACGCTAGGCTAATATGGGTTAAGCATCTTCCCAAAAGTCAAATCTCAACACATAAACAGTGTTTGTTCCAGCACTTGAGATTCTGGTACCTATTGCACAAGTCTTAAGTGAAGGCTCAGGCGAGACTGTGCATCCACCAAGTCTCACCAGTGCCTTTGCAGCTCGTCTTGATATAGTATGGAAGTAGATGAGCGTACTAAAATAATATACTTGGAGTCCCATTTGTTATGCAAGTTTTTAAGAGTGATTAACGTATATGCATTAAGAACAACAATTTCAAATCTTTGCAAAAATGACTTATATAAGGTGTTTCCTCAGTCTGTACACCAACCAAAGATAAAGTGTTTCTTCAGTCTGTACACAAACCCAAGTATTGTTTTGGTGATAAGTGTACTACCAGAATGACCTATGTTGAAGCTAATCTATGATTGTGAAATGTCCTAGTCATTTTCCCTTGCTTTTACGAGTGAACACTTGACAGGTTCATGATCAGCAATGATTGTGAATTTCAATGGGTTTCCTCCCCTTATCTTACAAGCCAAACCTAACTTAATGCTTGTTCCATTTGGTGACCATACAGAGACTCCTTTTAAGCATTTTGTCAGACCTTGTCTGGGTCTAAACTGTTTGACACTCTTGAGCTATTCTGGAATGAAATTCGAGTTAGTATACAAAGCCAACCATACCTCTTTAATCTCATTGACACGTTCATCTGTCCATACATCTGTACCATCTACTTGCTAGAACATGACACCTGAAAATATAAGAAAAGAATACGTGAGTACGCGGCAACGATTCGACATAGGTACCTGCAATGACAAGCGCAACCGAAAGTGCAGTTAAAGTGACCATTTTACCCAAGAAAAAAAAGGAAACGACGATAATCGGATAAGGTATGAGCGCAAACAAAAGTGCAGTTTTAGAGACCATTTCACCCCAGCAAAAAAGGAAGACGACGGTAATACACGCTAAGCATTTAGAGAAGGTACCTGTAACGACAAGCGCAAAGCAGGGAGCGGTTTTTGAGAGCATTTTACCCCAGCAGAAAAAAAGGAGACGACGATAATACACGCTAAGATTTCGGAGAAGGTACGAGCGCAAACGAAAGTGCAGTTTTATAGACCATTTCACCCTAGCAAAAAAGGAAGACGACGATAATACACGCTACGAATTCGGAGAAGGTACCTGTAACGACAAGCGCAAAGGAGGGAGCAGTTTTTGAAAGCATTTTACCCCGGCAGAAAAAATGAAACGACGATGTTACTAGCTTAGAATTTTGAGAAGGTACGAGCGCAAACGAAAGTGCAGTTTTAGAGACCATTTCACCCCAGCAAAAAAGGAAGACGACGGTTATACACGCTAAGAATTCGGAGAAAGTACCTGTAACGACAAGCGCAAAGCAGGAAGCAGTTTTTGAGAGCATTTTACCCCAGCAGAAAAAAGGAGACGACGATAATACACGCTAAGAATTCGGAGAAGGTACGAGCGCAAACGAAAGTGCAGTTTTAGAGACCATTTTACCCTAGCGAAAAAGGAAGACGACGGTTATACACGCTAAGAATTCGGAGAAGGTACCTGTAACGACAAGCGCAAAGGAGGGTGCAGTTTTAGAGACCATTTTACCCCAGCAGAAAAAAGGAGACGACGGTTATACACGCTAAGAATTCGGAGAAGCCATGAGCGCCAAGGAGGGTGCAGTTTTAGAGACCTTTTTTACCCCACCCAAAAAATGAAGACGACGCTAATTTACGCTAAGATTACGGACGCATCTTGAACTCAGCAGGTGTACGAAAAAACGGAAAAAAATAACTACCATTGCAATAGACGTCACATTGTTGCGTCCTGTCTATCTGTTCAAGTGGACTTCTGACCAGCCATGGTTTTTAGTCTTCTGGACCTGGAAATATAGACATACACTGTATAGTTACTAGATTTTCACATAAAACGTTCTTAACCCACATAAACTGAATGGAATTCCCCACTTTTTATCAACTGGACCAGTCCATTTCCGTTTTAAGGATTGTTAAGTGGCAATTTTCATTTCCATTCAAATTTTAAGAGTACACTCTGTATGAAAACAGTGGAGACCCTGAGCGGACGCCACGTTCTGTGGCGTCTGATCTGGGTCTGCACTGTTTGCCTATGTCCCACAGAAAGGACGCTAGGCTAATATGGGTTAAGCATCTTCCCAAAAGTCAAATCTCAACACATAAACAGTGTTTGTTCCAGCACTTGAGATTCTGGTACCTATTGCACAAGTCTTAAGTGAAGGCTCAGGCGAGACTGTGCATCCACCAAGTCTCACCAGTGCCTTTGCAGCTCGTCTTGATATAGTATGGAAGTAGATGAACGTACTAAAATAATATACTTGGAGTCCCATTTGTTATGCAAGTTTTTAAGAGTGATTAACGTATATGCATTAAGAACAACAATTTCATATCTTTGCAAAAATGACTTATATAAGGTGTTTCCTCAGTCTGTACACCAACCAAAGATAAAGTGTTTCTTCAGTCTGTACACAAACCCAAGTATTGTTTTGGTGATAAGTGTACTACCAGAATGACCTATGTTGAAGCTAATCTATGATTGTGAAATGTCCTAGTCATTTTCCCTTGCTTTTACGAGTGTACACTTGACAGGTTCATGATCAGCAATGATTGTGAATTTCAATGGGTTTCCTCCCCTTATCTTACAAGCCAAACCTAACCTAATGCTTGTTCCATTTGGTGACCATACAGAGACTCCTTTTAAGCATTTTGTCAGACCTTGTCTGGGTCTAAACTGTTTGACACTCTTGAGCTATTCCGGAATGAAATTCGAGTTAGTATACAAAGCCAACCATACCTCTTTAATCTCATTGACACGTTCATCTGTCCATACATCTGTACCATCTACTTGCTAGAACATGACACCTGAAAATATAAGAAAAGAATACGTGAGTACGCGGCAACGATTCGACATAGGTACCTGCAATGACAAGCGCAACCGAAAGTGCAGTTAAAGTGACCATTTTACCTAAGCAAAAAAAGGAAACGACGATAATCGGATAAGGTACCAGCGCAAACAAAAGTGCAGTTTTAGAGACCATTTCACCCCAGGAAAAAATGGAACCGGTAATACACGCTAAGAATTTAGAGAAGGTACCTGTAACGACAAGCGCAAAGCAGGGAGCAGTTTTTGAGAGCATTTTACCCCAGCAGAAAAAAAGGAGACGACGATAATACACGCTAAGATTTCGGAGAAGGTACGAGCGCAAACGAAAGTGTAGTTTTATAGACCATTTCACCCTAGCAAAAAAGGAAGACGACGATAATACACGCTACGAATTCGGAGAAGGTACCTGTAACGACAAGCGCAAAGGAGGGAGCAGTTTTTGAAAGCATTTTACCCCAGCAGAAAAAAGGAAACGACGATGTTACTAGCTTAGAATTTTGAGAAGGTACGAGCGCAAACGAAAGTGCAGTTTAAGAGACCATTTCACCCCAGCAAAAAAGGAAGACGACGGTTATACACGCTAAGAATTCGGAGATGGTACCTGTAACGACAAGCGCAAAGCAGGAAGCAGTTTTTGAGAGCATTTTACCCCAGCAGAAAAAAGGAGACGACGATAATACACGCTAAGAATTCGGAGAAGGTACGAGCGCAAACGAAAGTGCAGTTTTAGAGACCATTTTACCCTAGCGAAAAAGGAAGACGACGGTTATACACGCTAAGAATTCGGAGAAGGTACCTGTAACGACAAGCGCAAAGGAGGGTGCAGTTTTAGAGACCATTTTACCCCAGCAGAAAAGGAAGACGACGGTAATACACGCTAAGCATTTAGAGAAGGTACCTGTAACGACAAGCGCAAAGCAGGGAGCGGTTTTTGAGAGCATTTTACCCCAGCAGAAAAAAAGGAGACGACGATAATACACGCTAAGATTGTGGAGAAGGTACGAGCGCAAACGAAAGTGCAGTTTTATAGACTATTTCACCCTAGCAAAAAAGAAAGACGACGATAATACACGCTACGAATTCGGAGAAGGTACCTGTAACGACAAGCGCAAAGGAGGGAGCAGTTTTTGAAAGCATTTTACACCAGCAGAAAAAAGGAAACGACGATGTTACTAGCTTAGAATTTTGAGAAGGTACGAGCGCAAACGAAAGTGCAGTTTTAGAGACCATTTCACCCCAGCAAAAAGGAAGACGACGGTTATACACGCTAAGAATTCGGAGAAGGTACCTGTAACGACAAGCGCAAAGCAGGGAGCAGTTTTTGAGAGCATTTTACCCCAGCAGAAAAAAGGAGACGACGATAATACACGCTAAGAATTCGGAGAAGGTATGAGCGCAAACGAAAGTGCAGTTTTAGAGACCATTTTACCCTAGCAAAAAAGGAAGACGACGGTTATACACGCTAAGAATTCGGAGAAGGTACCTGTAACGACAAGCGCAAAGGAGGTTGCAGTTTTAGAGACCATTTTACCCCAGCAGAAAAAAGGAGACGACGGTTATACACGCTAAGTATTCGGAGAAGCCACGAATGCCAAGGAGGGTGCAGTTTTAGAGACTCTTTTTACCCCACCCAAAAAATGAAGACGACGCTAATTTACGCTAAGATTACGGACGCATCTTGAACTCAGCAGGTGTACGAAAAAACGGAAAAAAATACCTACCATTGCAATAGACGTCACATTGTTGCGTCCTGTCTATCTGTTCAAGTGGACTTCTGACCAGCCATGGTTTTTAGTCTTCTGAACCTGGAAATATAGACATACACTGTATAGTTACTGGATTTTCACATAAAACGTTCTTAACCCACATAAGCTAAATGGAATTCCCCACTTTTTATCAACTGGACCAGTCCATTTCCGTTTTAAGGATTGTTAAGTGGCAATTTTCATTTCCATTCAAATTTTAAGAGTACACTCTGTATGAAAACAGTGGAGACCCTGAGCGGACGCCACGTTCTGTGGCGTCTGATCTGGGTCTGCACTGTTTGCCTATGTCCCACAGAAAGGACACTAGGCTAATATGGGTTAAGCATCTTCCCAAAAGTCAAATCTAAACACATAAACAGTGTTTGTTCCAGCACTTGAGATTCTGGTACCTATTGCACAAGTCTTAAGTGAAGGCTCAGGCGAGACTGTGCATCCACCAAGTCTCACCAGTGCCTTTGCAGCTCGTCTTGATATAGTATGGAAGTAGATGAGCGTACTAAAATAATATACTTGGAGTCCCATTTGTTATGCAAGTTTTTAAGAGTGATTAACGTATATGCATTAAGAACAACAATTTCATATCTTTGCAAAAATGACTTATATAAGGTGTTTCCTCAGTCTGTACACCAACCAAAGATAAAGTGTTTCTTCAGTCTGTACACAAACCCAAGTATTGTTTTGGTGATTAGTGTACTACCAGAATGACCTATGTTGAAGCTAATCTATGATTGTGAAATGTCCTAGTCATTTTCCCTTGCTTTTACGAGTGTACACTTGACAGGTTCATGATCAGCAATAATTGTGAATTTCAATGGGTTTCCTCCCCTTATCTTACAAGCCAAACCTAACCTAATGCTTGTTCCATTTGGTGACCATACAGAGACTCCTTTTAAGCATTTTGTCAGACCTTGTCTGGGTCTAAACTGTTTGACACTCTTGAGCTATTCCGGAATGAAATTCGAGTTAGTATACAAAGCCAACCATACCTCTTTAATCTCATTGACACGTTCATCTGTCCATACATCTGTACCATCTACTTGCTAGAACATGACACCTGAAAATATAAGAAAAGAATACGTGAGTACGCGGCAACGATTCGACATAGGTACCTGCAATGACAAGCGCAACCGAAAGTGCAGTTAAAGTGACCATTTTACCTAAGCAAAAAAAGGAAACGACGATAATCGGATAAGGTACCAGCGCAAACAAAAGTGCAGTTTTAGAGACCATTTCACCCCAGGAAAAAATGGAACCGGTAATACACGCTAAGAATTTAGAGAAGGTACCTGTAACGACAAGCGCAAAGCAGGGAGCGGTTTTTGAGAGCATTTTACCCCAGCAGAAAAAAAGGAGACGACGATAATACACGCTAAGATTTCGGAGAAGGTACGAGCGCAAACGAAAGTGCAGTTTTATAGACCATTTCACCCTAGCAAAAAAGGAAGACGACGATAATACACGCTACGAATTCGGAGAAGGTACCTGTAACGACAAGCGCAAAGGAGGGAGCAGTTTTTGAAAGCATTTTACCCCAGCAGAAAAAAGGAAACGACGATGTTACTAGCTTAGAATTTTGAGAAGGTACGAGCGCAAACGAAAGTGCAGTTTAAGAGACCATTTCACCCCAGCAAAAAAGGAAGACGACGGTTATACACGCTAAGAATTCGGAGAAGGTACCTGTAACGACAAGCGCAAAGCAGGAAGCAGTTTTTGAGAGCATTTTACCCCAGCAGAAAAAAGGAGACGACGATAATACACGCTAAGAATTCGGAGAAGGTACGAGCGCAAACGAAAGTGCAGTTTTAGAGACCATTTTACCCTAGCGAAAAAGGAAGACGACGGTTATACACGCTAAGAATTCGGAGAAGGTACCTGTAACGACAAGCGCAAAGGAGGGTGCAGTTTTAGAGACCATTTTACCCCAGCAGAAAAAAGGAGACGACGGTTATACACGCTAAGAATTCGGAGAAGCCATGAGCGCCAAGGAGGGTGCAGTTTTAGAGACCTTTTTTACCCCACCCAAAAAATGAAGACGACGCTAATTTACGCTAAAATTACGGACGCATCTTGAACTCAGCAGGTGTACGAAAAAACGGAAAAAAATAACTACCATTGCAATAGACGTCACATTGTTGCGTCCTGTCTATCTGTTCAAGTGGACTTCTGACCAGCCATGGTTTTTAGTCTTCTGGACCTGGAAATATAGACATACACTGTATAGTTACTAGATTTTCACATAAAACGTTCTTAACCCACATAAGCTGAATGGAATTCCCCACTTTTTATCAACTGGACCAGTCCATTTCCGTTTTAAGGATTGTTAAGTGGCAATTTTCATTTCCATTCAAATTTTAAGAGTACACTCTGTATGAAAACAGTGGAGACCCTGAGCGGACGCCACGTTCTGTGGCGTCTGATCTGGGTCTGCACTGTTTGCCTATGTCCTACAGAAAGGACGCTAGGCTAATATGGGTTAAGCATCTTCCCAAAAGTCAAATCTCAACACATAAACAGTGTTTGTTCCAGCACTTGAGATTCTGGTACCTATTGCACAAGTCTTAAGTGAAGGCTCAGGCGAGACTGTGCATCCACCAAGTCTCACCAGTGCCTTTGCAGCTCGTCTTGATATAGTATGGAAGTAGATGAACGTACTAAAATAATATACTTGGAGTCCCATTTGTTATGCAAGTTTTTAAGAGTGATTAACGTATATGCATTAAGAACAACAATTTCATATCTTTGCAAAAATGACTTATATAAGGTGTTTCCTCAGTCTGTACACCAACCAAAGATAAAGTGTTTCTTCAGTCTGTACACAAACCCAAGTATTGTTTTGGTGATAAGTGTACTACCAGAATGACCTATGTTGAAGCTAATCTATGATTGTGAAATGTCCTAGTCATTTTCCCTTGCTTTTACGAGTGTACACTTGACAGGTTCATGATCAGCAATGATTGTGAATTTCAATGGGTTTCCTCCCCTTATCTTACAAGCCAAACCTAACTTAATGCTTGTTCCATTTGGTGACCATACAGAGACTCCTTTTAAGCATTTTGTCAGACCTTGTCTGGGTCTAAACTGTTTGACACTCTTGAGCTATTCCGGAATGAAATTCGAGTTAGTATACAAAGCCAACCATACCTCTTTAATCTCATTGACACGTTCATCTGTCCATACATCTGTACCATCTACTTGCTAGAACATGACACCTGAAAATATAAGAAAAGAATACGTGAGTACGCGGCAACGATTCGACATAGGTACCTGCAATGACAAGCGCAACCAAAAGTGCAGTTAAAGTGACCATTTTACCCCAGCAAAAAAGGAAGACGACGGTAATACACGCTAAGAATTTAGAGAAGGTACCTGTAACGACAAGCGCAAAGCAGGGAGCAGTTTTTCAGAGCATTTTACCCCAGCAGAAAAAAAGGAGACGACGATAATACACGCTAAGATTTCGGAGAAGGTACGAGCGCAAAGGAAAGTGCAGTTTTATAGACCATTTCACCCTAGCAAAAAAAGGAAGACGACGATAAAACATGCTACGAATTCGGAGAAGGTACCTGTAACGACAAGCGCAAAGGAGGGAGCAGTTTTTGAAAGCATTTTACCCCAGCAGAAAAAAGAAAACGACGATGTTACTAGCTTAGAATTTTGAGAAGGTACGAGCGCAATCGAAAGTGCAGTTTTAGAGACCATTTCACCCCAGCAAAAAAGGAAGACGACGGTTATACACGCTAAGAATTCGGAGAAGGTACCTGTAACGACAAGCGCAAAGCAGAGAGCAGTTTTTGAGAGCATTTTACCCCAGCAGAAAAAAGGAGACGACGATAATACACGCTAAGAATTCGGAGAAGGTACGAGCGCAAACGAAAGTGCAGTTTTAGAGACCATTTTACCCTAGCAAAAAAGGAAGACGACGGTTATACACGCTAAGAATTCGGAGAAGGTACCTGTAACGACAAGCGCAAAGGAGGGTGCAGTTTTAGAGACCATTTTACCCCAGCAGAAAAAAGGAGACGACGGTTATACACGCTAAGAATTCGGAGAAGCCACGAGCACCAAGGAGGGTGCAGTTTTAGAGACCCTTTTTACCCCACCCAAAAAATGAAGACGACGCTAATTTACGCTAAGATTACGGACGCATCTTGAACTCAGCAGGTGTACGAAAAAACGGAAAAAATACCTACCATTGCAATAGACGTCACATTGTTGCGTCCTGTCTATCTGTTCAAGTGGACTTCTGACCAGCCATGGTTTTTAGTCTTCTGGACCTGGAAATATAGACATACACTGTATAGTTACTAGATTTTCACATTAAACGTTCTTAACCCACATAAGCTGAATGGAATTCCCCACTTTTTATCAACTGGACCAGTCCATTTCCGTTTTAAGGATTGTTAAGTGGCAATTTTCATTTCCATTCAAATTTTAAGAGTACACTCTGTATGAAAACAGTGGAGACCCTGAGCGGACGCCACGTTCTGTGGCGTCTGATCTGGGTCTGCACTGTTTGCCTATGTCCCACAGAAAGGACGCTAGGCTAATATGGGTTAAGCATCTTCCAAAAAGTCAAATCTCAACACATAAACAGTGTTTGTTCCAGCACTTGAGATTCTGGTACCTATTGCACAAGTCTTAAGTGAAGGCTCAGGCGAGACTGTGCATCCACCAAGTCTCACCAGTGTCTTTGCAGCTCGTCTTGATATAGTATGGAAGTAGATGAGCGTACTAAAATAATATACTTGGAGTCCCATTTGTTATGCAAGTTTTTAAGAGTGATTAACGTATATGCATTAAGAACAACAATTTCATATCTTTGCAAAAATGACTTATATAAGGTGTTTCCTCAGTCTGTACACCAACCAAAGATAAAGTGTTTCTTCAGTCTGTACACAAACCCAAGTATTGTTTTGGTGATAAGTGTACTACCAGAATGACCTATGTTGAAGCTAATCTATGATTGTGAAATGTCCTAGTCATTTTCCCTTGCTTTTACGAGTGAACACTTGACAGGTTCATGATCAGCAATGATTGTGAATTTCAATGGGTTTCCTCCCCTTATCTTACAAGCCAAACCTAACTTAATGCTTGTTCCATTTGGTGACCATACAGGGACTCCTTTTAAGCATTTTGTCAGACCTTGTCTGGGTCTAAACTGTTTGACACTCTTGAGCTATTCCGGAATGAAATTCGAGTTAGTATACAAAGCCAACCATACCTCTTTAATCTCATTGACACGTTCATCTGTCCATACATCTGTACCATCTACTTGCTAGAACATGACACCTGAAAATATAAGAAAAGAATACGTGAGTACGCGGCAACGATTCAACATAGGTACCTGCAATGACAAGCGCAACCGAAAGTGCAGTTAAAGTGACCATTTAACCCAAGCAAAAAAAGGAAACGACGATAATCGGATAAGGTACGAGCGCAAACAAAAGTGCAGTTTTAGAGACCATTTCACCCCAGCAAAAAAGGAAGACGACGGTAATACACGCTAAGAATTTAGAGAAGGTACCTGTAATGACAAGCGCAAAGCAGGGAGCGGTTTTTGAGAGCATTTTACCCAAGCAGAAAAAAAGGAGACGACGATAATACACGCTAAGATTTCGGAGAAGGTACGAGCGCAAACGAAAGTGCAGTTTTAGAGACCATTTCACCCTAGCAAAAAAGGAAGACGACGATAATACACGCTACGAATTCGGAGAAGGTACCTGTAACGACAAGCGCAAAGGAGGGAGCAGTTTTTGAAAGCATTTTACCCCAGCAGACTAGGAAACGACGATGTTACTAGCTTAGAATTTTGAGAAGGTACGAGCGCAAACGAAAGTGCAGTTTTACAGACCATTTCACCCCAGCAAAAAAGGAAGACGAAGGTTATACACGCTAAGAATTCGGAGAAGGTACCTGTAACGACAAGCGCAAAGCAGGGAGCAGTTTTTGAGAGCATTTTACCCCAGCAGAAAAAAGGAGACGACGATAATACACGCTAAGAATTCGGAGAAGGTACGAGCGCAAACGAAAGTGCAGTTTTAGAGACCATTTTACCCTAGCAAAAAAGGAAGACGACGGTTATACACGCTAAGAATTCGGAGAAGGTACCTGTAACGACAAGCGCAAAGGAGGGTGCAGTTTTAGAGACCATTTTACCCCAGCAGAAAAAAGGAGACGACGGTTATACACGCTAAGAATTCGGAGAAGCCACGAGCGCCAAGGAGGGTGCAGTTTTAGAGACCCTTTTTACCCCACCAAAAAAATGAAGACGACGTTAATTTACGCTAAGATTACGGACGCATCTTAAACTCAGCAGGTGTACGAAAAAACGGAAAAAAAATACCTACCATTGCAATAGACGTCACATTGTTGCGTCCTGTCTATCTGTTCAAGTGGACTTCTGACCAGCCATGGTTTTTAGTCTTCTGGACCTGGAAATATAGACATACACTGTATAGTTACTAGATTTTCACATGAAACGTTCTTAACCCACATAAGCTGAATGGAATTCCCCACTTTTTATCAACTGGACCAGTCCATTTCCGTTTTAAGGATTGTTAAGTGGCAATTTTCATTTCCATTCAAATTTTAAGAGTACACTCTGTATGAAAACAGTAGAGACCCTGAGCGGACGCCACGTTCTGTCGCGTCTGATCTGGGTCTGCACTGTTTGCCTATGTCCCACAGAAAGGACGCTAGGCTAATATGGGTTAAGCATCTTCCCAAAAGTCAAATCTCAACACATAAACAGTGTTTGTTCAAGCACTTGAGATTCTGGTACCTATTGCACAAGTCTTAAGTGAAGGCTCAGGCGAGACTGTGCATCCACCAAGTCTCACCAGTGCCTTTGCAGCTCGTCTTGATATAGTATGGAAGTAGATGAGCGAACTAAAATAATATACTTGGAGTCCCATTTGTTATGCAAGTTTTTAAGAGTGATTAACGTATATGCATTAAGAACAACAATTTCATATCTTTGCAAAAATGACTTATATAAGGTGTTTCCTCAGTCTGTACACCAACCAAAGATAAAGTGTTTCTTCAGTCTGTACACAAACCCAAGTATTGTTTTGGTGATAAGTGTACTACCAGAATGACCTATGTTGAAGCTAATCTATGATTGTGAAATGTCCTAGTCATTTTCCCTTGCTTTTACGAGTGTACACTTGACAGGTTCATGATCAGCAATGATTGTGGATTTCAATGGGTTTCCTCCCCTTATCTTACAAGCCAAACCTTACTTAATGCTTGTTCCATTTGGTGACCTTACAGAGACTCCTTTTAAGCATTTTGTCAGACCTTGTCTGGGTCTAAACTGTTTGACACTCTTGAGGTATTCCGGAATGAAATTCGAGTTAGTATACAAAGCCAACCATACCTCTTTAATCTCATTGACACGTTCATCTGTCCATACATCTGTACCATCTACTTGCTAGAACATGACACCTGAAAATATAAGAAAAGAATACGTGAGTACGC
This sequence comes from Loripinus fragilis, assembly GCA_964019695.1. Lineage (NCBI taxonomy): Eukaryota > Metazoa > Mollusca > Bivalvia > Lucinida > Lucinidae > Loripinus > Loripinus fragilis. The sequence continues at coordinate 63,750,424 of OZ026519.1, read as the reverse complement.
GGCAACGATTCGACATAGGTATCTGCAATGACAAGCGCAACCGAAAGTGCAGTTAAAGTGACCATTTTACCCAAGCAAAAAAAGGAAACTACGATAATCGGATAAGGTACGAGCGCAAACAAAAGTGCAGTTTTAGAGACCATTTCACCCCAGCAAAAAAGGAAGACGACGGTAATACACGCTAAGAATTTAGAGAAGGTACCTGTAATGACAAGCGCAAAGCAGGGAGCGGTTTTTGAGAGCATTTTACCCCAGCAGAAAAAAAGGAGACGACGATAATACACGCTAAGATTTCGGAGAAGGTACGAGCGCAAACGAAAGTGCAGTTTTATAGACCATTTCACCCTAGCAAAAAAGGAAGACGACGATAATACACGCTACGAATTCGGAGAAGGTACCTGTAACGACAAGCGCAAAGCAGGGAGCAGTTTTTGAAAGCATTTTACCCCAGCAGAAAAAAGGAAACGACGATGTTACTAGCTTAGAATTTTGAGAAGGTACGAGCGCAAACGAAAGTGCAGTTTTAGAGACCATTTCACCCCAGCAAAAAAGGAAGACGACGGTTATACACGCTAAGAATTCGGAGAAGGTACCTGTAACGACAAGCGCAAAGCAGGGAGCAGTTTTTGAGAGCATTTTACCCCAGCAGAATAAAGGAGACGATGATAATATACGCTAAGAATTCGGAGAAGGTACGAGCGCAAACGAAAGTGCAGTTTTAGAGACCATTTTACCCTAGCAAAAAAGGAAGACGACGGTTATACACGCTAAGATTTCGGAGAAGGTACCTGTAACGACAAGCGCAAAGGAGGGTGCAGTTTTAGAGACCATTTTACCCCAGCAGAAAAAAGGAGACGATGGTTATACACGATAAGAATTCGGAGAAGCCACGAGCGCCAAGGAGGGTGCAGTTTTAGAGACCTTTTTTACCCCACCCAAAAAATGAAGACGACGCTAATTTACGCTAAGATTACGGACGCATCTTGAACTCAGCAGGTGTACGAAAAAACGGAAAAAATACCTACCATTGCAATAGACGTCACATTGTTGCGTCCTGTCTATCTGTTCAAGTGGACTTCTGACCAGCCATGGTTTTTAGTCTTCTGGACCTGGAAATATAGACATACACTGTATAGTTACTAGATTTTCACATAAAACGTTCTTAACCCACATAAGCTGAATGGAATTCCCCACTTTTTATCAACTGGACCAGTCCATTTCCGTTTTAAGGATTGTTAAGTGGCAATTTTCATTTCCATTCAAATTTTAAGAGTACACTCTGTATGAAAACAGTGGAGACCCTGAGCGGACGCCACGTTCTGTGGCGTCTGATCTGGGTCTGCACTGTTTGCCTATGTCCCACAGAAAGGACGCTAGGCTAATATGGGTTAAGCATCTTCCCAAAAGTCAAATCTCAACACATAAACAGTGTTTGTTCCAGCACTTGAGATTCTGGTACCTATTGCACAAGTCTTAAGTGAAGGCTCAGGCGAGACTGTGCATCAACCAAGTCTCACCAGTGCCTTTGCAGCTCGTCTTGATATATTATGGAAGTAGATGAGCGTACTAAAATAATATACTTGGAGTCCCATTTGTTATGCAAGTTCTTAAGAGTGATTAACGTATATGCATTAAGAACAACAATTTCATATCTTTGCAAAAATGACTTATACAAGGTGTTTCCTCAGTCTGTACACCAACCAAAGATAAAGTGTTTATTCAGTCTGTACACAAACCCAAGTATTGTTTTGGTGATAAGTGTACTACCAGAATGACCTATGTTGAAGCTAATCTATGATTGTGAAATGTCCTAGTCATTTTCCCTTGCTTTTACGAGTGTACACTTGACAGGTTCATGATCAGCAATGATTGTGAATTTCAATGGGTTTCCTCCCATTATCTTACAAGCCAAACCTAACTTAATGCTTGTTCCATTTGGTGACCATACAGAGACTCCTTTTAAGCATTTTGTCAGACCTTGTCTGGGTCTAAACTGTTTGACACTCTTGAGCTATTCCGGAATGAAATTCGAGTTAGTATACAAAGCCAACCATACCTCTTTAATCTCAATGACACGTTCATCTGTCCATACATCTGTACCATCTACTTGCTAGAACATGACACCTGAAAATATAAGAAAAGAATACGTGAGTAAGCGGCAACGATTCGACATAGGTATCTGCAATGACAAGCGCAACCGAAAGTGCAGTTAAAGTGACCATTTTACCCAAGCAAAAAAAGGAAACGACGATAATCGGATAAGGTACGAGCGCAAACAAAAGTGCAGTTTTAGACACCATTTCACCCCATCAAAAAAGGAAGACGACGGTAATACACGCTAAGAATTTAGAGAAGGTACCTGTGACGACAAGCGCAAAGCAGGGAGCAGTTTTTGAGAGCATTTTACCCCAGCAGAAAAAAAGGAGACGACGATAATACACGCTAAGATTTCGGAGAAGGTACGAGCGCAAACGAAAGTGCAGTTTTATAGACCATTTCACCCTAGCAAAAAAAGGAAGACGACGATAATACACGCTACGAATTCGGAGAAGGTACCTGTAACGACAAGCGCAAAGGAGGGAGCAGTTTTTGAAAGCATTTTACCCCAGCAGAAAAAAGAAAACGACGATGTTACTAGCTTAGAATTTTGAGAAGGTACGAGCCCAAACGAAAGTGCAGTTTTGGAGACCATTTCACCCCAGCAAAAAAGGAAGACGACGGTTATACACGCTAAGAATTCGGAGAAGGTACCTGTAACGACAAGCGCAAAGCAGGGAGCAGTTTTTGAGAGCATTTTACCCCAGCAGAAAAAAGGAGACGACGATAATACACGCTAAGAATTCGGAGAAGGTACGAGCGCAAACGAAAGTGCAGTTTTAGAGACCATTTTACCCTAGCAAAAAAGGAAGACGACGGTTATACACGCTAAGAATTCGGAGAAGGTACCTGTAACGACAAGCGCAAAGGAGGTTGCAGTTTTAGAGACCATTTTACCCCAGCAGAAAAAAGGAGACGACGGTTATACACGCTAAGAATTCGGAGAAGCCACGAGCACCAAGGAGGGTGCAGTTTTAGAGACCCTTTTTACCCCACCCAAAAAATGAAGACGACGCTAATTTACGCTAAGTTTACGGACGCATCTTGAACTCAGCAGGTGTACGAAAAAACGGAAAAAATACCTACCATTGCAATAGACGTCACATTGTTGCGTCCTGTCTATCTGTTCAAGTGGACTTCTGACCAGCCATGGTTTTTAGTCTTCTGGACCTGGAAATATAGACATACACTGTATAGTTACTAGATTTTCACATAAAACGTTCTTAACCCACAAAAGCTGAATGGAATTCCCCACTTTTTATCATCTGGACCAGTCCATTTCCGTTTTAAGGATTGTTAAGTGGCAATTTTCATTTCCATTCAAATTTTAAGAGTACACTCTGTATGAAAACAGTGGAGACCCTGAGCGGACGCCATGTTCTGTCGCATCTGATCTAGGTCTGCACTGTTTGCCTATGTCCCACAGAAAGGACGCTAGGCTAATATGGGTTAAGCATCTTCCCAAAAGTCAAATCTCAACACATAAACAGTATTTGTTCCAGCACCTGAGATTCTGGTACCTATTGCACAAGTCTTAAGTGAAGGCTCAGGCGAGACTGTGCATCCACCAAGTCTCACCAGTGCCTTTGCAGCTCGTCTTGATATAGTATGGAAGTAGATGAACGTACTAAAATAATATACTTGGAGTCCCATTTGTTATGCAAGTTTTTAAGAGTGATTAACGTATATGCATTAAGAACAACAATTTCATATCTTTGCAAAAATGACTCATATAAGGTGTTTCCTCAGTCTGTACACCAACCAAAGATAAAGTGTTTCTTCAGTCTGTACACAAACCCAAGTATTGTTTTGGTGATAAGTGTACTACCAGAATGACCTATGTTGAAGCTAATCTATGATTGTGAAATGTCCTAGTCACTTTCCCTTGCTTTTACGAGTGTACACTTGACAGGCTCATGATCAGCAATGATTGTGAATTTCAATGGGTTTCCTTCCCTTATCTTACAAGCCAAACCTAACTTAATGTTTGTTCCATTTGGTGACCATACAGAGACTCCTTTTAAGCATTTTGTCAGACCTTGTCTGGGTCTAAACTGTTTGACACTCTTGAGCTATGAGGGAATGAAATTCGAGTTAGTATACAAAGCCAACCATACCTCTTTAATCTCATTGACACGTTCATCTGTCCATACATCTGTACCATCTACTTGCTAGAACATGACACCTGAAAATATAAGAAAAGAATACGTGAGTACGCGGCAACGATTCGACATAGGTACCTGCAATGACAAGCGCAACCGAAAGTGCAGTTAAAGTGACCATTTAACCCAAGCAAAAAAAGGAAACGACGATTATCGGATAAGGTACGAGCGCAAACAAAAGTGCAGTTTTAGACACCATTTCAAGCCAGCAAAAAAGGAAGACGACGGTAATACACGCTAAGAATTTAGAGAAGGCACCTGTAATGACAAGCGCAAAGCAGGGAGCGGTTTTTGAGAGCATTTTACCCCAGCAGAAAAAAGGAGACGACGATAATACACGCTAAGATTTCGGAGAAGGTACGAGTGCAAACGAAAGTGCAGTTTTATAGACCATTTCACCCTAGCAAAAAAGGAAGACGACGATAATACACGCTACGAATTCGGAGAAGGTACCTGTAACGACAAGCGCAAAGGAGGGAGCAGTTTTAAAAAGCATTTTACCCCAGCAGACTAGGAAACGACGATGTTACTAGCTTAGAATTTTGAGAAGGTACGAGCGCAAACGAAAATGCAGTTTTACAGACCATTTCACCCCAGCAAAAAAGGAAGACGACGGTTATACACACTAAGAATTTGGTGAAGGTACCTGTATCGACAAGCGCAAAGCAGGGAGCAGTTTTTGAGAGCATTTTACCCCAGCAGAAAAAAGGAGACGACGATAATACACGCTAAGAATTCGGAGAAGGTACGAGCGCAAACGAAAGTGCAGTTTTAGAGACCATTTTACCCTAGCAAAAAAGGAAGACGACGGTTATACACGCTAAGATTTCGGAGAAGGTACCTGTAGCAACAATCGCAAAGGAGGGTGCAGTTTTAGAGACCATTTTAACCCAGCAGAAAAAAGGAGACGACGGTTATACACGCTAAGAATTCGGAGAAGCCACGAGCGCCAAGAAGGGTGCAGTTTTAGAGACCCTTTTTACCCCACCCAAAAAATGAAGACGACGCTAATTTACGCTAAGATTACGGACGCATCTTGAACTCAGCAGGTGTACGAAAAAAAGGAAAAAAATACCTACCATTGCAATAGACGTCACATTGTTGCGTCCTGTCTATCTGTTCAAGTGGACTTCTGACCAGCCATGGTTTTTAGTCTTCTGGACCTGGAAATATAGACATACACTGTATAGTTACTAGATTTTCACATAAAACGTTCTTAACCCTACATAAGCTGAATGGAATTCCCCACTTTTTATCAACTGGACCAGTCCATTTCCGTTTTAAGGATTGTTAAGTGGCAATTTTCATTTCCATTCAAATTTTAAGAGTACACTCTGTATGAAAACAGTGGAGACCCTGAGCGGACGCCACGTTCTGTCGCGTCTGATCCGGGTCTGCACTGTTTGCCTATGTCCCACAGAAAGGACGCTAGGCTAATATGGGTTAAGCATCTTCCCAAAAGTCAAATCTCATCACATAAACAGTGTTTGTTCCAGCACCTGAGATTCTGGTACCTATTGCACAAGTCTTAAGTGAAGGCTCAGGCGAGACTGTACATCCACCAAGTCTCACCAGTGCCTTTGCAGCTCGTCTTGATATAGTATGGAAGTAGATGAGCGAACTAAAATAATATACTTGGAGTCCCATTTGTTATGCAAGTTTTTAAGAGTGATTAACGTATATGCATTAAGAACAACAATATCAAATCTTTGCAAAAATGACTTATATAAGGTGTTTCCTCAGTCTGTACACCAACCAAAGATAAAGTGTTTCTTCAGTCTGTACACAAACCCAAGTATTGTTTTGGTGATACGTGTACTACCAGAATGACCTATGTTGAAGCTAATCTATGATTGTGAAATGTCCTAGTCATTTTCCCTTGCTTTTACGAGTGAACACTTGACAGGTTCATGATCAGCAATGATTGTGAATTTCAATGGGTTTCCTCCCCTTATCTTACAAGCCAAACCTAACTTAATGCTTGTTCCATTTGGTGACCATACAGAGACTCCTTTTAAGCATTTTGTCAGACCTTGTCTGGGTCTAAACTGTTTGACACTCTTGAGCTATTCCGGAATGAAATTCGAGTTAGTATACAAAGCCAACCATACCTCTTTAATCTCATTGACACGTTCATCTGTCCATACATCTGTACCATCTACTTGCTAGAACATGACACCTGAAAATATAAGAAAAGAATACGTGAGTACGCGGCAACGATTCGACATAGGTACCTGCAATGACAAGCGCAACCGAAAGTGCAGTTAAAGTGACCGTTTTACCCAAGCAAAAAAAGGAAACGACGATAATTGGATAAGGTACAAGCGCAAACAAAAGTGCAGTTTTAGAGACCATTTCACCCCAGCAAAAAAGGAAGACGACGGTAATACACGCTAAGAATTTAGAGAAGGTACCTGTAACGACAAGCGTAAAGCAGGGAGCGGTTTTTGAGAGCATTTTACCCCCAGCAGAAAAAAAGGAGACGACGATAATACACGCTAAGATTTCGGAGAAGGTACAAGCGCAAACGAAAGTGCAGTTTTATAGACCATTTCACCCTAGCAAAAAAGGAAGACGACGATAATACACGCTACGAATTCGGAGAAGGTACCTGTAACGACAAGCGCAAAGGAGGGAGCAGTTTTTGAAAGCATTTTACCCCAGCAGACTAGGAAACGACGATGTTACTAGCTTAGAATTTTGAGAAGGTACGAGCGCAAACGAAAGTGCAGTTTTACAGACCATTTCACCCCAGCAAAAAAGGAAGACGACGGTTATACACGCTAAGAATTCGGAGAAGGTACCTGTAACGACAAGCGCAAAGCAGGGAGCAGTTTTTGAGAGAATTTTACCCCAGCAGAAAAAAGGAGACGACGATAATACACGCTGAGAATTCGGAGAAGGTACAAGCGCAAACGAAAGTGCAGTTTTAGAGACCATTTTACCCTAGCAAAAAAGGAAGACGACGGTTATACACGCTAAGAATTCGGAGAAGGTACCTGTAACGACAAGCGCAAAGGAGGGTGCAGTTTTAGAGACCATTTTACCCCAGCAGAAAAAAGGAGACGACGGTTATACACGCTAAGAATTCGGAGAAGCCACGAGCGCCAAGGAGGGTGCAGTTTTAGAGACCCTTTTTACCCCACCAAAAATGAAGACGACGCTATTTTACGCTAAGATTACGGACGCATCTTAAACTCAGCAGGTGTACGAAAAAACGGAAAAAAAATACCTACCATTGCAATAGACGTCACATTGTTGCGTCCTGTCTATCTGTTCAAGTGGACTTCTGACCAGCCATGGTTTTTAGTCTTCTGGACCTGGAAATATAGACATACACTGTATAGTTACTAGATTTTCACATAAAACGTTCTTAACCCACATAAGCTGAATGGAATTCCCCACTTTTTATCAACTGGACCAGTCCATTTCCGTTTTAAGGATTGTTAAGTGGCAATTTTCATTTCCATTCAAATTTTAAGAGTACACTCTGTATGAAAACAGTAGAGACCCTGAGCGGACGCCACGTTCTGTCGCGTCTGATCTGGGTCTGCACTGTTTGCCTATGTCCCACAGAAAGGACGCTAGGCTAATATGGGTTAAGCATCTTCCCAAAAGTCAAATCTCAACACATAAACAGTGTTTGTTCCAGCACTTGAGATTCTGGTACCTATTGCACAAGTCTTAAGTGAAGGCTCAGGCGAGACTGTGCATCCACCAAGTCTCACCAGTGCCTTTGCAGCTCGTCTTGATATAGTATGGAAGTAGATGAGCGTACTTAAATAATATACTTGGAGTCCCATTTGTTATGCAAGTTTTAAGAGTGATTAACGTATATGCATTAAGAACAACAATTTCATATCTTTGCAAAAATGACTTATATAAGGTGTTTCCTCAGTCTGTACACCAACCAAAGATAAAGTGTTTCTTCAGTCTGTACACAAACCCAAGTATTGTTTTGGTGATAAGTGTACTACCAGAATGACCTATGTTGAAGCTAATCTATGATTGTGAAATGTCCTAGTCATTTTCCCTTGCTTTTACGAGTGTACACTTGACAGGTTCATGATCAGCAATGATTGTGGATTTCAATGGGTTTCCTCCCCTTATCTTACAAGCCAAACCTTACTTAATGCTTGTTCCATTTGGTTACCTTACAGAGACTCCTTTTAAGCATTTTGTCAGACCTTGTCTGGGTCTAAACTGTTTGACACTCTTGAGCTATTCCGGAATGAAATTCGAGTTAGTATACAAAGCCAACCATACCTCTTTAATCTCATTGACACGTTCATCTGTCCATACATCTGTACCATCTACTTGCTAGAGTATGACACCTGAAAGTATAAGAAAAGAATACGTTTGTACGCGGCAACGATTCGACATAGGTATCTGCAATGACAAGCGCAACCGAAAGTGCAGTTAAAGTGACCATTTTACCCAAGCAAAAAAAGGAAACTACGATAATCGGATAAGGTACGAGCGCAAACAAAAGTGCAGTTTTAGAGACCATTTCACCCCAGCAAAAAAGGAAGACGACGGTAATACACGCTAAGAATTTAGAGAAGGTACCAGTAACGACAAGCGCAAAGCAGGGAGCGGTTTTTGAGAGCATTTTACCCCAGCAGAAAAAAAGAAGACGACGATAATACACGCTAAGATTTCGGAGAAGGTACGAGCGCAAACGAAAGTGCAGTTTTAGAGACCATTTCACCCTAGCAAAAAAGGAAGACGACGATAATACACGCTACGAATTCGGAGAAGGTACCTGTAACGACAAGCGCAAAGGAGGGAGCAGTTTTTGAAAGCATTTTACCCAAGCAGAAAAAAGGAAACGACGATGTTACTAGCTTAGAATTTTGAGAAGGTACGAGCGCAAACGAAAGTGCAGTTTTAGAGACCATTTCACCCCAGCAAAAAAGGAAGACGACGGTTATACACGCTAAGAATTCGGAAAAGGTACCTGTAACGACAAGCGCAAAGCAGGGAGCAGTTTTTGAGAGCATTTTACCACAGCAGAATAAAGGAGACGACGATAATATACGCTAAGAATTCGGAGAAGGTACGAGCGCAAACGAAAGTGCAGTTTTAGAGACCATTTTACCCTAGCAAAAAAGGAAGACGACGGTTATACACGCTAAGATTTCGGAGAAGGTACCTGTAACGACAAGCGCAAAGGAGGTTGCAGTTTTAGAGACCATTTTACCCCAGCAGAAAAAAGGAGACGACGGTTATACACGCTAAGAATTCGGAGAAGCCACGAGCGTCAAGGAGGGTGCAGTTTTAGAGACCTTTTTTACCCCACCCAAAAATGAAGACGACGCTAATTTACGCTAAGATTACGGACGCATCTTGAACTCAGCAGGTGTACGAAAAATTGGAATAAATACCTACCATTGCAATAGACGTCACATTGTTGCGTCCTGTCTATCTGTTCAAGTGGACTTCTGACCAGCCATGGTTTTTAGTCTTCTGGACCTGGAAATATAGACATACACTGTATAGTTACTAGATTTTCACATAAAACGTTCTTAACCCACATAAGCTGAATGGAATTCCCAACTTTTTATCAACTGGACCAGTCCATTTCCGTTTTAAGGATTGTTAAGTGGCAATTTTCATTTCCATTCAAATTTTAAGAGTACACTCTGTATGAAAACAGTGGAGACCCTGAGCGGACGCCACGTTCTGTGGCGTCTGATCTAGGTCTGCACTGTTTGCCTATGTCCCACAGAAAGGACGCTAGGCTAATATGGGTTAAGCATCTTCCAAAGAGTCAAATCTCAACACATAAACAGTGTTTGTTCCAGCACTTGAGATTCTGGTACCTATTGCACAAGTCTTAAGTGAAGGCTCAGGCGAGACTGTGCATCCACCAAGTCTCACCAGTGCCTTTGCAGCGCGTCTTGATATAGTATGGAAGTAGATGAGCGTACTAAAATAATATACTTGGAGTCCCATTTGTTATGCAAGTTTTTAAGAGTGATTAACGTATATGCATTAAGAACAACAATTTCATATCTTTGCAAAAATGACTTATATAAGGTGTTTCCTCAGTCTGTACACCAACCAAAGATAAAGTGTTTCTTCAGTCTGTACACAAACCCAAGTATTGTTTTGGTGATAAGTGTACTACCAGAATGACCTATGTTGAAGCTAATCTATGATTGTGAAATGTCCTAGTCATTTTCCCTTGCTTTTACGAGTGTACACTTGACAGGTTCATGATCAGCAATGATTGTGAATTTCAATGGGTTTCCTCCCCTTATCTTACAAGCCAAACCTAACTTAATGCTTGTTCCATTTGGTGACCATACAGAGACTCCTTTTAAGCATTTTGTCAGACCTTGTCTGGGTCTAAACTGTTTGACACTCTTGAGCTATTCCGGAATGAAATTCGAGTTAGTATACAAAGCCAACCATACCTCTTTAATCTCATTGACACGTTCATCTGTCCATACATCTGTACCATCTACTTGCTAGAACATGACACCTGAAAATATAAGAAAAGAATACGTGAGTACGCGGCAACGAATCGACATAGGTACCTGCAATGACAAGCGCAACCGAAAGTGCAGTTAAAGTGACCATTTTACCTAAGGAAAAAAAGGAAACGACGATAATCGGATAAGGTACCAGCGCAAACAAAAGTGCAGTTTTAGAGACCATTTCACCCCAGGAAAAAATGGAACCGGTAATACACGCTAAGAATTTAGAGAAGGTACCTGTAACGACAAGCGCAAAGCAGGGAGCGGTTTTTGAGAGCATTTTACCCAAGCAGAAAAAAAGGAGACGACGATAATACACGCTAAGATTTCGGAGAAGGTACGAGCGCATACGAAAGTGCAGTTTTATAGACCATTTCACCCTAGCAAAAAAGGAAGACGACGATAATACACGCTACGAATTCAGAGAAGGTACCTGTAACGACAAGCGCAAAGGAGGGAGCAGTTTTTGAAAGCATTTTACCACAGCAGAAATAAGGAAACGACGATGTTACTAGCTTAGAATTTTGAGAAGGTACGAGCGCAAACGAAAGTGCAGTTTTAGAGACCATTTCACCCCAGCAAATAAGGAAGACGACGGTTATACACGCTAAGAATTCGGAGAAGGTACCTGTAACGACAAGCGCAAAGCAGGAAGCAGTTTTTGAGAGCATTTTACCCCAGCAGAAAAAAGGAGACGACGATAATACACGCTAAGAATTCGGAGTAGGTACGAGCGCAAACGAAAGTGCAGTTTAAGAGACCATTTTACCCTAGCAAAAAAGGAAGACGACGTTTATACACGCTAAGAATTCGGAGAAGGTACCTGTAACGATAAGCGCAAAGGAGGGTGCAGTTTTAGAGACCATTTTACCCCAGCAGAAAAAAGGAGACGACGGTTATACACGCTAAGAATTCGGAGAAGCCATGAGCGCCAAGGAGGATGCAGTTTTAGAGACCTTTTTTACCCCACCCAAAAAATGAAGACGACGCTAATTTACGCTAAGATTACGGACGCATCTTGAACTCAGCAGGTGTACGAAAAAAAAGGAAAAAAAATACCTACCATTGCAATAGACGTCACATTGTTGCGTCCTGTCTATCTGTTCAAGTGGACTTCTGACCAGCCATGGTTTTTAGTCTTCTGGACCTGGAAATATAGACATACACTGTATAGTTACTAGATTTTCACATAAAACGTTCTTAACCCACATAAGCTGAATGGAATTCCCCACTTTTTATCAACTGGACCAGTCCATTTCCGTTTTAAGGATTGTTAAGTGGCAATTTTCATTTCCATTCAAATTTTAGAGTACACTCTGTATGAAAACAGTGGAGACCCTGAGCGGACGCCACGTTCTGTGGCGTCTGATCTGGGTCTGCACCGTTTGCCTATGTCCCACAGAAAGGACGCTAGGCTAATATGGGTTAAGCATCTTCCCAAAAGTCAAATCTCAACACATAAACAGTGTTTGTTCCAGCACTTGAGATTCTGGTACCTATTGCACAAGTCTTAAGTGAAGGCTCAGGCGAGACTGTGCATCCACCAAGTCTCACCAGTGCCTTTGCAGCTCGTCTTGATATAGTATGGAAGTAGATGAGCGTACTAAAATAATATACTTGGAGTCCCATTTGTTATGCAAGTAAGTTTTTAAGAGTGATTAACGTATATGCACTAAGAACAACAATTTCATATCTTTGCAAATATGACTTATATAAGGTGTTTCCTCAGTCTGTACACCAACCAAAGATAAAGTGTTTCTTCAGTCTGTACACAAACCCAAGTATTGTTTTGGTGATAAGTGTACTACCAGAATGACCTATGTTGAAGCTAATCTATGAATGTGAAATGTCCTAATCATTTTCCCTTGCTTTTACGAGTGTACACTTGACAGGTTCATGATCAGCAATGATTGTGAATTTCAATGGGTTTCCTCCCCTTATCTTACAAGCCAAACCTAACTTAATGCTTGTTCCATTTGGTGACCATACAGAGACTCCTTTTAAGCATTTTGTCAGACCTTGTCTGGGTCTAAACTGTTTGACACTCTTGAGCTGTTCCGGAATGAAATTCAAGTTAGTATACAAAGCCAACCATACCTCTTTAATCTCATTGACACGTTCATCTGTCCATACATCTGTACCATCTACTTGCTAGAACATGACACCTATAAATATAAGAAAAGAATACGTGAGTACGCGGCAACGATTCGACATAGGTACCTGCAATGACAAGCGCAACCGAAAGTGCAGTTAAAGTGACCATTTTACCCAAGCAAAAAAAGGAAACGCCGATAATCGGATAAGGTACGAGCGCAAACAAAAGTGCAGTTTTAGAGACCATTTCACCCCAGCAAAAAAGGAAGACGACGGTAATACACGCTAAGAATTTAGAGAAGGTACCTGTAACGACAAGCGCAAAGCAGGGAGCGGTTTTTGAGAGCATTTTACCCAAGCAGAAAAAAAGGAGACGATGATAATACACGCTAAGATTTTGGAGAAGGTACGAGCGCAAACGAAAGTGCAGTTTTATAGACCATTTCACCCTAGCAAAAAAGGAAGACGACGATAATACACGCTACGAATTCGGAGAAGGTACCTGTAACGACAAGCGCAAAGGAGGGAGCAGTTTTTGAAAGCATTTTACCCCAGCAGAAAAAAGGAAACGACGATGTTACTAGCTTTGAATTTTGAGAAGGTACGGGCGCAAACGAAAGTGCAGTTTTAGAGACCATTTAACCCTAGCAAAAAAGGAAGACGACGGTTATACACGCTAAGAATTCGGAGAAGGTACCTGTAACGACAAGCGCAAAGGAGGGTGCAGTTTTAGAGACCATTTTACCCCAGCAGAAAAAAGGAGACGACGGTTATACACGCTAAGAATTCGGAGAAGCCACGAGCACCAAGGAGGGTGCAGTTTTAGAGACCATTTCACCCCAGCAAAAAAGGAAGACGACGGTTATACACGCTAAGAATTCCGAGAAGGTACCTGTAACGACAAGCGCAAAGGAGGGTGCAGTTTTAGAGACCATTTTACCCCAGCAGAAAAAAGGAGACGACGGTTATACACGCTAAGAATTCGGAGAAGCCACGAGCACCAAGGAGGGTGCAGTTTTAGAGACCATTTTACCCCAGCAAAAAAGGAAGACGACGGTTATACACGCTAAGAATTCGGAGAAGGTACCTGTAACGACAAGCGCAAAGCAGGGAGCAGTTTTTGAGAGCATTTTACCCCAGCAGAAAAAAGGAGACGACGATAATACACGCTAAGAATTCGGAGAAGGTACGAGCGCAAACGAAAGTGCAGTTTTAGAGACCATTTTACCTTAGCAAAAAAGGAAGCCGACGGTTATACACGCTAAGAATTCGGAGAAGGTACCTGTAACGACAAGCGCAAAGGAGGGTGCAGTTTTAGAGACCATTTTACCCCAGCAGAAAAAAGGAGACGACGGTTATACACGCTAAGAATTCGGAGAAGGCATTAGCGCCAAGGAGGGTGCAGTTTTAGAGACCTTTTTTACCCCACCCAAAAAATGAAGACGACGCTTATTTACGCTAAGATTACGGACGCATCTTGAACTCAGCAGGTGTACGAAAAAACGGAAAAAAATACCTACCATTGCAATAGACGTCACATTGTTGCGTCCTGTCTATCTGTTCAAGTGGACTTTTGACCAGCCATGGTTTTTAGTCTTCTGGACCTGGAAATATAGACATACACTGTATAGTTACTAGATTTTCACATAAAACGTTCTTAACCCACATAAGCTGAATGGAATTCCCCACTTTTTATCAACTGGACCAGTCCATTTCCGTTTTAAGGATTGTTAAGTGGCAATTTTCATTTCCATTCAAATTTTAAGAGTACACTCTGTATGAAAACAGTGGAGACCCTGAGCGGACGCCACGTTCTGTGGCGTCTGATCTGGGTCTGCACTGTTTGCCTATGTCCCACAGAAAGGACGCTAGGCTAATATGGGTTAAGCATCTTCCCAAAAGTCAAATCTCAACACATAAACAGTGTTTGTTCCAGCACTTGAGATTCTGGTACCTATTGCACAAGTCTTAAGTGAAGGCTCAGGCGAGACTGTGCATCCACCAAGTCTCACCAGTGCCTTTGCAGCTCGTCTTGATATAGTATGGAAGTAGATGAGCATACTAAAATAATATACTTGGAGTCCCATTTGTTATGCAAGTTTTTAAGAGTGATTAACGTATATGCATTAAGAACAACAATTTCATATCTTTGCAAAAATGACTTATATAAGGTGTTTCCTCAGTCTGTACACCAACCAAAGAAAAAGTGTTTCTTCAGTCTGTACACAAACCCAAGTATTGTTTTGGTGATAAGTGTACTACCAGAATGACCTATGTTGAAGCTAATCTATGATTGTGAAATGTCCTAGTCATTTTCCCTTGCTTTTACGAGTGTACACTTGACAGGTTCATGATCAGCAATGATTGTGAATTTCAATGGGTTTCCTCCCCTTATCTTACAAGCCAAACCTAACTTAATGCTTGTTCCATTTGGTGACCATACAGAGACTCCTTTTAAGCATTTTGTCAGACCTTGTCTGGGTCTAAACTGTTTGACACTCTTGAGCTATTCCGGAATGAAATTCGAGTTAGTATACAAAGCCAACCATACCTCTTTAATCTCATTGACACGTTCATCTGTACATACATCTGTACCATCTACTTGCTAGAACATGACACCTGAAAATATAAGAAAAGAATACGTGAGTACGCAGCAACGATTCGACATAGGTACCTGCAATGACAAGCGCAACCGAAAGTGCAGTTAAAGTGACCATTTTACCCAAGCAAAAAAAGGAAACGACGATAATCGGATAAGGTACGAGCCCAAACAAAGGTGCAGTTTTAGAGACCATTTCACCCCAGCAAAAAAGGAAGACGACGGTAATACACGCTAAGAATTTAGAGAAGGTACCTGTAACGACAAGCGCAAAGCAGGGAGCGGTTTTTTAGAGCATTTTACCCAAGCAGAAAAAAGGAGACGACGATAATACACGCTAAGATTTCGGAGAAGGTACGAGCGCAAACGAAAGTGCAGTTTTATAGACCATTTCACCCTAGCAAAAAAGGAAGACGACGATAATACACGCTACGAATTCGGAGAAGGTACCTGTAACGAGAAGCGCAAAGGAGGGAGCAGTTTTTGAAAGCATTTTACCCCAGCAGAAAAAAGGAAACGACGATGTTACTAGCTTAGAATTTTGAGAAGGTACGAGCGCAAACGAAAGTGCAGTTTTAGAGACCATTTCACCCCAGCAAAAAAGGAAGACGACGGTTATACACGCTAAGAATTCGGAGAAGGTACCTGTAACGACAAGCGCAAAGCAGGGAGCAGTTTTTGAGAGCATTTTACCCCAGCAGAAAAAAAGGAGACGACGATAATACACGCTAAGAATTCGGAGAAGGTACGAGCGCAAACGAAAGTGCAGTTTTAGAGACCATTTTACCTTAGCAAAAAAGGAAGCCGACGGTTATACACGCTAAGAATTCGGAGAAGGTACCTGTAACGACAAGCGCAAAGGAGGGTGCAGTTTTAGAGACCATTTTACCCCAGCAGAAAAAAGGAGACGACGGTTATACACGCTAAGAATTCGGAGAAGGCATTAGCGCCAAGGAGGGTGCAGTTTTAGAGACCTTTTTTACCCCACCCAAAAAATGAAGACGACGCTAATTTACGCTAAGATTACGGACGCATCTTGAACTCAGCAGGTGTACAAAAAAACGGAAAAAATAACTACCATTGCAATAGACGTCACATTGTTGCGTCCTGTCTATCTGTTCAAGTGGACTTCTGACCAGCCATGGTTTTTAGTCTTCTGGACCTGGAAATATAGACATACACTGTATAGTTACTAGATTTTCACATAAAACGTTCTTAACCCACATAAGCTGAATGGAATTCCCCACTTTTTATCAACTGGACCAGTCCATTTCCGTTTTAAGGATTGTTAAGTGGCAATTTTCATTTCCATTCAAATTTTAAGAGTACACTCTGTATGAAAAAAGTGGAGACCCTGAGCGGATGCCACGTTCTGTGGCGTCTGATCTGGGTCTGCACTGTTTGCCTATGTCCCACAGAAAGGACGCTAGGCTAATATGGGTTAAGCATCTTCCCAAAAGTCAAATCTCAACACATAAACAGTGTTTGTTCCAGCACTTGAGATTATGGTACCTATTGCACAAGTCTTAAGTGAAGGCTCAGGCGAGACTGTGCATCCACCAAGTCTCACCAGTGCCTTTGCAGCTCGTCTTGATATAGTATGGAAGTAGATGAGCATACTAAAATAATATACTTGGAGTCCCATTTGTTATGCAAGTTTTTAAGAGTGATTAACGTATATGCATTAAGAACAACAATTTCATATCTTTGCAAAAATGACTTATATAAAGTGTTTCCTCAGTCTGTACACCAACCAAAGATAAAGTGTTTCTTCAGTCTGTACACAAACCCAAGTATTGTTTTGGTGATAAGTGTACTACCAGAATGACCTATGTTGAAGCTACATGTAATCTATGATTGTTAAATGTCCTAGTCATTTTCCCTTGCTTTTACGAGTGTACACTTGACAGGTTCATGATCAGCAATGATTGTGAATTTCAATGGGTTTCCTCCCCTTATCTTACAAGCCAAACCTAACTTAATGCTTGTTCCATTTGGTGACCATACAGAGACTCCTTTTAAGCATTTTGTCAGACCTTGTCTGGGTCTAAACTGTTTGACACTCTTGAGCTATTCCGGAATGAAATTCGAGTTAGTATATAAAGCCAACCATACCTCTTTAATCTCATTGACACGTTCATCTGTCCATACATCTGTACCATCTACTTGCTAGAACATGACACCTGAAAATATAAGAAAAGAATACGTGAGTACGCAGCAACGATTCGACATAGGTACCTGCAATGACAAGCGCAACCGAAAGTGCAGTTAAAGTGACCATTTTACACAATCAAAAAAAGGAAACGACGATAATCGGATAAGGTACGAGCGCAAACAAAAGTGCAGTTTTAGAGACCATTTCACCCCAGCAAAAAAGGAAGACGACGGTAATACACGCTAAGAATTTAGAGAAGGTACCTGTAACGACAAGCGCAAAGCAAGGAGCGGTTTTTGAGAGCATTTTACCCCAGCAGAAAAAAAGGAGACGACGATAATACACGCTAAGATTTCGGAGAAGGTACGAGCGCAAACGAAAGTGCAGTTTTATAGACCATTTCACCCTAGCAAAAAAGGAAGACGACGATAATACACGCTACGAATTCGGAGAAGGTACCTGTAACGACAAGCGCAAAGGAGGGAGCAGTTTTTGAATGCATTTTACCCCAGCAGAAAAAAGGAAACGACGATGTTACTAGCTTAGAATTTTGAGAAGGTACGAGCGCAAACGAAAGTGCAGTTTTAGAGACCATTTTACTCCAGCAAAAAAGAAAGACGACGGTTATACACGCTAAGAATTCGGACAAGGTACCTGTAACGACAAGCGCAAAGCAGGGAGCAGTTTTTGAGAGCATTTTACCCCAGCAGAAAAAAGGAGACGACGATAATACACGCTAAGAATTCGGAGAAGGTACGAGCGCAAACGAAAGTGCAGTTTTAGAGACCATTTTACCCTAGCAAAAAAGGAAGACGACGGTTATACACGCTAAGAATTCGGAGAAGGTACCTGTAACGACAAGCGCAAAGGAGGGTGCAGTTTTAGAGACCATTTTACCCCAGCAGAAAAAAGGAGACGACGGTTATACACGCTAAGAATTCGGAGAAGGCATTAGCGCCAAGGAGGGTGCAGTTTTAGAGACCTTTTTTACCCCACCCAAAAAATGAAGACGACGCTAATTTACGCTAAGATTACGGACGCATCTTGAACTCAGCAGGTGTACGAAAAAACGGAAAAAAATACCTACCATTGCAATAGACGTCACATTGTTGCGTCCTGTCTATCTGTTCAAGTGGACTTCTGACCAGCCATGGTTTTTAGTCTTCTGGACCTGGAAATATAGACATACACTGTATAGTTACTAGATTTTCACATAAAACGTTCTTAACCCACATAAGCTGAATGGAATTCCCCACTTTTTATCAACTGGACCAGTCCATTTCCGTTTTAAGGATTGTTAAGTGGCAATTTTCATTTCCATTCAAATTTTAAGAGTACACTCTGTATGAAAACAGTGGAGACCCTGAGCGGACGCCACGTTCTATGGCGTCTGATCTGGGTCTGCACTGTTTGCCTATATCCCACAGAAAGGACGCTAGGCTAATATGGGTTAAGCATCTTCCCAAAAGTCAAATTTCATCACATAAACAGTGTTTGTTCCAGCACTTGAGATTCTGGTACCTATTGCACAAGTCTTAAGTGAAGGCTCAGGCGAGACTGTGCATCCACCAAGTCTCACCAGTGCCTTTGCAGCTCGTCTTGATATAGTATGGAAGTAGATGAGCGTACTAAAATAATATACTTGGAGTCCCATTTGTTATGCAAGTTTTTAAGAGTGATTAACGTATATGCATTAAGAACAACAATTTCATATCTTTGCAAAAATGACTTATATAAGGTGTTTCCTCAGTCTGTACACCAACCAAAGATAAAGTGTTTCTTCAGTCTGTACACAAACCCAAGTATTGTTTTGGTGATAAGTGTACTACCAGAATGACCTATGTTGAAGCTAATCTATGATTGTGAAATGTCCTAGTCATTTTCCCTTGCTTTTACGAGTGTACACTTGACAGGTTCATGATAAGCAATGATTGTGAATTTCAATGGGTTTCCTCCCCTTATCTTACAAGCCAAACCTAACTTAATGCTTGTTCCATTTGGTGACCATACAGAGACTCCTTTTAAGCATTTTGTCAGACCTTGTCTGGGTCTAAACTGTTTGACACTCTTGAGCTATTCCGGAATGAAATTCGAGTTAGTATACAAAGCCAACCATACCTCTTTAATCTCATTGACACGTTCATCTGTCCATACATCTGTACCATCTACTTGCTAGAACATGACACCTGAAAATATAAGAAAAGAATACGTGAGTACGCGGCAACGATTCGACATAGGTACCTGCAATGACAAGCGCAACCGAAAATGCAGTTAAAGTGACCATTTTACCCAAGCAAAAAAAGGAAACGACGATAATCGGATAAGGTACGAGCGCAAACAAAAGTGCAGTTTTAGAGACCATTTCACCCCAGCAAAAAAGGAAGACGACGGTAATACACGCTAAGAATTTAGAGAAGGTACCAGTAACGACAAGCGCAAAGCAGGCAGCGGTTTTTGAGAGCATTTTACCCCAGCAGAAAAAAAGGAGACGACGATAATACACGCTAAGATTTCGGAGAAGGTACAAGCACAAACGAAAGTGCAGTTTTATAGACCATTTCACCCTAGCAAAAAAGGAAGACGACGATAATACACGCTACGAATTCGGAGAAGGTACCTGTAACGACAAGCGCAAAGGAGGGAGCAGTTTTTGAAAGCATTTTACCCCAGCAGAAAAAAGGAAACGACGATGTTACTAGCTTAGAATTTTGAGAAGGTACGAGCGCAAACGAAAGTGCAGTTTTAGAGACCATTTCACCCCAGCAAAAAAGGAAGACGACGGTTATACACGCTAAGAATTCGGAGAAGGTACCTGTAACGACAAGCGCAAAGCAGGGAGCAGTTTTTGAGAGCATTTTACCCCAGCAGAAAAAAGGAGACGACGATAATACACGTTAAGAATTCGGAGAAGGTACGAGCGCAAACGAAAGTGCAGTTTTAGAGACCATTTTACCCTAGCAAAAAAGGAAGACGACGGTTATACACGCTAAGAATTCGGAGAAGGTACCTGTAACGACAAGCGCAAAGGAGGGTGCAGTTAAGAGACCATTTTACCCCAGCAGAAAAAAGGAGACGACGGTTATACACGCTAAGAATTCGGAGAAGCCATGAGCGCCAAGGAGGGTGCAGTTTTAGAGACCTTTTTTACCCCACCCAAAAAATGAAGACGACGCTAATTTACGCTAAGATTACGGACGCATCTTGAACTCAGCAGGTGTACGAAAAAACGGAAAAAATACCTACCATTGCAATAGACGTCACATTGTTGCATCCTGTCTATCTGTTCAAGTGGACTTTTGACCAGCCATGGTTTTTAGTCTTCTGGACCTGGAAATATAGACATACACTGTATAGTTACTAGATTTTCACATAAAACGTTCTTAACCCACATAAGCTGACTGGAATTCCCCACTTTTTATCAACTGGACCAGTCCATTTCCGTTTTAAGGATTGTTAAGTGGCAATTTTCATTTCCATTCAAATTTTAAGAGTACACTCTGTATGAAAACAGTGGAGACCCTGAGCGGACGCCAAGTTCTGTGGCGTCTGATCTGGGTCTGCACTGTTTGCCTATGTCCAACAGAAAGGACGCTAGGCTAATATGGGTTAAGCATCTTCCCAAAAGTCAAATCTCAACACATAAACAGTGTTTGTTCCAGCACTTGAGATTCTGGTACCTATTGCACAAGTCTTAAGTGAAGGCTCAGGCGAGACTGTGCATCCACCAAGTCTCACCAGTGCCTTTGCAGCTCGTCTTGATATAGTATGGAAGTAGATGAGCGTACTAAAATAAAATACTTGGAGTCCCATTTGTTATGCAAGTTTTTAAGAGTGATTAACGTATATGCATTAAGAACAACAATTTCATATCTTTGCAAAAATGACTTATATAAGGTGTTTCCTCAGTCTGTACACCAACCAAAGATAAAGTGTTTCTTCAGTCTGTACACAAACCCAAGTATTGTTTTGGTGATAAGTGTACTACCAGAATGACCTATGTTGAAGCTACATGTAATCTATGATTGTTAAATGTCCTAGTCATTTTCCCTTGCTTTTACGAGTGTACACTTGACAGGTTCATGATCAGCAATGATTGTGAATTTCAATGGGTTTCCTCCCCTTATCTTACAAGCCAAACCTAACTTAATGCTTGTTCCATTTGGTGACCATACAGAGACTCCTTTTAAGCATTTTGTCAGACCTTGTCTGGGTCTAAACTGTTTGACACTCTTGAGGTATTCCGGAATGAAATTCGAGTTAGTATACAAAGCCAACCATACCTCTTTAATCTCATTGACACGTTCATCTGTCCATACATCTGTACCATCTACTTGCTAGAACATGACACCTGAAAATATAAGAAAAGAATACGTGAGTACGCGGCAAGGATTCGACATAGGTACCTGCAATGACAAGCGCAACCGAAAGTGCAGTTAAAGTGACCATTTTACCCAAGCAAAAAAAGGAAAAGACGATAATCGGATAAGGTACGAGCGCAAACAAAAGTGCAGTTTTAGAGACCATTTCACCCCAGCAAAAAAGGAAGACGATGGTAATACACGCTAAGAATTTAGAGAAGGTACCTGTAACGACAAGCGCAAAGCAGGGAGCGGTTTTTGAAAGCATTTTACCCCAGCAGAAAAAAAGGAGACGACGGTTATACACGCTAAGAATTCGGAGAAGCCATGAGCGCCAAGGAGGGTGCAGTTTTAGAGACCTTTTTTACCCCACCCAAAAAATGAAGACAACGCTAATTTACGCTAAGATTACGGACGCATCTTGAACTCAGCAGGTGTACGAAAAAACGGAAAAAATACCTACCATTGCAATAGACGTCACATTGTTGCGTCCTGTCTATCTGTTGAAGTGGACTTCTGACCAGCCATGGTTTTTAGTCTTCTGGACCTGGAAATATAGACATACACTGTATAGTTACTAGATTTTCACATAAAACGTTCTTAACCCACATAAGCTGAATGGAATTCCCCACTTTTTATCAAGTGGACCAGTCCATTTCCGTTTTAAGGATTGTTAAGTGGCAATTTTCATTTCCATTCAAATTTTAAGAGTACACTCTGTATGAAAACAGTGGAGACCCTGAGCGGACGCCACGTTCTGTGGCGTCTGATCTGGGTCTGCACTGTTTGCCTATGTCCAACAGAAAGGACGCTAGGCTAATATGGGTTAAGCATCTTCCCAAAAGTCAAAACTCAACACATAAACAGTGTTTGTTCCAGCACTTGAGATTCTGGTACCTATTGCACAAGTCTTAAGTGAAGGCTCAGGCGAGACTGTGCATCCACCAAGTCTCACCAGTGCCTTTGCAGCTCGTCTTGATATAGTATGGAAGTAGATGAGCGTACTAAAATAATATACTTGGAGTCCCATTTGTTATGCAAGTTTTTAAGAGTGATTAACGTATATGCATTAAGAACAACAATTTCATATCTTTGCAAAAATGACTTATATAAGGTGTTTCCTCAGTCTGTACACCAACCAAAGATAAAGTGTTTCTTCAGTCTGTACACAAACCCAAGTATTGTTTTGGTGATAAGTGTACTACCAGAATGACCTATGTTGAAGCTAATCTATGATTGTGAAATGTCCTAGTCATTTTCCCTTGCTTTTACGAGTGTACACTTGACAGGTTCATGATAAGCAATGATTGTGAATTTCAATGGGTTTCCTCCCCTTATCTTACAAGCCAAACATACCTTAATGCTTGTTCCATTTGGTGACCATACAGAGACTCCTTTTAAGCATTCTGTCAGACCTTGTCTGGGTCTAAACTGTTTGACACTCTTGAGCTATTCCGGAATGAAATTCGAGTTAGTATACAAAGCCAACCATACCTCTTTAATCTCATTGACACGTTCATCTGTCCATACATCTGTACCATCTACTTGCTAGAACATGACACCTGAAAATATAAGAAAAGAATACGTGAGTACGCGGCAACGATTCGACATAGGTACCTGCAATGACAAGCGCAACCGAAAGTGCAGTTAAAGTGACCATTTTACCCAAGCAAAAAAAGGAAACGACGATAATCGGATAAGGTACGAGCGCAAACAAAAGTGCAGTTTTAGAGACCATTTCACCCCAGCAAAAAAGGAAGACGACGGTAATACACGCTAAGAATTTAGAGAAGGTACCAGTAACGACAAGCGCAAAGCAGGCAGCGGTTTTTGAGAGCATTTTACCCCAGCAGAAAAAAAGGAGACGACGATAATACACGCTAAGATTTCGGAGAAGGTACAAGCACAAACGAAAGTGCAGTTTTATAGACCATTTCACCCTAGCAAAAAAGGAAGACGACGATAATACACGCTACGAATTCGGAGAAGGTACCTGTAACGACAAGCGCAAAGGAGGGAGCAGTTTTTGAAAGCATTTTACCCCAGCAGAAAAAAGGAAACGACGATGTTACCAGCTTAGAATTTTGAGAAGGTACGAGCGCAAACGAAAGTGCAGTTTTAGAGACCATTTCACCCCAGCAAAAAAGGAAGACGACGGTTATACACGCTAAGAATTCGGAGAAGGTACCTGTAACGACAAGCGCGAAGCAGGGAGCAGTTTTTGAGAGCATTTTACCCCAGCAGAAAAAAGGAGACGACGATAATACACGTTAAGAATTCGGAGAAGGTACGAGCGCAAACGAAAGTGCAGTTTTAGAGACCATTTTACCCTAGCAAAAAAGGAAGACGACGGTTATACACGCTAAGAATTCGGAGAAGGTACCTGTAACGACAAGCGCAAAGGAGGGTGCAGTTTAGAGACCATTTTACCCCAGCAGAAAAAAGGAGACGACGGTTATACACGCTAAGAATTCGGAGAAGCCATGAGCGCCAAGGAGGGTGCAGTTTTAGAGACCTTTTTTACCCCACCCAAAAAATGAAGACGACACTAATTTACGCTAAGATTACGGACGCATCTTGAACTCAGCAGGTGTACGAAAAAACGGAAAAAATACCTACCATTGCAATAGACGTCACATTGTTGCATCCTGTCTATCTGTTCAAGTGGACTTTTGACCAGCCATGGTTTTTAGTCTTCTGGACCTGGAAATATAGACATACACTGTATAGTTACTAGATTTTTACATAAAACGTTCTTAACCCACATAAGCTGAATGGAATTCCCCACTTTTTATCAACTGGACCAGTCCATTTCCGTTTTAAGGATTGTTAAGTGGCAATTTTAATTTCCATTCAAATTTTAAGAGTACACTCTGTATGAAAAAGTGGAGACCCTGAGCGGACGCCACGTTCTGTGGCGTCTGATCTGGGTCTGCACTGTTTGCCTATGTCCCACAGAAAGGACGCTAGGCTAATATGGGTTAAGCATCTTCCCAAAAGTCAAATCTCAACACATAAACAGTGTTTGTTCCAGCACTTGAGATTCTGGTACCTATTGCAAAAGTCTTAAGCGAAGGCTCAGGCGAGACTGTGCATCCACCAAGTCTCACCAGTGCCTTTGCAGCTCGTCTTGATATAGTATTGAAGTAGATGAGCGTACTAAAATAATATACTTGGAGTCCCATTTGTTATGCAAGTTTTTAAGAGTGATTAACGTATATGCATTAAGAACAACAATTTCATATCTTTGCAAAAATGACTTATATAAGGTGTTTCCTCAGTCTGTACACCAACCAAAGATAAAGTGTTTCTTCAGTCTGTACACAAACCCAAGTATTGTTTTGGTGATAAGTGTACTACCAGAATGACCTATGTTGAAGCTACATGTAATCTATGATTGTTAAATGTCCTAGTCATTTTCCCTTGCTTTTACGAGTGTACACTTGACAGGTTCATGATCAGCAATGATTGTGAATTTCAATGGGTTTCCTCCCCTTATCTTACAAGCCAAACCTAACTTAATGCTTGTTCCATTTGGTGACCATACAGAGACTCCTTTTAAGCATTCTGTCAGACCTTGTCTGGGTCTAATCTGTTTGACACTCTTGAGCTATTCCGGAATGAAATTCGAGTTAGTATACAAAGCCAACCATACCTCTTTAATCTCATTGACACGTTCATCTGTCCATACATCTGTACCATCTACTTGCTAGAACATGACACCTGAAAATATAAGAAAAGAATACGTGAGTACGCGGCAACGATTCGACATAGGTACCTGCAATGACAAGAGCAACCGAAAGTGCAGTTAAAGTGAGCATTTTACCCAAGCAAAAAAAGAAAACGACGATAATCGGATAAGGTACGAGCGCAAACAAAAGTGCAGTTTTAGAGACCATTTCACCCCAGCAAAAAAGGAAGACGACGGTAATACACGCTACGAATTCGGAGAAGGTACCTGTAACGACAAGCGCAAAGGAGGGAGCAGTTTTTGAAAGCATTTTACCCCAGCAGAAAAAAGGAAACGACGATGTTACTAGCTTAGAATTTTGAGAAGGTACGAGCGCAAACGAAAGTGCAGTTTTAGAGACCATTTCACCCCAGCAAAAAAGGAAGACGACGGTTATACACGCTAAGAATTCGGAGAAGGTACCTGTAACGACAAGCGCAAAGCAGGGAGCAGTTTTTGAGAGCATTTTACCCCAGCAGAAAAAAGGAGACGACGATAATACACGTTAAGAATTCGGAGAAGGTACGAGCGCAAACGAAAGTGCAGTTTTAGAGACCATTTTACCCTAGCAAAAAAGGAAGACGACGGTTATACACGCTAAGAATTCGGAGAAGGTAACTGTAACGACAAGCGCAAAGGAGGGTGCAGTTTTAGAGACCATTTTACCCCAGCAGAAAAAAGGAGACGACGGTTATACATGCTAAGAATTCGGAGAAGGTACGAGCGCAAACGAAAGTGCAGTTTTAGAGACCATTTTACCCTAGCAAAAAAGGAAGACGACGGTTATACACGCTAAGAATTCGGAGAAGGTACCTGTAATGACAAGCGCAAAGGAGGGTGCAGTTTGAGACCATTTTACCCCAGCAGAAAAAAGGAGACCTTTTTTACCCCACCCAAAAAATGAAGACGACGCTAATTTACGCTAAGATTACGGACGCATCTTGAACTCAGCAGGTGTACGAAAAAACGGAAAAAAATACCTACCATTGCAATAGACGTCAAATTGTTGCGTCCTGTCTATCTGTTCAAGTGGACTTCTGACCAGCCATGGTTTTTAGTCTTCTGGACCTGGAAATATAGACATACACTGTATAGTTACTAGATTTTCACATAAAACGTTCTTAACCCACATAAGCTGAATGGAATTCCCCACTTTTTATCAACTGGACCAGTCCATTTCCGTTTTAAGGATTGTTAAGTGGCAATTTTCATTTCCATTCAAATTTTAAGAGTACACTCTGTATGAAAACAGTGGAGACCCTGAGCGGACGCCACGTTCTGTGGCGTCTGATCTGGGTCTGCACTGTTTGCCTATGTCCCACAGAAAGGACGCTAGGCTAATATGGGTTAAGCATCTTCCCAAAAGTCAAAACTCAACACATAAACAGTGTTTGTTCCAGCACTTGAGATTCTGGTACCTATTGCACAAGTCTTAAGTGAAGGCTCAGGTGAGACTGTGCATCCACCAAGTCTCACCAGTGCCTTTGCAGCTCGTCTTGATATAGTATGGAAGTAGATGAGCGTACTAAAATAATATACTTGGAGTCCCATTTGTTATGCAAGTTTTTAAGAGTGATTAACGTATATGCATTAAGAACAACAATTTCATATCTTTGCAAAAATGACTTATATAAGGTGTTTCGTCAGTCTGTACACCAACCAAAGATAAAGTGTTTCTTCAGTCTGTACAAAAACCCAAGTATTGTTTTGGTGATAAGTGTACCACCAGAATGACCTATGTTGAAGCTAATCTATGATTGTGAAATGTCCTAGTCATTTTCCCTTGCTTTTACGAGTGTACACTTGACAGGTTCATGATCAGCAATGATTGTGAATTTCAATGGGTTTCCTCCCCTTATCTTACAAGCCAAACCTAATTTTATGCTTGTTCCATTTGGTGACCATACAGAGACTCCTTTTAAGCATTTTGTCAGACCTTGTCTGGGTCTAAACTGTTTGACACTCTTGAGCTATTCCGGAATGAAATTCGAGTTAGTATACAAAGCCAACCATACCTCTTTAATCTCATTGACACGTTCATCTGTCCATACATCTGTACCATCTACTTGCTAGAACATGACACCTGAAAATATAAGAAAAGAATACGTGAGTACGCGGCAACAATTCGACAAAGGTACCTGCAATGACAAGCGCAACCGAAAGTGCAGTTAAAGTGACCATTTTACCCAAGCAAAAAAAGGAATCGACGATAATTGGATAAGGTACGAGCGCAAACAAAAGTGCAGTTTTAGAGACCATTTCACCCCAGCAAAAAAGGAAGACGACGGTAATACACGCTAAGAATTTAGAGAAGGTACCTGTAACGACAAGCGAAAAGCAGGGAGCGGTTTTTGAGAGCATTTTACCCCAGCAGAAAAAAAGGAGACGACGATAATACACGCTAAGATTTCTAAGAAGGTACGAGCGCAAACGAAAGTGCAGTTTTATAGACCATATCACCCTAGAAAAAAAGGAAGACGACGATAATACACGCTACGAATTCGGAGAAGGTACCTGTAACGACAAGCGCAAAGGAGGGAGCAGTTTTGAAAGCATTTTACCCCAGCAGAAAAAAAGAAACGACGATGTTACTAGCTTAGAATTTTGAGAAGGTACGAGTGACAACGAAAGTGCAGTTTTAGAGACCATTTCACCCCAGCAAAAAAGGAAGACGACGGTTATACACGCTAAGAATTCAGAGAAGGTACCTGTAACGACAAGCGCAAAGGAGGGTGCAGTTTTAGAGACCATTTTACCCCAGCAGAAAAAAGGAGACGACGGTTATACACGCTAAGAATTAGGAGAAGCCATGAGCGCCAAGGAGGGTGCAGTTTTAGAGACCTTTTTTACCCCACCCAAAAATGAAGACGACGCTAATTTACGCTTAGATTTCGGACGCATCTTGAACTCAACAGGTGTACGAAAAAACGGAAAAAATACCTACCATTGCAATAGACGTCACATTGTTGCGTCCTGTCTATCTGTTCAAGTGGACTTCTGACCAGCCATGGTTTTTAGTCTTCTGGACCTGGAAATATAGACATACACTGTATAGTTACTAGATTTTCACATAAAACGTTCTTAACCCACATAAGCTGAATGGAATTCCCCACTTTTTATCAACTGGACCAGTCCATTTCCTTTTTAAGGATTGTTAAGTGGCAATTTTCATTTCCATTCAAATTTTAAGAGTACACTCTGTATGAAAACAGTGGAGACCCTGAGCGGACGCCACGTTCTGTGGCGTCTGATCTGGGTCTGCACTGTTTGCCTATGTCCCACAGAAAGGACGCTAGGCTAATATGGGTTAAGCATCTTCCCAAAAGTCAAATCTCAACACATAAACAGTGTTTGTTCCAGCACTTGAGATTCTGGTACCTATTGCAAAAGTCTTAAGTGAAGGCTCAGGCGAGACTGTGCATCCACCAAGTCTCACCAGTGTCTTTGCAGCTCGTCTTGATAATGTATGGAAGTAGATGAGCGTACTAAAATAATATACTTGGAGTCCCATTGGTTATGCAAGTTTTTAAGAGTGATTAACGTATATGCATTAAGAACAACAATTTCATATCTTTGCAAAAAATGACTTATATAAGGTGTTTCCTCAGTCTGTACACCAACCAAAGATAAAGTGTTTCTTCAGTCTGTACACAAACCCAAGTATTGTTTTGGTGATAAGTGTACTACCAGAATGACCTATGTTGAAGCTAATCTATGATTGTGAAATGTCCTAGTCATTTCCCTTGCTTTTACGAGTGTACACTTGACAGGTTCATGATCAGCAATGATTGTGAATTTCAATGGGTTTCCTCCCCTTATCTTACAAGCCAAACCTAACTTAATGCTTGTTCCATTTGGTGACCATACAGAGACTCCTTTTAAGCATTTTGTCAGACCTTGTCTGGGTCTAAACTGTTTGACACTCTTGAGCTATTCCGGAATGAAATTCGAGTTAGTATACAAAGCCAACCATACCTCTTTAATCTCATTGACACGTACATCTGTCCATACATCTGTACCATCTACTTGCTAGAAAATGACACCTGAAAATATAAGAAAAGAATACGTGAGTACGCGGCAACGATTCGACATAGGTACCTGCAATGACAAGCGCAACCGAAAGTGCAGTTAAAGTGACCATTTTACCCAAGCAAAAAAAGGAAACGACGATAATCGGATAAGGTACGAGCGCAAACAAAAGTGCAGTTTTAGAGACCATTTCACCCCAGCAAAAAAGGAAGACGACGGTAATACACGCTAAGAATTTAGAGAAGGTACCTGTAACGACAAGCGAAAAGCAGGGAGCGGTTTTTGAGAGCATTTTACCCCAGCAGAAAAAAAGGAGACGACGATAATACACGCTAAGATTTCGGAGAAGGTACGAGCGCAAACGAAAGTGCAGTTTTATAGACCATTTCACCCTAGCAAAAAAGGAAGACGACGATAATACACGCTACGAATTCGGAGAAGGTACCTGTAACGAAAAGCGCAAAGGAGGGAGCAGTTTTTGAAAGCATTTTACCCCAGCAGAAAAAAGGAAACGACGATGTTACTAGCTTAGAATTTTGAGAAGGTACGAGCGCAAACGAAAGTGCAGTTTTAGAGACCATTTCACCCCAGCAAAAAAAGAAGACGACGGTTATACACGCTAAGAATTCGGAGAAGGTACCTGTAACGACAAGCGCAAAGCAGGGAGCAGTTTTTGAGAGCATTTTACCCCAGCAGAAAAAAGGAGACGACGGTTATACACGCTAAGAATTCGGAGAAGCCATGAGCGCCAAGGAGGGTGCAGTTTTAGGGACCCTTTTTACCCCACCCAAAAAATGAAGACGACGCTAATTTACGCTAAGATTACGGACGCATCTTGAACTCAGCAGGTGTACGAAAAAAAGGAAAAAAATACCTACCATTGCAATAGACGTCACATTGTTGCGTCCTGTCTATCTGTTCAAGTGGACTTCTGACCAGCTGTGGTTTTTAGTCTTCTGGACCTGGAAATATAGACATACACTGTATAGTTACTAGATTTTCACATAAAACGTTCTTAACCCACATAAGCTGAATGGAATTCCCCACTTTTTATCAACTGGACCAGTCCATTTCCGTTTTAAGGATTGTTAAGTGGCAATTTTCATTTCCATTCAAATTTTAAGAGTACACTCTGTATGAAAACAGTGGAGACCCTGAGCGGACGCCACGTTCTGTGGCGTCTGATCTGGGTCTGCACTGTTTGCCTATGTCCCACAGAAAGGACGCTAGGCTAATATGGGTTAAGCATCTTCCCAAAAGTCAAATCTCAACACATAAACAGTGTTTGTTCCAGCACTTGAGATTCTGGTACCTATTGCACAAGTCTTAAGTGAAAGCTCAGGCGAGACTGTGCATCCACCAAGTCTCACCAGAGCCTTTGCAGCTCGTCTTGATATAGTATGGAAGTAGATGAGCGTACTAAAATAATATACTTGGAGTCCCATTTGTTATGCAAGTTTTTAAGAGTGATTAACGTATATGCATTAAGAACAACAATTTCATATCTTTGCAAAAATGACTTATATAAGGTGTTTCCTCAGTCTGTACACCAACCAAAGATAAAGTGTTTCTTCAGTCTGTACACAAACCCAAGTATTGTTTTGGTGATAAGTGTACTACCAGAATGACCTATGTTGAAGCTAATCTATGATTGTGAAATGTCCTAGTCATTTTCCCTTGCTTTTACGAGTGTACACTTGACAGGCTCATGATCAGCAATGATTGTGAATTTCAATGGGTTTCCTCCCCTTATCTTACAAGCCAAACCTAACTTAATGCTTGTTCCATTTGGTGACCATACAGAGACTCCTTTTAAGCATTTTGTCAGACCTTGTCTGGGTCTGAACTGTTTGACACTCTTGAGCTATTCCGGAATGAAATTCGAGATAGTATACAAAGCCAACCATACCTCTTTAATCTCATTGACACGTTCATCTGTCCATACATCTGTACCATCTACTTGCTAGAACATGACACCTGAAAATATAAGAAAAGAATACGTGAGTACGCGGCAACGATTCGACATAGGTACCTGCAATGGCAAGCGCAACTGAAAGTGCAGTTAAAGTGACCATTTTACCCAAGCAAAAAAAGGAAACGACGATAATCGGATAAGGTACGAGCGCAAACAAAAGTGCAGTTTTAGAGACCATTTCACCCAAGCAAAAAAAGGAAGACGACAGAATTACACACTAAGAATTTAGAGAAGGTACCTGTAACGACAAGCGCAATGCAGGGAGCGGTTTTTGAGAGCATTTTACCCCAGCAGAAAAAAAGGAGACAACGATAATACACGTTAAGATTTCGGAGAAGGTACGAGCGCAAACGAAAGTGCAGTTTTATAGACCATTTCACCCTAGCAAAAAAGGAAGATGGCGATAATAAACGCTACGAATTCGGAGAAGGTACCTGTAACGACAAGCGCAAAGGAGGGAGCAGTTTTTGAAAGCATTTTACCCCAGCAGAAAAAAGGAAACGACGATGTTACTAGCTTAGAATTTTGAGAAGGTACGAGCGCAAACGAAAGTGCAGTTTTAGAGACCTTTCACCCCAGCAAAAAAAGGAAGACGACGGTTATACACGCTAAGAATTCGGAGAATGTACCTGTAACGACAAGCGCAAAGCAGGGAGCAGTTTTTGAGAGCATTTTACCCCAGCAGAATAAAGGAGACGACGATAATACACGCTAAGAATTCGGAGAAGGTACGAGCGCAAACGAAAGTGCAGTTTTAGAGACCATTTTACCCTAGCAAAAAAGGAAGACGACGGTTATACACGCTAAGAATTCGGAGAAGGTACCTGTAACGACAAGCGCAAAGCAGGGAGCAGTTTTTGAGAGCATTTTACCCCAGCAGAAAAAAGGAGACGACGATAATACACGTTAAGAATTCGGAGAAGGTACGAGCGCAAACGAAAGTGCAGTTTAAGAGACCATTTTACCCTAGCAAAAAAGGAAGACGACGGTTATACACGCTAAGAAGTCGGAGAAGGTAACTGTAACGACAAGCGCAAAGGAGGGTGCAGTTTTAGAGACCATTTTACCCCAGCAGAAAAAGGAGACGACGGTTATACATGCTAAGAATTCGGAGAAGGTACGAGCGCAAACGAAAGTGCAGTTTTAGAGACCATTTTACCCTAGCAAAAAAGGAAGACGACGGTTATACATGCTAAGAATTCGGAGAAGGTACCTGTAACGACAAGCGCAAAGGAGGGTGCAGTTTGAGACCATTTTACCCCAGCAGAAAAAAGGAGACCTTTTTTACCCCACCCAAAAAATGAAGACGACGCTAATTTACGCTAAGATTACGGACGCATCTTGAACTCAGCAGGTGTACGAAAAAACGGAAAAAAATACCTACCATTGCAATAGACGTCAAATTGTTGCGTCCTGTCTATCTGTTCAAGTGGACTTCTGACCAGCCATGGTTTTTAGTCTTCTGGACCTGGAAATATAGACATACACTGTATAGTTACTAGATTTTCACATAAAACGTTCTTAACCCACATAAGCTGAATGGAATTCCCCACTTTTTATCAACTGGACCAGTCCATTTCCGTTTTAAGGATTGTTAAGTGGCAATTTTCATTTCCATTCAAATTTTAAGAGTACACTCTGTATGAAAACAGTGGAGACCCTGAGCGGACGCCACGTTCTGTGGCGTCTGATCTGGGTCTGCACTGTTTGCCTATGTCCCACAGAAAGGACGCTAGGCTAATATGGGTTAAGCATCTTCCCAAAAGTCAAAGCTCAACACATAAACAGTGTTTGTTCCAGCACTTGAGATTCTGGTACCTATTGCACAAGTCTTAAGTGAAGGCTCAGGTGAGACTGTGCATCCACCAAGTCTCACCAGTGCCTTTGCAGCTCGTCTTGATATAGTATGGAAGTAGATGAGCGTACTAAAATAATATACTTGGAGTCCCATTTGTTATGCAAGTTTTTAAGAGTGATTAACGTATATGCATTAAGAACAACAATTTCATATCTTTGCAAAAATGACTTATATAAGGTGTTTCCTCAGTCTGTACACCAACCAAAGATAAAGTGTTTCTTCAGTCTGTACAAAAACCCAAGTATTGTTTTGGTGATAAGTGTACCACCAGAATGACCTATGTTGAAGCTAATATATGATTGTGAAATGTCCTAGTCATTTTCCCTTGCTTTTACGAGTGTACACTTGACAGGTTCATGATCAGCAATGATTGTGAATTTCAATGGGTTTCCTCCCCTTATCTTAC
The DNA here is from genome assembly GCA_964019695.1 of Loripinus fragilis. Classification (NCBI taxonomy): domain Eukaryota; kingdom Metazoa; phylum Mollusca; class Bivalvia; order Lucinida; family Lucinidae; genus Loripinus; species Loripinus fragilis. Next base: position 63,716,476 of record OZ026519.1, on the reverse strand, counting down.
AAGCCAAACCTAATTTAATGCTTGTTCCATTTGGTGACCATACAGAGACTCCTTTTAAGCATTTTGTCAGACCTTGTCTGGGTCTAAACTGTTTGACACTCTTGAGCTATTCCGGAATGAAATTCGAGTTAGTATACAAAGCCAACCATACCTCTTTAATCTCATTGACACGTTCATCTGTCCATACATCTGTACCATCTACTTGCTAGAACATGACACCTGAAAATATAAGAAAAGAATACGTGAGTACGCGGCAACGATTCGACAAAGGTACCTGCAATGACAAGCGCAACCGAAAGTGCAGTTAAAGTGACCATTTTACCCAAGCAAAAAAAGAAATCAACGATAATCGGATAAGGTACGAGCGCAAACAAAAGTGCAGTTTTAGAGACCATTTCACCCCAGCAAAAAAGGAAGACGACGGTAATACACGCTAAGAATTTAGAGAAGGTACCTGTAACGACAAGCGAAAAGCAGGGAGCGGTTTTTGAGAGCATTTTACTCCAGCAGAAAAAAAGGAGACGACGATAATACACGCTAAGATTTCGGAGAAGGTACGAGCGCAAACGAAAGTGCAGTTTTATAGACCATATCACCCTAGAAAAAAAGGAAGACGACGATAATACACGCTACGAATTCGGAGAAGGTACCTGTAACGACAAGCGCAAAGGAGGGAGCAGTTTTGAAAGCATTTTACCCCAGCAGAAAAAAAGAAACGACGATGTTACTAGCTTAGAATTTTGAGAAGGTACGAGTGCAAACGAAAGTGCAGTTTTAGAGACCATTTCACCCCAGCAAAAAAGGAAGACGACGGTTATACACGCTAAGAATTCGGAGAAGGTACCTGAAACGACAAGCGCAAAGCAGGGAGCAGTTTTTGAGAGCATTTTACCCCAGCAGAAAAAAGGAGACGACGATAATACACGCTAAGAATTCGGAGAAGGTACGAGCGCAAACGAAAGTGCAGCTTTAGAGACCATTTTACCCTAGCAAAAAAGGAAGACGACGGTTATACACGCTAAGAATTCAGAGAAGGTACCTGTAACGACAAGCGCAAAGGAGGGTGCAGTTTTAGAGACCATTTTACCCCAGCAGAAAAAAGGAGACGACGGTTATACACGCTAAGAATTAGGAGAAGCCATGAGCGCCAAGGAGGGTGCAGTTTTAGAGACCTTTTTTACCCCACCAAAAAATGAAGACGACGCTAATTTACGCTAAGATTTCGGACGCATCTTGAACTCAGCAGGTGTACGAAAAAACGGAAAAAAATACCTACCATTGCAATAGACGTCACATTGTTGCGTCCTGTCTATCTGTTCAAGTGGACTTCTGACCAGCCATGGTTTTTAGTCTTCTGGACCTGGAAATATAGACATACACTGTATAGTTACTAGATTTTCACATAAAACGTTCTTAACCCACATAAGCTGAATGGAATTCCCCACTTTTTATCAACTGGACCAGTCCATTTCCGTTTTAAGGATTGTTAAGTGGCAATTTTCATTTCCATTCAAATTTTAAGAGTACACTCTGTATGAAAACAGTGGAGACCCTGAGCGGACGCCACGTTCTGTGGCGTCTGATCTGGGTCTGCACTGTTTGCCTATGTCCCACAGAAAGGACGCTAGGCTAATATGGGTTAAGCATCTTCCCAAAAGTCAAATCTCAACACATAAACAGTGTTTGTTCCAGCACTTGAGATTCTGGTACCTATTGCAAAAGTCTTAAGTGAAGGCTCAGGCGAGACTGTGCATCCACCAAGTCTCACCAGTGCCTTTGCAGCTCGTCTTGATATAGTATGGAAGTAAATGAGCGTACTAAAATAATATACTTGGAGTCCAATTTGTTATGCAAGTTTTTAAGAGTGATTAACGTATATGCATTAAGAACAACAATTTCATATCTTTGCAAAAATGACTTATATAAGGTGTTTCCTCAGTCTGTACACCAACCAAAGATAAAGTGTTTCTTCAGTCTGTACACAAACCCAAGTATCGTTTTGGTGATAAGTGTACTACCAGAATGACCTATGTTGAAGCTAATCTATGATTGTGAAATGTCCTAGTCATTTTCCCTTGCTTTTACGAGTGTACACTTGACAGGTTCATGATCAGCAATGATTGTGAATTTCAATGGGTTTCCTCCCCTTATCTTACAAGCCAAACCTAACTTAATGCTTGTTCCATTTGGTGACCATACAAGGACTCCTTTTAAGCATTTTGTCAGACCTTGTCTGGGTCTAAACTGTTTGACACTCTTGAGCTATTCCGGAATGAAATTCGAGTTAGTATACAAAGCCAACCATACCTCTTTAATCTCATTGACACGTTCATCTGTCCATACATCTGTACCATCTACTTGCTAGAACATGACACCTGAAAATATAAGAAAAGAATACGTGAGTACGCGGCAACGATTCGACATAGGTACCTGCAATGACAAGCGCAACCGAAAGTGCAGTTAAAGTGACCATTTTACCCAAGCAAAAAAAGGAAACGACGATAATCGGATAAGGTACGAGCGCAAACAAAAGTGCAGTTTTAGAGACCATTTCACCCCAGCAAAAAAGGAAGACGACGGTAATACACGCTAAGAATTTAGAGAAGGTACCTGTAACGACAAGCGCAAAGCAGGGAGCGGTTTTTGAGAGCATTTTACCCCAGCAGAAAAAAGGAGACGACGATAATACACGCTAAGATTTCGGAGAAGGTACGAGCGCAAACGAAAGTGCAGTTTTAGAGACCATTTCACCCTAGCAAAAAAGGAAGACGACGATAATACACGCTACGAATTCGGAGAAGGTACCTGTAACGACAAGCGCCAAGGAGGGAGCAGTTTTTGAAAGCATTTTACCCCAGCAGAAAAAAGGAAACGACGATGTAACTAGCTTTGAATTTTGAGAAGGTACGAGCGCAAACGAAAGTGCAGTTTTAGAGACCATTTCACCCCAGCAAAAAAGGAAGACGACGGTTATACACGCTTAGAATTCGGAGAAGGTACCTGTAACGACAAGCGCAAAGCAGGGAGCAGTTTTTGAGAGCATTTTACCCCAGCAGAAAAAAGGAGACGACGATAATACACGCTAAGAATTCGGAGAAGGTACGAGCGCAAACGAAAGTGCAGTTTTAGAGACCATTTTACCCTAGCAAAAAAGGAAGACGACGGTTATACACGCTAAGAATTCGGAGAAGGTACCTGTAACGACAAGCGCAAAGGAGGGTGCAGTTTTAGAGACCATTTTACCCCAGCAGAAAAAAGGAGACGATGGTTATACACGCTAAGAATTCGGAGAAGCCATGAGCGCCAAGGAGGGTGCAGTTTTAGAGACCTTTTTTTCCCCACCCAAAAAATGAAGATGACGCTAGTTTACGCTAAGATTTCGGACGCATCTTGAACTCAGCAGGTGTACGAAAAAACGGAAAAAAATACCTACCATTGCAATAGACGTCACATTGTTGCGTCCTGTCTATCTGTTCAAGTGGACTTCTGGCCAGCCATGGTTTTTAGTCTTCTGGACCTGGAAATATAGACATACACTGTATAGTTACTAGATTTTCACATAAAACGTTCTTAACCCACATAAGCTGAATGGAATTCCCCACTTTTTATCAACTGGACCAGTCCATTTCCGTTTTAAGGATTGTTAAGTGGCAATTTTCATTTCCATTCAAATTTTAAGAGTACACTCTGTATGAAAACAGTGGAGACCCTGATCGGACGCCACGTTCTGTGGCGTCTGATCTGGGTCTGCACTGTTTGCCTATGTCCCACAGAAAGGACGCTAGGCTAATATGGGTTAAGCATCTTCCCAAAAGTCAAATCTCAACACATAAACAGTGTTTGTTCCAGCACTTGAGATTCTGGTACCTATTGCAAAAGTCTTAAGTGAAGGCTCAGGCGAGACTGTGCATCCACCAAGTCTCACCAGTGCCTTTGCAGCTGGTCTTGATATAGTATGGAAGTAGATGAGCGTACTAAAATAATATACTTGGAGTCCCATTGGTTATGCAAGTTTTTAAGAGTGATTAACGTATATGCATTAAGAACAACAATTTCATATCTTTGCAAAAAATGACTTATATAAGGTGTTTCCTCAGTCTGTACACCAACCAAAGATAAAGTGTTTCTTCAGTCTGTACACAAACCCAAGTATTGTTTTGGTGATAAGTGTACTACCAGAATGACCTATGTTGAAGCTAATCTATGATTGTGAAATGTCCTAGTCATTTCCCTTGCTTTTACGAGTGTACACTTGACAGGTTCATGATCAGCAATGATTGTGAATTTCAATGGGTTTCCTCCCCTTATCTTACAAGCCAAACCTAACTTAATGCTTGTTCCATTTGGTGACCATACAGAGACTCCTTTTAAGCATTTTGTCAGACCTTGTCTGGGTCTAAACTGTTTGACACTCTTGAGCTATTCTGGAATGAAATTCGAGTTAGTATACAAAGCCAACCATACCTCTTTAATCTCATTGACACGTTCATCTGTCCATACATCTGTACCATCTACTTGCTAGAAAATGACACCTGAAAATATAAGAAAAGAATACGTGAGTACGCGGCAACGATTCGACATAGGTACCTGCAATGACAAGCGCAACCGAAAGTGCAGTTAAAGTGAGCATTTTACCCAAGCAAAAAAAGGAAACGACGATAATCGGATAAGGTACGAGCGCAAACAAAAGTGCAGTTTTAGAGACCATTTCACCCCAGCAAAAAAGGAAGACGACGGTAATACACGCTAAGAATTTAGAGAAGGTACCTGTAACGACAATCGCAAAGCAGGGAGTGGTTTTTGAGAGCATTTTACCCCAGCAGAAAAAAAGGAGACGACGATAATACACGCTAAGATTTCGGAGAAGGTACGAGCGCAAACGAAAGTGCAGTTTTATAGACCATTTCACCCTAGCAAAAAAGGAAGACGACGATAATACACGCTACGAATTCGGAGAAGGTACCTGTAACGACAAGCGCAAAGGAGGGAGCAGTTTTTGAAAGCATTTTACCCCAGCAGAAAAAAGGAAACGACGATGTTACTAGCTTAGAATTTTGAGAAGGTACGAGCGCAAACGAAAGTGCAGTTTTAGAGACCATTTCACCCCAGCAAAAAAAGAAGACGACGGTTATACACGCTAAGAATTCGGAGAAGGTACCTGTAACGACAAGCGCAAAGCAGGGAGCAGTTTTTGAGAGCATTTTACCCCAGCAGAAAAAAGGAGACGACGGTTATACACGCTAAGAATTCGGAGAAGCCATGAGCGCCAAGGAGGGTGCAGTTTTAGGGACCCTTTTTACCCCACCCAAAAAATGAAGACGACGCTAATTTACGCTAAGATTACGGACGCATCTTAAACTCAGCAGGTGTACGAAAAAAAAGGAAAAAAATACCTACCATTGCAATAGACGTCACATTGTTGCGTCCTGTCTATCTGTTCAAGTGGACTTCTGACCAGCCGTGGTTTTTAGTCTTCTGGACCTGGAAATATAGACATACACTGTATAGTTACTAGATTTTCACATAAAACGTTCTTAACCCACATAAGCTGAATGGAATTCCCCACTTTTTATCAACTGGACCAGTCCATTACCGTTTTAAGGATTGTTAAGTGGCACTTTTCATTTCCATTCAAATTTTAAGGGTACACTCTGTATGAAAACAGTGGAGACCCTGAGCGGACGCCACGTTCTGTGGCGTCTGATCTGGGTCTGCACTGTTTGCCTATGTCCCACAGAAAGGACGCTTGGCTTATATGGGTTAAGCATCTTCCCAAAAGTCAAATCTCAACACATAAACAGTGTTTGTTCCAGCACTTGAGATTCTGGTACCTATTGCACAAGTCTTAAGTGAAGGCTCAGGCGAGACTGTGCATCCACCAAGTCTCACCAGAGCCTTTGCAGCTCGTCATGATATAGTATGGAAGTAGATGAGCGTACTAAAATGATATACTTGGAGTCCCATTTGTTATGCAAGTTTTTAAGAGTGATTAACGTATATGCATTAAGAACAACAATTTCATATCTTTGCAAAAATGACTTATATAAGGTGTTTCCTCAGTCTGTACACCAACCAAAGATAAAGTGTTTCTTCAGTCTGTACACAAACCCAAGTATTATTTTGGTGATAAGTGTACTACCAGAATGACCTATGTTGAAGCTAATCTATGATTGTGAAATGTCCTAGTCATTTTCCCTTGCTTTTACGAGTGTACACTTGACAGGCTCATGATCAGCAATGATTGTGAATTTCAATGGGTTTCCTCCCCTTATCTTACAAGCCAAACCTAACTTAATGCTTGTTCCATTTGGTGACCATACAGAGACTCCTTTTAAGCATTTTGTCGGACCTTGTCTGGGTCTAAACTGTTTGACACTCTTGAGCTATTCCGGAATGAAATTCGAGATAGTATACAAAGCCAACCATACCTCTTTAATCTCATTGACACGTTCATCTGTCCATACATCTGTACCATCTACTTGCTAGAACATGACACCTGAAAATATAAGAAAAGAATACGTGAGTACGCGGCAACGATTCGACATAGGTACCTGCAATGACAAGCGCAACTGAAAGTGCAGTTAAAGTGACCATTTTACCCAAGCAAAAAAAGGAAACGACGATAATCGGATAAGGTACGAGCGCAAACAAAAGTGCAGTTTTAGAGACCATTTCACCCAAGCAAAACAAGGAAGACGACGGAATTACACACTAAGAATTTAGAGAAGGTACCTGTAACGACAAGCGCAAAGCAGGGAGCGGTTTTTGAGAGCATTTTACCCCAGCAGAAAAAAAGGAGACAACGATAATACACGTTAAGATTTCGGAGAAGGTACGAGCGCAAACGAAAGTGCAGTTTTATAGACCATTTCACCCTAGCAAAAAAGGAAGACGGCGATAATACACGCTACGAATTCGGAGAAGGTACCTGTAACGACAAGCGCAAAGGAGGGAGCAGTTTTTGAAAGCATTTTACCCCAGCAGAAAAAAGGAAACGACGATGTTACTAGCTTAGAATTTTGAGAAGGTACGAGCGCAAACGAAAGTGCAGTTTTAGACACCTTTCACCCCAGCAAAAAAAGGAAGACGACGGTTATACACGCTAAGAATTCGGAGAATGTACCTGTAACGACAAGCGCAAAGCAGGGAGCAGTTTTTGAGAGCATTTTACCCCAGCAGAATAAAGGAGACGACGATAATACACGCTAAGAATTCGGAGAAGGTACGAGCGCAAACGAAAGTGCAGTTTTAGAGACCATTTTACCCTAGCAAAAAAGGAAGACGACGGTTATACACGCTAAGAATTCGGAGAAGGTACCTGTAACGACAAGCGCAAAGCAGGGAGCAGTTTTTGAGAGCATTTTACCCCAGCAGAATAAAGGAGACGACGATAATACACGCTAAGAATTCGGAGAAGGTACGAGCGCAAACGAAAGTGCAGTTTTAGAGACCATTTTACCCTAGCAAAAAAGGAAGACGACGGTTATACACGCTAAGAATTCGGAGAAGGTACCTGTAACGACAAGCGCAAAGGAGGGTGCAGTTTTAGAGACCTTTTTTACCCCACCCAAAAAATGAAGACGACGCTAATTTACGCTAAGATTACGGACGCATCTTGAACTCAGCAGGTGTACGAAAAAACGGAAAAAAATACCTACCATTACAATAGACGTCACATTGTTGCGTCCTGTCTATCTGTTCAAGTGGACTTCTGACCAGCCATGGTTTTTAGTCTTCTGGACCTGGAAATATAGACATACACTGTATAGTTACTAGATTTTCACATAAAACGTTCTTAACCCACATAAGCTGAATGGAATTCCCCACTTTTTATCAACTTGACCAGTCCATTTCCGTTTTAAGGATTGTTCAGTGGCAATTTTCATTTCCATTCAAATTTTAAGAGTACACTCTGTATGAAAACAGTGGAGACCCTGAGCGGACGCCACGTTCTGTGGCGTCTGATCTGGGTCTGCACTGTTTGCCTATGTCCCACAGAAAGGACGCTAGGCTAATATGGGTTAAGCATCTTCCCAAAAGTCAAATCTCAACACATAAACAGTGTTTGTTCCAGCACTTGAGATTCTGGTACCTATTGCACAAGTCTTAAGTGAAGGCTCAGGCGAGACTGTGCATCCACCAAGTCTCACCAGTGCCTTTGCAGCTCGTCTTGATATAGTATGGAAGTAGATGAGCGTACTAAAATAATATACTTGGAGTCCCATTTGTTATGCAAGTTTTTAGAGTGATTAACGTATATGCATTAAGAACAACAATTTCATATCTTTGCAAAAATGACTTATATAAGGTGTTTCCTCAGTCTGTACACCAACCAAAGATAAAGTGTTTCTTCAGTCTGTACACAAACCCAAGTATTGTTTTGGTGATAAGTGTACTACCAGAATGACCTATGTTGAAGCTACATGTAATCTATGATTGTGAAATGTCCTAGTCATTTTCCCTTGCTTTTACGAGTGTACACTTGACAGGTTCATGATCAGCAATGATTGTGAATTTCAATGGGTTTCCTCCCCTTATCTTACAAGCCAAACCTAACTTAATGCTTGTTCCATTTGGTGACCATACAGAGACTCCTTTTAAGCATTTTGTCAGACCTTGTCTGGGTCTAAACTGTTTGACACTCTTGAGCTATTCCGGAATGAAATTCGAGTTAGTATACAAAGCAAACCATACCTCTTTAATCTCATTGACACGTTCATCTGTCCATACATCTGTACCATCTACTTGCTAGAACATGACACCTGAAAATATAAGAAAAGAATACGTGAGTACGCGGCAACGATTCGACATAGGTACCAGCAATGACAAGCGCAACCGAAAGTGCAGTTAAAGTGACCATTTTAACCAAGCAAAAAAAGGAAACGACGATAATCGGATAAGGTATGAGCGCAAACAAAAGTGCAGTTTTAGAGACCATTTCACCCCAGCAAAAAAGGAAGACGACGGTAATACACGCTAAGAATTTAGAGAAGGTACCTGTAACGACAAGCGCAAAGCAGGGAGCGGTTTTTGAAAGCATTTTACCCCAGCAGAAAAAAAGGAGACGACGATAATACACGCTAAGATTTCGGAGAAGGTACGAGCGCAAACGAAAGTGCAGTTTTATAGACCATTTCACCCTAGCAAAAAAGGAAGACGACGATAATACACGCTACGAATTCGGAGAAGGTACCTGTAACGACAAGCGCAAAGGAGGGAGCAGTTTTTGAAAGCATTCTACCCCAGCAGAAAAAAGGAAACGACGATGTTACTAGCTAAGAATTCGGAGAAGGTACGAGCGCAAACGAAAGTGCAGTTTTAGAGACCATTTAACTTAGCAAAAAAGGAAGCCGACAGTTATACACGCTAAGAATTCGGAGAAGGTACCTGTAACGACAAGCGCAAAGCAGGGAGCAGTTTTTGAGAGCATTTTACTCAAGCAGAAAAAAGGAGACGACGATAATACACGTTAAGAATTCGGAGAAGGTACGAGCGCAAACGAAAGTGCAGTTTTAGAGACCATTTTACCCTAGCAAAAAAGGAAGACGACGGTTATACACGCTAAGAATTCGGAGAAGGTACCTGTAACGACAAGCGCAAAGGAGGGTGCAGTTTTAGAGACCATTTTACCCCAGCAGAAAAAAGGAGACGACGGTTATACACGCTAAGAATTCGGAGAAGCCATGAGCGCCAAGGAGGGTGCAGTTTTAGAGACCTTTTTTACCCCACCCAAAAAATGAAGACGACGCTAATTTACGCTAAGATTACGGACGCATCTTGAACTCAGCAGGTGTACGAAAAAACGGAAAAAATACCTACCATTGCAATAGACGTCACATTGTTGCGTCCTGTCTATCTGTTCAAGTGGACTTTTGACCAGCCATGGTTTTTAGTCTTCTGGACCTGGAAATATAGACATACACTGTATAGTTACTAGATTTTCACATAAAACGTTCTTAACCCACATAAGCTGAATGGAATTCCCCACTTTTTATCAACTGGACCAGTCCATTTCCGTTTTAAGGATTGTTAAGTGGCAATTTTCATTTCCATTCAAATTTTAAGAGTACACTCTGTATGAAAACAGTGGAGACCCTGAGCGGACGCCACGTTCTATGGCGTCTGATCTGGGTCTGCAATGTTTGCCTATGTCCCACAGAAAGGACGCTAGTCTAATATGGGTTAAGCATCTTCCCAAAAGTCAAATCTCAACACATAAACAGTGTTTGTTCCAGCACTTGAGATTCTGGTACCTATTGCACAAGTCTTAAGTGAAGGCTCAGGCGAGACTGTGCATCCACCAAGTCTCACCAGTGCCTTTGCAGCTCGTCTTGATATAGTATGGAAGTAGATGAGCGTACTAAAATAATATACTTGGAGTCCCATTTGTTATGCAAGTTTTTAAGAGTGATTAACGTATATGCATTAAGAACAACAATTTCATATCTTTGCAAAAATGACTTATATAAGGTGTTTCCTCAGTCTGTAAACCAACCAAAGATAAAGTGTTTCTTCAGTCTGTACACAAACCCAAGTATTGTTTTGGTGATAAGTGTACTACCAGAATGACCTATGTTGAAGCTACATGTAATCTATGATTGTGAAATGTCCTAGTCATTTTCCCTTGCTTTTACGAGTGTACACTTGACAGGTTCATGATCAGCAATGATTGTGAAATTCAATGGGTTTCCTCCCCTTATCTTACAAGCCAAACCTAACTTAATGCTTGTTCCATTTGGTAACCATACAGAGACTCCTTTTAAGCATTTTGTCAGACCTTGTCTGGGTCTAAACAGTTTGACACTCTTGAGCTATTCCGGAATGAAATTCGAGTTAGTATACAAAGCCAACCATACCTCTTTAATCTCATTGACACGTTCATCTGTCCATACATCTGTACCATCTACTTGCTAGAACATGACACCTGAAAATATAAGAAAAGAATACATGAGTACGCGGCAACGATTCGACATAGGTACCTGCAATGACAAGCGCAACCGAAAGTGCAGTTAAAGTGACCAGTTTACCCAAGCAAAAAAAGGAAACGACGATAATCGGATAAGGTACGAGCGCAAACAAAAGTGCAGTTTTAGAGACCATTTCACCCCAGCAAAAAAGGAAGACGACGGTAATACACGCTAAGAATTTAGAGAAGGTACCTGTAACGACAAGCGCAAAGCAGGGAGCGGTTTTTGAAAGCATTTTACCCCAGCAGAAAAAAAGGAGACGACGATAATACACGCTAAGATTTCGGAGAAGGTACGGGCGCAAACGAAAGTGCAGTTTTATAGACCATTTCACCCTAGCAAAAAAGGAAGACGACGATAATACACGCTACGAATTCGGAGAAGGTACCTGTAACGACAAGCGCAAAGGAGGGAGCAGTTTTTGAAAGCATTTTACCCCAGCAGAAAAAAGGAAACGACGATGTTACTAGCTAAGAATTCGGAGAAGGTACGAGCGCAAACGAAAGTGCAGTTTTAGAGACCATTTTACCTTAGCAAAAAAGGAAGCCGACAGTTATACACGCTAAGAATTCGGAGAAGGTACCTGTAACGACAAGCGCAAAGCAGGGAGCAGTTTTTGAGAGCATTTTACCCCAGCAGAAAAAAGGAGACGACGATAATACACGTTAAGAATTCGGAGAAGGTACGAGCGCAAACGAAAGTGCAGTTTTAGAGACCATATTACCCTAGCAAAAAAGGAAGACGACGGTTATACACGCTATGAATTCGGAGAAGGTACCTGTAACGACAAGCGCAAAGGAGGGTGCAGTTTAAGAGACCATTTTACCCCAGCAGAAAAAAGGAGACGACGGTTATACACGCTAAGAATTCGGAGAAGCCATGAGCGCCAAGGAGGGTGCAGTTTTAGAGACCTTTTTTACCCCACCCAAAAAATGAAGACGACGCTTATTTACGCTAAGATTACGGACGCATCTTGAACTCAGCAGGTGTACGAAAAAACGGAAAAAATACCTACCATTGCAATAGACGTCACATTGTTGCGTCCTGTCTATCTGTTCAAGTGGACTTCTGACCAGCCATGGTTTTCAGTCTTCTGGACCTGGAAATATAGACATACACTGTATAGTTACTAGATTTTCACATAAAACGTTCTTAACCCACATAAGCTGAATGGAATTCCCCACTTTTTATCAACTGGACCAGTCCATTTCCGTTTTAAGGATTGTTAAGTGGCAATTTTCATTTCCATTCAAATTTTAAGAGTACACTCTGTATGAAAACAGTGGAGACCCTGAGCGGACGCCACGTTCTATGGCGTCTGATCTGGGTCTGCAATGTTTGCCTATGTCCCACAGAAAGGACGCTAGGCTAATATGGGTTAAGCATCTTCCCAAAAGTCAAATCTCAACACATAAACAGTGTTTGTTCCAGCACTTGAGATTCTGGTACCTATTGCACAAGTCTTAAGTGAAGGCTCAGGCGAGACTGTGCATCCACCAAGTCTCACCAGTGCCTTTGCAGCTCGTCTTGATATAGTATGGAAGTAGATGAGCGTACTAAAATAATATACTTGGAGTCCCATTTGTTATGCAAGTTTTTAAGAGTGATTAACGTATATGCATTAAGAACAACAATTTCATATCTTTGCAAAAATGACTTATATAAGGTGTTTCCTCAGTCTGTACACCAACCCAAGATAAAGTGTTTCTTCAGTCTGTACACAAACCCAAGTATTGTTTTGGTGATAAGTGTACTACCAGAATGACCTATGTTGAAGCTAATCTATGATTGTGAAATGTCCTAGTCATTTTCCCTTGCTTTTACGAGTGTACACTTGACATGTTCATGATCAGCAATGATTGTGAATTTCAATGGGTTTCCTCCCCTTATCTTACAAGCCAAACCTAACTTAATGCTTGTTCCATTTGGTGACCATACAGAGACTCCTTTTCAGCATTTTGTCAGACCTTATCTGGGTCTAAACTGTTTGACACTCTTGAGCTATTCCGGAATGAAATTCGAGTTAGTATACAAAGCCAACCATACCTCTTTAATCTCATTGACACGTTCATCTGTCCATACATCTGTACCATCTACTTGCTAGAACATGACACCTGAAAATATAAGAAAAGAATACGTGAGTACGCGGCAACGATTCGACATAGGTACCTGCAATGACAAGCGCAACCGAAAGTGCAGTTAAAGTGACCATTTTAACCAAGCAATTAAAGGAAACGACGATAATCGGATAAGGTACGAGCGCAAACAAAAGTGCAGTTTTAGAGACCATTTCACCCCAGCAAAAAAGGAAGACGACGGTAATACAAGCTAAGAATTTAGAGAAGGTACCTGTAACGACAAGCGCAAAGCAGGGAGCGGTTTTTGAGAGCATTTTACACCAGCAGAAAAAAAGGAGACGACGATAATACACGCTAAGATTTCGGAGAAGGTACGAGCGCATACGAAAGTGCAGTTTTATAGACCATTTCACCCTAGCAAAAAAGGAAGACGACGATAATACACGCTACGAATTCGGAGAAGGTACCTGTAACGACAAGCGCAACGGAGGGAGCAGTTTTTGAAAGCATTTTACCCCAGCAGAAATAAGGAAACGACGATGTTACTAGCTTAGAATTTTGAGAAGGTACGAGCGCAAACGAAAGTGCAGTTTTAGAGACCATTTCACCCCAGCAAAAAAGGAAGACGACGGTTATACACGCTAAGAATTCGGAGAAGGTACCTGTAACGACAAGCGCAAAGCAGGGAGCAGTTTTTGAGAGCATTTTACCCCAGCAGAAAAAAGGAGACGACGATAATACACGCTAAGAATTCGGAGAAGGTACGAGCGCAAACGAAAGTGCCGTTTTAGAGACCATTTTACCCTAGCAAAAAAGGAAGACGACGGTTATACACGCTAAGAATTCGGAGAAGGTACCTGTAACGACAAGCGCAAAGGAGGGTGCAGTTTTAGAGACCATTTTACCCCAGCAGAAAAAAGGAGACGACGGTTATACACGCTAAGAATTCGGAGAAGCCATGAGCGCCAAGGAGGGTGCAGTTTTAGAGACCTTTTTTACCCCACCCAAAAAATGAAGACGACGCTAATTTACCCTAAGATTACGGACGCATCTTGAACTCAGCAGGTGTATGAAAAACGGAAAAAAATACCTACCATTGCAATAGACGTCACATTGTTGCGTCCTGTCTATCTGTTCAAGTGGACTTCTGACCAGCCATGGTTTTTAGTCTTCTGGACCTGGAAATATAGACATACACTGTATAGTTACTAGATTTTCACATAAAACGTTCTTAACCCACATAAGCTGAATGGAATTCCCCACTTTTTATCAACTGGACCAGTCCATTTCCGTTTTAAGGATTGTTAAGTGGCAATTTTCATTTCCATTCAAATTTTAAGAGTACACTCTGTATGAAAACAGTGGAGACCCTGAGCGGACGCCACGTTTTGTGGCGTCTGATCTGGGTCTGCACTGTTTGCCTATGTCCCACAGAAAGGACGCTAGGCTAATATGGGTTAAGCATCTTCCCAAAAGTCAAATCTCAACACATAAACAGTGTTTGTTCCAGCACTTGAGATTCTGGTACCTATTGCAAAAGTCTTAAGTGAAGGCTCAGGCGAGACTGTGCATCCACCAAGTCTCACCAGTGCCTTTGCAGCTCGTCTTGATATAGTATGGAAGTAGATGAGCGTACTAAAATAATATACTTGGAGTCCCATTTGTTATGCAAGTTTTTAAGAGTGATTAACGTATATGCATTAAGAACAACAATTTCATATCTTTGCAAAAATGACTTATATAAGGTGTTTCCTCAGTCTGTACACCAACCCAAGATAAAGTGTTTCTTCAGTCTGTACACAAACCCAAGTATTGTTTTGGTGATAAGTGTACTACCAGAATGACCTATGTTGAAGCTAATCTATGATTGTGAAATGCCCTAGTCATTTTCCCTTGCTTTTACGAGTGTACACTTGACAGGTTCATGATCAGCAATGATTGTGAATTTCAATGGGTTTCCTCCCCTTATCTTACAAGCCAAACCTAACTTAATGCTTGTTCCATTTGGTGACCATACAGAGACTCCTTTTAAGCATTTTGTCAGACCTTGTCTGGGTCTAAACTGTTTGACACTCTTGAGCTATTCCGGAATGAAATTCGAGTTAGTATACAAAGCCAACCATACCTCTTTAATCTCATTGACACGTTCATCTGTCCATACATCTGTACCATCTACTTGCTAGAACATGACACCTGAAAATATAAGAAAAGAATACGTGAGTACGCGGCAACGATTCGAAATAGGTACCTGCAATGACAAGCGCAACCGAAAGTGCAGTTAAAGTGACCATTTTACCCAAGCAAAAAAAGGAAACGACGATAATCGGATAAGGTACGAGCGCAAACAAAAGTGCAGTTTTAGAGACCATTTCACCCCAGCAAAAAAGGAAGACGACGGTAATACACGCTAAGAATTTAAAGAAGGTACCTGTAACGACAAGCGCAAAGCAGGGAGTGGTTTTTGAGAGCATTTTACCCCAGCAGAAAAAAAGGAGACGACGATAATACACGCTAAGATTTCGGAGAAGGTACGAGCGCATACGAAAGTGCAGTTTTATAGACCATTTCACCCTAGCAAAAAAGGAAGACGACGATAATACACGCTACGAATTCGGAGAAGGTACCTGTAACGACAAGCGCAACGGAGGGAGCAGTTTTTGAAAGCATTTTACCCCAGCAGAAAAAAGGAAACGACGATGTTACTAGCTTAGAATTTTGAGAAGGTATGAGCGCAAACGAAAGTGCAGTTTTAGAGACCATTTCACCCCAGCGAAAAAGGAAGACGACGGTTATACACACTAAGAATTCGGAGAAGGTACCTGTAACGACAAGCGCAAAGCAGGGAGCAGTTTTTGAGGGCATTTTACCCCAGCAGAATAAAGGAGACGACGATAATACACGCTAAGAATTCGGAGAAAGTACGAGCGCAAACGAAAGTGCAGTTTTAGAGACCATTTTACCCTAGCAAAAAAGGAAGACGACGGTTATACACGCTAAGAATTCGAAGAAGGTACCTGTAACGACAAGCGCAAAGGAGGGTGCAGTTTAAGAGACCATTTTACCCCAGCAGAAAAAAGGAGACGACGGTTATACATGCTAAGAATTCGGAGAAGCCACGAGCGCCAAGGAGGGTGCAGTTTTAGAGACCTTTTTTACCCCACCCAAAAAATGAAGACGACGCTAATTTACGCTAAGATTACGGACGCATCTTGAACTCAGCAGGTGTACGAAAAAACGGAAAAAAATACCTACCATTGCAATAGACGTCACATTGTTGCGTCCTGTCTATCTGTTCAAGTGGACTTCTGACCAGCCATGGTTTTTAGTCTTCTGGACCTGGAAATATAGACATACACTGTATAGTTACTAGATTTTCACATAAAACGTTCTTAACCCACATAAGCTGAATGGAATTCCCCACTTTTTATCAACTGGACCAGTCCATTTCCGTTTTAAGGATTGTTAAGTGGCAATTTTCATTTCCATTCAAATTTTAAGAGTACACTCTGTATGAAAACAGTTTGCCTATGTCCCACAGAAAGGACGCTAGGCTAATATGGGTTAAGCATCTTCCCAAAAGTCAAATCTCAACACATAAACAGTGTTTGTTCCAGCACTTGAGATTCTGGTACCTATTGCACAAGTCTTAAGTGAAGGCTCAGGCGAGACTGTGCATCCACCAAGTCTCACCAGTGCCTTTGCAGCTCGTCTTGATATAGTATGGAAGTAGATGAGCGTACTAAAATAATATACTTGAAGTCCCATTTGTTATGCAAGTTTTTTAGAGTGATTAACGTATATGCATTAAGAACAACAATTTCATATCTTTGCAAAAATTACTTATATAAGGTGTTTCCTCAGTCTGTACACCAACCAAAGATAAAGTGTTTCTTCAGTCTGTACACAAACCCAAGTATTGTTTTGGTGATAAGAGTACTACCAGAATGACCTATGTTGAAGCTAATCTATGATTGTGAAATGTCCTAGTCATTTTCCTTTGCTTTTACGAGTGTACACTTGACAGGTTCATGATAAGCAATGATTGTGAATTTCAATGGGTTTCCTCCCCTTATCTTACAAGCCAAACCTAACTTAATGCTTGTTCCATTTGGTGACCATACAGGGACTCCTTTTAAGCATTTTGTCAGACCTTGTCTGGGTCTAAACTGTTTGACACTCTTGAGCTATTCCGGAATGAAATTCGAGTTAGTATACAAAGCCAACCATACCTCTTTAATCTCATTGACACGTTCATCTGTCCATACATCTGTACCATCTACTTGCTAGAACATGACACCTGAAAATATAAGAAAAGAATACGTGAGTACGCGGCAACGATTCGACATAGGTACCTGCAATGACAAGCGCAACCGAAAGTGCAGTTAAAGTGACCATTTTAACCAAGCAATAAAAGGAAACGACGATAATCGGATAAGGTACGAGCGCAAACAAAAGTGCAGTTTTAGAGACCATTTCACCCCAGCAAAAAAGGAAGACGACGGTAATACACGCTAAGAATTTAGAGAAGGTACCTGTAACGACAAGCGCAAAGCAGGGAGCGGTTTTTGAGAGCATTTTACCCCAGCAGAAAAAAAGGAGACGACGATAATACAAGCTAAGATTTCGGAGAAGGTACGAGCGCATATGAAAGTGCAGTTTTATAGACCATTTCACCCTAGCAAAAAAGGAAGACGACGATAATACACGCTACGAATTCGGAGAAGGTACCTGTAACGACAAGCGCAAAGGAGGGAGCAGTTTTTGAAAGCATTTTACCCCAGCAGAAAAAAGGAAACGACGATGTTACTAGCTTAGAATTTTGAGAAGGTATGAGCGCAAACGAAAGTGCAGTTTTAGAGACCATTTCACCCCAGCAAAAAAGGAAGACGACGGTTATACACGCTAAGAATTCGGAGAATGTACCTGTAACGACAAGCGCAAAGCAGGGAGCAGTTTTTGAGGGCATTTTACCCCAGCAGAATAAAGGAGACGACGATAATACACGCTAAGAATTCGGAGAAAGTACGAGCGCAAACGAAAGTGCAGTTTTAGAGACCATTTTACCCTAGCAAAAAAGGAAGACGACGGTTATACACGCTAAGAATTCGAAGAAGGTACCTGTAACGACAAGCGCAAAGGAGGGTGCAGTTTTAGAGACCATTTTACCCCAGCAGAAAAAAGGAGACGACGGTTATACACGCTAAGAATTCGGAGAAGCCA
Organism: Loripinus fragilis; assembly: GCA_964019695.1. Lineage (NCBI taxonomy): Eukaryota > Metazoa > Mollusca > Bivalvia > Lucinida > Lucinidae > Loripinus > Loripinus fragilis. The sequence goes on along the minus strand of OZ026519.1, from coordinate 63,698,211 downwards.
CGAGCGCCAAGGAGGGTGCAGTTTTAGAGACCTTTTTTACCCCACCCAAAAAATGAAGACGACGCTAATTTACGCTAAGATTACGGACGCATCTTGAACTCAGCAGGTGTACGAAAAAACGGAAAAAAATACCTACCATTGCAATAGACGTCACATTGTTGCGTCCTGTCTATCTGTTCAAGTGGACTTCTGACCAGCCATGGTTTTTAGTCTTCTGGACCTGGAAATATAGACATACACTGTATAGTTACTAGATTTGCACATAAAACGTTCTTAACCCACATAAGCTGAATGGAATTCCCCACTTTTTATCAACTGGACCAGTCCATTTCCGTTTTAAGGATTGTTAAGTGGCAATTTTCATTTCCATTCAAATTTTAAGAGTACACTCTGTATGAAAACAGTGGAGACCCTGAGCGGACGCCACGTTCTGTGGCGTCTGATCTGGGTCTGCACTGTTTGCCTATGTCCCACAGAAAGGACGCTAGGCTAATATGGGTTAAGCATCTTCCCAAAAGTCAAATCTCAACACATAAACAGTGTTTGTTCCAGCACTTGAGATTCTGGTACCTATTGCACAAGTCTTAAGTGAAGGCTCAGGCGAGACTGTGCATCCACCAAGTCTCACCAGTGCCTTTGCAGCTCGTCTTGATATAGTATGGAAGTAGATGAGCGTACTAAAATAATATACTTGGAGTCCCATTTGTTATGCAAGATTTTTAGAGTGATTAACGTATATGCATTAAGAACAACAATTTCATATCTTTGCAAAAATTACTTATATAAGGTGTTTCCTCAGTCTGTACACCAACCAAAGATAAAGTGTTTCTTCAGTCTGTACACAAACCCAAGTATTGTTTTGGTGATAAGTGTACTACCAGAATGACCTATGTTGAAGCTAATCTATGATTGTGAAATGTCCTAGTCATTTTCCCTTGCTTTTACGAGTGTACACTTGACAGGTTCATGATCAGCAATGATTGTGAATTTCAATGGGTTTCCTCCCCTTATCTTACAAGCCAAACCTATCTTAATGCTTGTTCCATTTGGTGACCATACAGGGACTCCTTTTAAGCATTTTGTCAGACCTTGTCTGGGTCTAAACTGTTTGACAATCTTGAGCTATTCTGGAATGAAATTCGAGTTAGTATACAAAGCCAACCATACCTCTTTAATCTCATTGACACGTTCATCTGTCCATACATCTGTACCATCTACTTGCTAGAACATGACACCTGAAAATATAAGAAAAGAATACGTGAGTACGCGGCAACGTTTCGACATAGGTACCTGCAATGACAAGCGCAACCGAAAGTGCAGTTAAAGTGACCATTTTACCCAAGCAAAAAAGGAAACGACGATAATCGGATAAGGTACGAGCGCAAACAAAAGTGCAGTTTTAGAGACCATTTCACCCCAGCAAGAAAGGAAGACGACGGTAATCCCCGTTAAGAATTTAGAGAAGGTACCTGTAACGACAAGCGCAAAGCAGGGAGCGGTTTTTGAGAGCATTTTACCCCAGCAGAAAAAAAGGAGACGACGATAATACAGGCTAAGATTTCGGAGAAGGTACGAGCGCAAACGAAAGTGCAGTTTTAGAGACCATTTTACCCTAGCAAAAAAGGAAGACGACGGTTATACACGCTAAGAATTCAGAGAAGGTACCTGTAACGACAAGCGCAAAGGAGGGTGCAGTTTTAGAGACCATTTTACCTCAGCAGAAAAAAGGAGACGACGGTTATACACGCTAAGAATTCGGAGAAGCCATGAGCGCCAAGGAGGGTGCAGTTTTAGAGACCCTTTTTACCCCACCCAAAAAATGAAGACGACGCTAATTTACGCTAAGATTACGGACGCATCTCGAACTCAGCAGGTGTACGAAAAAACGGAAAAAAATACCTACCATTGCAATAGACGTCACATTGTTGCGTCCTGTCTATCTGTTCAAGTGGACTTCTGACCAGCCGTGGTTTTTAGTCTTCTGGACCTGGAAATATAGACATACACTGTATAGTTACTAGATTTGCACATAAAACGTTCTTAACCCACATAAGCTGAATGGAATTCCCCACTTTTTATCAACTGGACCAGTCCATTTCCGTTTTAAGGATTGTTAAGTGGCAATTTTCATTTCCATTCAAATTTTAAGAGTACACTCTGTATGAAAACAGTGGAGACCCTGAGCGGACGCCACGTTCTGTGGCGTCTGATCTGGGTCTGCACTGTTTGCCTATGTCCCACAGAAAGGACGCTAGGCTCATATGGGTTAAGCATCTTCCCAAAAGTCAAATCTCAACACATAAACAGTGTTTGTTCCAGCACTTGAGATTCTGGTACCTATTGCACAAGTCTTAAGTGAAGGCTCAGGCGAGACTGTGCATCCACCAAGTCTCACCAGTGCCTTTGCAGCTCGTCTTGATATAGTATGGAAGTAGATGAGCGTACTAAAATAATATACTTGGAGTCCCATTTGTTATGCAAGTTTTTTAGAGTGATTAACGTATATGCATTAAGAACAACAATTTCATATCTTTGCAAAAATTACTTATATAAGGTGTTTCCTCAGTCTGTACACCAACCAAAGATAAAGTGTTTCTTCAGTCTGTACACAAACCCAAGTATTGTTTTGGTGATAAGTGTACTACCAGAATGACCTATGTTGAAGCTAATCTATGATTGTGAAATGTCCTAGTCATTTTCCCTTGCTTTTACGAGTGTACACTTGACAGGTTCATGATCAGCAATGATTGTGAATTTCAATGGGTTTCCTCCCCTTATCTTACAAGCCAAACCTATCTTAATGCTTGTTCCATTTGGTGACCATACAGGGACTCCTTTTAAGCATTTTGTCAGACCTTGTCTGGGTCTAAACTGTTTGACAATCTTGAGCTATTCTGGAATGAAATTCGAGTTAGTATACAAAGCCAACCATACCTCTTTAATCTCATTGACACGTTCATCTGTCCATACATCTGTACCATCTACTTGCTAGAACATGACACCTGAAAATATAAGAAAAGAATACGTGAGTACGCGGCAACGTTTCGACATAGGTACCTGCAATGACAAGCGCAACCGAAAGTGCAGTTAAAGTGACCATTTTACCCAAGCAAAAAAGGAAACGACGATAATCGGATAAGGTACGAGCGCAAACAAAAGTGCAGTTTTAGAGACCATTTCACCCCAGCAAGAAAGGAAGACGACGGTAATCCCCGTTAAGAATTTAGAGAAGGTACCTGTAACGACAAGCGCAAAGCAGGGAGCGGTTTTTGAGAGCATTTTACCCCAGCAGAAAAAAAGGAGACGACGATAATACAGGCTAAGATTTCGGAGAAGGTACGAGCGCAAACGAAAGTGCAGTTTTAGAGACCATTTTACCCTAGCAAAAAAGGAAGACGACGGTTATACACGCTAAGAATTCAGAGAAGGTACCTGTAACGACAAGCGCAAAGGAGGGTGCAGTTTTAGAGACCATTTTACCTCAGCAGAAAAAAGGAGACGACGGTTATACACGCTAAGAATTCGGAGAAGCCATGAGCGCCAAGGAGGGTGCAGTTTTAGAGACCCTTTTTACCCCACCCAAAAAATGAAGACGACGCTAATTTACGCTAAGATTACGGACGCATCTCGAACTCAGCAGGTGTACAAAAAACGGAAAAAAATACCTACCATTGCAATAGACGTCACATTGTTGCGTCCTGTCTATCTGTTCAAGTGGACTTCTGACCAGCCGTGGTTTTTAGTCTTCTGGACCTGGAAATATAGACATACACTGTATAGTTACTAGATTTGCACATAAAACGTTCTTAACCCACATAAGCTGAATGGAATTCCCCACTTTTTATCAACTGGACCAGTCCATTTCCGTTTTAAGGATTATTAAGTGGCAATTTTCATTTCCATTCAAATTTTAAGAGTACACTCTGTATGAAAACAGTGGAGACCCTGAGCGGACGCCACATTCTGTGGCGTCTGATCTGGGTCTGCACTGTTTGCCTATGTCCCACAGAAAGGACGCTAGGCTCATATGGGTTAAGCATCTTCCCAAAAGTCAAATCTCAACACATAAACAGTGTTTGTTCCAGCACTTGAGATTCTGGTACCTATTGCACAAGTCTTAAGTGAAGGCTCAGGCGAGACTGTGCATCCATCAAGTCTCACCAGTGCCTTTGCAGCTCGTCTTGATATAGTATGGAAGTAGATGAGCGTACTAAAATAATATACTTGGAGTCCCATTTGTTATGCAAGTTTTTAAGAGTGATTAACGTATATGCATTAAGAACAACAATTTCATATCTTTGCAAAAATGACTTATATAAGGTGTTTCCTCAGTCTGTACACCAACCAAAGATAAAGTGTTTCTTCAGTCTGTACACAAACCCAAGTATTGTTTTGGTGATAGGTGTACTACCAGAATGACCTATGTTGAAGCTAATCTATGATTGTGAAATGTCCTAGTCATTTTCCCTTGCTTTTACGAGTGTACACTTGACAGGTTCATGATAAGCAATGATTGTGAATTTCAATGGGTTTCCTCCCCTTATCTTACAAGCCAAACCTAACTTAATGCTTGTTCCATTTGGTGACCATACAGGGACTCCTTTTAAGCATTTTGTCAGACCTTGTCTGGGTCTAAACTGTTTGACACTCTTGAGCTATTCCGGAATGAAATTCGAGTTAGTATACAAAGCCAACCATACCTCTTTAATCTCATTGACACGTTCATCTGTCCATACATCTGTACCATCTACTTGCTAGAACATGACACCTGAAAATATAAGAAAAGAATACGTGAGTACGCGGCAACGATTCGACATAGGTACCTGCAATGACAAGCGCAACCGAAAGTGCAGTTAAAGTGACCATTTTAACCAAGCAATAAAAGGAAACGACGATAATCGGATAAGGTACGAGCGCAAACAAAAGTGCAGTTTTAGAGACCATTTCACCCCAGCAAAAAAGGAAGACGACGGTAATACACGCTAAGAATTTAGAGAAGGTACCTGTAACGACAAGCGCAAAGCAGGGAGCGGTTTTTGAGAGCATTTTACCCCAGCAGAAAAAAAGGAGACGACGATAATACAAGCTAAGATTTCGGAGAAGGTACGAGCGCATATGAAAGTGCAGTTTTATAGACCATTTCACCCTAGCAAAAAAGGAAGACGACGATAATACACGCTACGAATTCGGAGAAGGTACCTGTAACGACAAGCGCAAAGGAGGGAGCAGTTTTTGAAAGCATTTTACCCCAGCAGAAAAAAGGAAACGACGATGTTACTAGCTTAGAATTTTGAGAAGGTATGAGCGCAAACGAAAGTGCAGTTTTAGAGACCATTTCACCCCAGCAAAAAAGGAAGACGACGGTTATACACGCTAAGAATTCGGAGAATGTACCTGTAACGACAAGCGCAAAGCAGGGAGCAGTTTTTGAGGGCATTTTACCCCAGCAGAATAAAGGAGACGACGATAATACACGCTAAGAATTCGGAGAAAGTACGAGCGCAAACAAAAGTGCAGTTTTAGAGACCATTTTACCCTAGCAAAAAAGGAAGACGACGGTTATACACGCTAAGAATTCGAAGAAGGTACCTGTAACGACAAGCGCAAAGGAGGGTGCAGTTTTAGAGACCATTTTACCCCAGCAGAAAAAAGGAGACGACGGTTATACACGCTAAGAATTCGGAGAAGCCACGAGCGCCAAGGAGGGTGCAGTTTTAGAGACCTTTTTTACCCCACCCAAAAAATGAAGACGACGCTAATTTACGCTAAGATTACGGACGCATCTTGAACTCAGCAGGTGTACGAAAAAACGGAAAAAAATACCTACCATTGCAATAGACGTCACATTGTTGCGTCCTGTCTATCTGTTCAAGTGGACTTCTGACCAGCCATGGTTTTTAGTCTTCTGGACCTGGAAATATAGACATACACTGTATAGTTACTAGATTTTCACATAAAACGTTCTTAACCCACATAAGCTGAATGGAATTCCCCACTTTTTATCAACTGGACCAGTCCATTTCCGTTTTAAGGATTGTTAAGTGGCAATTTTCATTTCCATTCAAATTTTAAGAGTACACTCTGTATGAAAACATTGGAGACCCTGAGCGGACGCCACGTTCTGTGGCGTCTGATCTGGGTCTGCACTGTTTGCCTATGTCCCACAGAAAGGACGCTAGGCTAATATGGGTTAAGCATCTTCCCAAAAGTCAAATCTCAACACATAAACAGTGTTTGTTCCAGCACTTGAGATTCTGGTACCTATTGCACAAGTCTTAAGTGAAGGCTCAGGCGAGACTGTGCATCCACCAAGTCTCACCAGTGCCTTTGCAGCTCGTCTTGATATAGTATGGAAGTAGATGAGCGTACTAAAATAATATACTTGGAGTCCCATTTGTTATGCAAGTTTTTTAGAGTGATTAACGTATATGCATTAAGAACAACAATTTCATATCTTTGCAAAAATTACTTATATAAGGTGTTTCCTCAGTCTGTACACCAACCAAAGATAAAGTGTTTCTTCAGTCTGTACACAAACCCAAGTATTGTTTTGGTGATAAGTGTACTACCAGAATGACCTTTGTTGAAGCTAATCTATGATTGTGAAATGTCCTAGTTATTTTCCCTTGCTTTTACGAGTGTACACTTGACAGGTTCATGATCAGCAATGATTGTGAATTTCAATGGGTTTCCTCCCCTTATCTTACAAGCCAAACCTATCTTAATGCTTGTTCTATTTGGTGACCATACAGGGACTCCTTTTAAGCATTTTGTCAGACCTTGTCTGGGTCTAAACTGTTTGACAATCTTGAGCTATTCTGGAATGAAATTCAAGTTAGTATACAAAGCCAACCATACCTCTTTAATCTCATTGACACGTTCATCTGTCCATACATCTGTACCATCTACTTGCTAGAACATGACACCTGAAAATATAAGAAAAGAATACGTGAGTACGCGGCAACGTTTCGACATAGGTACCTGCAATGACAAGCGCAACCGAAAGTGCAGTTAAAGTGACCATTTTACCCAAGCAAAAAAGGAAACGACGATAATCGGATAAGGTACGAGCGCAAACAAAAGTGCAGTTTTAGAGACCATTTCACCCCAGCAAGAAAGGAAGACGACGACGGTAATCCCCGTTAAGAATTTAGAGAAGGTACCTGTAACGACAAGCGCAAAGCAGGGAGCGGTTTTTGAGAGCATTTTACCCCAGCAGAAAAAAAGGAGACGACGATAATACAGGCTAAGATTTCGGAGAAGGTATGAGCGCAAACGAAAGTGCAGTTTTAGAGACCATTTTACCCTAGCAAAAAAGGAAGACGACGGTTATACACGCTAAGAATTCAGAGAAGGTACCTGTAACGACAAGCGCAAAGGAGGGTGCAGTTTTAGAGACCATTTTACCTCAGCAGAAGAAAGGAGACGACGGTTATACACGCTAAGAATTCGGAGAAGCCATGAGCGCCAAGGAGGGTGCAGTTTTAGAGACCCTTTTTACCCCACCCAAAAAATGAAGACGACGCTAATTTACGCTAAGATTACGGACGCATCTCGAACTCAGCAGGTGTACGAAAAAACGGAAAAAAATACCTACCATTGCAATAGACGTCACATTGTTGCGTCCTGTCTATCTGTTCAAGTGGACTTCTGACCAGCCGTGGTTTTTAGTCTTCTGGACCTGGAAATATAGACATACACTGTATAGTTACTAGATTTGCACATAAAACGTTCTTAACCCACATAAGCTGAATGGAATTCCCCACTTTTTATCAACTGGACCAGTCCATTTCCGTTTTAAGGATTGTTAAGTGGCAATTTTCATTTCCATTCAAATTTTAAGAGTACACTCTGTATGAAAACAGTGGAGACCCTGAGCGGACGCCACGTTCTGTGGCGTCTGATCTGGGTCTGCACTGTTTGCCTATGTCCCACAGAAAGGACGCTAGGCTCATATGGGTTAAGCATCTTCCCAAAAGTCAAATCTCAACACATAAACAGTGTTTGTTCCAGCACTTGAGATTCTGGTACCTATTGCACAAGTCTTAAGTGAAGGCTCAGGCGAGACTGTGCATCCACCAAGTCTCACCAGTGCCTTTGCAGCTCGTCTTGATATAGTATGGAAGTAGATGAGCGTACTAAAATAATATACTTGGAGTCCCATTTGTTATGCAAGTTTTTTAGAGTGATTAACGTATATGCATTAAGAACAACAATTTCATATCTTTGCAAAAATTACTTATATAAGGTGTTTCCTCAGTCTGTACACCAACCAAAGATAAAGTGTTTCTTCAGTCTGTACACAAACCCAAGTATTGTTTTGGTGATAAGTGTACTACCAGAATGACCTATGTTGAAGCTAATCTATGATTGTGAAATGTCCTAGTCATTTTCCCTTGCTTTTACGAGTGTACACTTGACAGGTTCATGATCAGCAATGATTGTGAATTTCAATGGGTTTCCTCCCCTTATCTTACAAGCCAAACCTATCTTAATGCTTGTTCCATTTGGTGACCATACAGAGACTCCTTTTAAGCATTTTGTCAGACCTTTTCTGGGTCTAAACTGTTTGACACTCTTGAGCTATTCTGGAATGAAATTCGAGTTAGTATACAAAGCCAACCATACCTCTTTAATCTCATTGACACGTTCATCTGTCCATACATCTGTACCATCTACTTGCTAGAACATGACACCTGAAAATATAAGAAAAGAATACGTGAGTACGCGGCAACGATTCGACATAGGTACCTGCAATGACAAGCGCAACCGAAAGTGCAGTTAAAGTGACCATTTTACCCAAGCAAAAAAAGGAAACGACGATAATCGGATAAGGTACGAGCGCAAACAAAAGTGCAGTTTTAAAGACCATTTCACCCAAGCAAAAAAAGGAAGACGACGGTAATACACCCTAAGAATTTAGAGAAGGTACCTGTAACGACAAGCGCAAAGCAGGGAGCGGTTTTTGAGAGCATTTTACCCCAGCAGAAAAAAAGGAGACGACGATAATACAGGCTAAGAATTCGGAGAAGGTACGAGCGCAAACGAAAGTGCAGTTTTAGAGACCATTTTACCCTAGCAAAAAAAGGAAGACGACGGTTATACACGCTAAGCATTCGGAGAAATTCCTGTAACGACAAGCGCAAAGGAGGGTGCAGTTTTAGAGACCATTTTACCCCAGCAGAAAAAAGGAGACGACGGTTATACACGCTAAGAATTCGGAGAAGCCACGAGCGCCAAGGAGGGTGCAGTTTTAGAGACCCTTTTTACCCCACCCAAAAAATGAAGACGACGCTAATTTACGCTAAGATTACGGACGCATCTTGAACTCAGCAGGTGTACGAAAAAAACGGAAAAAAATAACTACCATTGCAATAGACGTCACATTGTTGCGTCCTGTCTATCTGTTCAAGTGGACTTCTGACCAGCCATGGTTTTTAGTCTTCTGGACCTGGAAATATAGACATACACTGTATAGTTACTATATTTTCACATAAAACGTTCTTAACCCACATAAGCTGAATGGAATTCCCCACTTTTTATCAACTGGACCAGTCCATTTCGGTTTTAAGGATTGTAAAGTGGCAATTTTCATTTCCATTCAAATTTTAAGAGTACACTCTGTATGAAAACAGTGGAGACCCTGAGCGGACGCCACGTTCTGTGGCGTCTGATCTGGGTCTGCACTGTTTGCCTATGTCCCACAGAAAGGACGCTAGGCTAATATGGGATAAGCATCTTCCCAAAAGTCAAATCTCAACACATAAACAGTGTTTGTTCCAGCACTTGAGATTCTGGTACCTATTGCACAAGTCTTAAGTGAAGGCTCAGGCGAGACTGTGCATCCACCAAGTCTCACCAGTGCCTTTGCAGCTCGTCTTGATATAGTATGGAAGTAGATGAGCGTACTTAAATAATATACTTGGAGTCCCATTTGTTATGCAAGTTTTTAAGAGTGATTAACGTATATGCATTAAGAACAACAATTTCATATCTTTGCAAAAATGACTTAAATAAGGTGTTTCCTCAGTCTGTACACCAACCCAAGATAAAGTGTTTCTTCAGTCTGTACAGAAACCCAAGTATTGTTTTGGTGATAAGTGTACTACCAGAATGACCTATGTTGAAGCTAATCTATGATTGTGAAATGTCCTAGTCATTTTCCCTTGCTTTTACGAGTGTACACTTGACAGGTTCATGATCAGCAATGATTGTGAATTTCAATGGGTTTCCTCCCCTTATCTTACAAGCCAAACCTAACTTAATGCTTGTTCCATTTGGTGACCATACAGGGACTCCTTTTAAGCATTTTGTCAGACCTTGTCTGGGTCTAAACTGTTTGACACTCTTGAGCTATTCCGGAATGAAATTCGAGTTAGTATACAAAGCCAACCATACCTCTTTAATCTCATTGACACGTTCATCTGTCCATACATCTGTACCATCTACTTGCTAGAACATGACACCTGAAAATATAAGAAAAGAATACGTGAGTACACGGCAACGATTCAACATTGGTACCTGCAATGACAAGCGCAACCGAAAGTGCAGTTAAAGTGACCATTTTACCCAAGCAAAAAAAGGAAACGACGATAATCGGATAAGGTACGAGCGCAAACAAAAGTGCAGTTTTAGAGACCATTTCACCCCAGCAAGAAAGGAAGACGACGGTAATACACGCTAAGAATTTAGAGAAGGTACCTGTAACGACAAGCGCAAAGCAGGGAGCGGTTTTTGAGAGCATTTTACCCCAGCAGAAAAAAAGGAGACGACGATAATACAGGCTAAGATTTCGGAGAAGGTACGAGCGCAAACGAAAGTGCAGTTTTATAGACCATTTTACCCTAGCAAAAAAGGAAGACGACGATAATACACGCTACGAATTCGGAGAAGGTACCTGTAACGACAAGCGCAAAGGAGGGAGCAGTTTTTGAAAGCATTTTACCCCAGCAGAAATAAGGAAACGACGATGTAACTAGCTTAGAATTTTGAGAAGGTACGAGCGCAAACGAAAGTGCAGTTTTAGAGACCATTTCACCCCAGCAAAAAAGGAAGACGACGGTTATACACGCTAAGAATTCGGAGAAGGTACCTGTAACGACAAGCGCAAAGCAGGGAGCAGTTTTTGAGAGCATTTTAACCCAGCAGAAAAATAGAGATGACGATAATACCCGCTAAGAATTCGGAGAAGGTACGAGCGCAAACGAAAGTGCAGTTTTAGAGACCATTTTACCCTAGCAAAAAAGGAAGACGACGGTTATACACGCTAAGCATTCGGAGAAGGTACCTGTAACGACAAGCGCAAAGGAGGGTGCAGTTTTAGAGACCATTTTACCCCAGCAGAAAAAAGGAGACGACGGTTATACACGCTAAGAATTCGGAGAAGCCACGAGCGCCAAGGAGGGTGCAGTTTTAGAGACCCTTTTTACCCCACCCAAAAAATGAAGACGACGCTAATTTACGCTAAGATTACGGACGCATCTTGAACTCAGCAGGTGTACGAAAAAACGGAAAAAATACCTACCATTGCAATAGACGTCACATTGTTGCGTCCTGTCTATCTGTTCAAGTGGACTTTTGACCAGCCATGGTTTTCAGTCTTCTGGACCTGGAAATATAGACATACACTGTATAGTTACTAGATTTTCACATAAAACGTTTTTAACCCACATAAGCTGAATGGAATTCCCCACTTTTTATCAACTGGACCAGTCCATTTCCGTTTTAAGGATTGTTAAGTGGCAATTTTCATTTCCATTCAAATTTTAAGAGTACACTCTGTATAAAAACAGTGGAGACCCTGAGCGGACGCCACGTTCTGTGGCGTCTGATTTGGGTCTGCACTGTTTGCCTATGTCCCACAGAAAGGACGCTAGGCTAATATGGGTTAAGCATCTTCCCAAAAGTCAAATCTCAACACATAAACAGTGTTTGTTCCAGCACTTGAGATTCTTGTACCTATTGCACAAGTCTTAAGTGAAGGCTCAGGCAAGACTGTGCATCCACCAAGTCTCACCAGTGCCTTTGCAGCTCGTCTTGATATAGTATGGAAGTAGATGAGCGTACTAAAATAATATACTTGGAGTCCCATTTGTTATGCAAGTTTTTAAGAGTGATTAACGTATATGCATTAAGAACAACAATTTCATATCTTTGCAAAAATGACTTATATAAGGTGTTTCCTCAGTCTGTACACCAACCCAAGATAAAGTGTTTCTTCAGTCTGTAAACAAACCCAAGTATTGTTTTGGTGATAAGTGTACTACCAGAATGACCTATGTTGAAGCTAATCTATGATTGTGAAATGCCCTAGTCATTTTCCCTTGCTTTTACGAGTGTACACTTGACAGGTTTATGATCAGCAATGATTGTGAATTTAAATGGGTTTCCTACCCTTATCTTACAAGCCAAACCTAACTTAATGCTTGTTCCATTTGGTGACCATACAGAGACTCCTTTTAAGCATTTTGTCAGACCTTGTCTGGGTCTAAACTGTTTGACACTCTTGAGCTATTCCGGAATGAAATTCGAGTTAGTATACAAAGCCAACCATACCTCTTTAATCTCATTGACACGTTCATCTGTCCATACATCTGTACCATCTACTTGCTAGAACATGACACCTGAAAATATAAGAAAAGAATACGTGAGTACGCGGCAACGATTCGACATAGGTACCTGCAACGACAAGCGCAACCGAAAGTGCAGTTAAAGTGACCATTTTACCCAAGCAAAAAAAGGAAACGACGATAATCGGATAAGGTACGAGCACAAACAAAAGTGCAGTTTTAGAGACCATTTCACCCCAGCCAAAAAGGAAGACGACGGTAATACACGCTAAGAATTTAGAGAAGGTACCTGTAACGACAAGCGCAAAGCAGGGAGCGGTTTTTGAGAGCATTTTACCCCAGCAGAAAAAAAGGAGACGACGATAATACACGCTAAGATTTCAGAGAAGGTACGAGCGCATACGAAAGTGCAGTTTTATAGACAATTTCACCCTAGCAAAAAAGGAAGACTACGATAATACACGCTACGAATTCGGAGAAGGTACCTGTAACGACAAGCGCAAAGGAGGGAGCAGTTTTTGAAAGCATTTTACCCCAGCAGAAATAAGGAAACGACGATGTTACTAGCTTAGAATTTTGAGAAGGTACGAGCGCAAACGAAAGTGCAGTTTTAGAGACCATTTCACCCCAGCAAAAACAGGAAGACGACGGTTATACACGCTAAGAATTCGGAGAAGGTACCTGTAACGACAAGCGCAAAGCAGGGAGCAGTTTTTGAGAGCATTTTACCCCAGCAGAAAAAAGGAGACGACGATAATACACGCTAAGAATTCGGAGAAGGTACGAGCGCAAACGAAAGTGCAGTTTTAGAGACCATTTTACCCTAGCAAAAAAGGAAGACGACGGTTATACACGCTAAGAATTCGGAGAAGGTACCTGTAACGACAAGCGCAAAGGAGGGTGCAGTTTTAGAGACCATTTTACCCCAGCAGAAAAAAGGAGACGACGGTTATACACGCTAAGAATTCGGAGAAGCCATGAGCGCCAAGGAGGGTGCAGTTTTAGAGACCTTTTTTACCCCACCCAAAAAATGAAGACGACGCTAATTTACGCTAAGATTACGGACGCATCTTGAACTCAGCAGGTGTACGAAAAACGGAAAAAATACCTACCATTGCAATAGACGTCACATTGTTGCGTCCTGTCTATCTGTTCAAGTGGACTTCTGACCAGCCATGGTTTTATGTCTTCTGGACCTGGAAATATAGACATACACTGTATAGTTACTAGATTTTCACATAAAACTTTCTTAACCCACATAAGCTGAATGGAATTCCCCACTTTTTATCAACTGGACCAGTCCATTTCCGTTTAAAGGATTGTTAAGTGGCAATTTTCATTTCCATTCAAATTTTAAGAGTACACTCTGTATGAAAACAGTGGAGACCCTGAGCAGACGCCACGTTCTGTCGCGTCTGATCTGGGTCTGCACTGTTTGCCTATGTCCCACAGAAAGGACGCTAGGCTAATATGGGTTAAGCATCTTGCCAAAAGTCAAATCTCAACACATAAACAGTGTTTGTTCCAGCACTTGAGATTCTGGTACCTATTGCAAAAGTCTTAAGTGAAGGCTCAGGCGAGACTGTGCATCCACCAAGTCTCACCAGTGCCTTTGCAGCTCGTCTTGATATAGTATGGAAGTAGATGAGCGTACTAAAATAATATACTTGGAGTCCCATTTGTTATGCAAGTTTTTAAGAGTGATTAACGTATATGCATTAAGAACAACAATTTCATATCTTTGCAAAAATGACTTATATAAGGTGTTTCCTCAGTCTGTACACCAACCCAAGATAAAGTGTTTCTTCAGTCTGTACACAAACCCAAGTATTGTTTTAGTGATAAGTGTACTACCAGAATGACCTATGTTGAAGCTAATCTATGATTGTGAAATGCCCTAGTCATTTTCCCTTGCTTTCACGAGTGTACACTTGACAGGTTTATGATCAGCAATGATTGTGAATTTCAATGGGTTTCCTCCCCTTATCTTACAAGCCAAACCTAACTTAATGCTTGTTCCATTTGGTGACCATACAGAGACTGCTTTTAAGCATTTTGTCAGACCTTGTCTGGGTCTAAACTGTTTGACACTCTTGAGCTATTCCGGAATGAAATTCGAGTTAGTATACAAAGCCAACCATACCTCTTTAATCTCATTGACACGTTCATCTGTCCATACATCTGTACAATCTACTTGCTAGAACATGACACCTGAAAATATAAGAAAAGAATACGTGAGTATGCGGCAACGATTCGACATAGGTACCTGCAATGACAAGCGCAACCGAAAGTGCAGTTAAAGTGACCATTTTACCCAAGCAAAAAAAGGAAACGACGATAATCGGATAAGGTACGAGCGCAAACAAAAGTGCAGTTTTAGAGACCATTTCACCCCAGCAAAAAAGGAAGACGACGGTAATACACGCTTAGATTTCGGAGAAGGTACGAGCGCATACGAAAGTGCAGTTTTATAGACCATTTCACCCTAGCAAAAAAGGAAGACGACGATAATACACGCTACGAAATCGGAGAAGGTACCTGTAACGACAAGCGCAAAGGAGGGAGCAGTTTTTGAAAGCATTTTACCCCAGCAGAAATAAGGAAACGACGATGTTACTAGCTTAGAATTTTGAGAAGGTACGAGCGCAAACAAAAGTGCAGTTTTAGAGACCATTTCACCCCAGCAAAAAAGGAAGACGACGGTTATACACGCTTAGAATTCGGAGAAGGTACCTGTAACGACAAGCGCAAAGCAGGGAGCAGTTTTTGAGAGCATTTTACCCCAGCAGAAAAAAGGAGACGACGATAATACACGCTAAGAATTCGGAGAAGGTACGAGCGCAAACGAAAGTGCAGTTTTAGAGACCATTTTACCCTAGCAAAAAAGGAAGACGACGGTTATACACGCTAAGAATTCGGAGAAGGTACCTGTAACGACAAGCGCAAAGGAGGGTGCAGTGTTAGAGACCATTTTACCCCAGCAGAAAAAAGGAGACGACGGTTATACACGCTAAGAATTCGGAGAAGCCATGAGCGCCAAGGAGGGTGCAGTTTTAGAGACCTTTTTTACCCCACCCAAAAACTGAAGACGACGCTAATTTACGCTAAGATTACGGACGCATCTTGAACTCAGCAGGTGTACGAAAAACGGAAAAAAAATACCTACCATTGCAATAGACGTCACATTGTTGCGTCCTGTCTATCTGTTCAAGTGGACTTCTGACCAGCCATGGTTTTTAGTCTTCTGGACCTGGAAATATAGACATACACTGTATAGTTACTAGATTTTCACATAAAACGTTCTTAACCCACATAAGCTGAATGGAATTCCCCACTTTTTATCAACTGGACCAGTCCATTTCCGTTTTAAGGATTGTTAAGTGGCAATTTTCATTTCCATTCAAATTTTAAGAGTACACTCTGTATGAAAACAGTGGAGACCCTGAGCGGACGCCATGTTCTGTCGCGTCTGATCTGGGTCTGCACTGTTTGCCTATGTCCCACAGAAAGGACGCTAGGCTAATATGGGTTAAGCATCTTCCCAAAAGTCAAATCTCAACACATAAACAGTGTTTGTTCCAGCACTTGAGATTCTGGTACCTATTGCAAAAGTCTTAAGTGAAGGCTCAGGCGAGACTGTGCATCCACCAAGTCTCACCAGTGCCTTTGCAGCTCGTCTTGATATAGTATGGAAGTAGATGAGCGTACTAAAATAATATACTTGGAGTCGGATTTGTTATGCAAGTTTTTAAGAGTGATTAACGTATATGCATTAAGAACAACAATTTCATATCTTTGCAAAAATGACTTATATAAGGTGTTTCCTCAGTCTGTACACCAACCCAAGATAAAGTGTTTCTTCAGTCTGTACACAAACCCAAGTATTGTTTTGGTGATAAGTGTACTACCAGAATGACCTATGTTGAAGCTAATCTATGATTGTGAAATGCCCTAGTCATTTTCCCTTGCTTTTACGAGTGTACACTTGACAGGTTCATGATCAGCAATGATTGTGAATTTCAATGGGTTTCCTCCCCTTATCTTACAAGCCAAACCTAACTTAATGCTTGTTCCATTTGGTGACCATACAGAGACTCCTTTTAAGCATTTTGTCAGACCTTGTCTGGGTCTAAACTGTTTGACACTCTTGAGCTATTCCGGAATGAAATTCGAGTTAGTATACAAAGCCAACCATACCTCTTTAATCTCATTGACACGTTCATCTGTCCATACATCTGTACCATCTACTTGCTAGAACATGACACCTGAAAATATAAGAAAAGAATACGTGAGTACGCGGCAACGATTCGATATAGGTACCTGCAATGACAAGCGCAACCCAAAGTGCAGTTAAAGTGACCATTTTACCCAAGCAAAAAAAGGAAACGACGATAATCGGATAAGGTACGAGCGCAAACAAAAGTGCAGTTTTATAGACCATTTCACCCCAGCAAAAAAGGAAGACGACGGTAATACGCGCTAAGAATTTAGAGAAGGTACCTGTAACGACAAGCGCAAAGCAGGGAGCGGTTTTTGAGAGCATTTTACCCCAGCAGAAAAAAAGGAGACGACGATAATACACGCTAAGATTTCGGAGAAGGTACGAGTGCATACGAAAGTGCAGTTTTATAGACCATTTCACCATAGCAAAAAAGGAAGACGACGATAATACACGCTACGAATTCAAAGAAGGTACCTGTAACGACAAGCGCAAAGGAGGGAGCAGTTTTTGAAAGCATTTTACCCCAGCAGAAATAAGGAAACGACGATGTTACTAGCTTAGAATTTTGAGAAGGTACAAGCGCAAACGAAAGTGCAGTTTTAGAGATCATTTCACCCCAGCAAAAAAAGAAGACGACGGTTATATTCGCTAAGAATTCGGAGAAGGTACCTGTAACGACAAGCGCAAAGCAGGGAGCAGTTTTTGAGAGCATTTTACCCCAGCAGAAAAAAGGAGACGACGATAATACACGCTAAGAATTCGGAGAAGGTACGAGCGCAAACGAAAGTGCAGTTTTAGAGACCATTTTACCCTAGCAAAAAAGGAAGACGACGGTTATACACGCTAAGAATTCGGAGAAGGTACCTGTAACGACAAGCGCAAAGGAGGGTGCAGTTTTAGAGACCATTTTACCCCAGCAGAAAAAAGGAGACGACGGTTATACACGCTAAGAATTCGGAGAAGCCATGAGCGCCAAGGAGGGTGCAGTTTTAGAGACCTTTTTTACCCCACCCAAAAAATGAAGACGACGCTAATTTACGCTAAGATTACGGACGCATCTTGAACTCAGCAGGTGTACGAAAAACGGAAAAAAATACCTACCATTGCAGTAGACGTCACATTGTTGCGTCCTGTCTATCTGTTCAAGTGGACTTCTGACCAGCCATGGTTTTTAGTCTTCTGGACCTGGAAATATAGACATACACTGTATAGTTACTAGATTTTCACATAAAACGTTCTTAACCCACAAAAGCTGAATGGAATTCCCCACTTTTTATCAACTGGACCAGTCCATTTCCGTTTTAAGGATTGTTAAGTGGCAATTTTCATTTCCATTCAAATTTTAAGAGTACACTCTGTATGAAAACAGTGGAGACCCTGAGCGGACGCCACGTTCTGTCGCGTCTGATCTGGGTCTGCACTGTTTGCCTATGTCCCACAGAAAGGACGCTAGGCTAATATGGGTTAAGCATCTTCCCAAAAGTCAAATCTCAAAACATAAACAGTGTTTGTTCCAGCACTTGAGATTCTGGTACCTATTGCAAAAGTCTTAAGTGAAGGCTCAGGCGAGACTGTGCATCCACCAAGTCTCACCAGTGCCTTTGCAGCTCGTCTTGATATAGTATGGAAGTAGATGAGCGTACTAAAATAATATACTTGGAGTCCCATTTGTTATGCAAGTTTTTAAGAGTGATTAACGTATATGCATTAAGAACAACAATTTCATATCTTTGCAAAAATGACTTATATAAGGTGTTTCCTCAGTCTGTACACCAACCCAAGATAAAGTGTTTCTTCAGTCTGTACACAAACCCAAGTATTGTTTTGGTGATAAGTGTACTACCAGAATGACCTATGTTGAAGCTTATCTATGATTGTGAAATGCCCTAGTCATTTTCCCTTGCTTTTACGAGTGTACACTTGACAGGTTCATGATCAGCAATGATTGTGAATTTCAATGGGTTTCCTCCCCTTATCTTACAAGCCAAACCTAACTTAATGCTTGTTCCATTTGGTGACCATACAGAGACTCCTTTTAAGCATTTTGTCAGACCTTGTCTGGGTCTAAACTGTTTGACACTCTTGAGCTATTCCGGAATGAAATTCGAGTTAGTATACAAAGCCAACCATACCTCTTTAATCTCATTGACACGTTCATCTGTCCATACATCTGTACCATCTACTTGCTAGAACATGACACCTGAAAATATAAGAAAAGAATACGTGAGTACGCGGCAACGATTCGACATAGGTACCTGCAATGACAAGCGCAACCCAAAGTGCAGTTAAAGTGACCATTTTACCCAAGCAAAAAAAGGAAACGACGATAATCGGATAAGGTACGAGCGCAAACAAAAGTGCAGTTTTAGAGACCATTTCACCCCAGCAAAAAAGAAAGACGACGGTAATACACGCTACGAATTTAGAGAAGGTACCTGTAACGACAAGCGCAAAGCAGGGAGCGGTTTTTGAGAGCATTTTACCCCAGCAGAAAAAAAGGAGACGACGATAATACACGCTAAGATTTCGGAGAAGTTACGAGCGCATACGAAAGTGCAGTTTTATAGACCATTTCACCCTAGCAAAAAAGGAAGACGACGATAATACACGCTACGAATTCGGAGAAGGTAGCTGTAACGACAAGCGCAAAGGAGGGAGCAGTTTTTGAAAGCATTTTACCCCAGCAGAAATAAGGAAACGACGATGTTACTAGCTTAGAATTTTGAAAAGGTACGAGCGCAAACGAAAGTGCAGTTTTAGAGACCATTTCACCCAAGCAAAAAAGGAAGACGACGGTTATACACGCTAAGAATTCGGAGAAGGTACCTGTAACGACAAGCGCAAAGCAGGGAGCAGTTTTTGAGAGCATTTTACCCCAGCAGAAAAAAGGAGACGACGATAATACACGCTAGAATTCGGAGAAGGCACGAGCGCAAACGAAAGTGCAGTTTTAGAGACCATTTTACCCTAGCAAAAAAGGAAGACGACGGTTATACACGCTAAGAATTCGGAGAAGGTACCTGTAACGACAAGCGCAAAGGAGGGTGCAGTTTTAGAGACCATTTTACCCCAGCAGAAAAAAGCAGACGACGGTTATACACGCTAAGAATTCGGAGAAGCCATGAGCGCCAAGGAGGGTGCAGTTTTAGAGACCTTTTTTTACCCCACCCAAAAAATGAAGACGACGCTAATTTACGCTAAGATTACGGACGCATCTTGAACTCAGCAGGTGTACGAAAAACGGAAAAAAATACCTACCATTGCAATAGACGTCACATTGTTGCGTCCTGTCTATCTGTTCAAGTGGACTTCTGACCAGCCATGGTTTATAGTCTTCTGGACCTGGAAATATAGACATACACTGTACAGTTACTAGATTTTCACATAAAACGTTCTTAACCCACATAAGCTGAATGGAATTCCCCACTTTTTATCAACTGGACCAGTCCATTTCCGTTTTAAGGATTGTTAAGTGGCAATTTTCATTTCCATTCAAATTTTAAGAGTACACTCTGTATGAAAACAGTGGAGACCCTGAGCGGACGCCACGTTCTGTCGCGTCTGATCTGGGTCTGCACTGTTTGCCTATGTCCCACAGAAAGGACGCTAGGCTAATATGGGTAATGCATCTACCCAAAAGTCAAATCTCAACACATAAACAGTGTTTGTTCCAGCACTTGAGATTCTGGTACCTATTGCACAAGTCTTAAGTGAAGGCTCAGGCGAGACTGTGCATCCACCAAGTCTCACCAGTGCCTTTGCAGCTCGTCTTGATATAGTATGGAAGTAGATGAGCGTACTAAAATAATATACTTGGAGTCCCATTTGTTATGCAAGTTTTTAAGAGTGATTAACGTATATGCATTAAGAACAACAATTTCATATCTTTGCAAAAATGACTTATATAAGGTGTTTCCTCAGTCTGTACACCAACCCAAGATAAAGTGTTTCTTCAGTCTGTACACAAACCCAAGTATTGTTTTGGTGATAAGTGTACTACCAGAATGACCTATGTTGAAGCTAATCTATGATTGTGAAATGCCCTAGTCATTTTCCCTTGCTTTTACGAGTGTACACTTGACAGGTTCATGATCAGCAATGATTGTGAATTTCAATGGGTTTCCTCCCCTTATCTTACAAGCCAAACCTAACTTAATGCTTGTTCCATTTGGTGACCATACAGAGACTCCTTTTAAGCATTTTGTCAGACCTTGTCTGGGTCTAAACTGTTTGACACTCTTGAGCTATTCCAGAATGAAATTCGAGTTAGTATACAAAGCCAACCATACCTCTTTAATCTCATTGACACGTTCATCTGTCCATACATCTGTACCATCTACTTGCTAGAACATGACACCTGAAAATATAAGAAAAGAATACGTGAGTACGCGGCAACGATTCGACATAGGTACCTGCAATGACAAGCGCAACCCAAAGTGCAGTTAAAGTGACCATTTTACCCAAGCAAAAAAAGGAAACGACGATAATCGGATAAGGTACAAGCGCAAACAAAAGTGCAGTTTTAGAGACCATTTCACCCCAGCAAAAAAGGAAGACGACGGTAATACACGCTACGAATTTAGAGAAGGTACCTGTAACGACAAGCGCAAAGCGGGGAGCTGTTTTTGAGAGCATTTTACCCCAGCAGAAAAAAAGGAGACGACGATAATACACGCTAAGATTTCGGAGAAGGTACGAGCGCATACGAAAGTGCAGTTTTATAGACCATTTCACCCTAGCAAAAAAGGAAGACGACGATAATACACGCTACGAATTCGGAGAAGGTACCTGTAACGACAAGCGCAAAGGAGGGAGCAGTTTTTGAAAGCATTTTACCCCAGCAGAAATAAGGAAACGATGATGTTACTAGCTTAGAATTTTGAGAAGGTACGAGCGCAAACGAAAGTGCAGTTTTAGAGACCATTTCACCCCAGCAAAAAAAGGAAGACGACGGTTATACACGCTAAGAATTCGGAGAAGGTACCTGTAACGACAAGCGCAAAGCAGGGAGCAGTTTTTGAGAGCATTTTACCCCAGCAGAAAAAAGGAGACGACGATAATACACGCTAAGAATTCGGAGAAGGTACGAGGGCAAACGAAAGTGCAGTTTTAGAGACCATTTTACCATAGCAAAAAAGGAAGACGACGGTTATACACGCTAAGAATTCGGAGAAGGTACCTGTAACGACAAGCGCAAAGGAGGGTGCAGTTTTAGAGACCATTTTACCCCAGCAGAAAAAAGGAGACGACGGTTATACACGCTAAGAATTCGGAGAAGCCATGAGCGCCAAGGAGGGTGCAGTTTTAGAGACCTTATTTACCCCACCCAAAAAATGAAGACGACGCTAATTTACGCTAAGCTTACGGACGCATCTTGAACTCAGCAGGTGTACGAAAAACGGAAAAAAATACCTACCATTGCAATAGACGTCACATTGTTGCGTCCTGTCTATCTGTTCAAGTGGACTTCTGACCAGCCATGGTTTTTAGTCTTCTGGACCTGGAAATATAGACATACACTGTATAGTTACTAGATTTTCACATAAAACGTTCTTAACCCACATAAGCTGAATGGAATTCCCCACTTTTTATCAACTGGACCAGTCCATTTCCGTTATAAGGATTGTTAAGTGGCAATTTTCATTTCCATTCAAATTTTAAGAGTACACTCTGTATGAAAACAGTGGAGACCCTGAGCGGACGCCACGTTCTGTCGCGTCTGATCTGGGTCTGCACTGTTTGCTTATGTCCCACAGAAAGGACGCTAGGCTAATATGGGTTAAGCATCTTCCCAAAAGTCAAATCTCAACACATAAACAGTGTTTGTTCCAGCACTTGAGATTCTGGTACCTATTGCAAAAGTCTTAAGTGAAGGCTCAGGCGAGACTGTGCATCCACCAAGTCTCACCAGTGCCTTTGCAGCTCGTCTTGATATAGTATGGAAGTAGATGAGCGTACTAAAATAATATACTTGGAGTCCCATTTGTTATGCAAGTTTTTAAGAGTGATTAACGTATATGCATTAAGAACAACAATTTCATATCTTTGCAAAAATGACTTATATAGGGTGTTTCCTCAGTCTGTACACCAACCCAAGATAAAGTGTTTCTTCAGTCTGTACACAAACCCAAGTATTGTTTTGGTGATAAGTGTACTACCAGAATGACCTATGTTGAAGCTAATCTATGATTGTGAAATGCCCTAGTCATTTTCCCTTGCTTTTACGAGTGTACACTTGACAGGTTCATGATCAGCAATGATTGTGAATTTCAATGGGTTTCCTCCCCTTATCTTACAAGCCAAACCTAACTTAATGCTTGTTCCATTTGGTGACCATACAGAGACTCCTTTTAAGCATTTTGTCAGACCTTGTCTGGGTCTAAACTGTTTGACACTCTTGAGCTATTCCGGAATGAAATTCGAGTTAGTATACAAAGCCAACCATACCTCTTTAATCTCATTGACACGTTCATCTGTCCATACATCTGTACCATCTACTTGCTAGAACATGACACCTGAAAATATAAGAAAAGAATACGTGAGTACGCGGCAACGATTCGAAATAGGTACCTGCAATGACAAGCGCAACCGAAAGTGCAGTTAAAGTGACCATTTTACCCAAGCAAAAAAAGGAAACGACGATAATCGGATAAGGTACGAGCGCAAACAAAAGTGCAGTTTTAGAGACCATTTCACCCCAGCAAAAAAGGAAGACGACGGTAATACACGCTAAGAATTTAAAGAAGGTACCTGTAACGACAAGCGCAAAGCAGGGAGTGGTTTTTGAGAGCATTTTACCCCAGCAGAAAAAAAGGAGACGACGATAATACACGCTAAGATTTCGGAGAAGGTACGAGCGCATACGAAAGTGCAGTTTTATAGACCATTTCACCCTAGCAAAAAAGGAAGACGACGATAATACACGCTACGAATTCGGAGAAGGTACCTGTAACGACAAGCGCAACGGAGGGAGCAGTTTTTGAAAGCATTTTACCCCAGCAGAAAAAAGGAAACGACGATGTTACTAGCTTAGAATTTTGAGAAGGTATGAGCGCAAACGAAAGTGCAGTTTTAGAGACCATTTCACCCCAGCGAAAAAGGAAGACGACGGTTATACACACTAAGAATTCGGAGAAGGTACCTGTAACGACAAGCGCAAAGCAGGGAGCAGTTTTTGAGGGCATTTTACCCCAGCAGAATAAAGGAGACGACGATAATACACGCTAAGAATTCGGAGAAAGTACGAGCGCAAACGAAAGTGCAGTTTTAGAGACCATTTTACCCTAGCAAAAAAGGAAGACGACGGTTATACACGCTAAGAATTCGAAGAAGGTACCTGTAACGACAAGCGCAAAGGAGGGTGCAGTTTAAGAGACCATTTTACCCCAGCAGAAAAAAGGAGACGACGGTTATACATGCTAAGAATTCGGAGAAGCCACGAGCGCCAAGGAGGGTGCAGTTTTAGAGACCTTTTTTACCCCACCCAAAAAATGAAGACGACGCTAATTTACGCTAAGATTACGGACGCATCTTGAACTCAGCAGGTGTACGAAAAAACGGAAAAAAATACCTACCATTGCAATAGACGTCACATTGTTGCGTCCTGTCTATCTGTTCAAGTGGACTTCTGACCAGCCATGGTTTTTAGTCTTCTGGACCTGGAAATATAGACATACACTGTATAGTTACTAGATTTTCACATAAAACGTTCTTAACCCACATAAGCTGAATGGAATTCCCCACTTTTTATCAACTGGACCAGTCCATTTCCGTTTTAAGGATTGTTAAGTGGCAATTTTCATTTCCATTCAAATTTTAAGAGTACACTCTGTATGAAAACAGTTTGCCTATGTCCCACAGAAAGGACGCTAGGCTAATATGGGTTAAGCATCTTCCCAAAAGTCAAATCTCAACACATAAACAGTGTTTGTTCCAGCACTTGAGATTCTGGTACCTATTGCACAAGTCTTAAGTGAAGGCTCAGGCGAGACTGTGCATCCACCAAGTCTCACCAGTGCCTTTGCAGCTCGTCTTGATATAGTATGGAAGTAGATGAGCGTACTAAAATAATATACTTGAAGTCCCATTTGTTATGCAAGTTTTTTAGAGTGATTAACGTATATGCATTAAGAACAACAATTTCATATCTTTGCAAAAATTACTTATATAAGGTGTTTCCTCAGTCTGTACACCAACCAAAGATAAAGTGTTTCTTCAGTCTGTACACAAACCCAAGTATTGTTTTGGTGATAAGAGTACTACCAGAATGACCTATGTTGAAGCTAATCTATGATTGTGAAATGTCCTAGTCATTTTCCTTTGCTTTTACGAGTGTACACTTGACAGGTTCATGATAAGCAATGATTGTGAATTTCAATGGGTTTCCTCCCCTTATCTTACAAGCCAAACCTAACTTAATGCTTGTTCCATTTGGTGACCATACAGGGACTCCTTTTAAGCATTTTGTCAGACCTTGTCTGGGTCTAAACTGTTTGACACTCTTGAGCTATTCCGGAATGAAATTCGAGTTAGTATACAAAGCCAACCATACCTCTTTAATCTCATTGACACGTTCATCTGTCCATACATCTGTACCATCTACTTGCTAGAACATGACACCTGAAAATATAAGAAAAGAATACGTGAGTACGCGGCAACGATTCGACATAGGTACCTGCAATGACAAGCGCAACCGAAAGTGCAGTTAAAGTGACCATTTTAACCAAGCAATAAAAGGAAACGACGATAATCGGATAAGGTACGAGCGCAAACAAAAGTGCAGTTTTAGAGACCATTTCACCCCAGCAAAAAAGGAAGACGACGGTAATACACGCTAAGAATTTAGAGAAGGTACCTGTAACGACAAGCGCAAAGCAGGGAGCGGTTTTTGAGAGCATTTTACCCCAGCAGAAAAAAAGGAGACGACGATAATACAAGCTAAGATTTCGGAGAAGGTACGAGCGCATATGAAAGTGCAGTTTTATAGACCATTTCACCCTAGCAAAAAAGGAAGACGACGATAATACACGCTACGAATTCGGAGAAGGTACCTGTAACGACAAGCGCAAAGGAGGGAGCAGTTTTTGAAAGCATTTTACCCCAGCAGAAAAAAGGAAACGACGATGTTACTAGCTTAGAATTTTGAGAAGGTATGAGCGCAAACGAAAGTGCAGTTTTAGAGACCATTTCACCCCAGCAAAAAAGGAAGACGACGGTTATACACGCTAAGAATTCGGAGAATGTACCTGTAACGACAAGCGCAAAGCAGGGAGCAGTTTTTGAGGGCATTTTACCCCAGCAGAATAAAGGAGACGACGATAATACACGCTAAGAATTCGGAGAAAGTACGAGCGCAAACGAAAGTGCAGTTTTAGAGACCATTTTACCCTAGCAAAAAAGGAAGACGACGGTTATACACGCTAAGAATTCGAAGAAGGTACCTGTAACGACAAGCGCAAAGGAGGGTGCAGTTTTAGAGACCATTTTACCCCAGCAGAAAAAAGGAGACGACGGTTATACACGCTAAGAATTCGGAGAAGCCACGAGCGCCAAGGAGGGTGCAGTTTTAGAGACCTTTTTTACCCCACCCAAAAAATGAAGACGACGCTAATTTACGCTAAGATTACGGACGCATCTTGAACTCAGCAGGTGTACGAAAAAACGGAAAAAAATACCTACCATTGCAATAGACGTCACATTGTTGCGTCCTGTCTATCTGTTCAAGTGGACTTCTGACCAGCCATGGTTTTTAGTCTTCTGGACCTGGAAATATAGACATACACTGTATAGTTACTAGATTTGCACATAAAACGTTCTTAACCCACATAAGCTGAATGGAATTCCCCACTTTTTATCAACTGGACCAGTCCATTTCCGTTTTAAGGATTGTTAAGTGGCAATTTTCATTTCCATTCAAATTTTAAGAGTACACTCTGTATGAAAACAGTGGAGACCCTGAGCGGACGCCACGTTCTGTGGCGTCTGATCTGGGTCTGCACTGTTTGCCTATGTCCCACAGAAAGGACGCTAGGCTAATATGGGTTAAGCATCTTCCCAAAAGTCAAATCTCAACACATAAACAGTGTTTGTTCCAGCACTTGAGATTCTGGTACCTATTGCACAAGTCTTAAGTGAAGGCTCAGGCGAGACTGTGCATCCACCAAGTCTCACCAGTGCCTTTGCAGCTCGTCTTGATATAGTATGGAAGTAGATGAGCGTACTAAAATAATATACTTGGAGTCCCATTTGTTATGCAAGTTTTTTAGAGTGATTAACGTATATGCATTAAGAACAACAATTTCATATCTTTGCAAAAATTACTTATATAAGGTGTTTCCTCAGTCTGTACACCAACCAAAGATAAAGTGTTTCTTCAGTCTGTACACAAACCCAAGTATTGTTTTGGTGATAAGTGTACTACCAGAATGACCTATGTTGAAGCTAATCTATGATTGTGAAATGTCCTAGTCATTTTCCCTTGCTTTTACGAGTGTACACTTGACAGGTTCATGATCAGCAATGATTGTGAATTTCAATGGGTTTCCTCCCCTTATCTTACAAGCCAAACCTATCTTAATGCTTGTTCCATTTGGTGACCATACAGGGACTCCTTTTAAGCATTTTGTCAGACCTTGTCTGGGTCTAAACTGTTTGACAATCTTGAGCTATTCTGGAATGAAATTCGAGTTAGTATACAAAGCCAACCATACCTCTTTAATCTCATTGACACGTTCATCTGTCCATACATCTGTACCATCTACTTGCTAGAACATGACACCTGAAAATATAAGAAAAGAATACGTGAGTACGCGGCAACGTTTCGACATAGGTACCTGCAATGACAAGCGCAACCGAAAGTGCAGTTAAAGTGACCATTTTACCCAAGCAAAAAAGGAAACGACGATAATCGGATAAGGTACGAGCGCAAACAAAAGTGCAGTTTTAGAGACCATTTCACCCCAGCAAGAAAGGAAGACGACGGTAATCCCCGTTAAGAATTTAGAGAAGGTACCTGTAACGACAAGCGCAAAGCAGGGAGCGGTTTTTGAGAGCATTTTACCCCAGCAGAAAAAAAGGAGACGACGATAATACAGGCTAAGATTTCGGAGAAGGTACGAGCGCAAACGAAAGTGCAGTTTTAGAGACCATTTTACCCTAGCAAAAAAGGAAGACGACGGTTATACACGCTAAGAATTCAGAGAAGGTACCTGTAACGACAAGCGCAAAGGAGGGTGCAGTTTTAGAGACCATTTTACCTCAGCAGAAAAAAGGAGACGACGGTTATACACGCTAAGAATTCGGAGAAGCCATGAGCGCCAAGGAGGGTGCAGTTTTAGAGACCCTTTTTACCCCACCCAAAAAATGAAGACGACGCTAATTTACGCTAAGATTACGGACGCATCTCGAACTCAGCAGGTGTACGAAAAAACGGAAAAAAATACCTACCATTGCAATAGACGTCACATTGTTGCGTCCTGTCTATCTGTTCAAGTGGACTTCTGACCAGCCGTGGTTTTTAGTCTTCTGGACCTGGAAATATAGACATACACTGTATAGTTACTAGATTTGCACATAAAACGTTCTTAACCCACATAAGCTGAATGGAATTCCCCACTTTTTATCAACTGGACCAGTCCATTTCCGTTTTAAGGATTGTTAAGTGGCAATTTTCATTTCCATTCAAATTTTAAGAGTACACTCTGTATGAAAACAGTGGAGACCCTGAGCGGACGCCACGTTCTGTGGCGTCTGATCTGGGTCTGCACTGTTTGCCTATGTCCCACAGAAAGGACGCTAGGCTAATATGGGTTAAGCATCTTCCCAAAAGTCAAATCTCAACACATAAACAGTGTTTGTTCCAGCACTTGAGATTCTGGTACCTATTGCAAAAGTCTTAAGTGAAGGCTCAGGCGAGACTGTGCATCCACCAAGTCTCACCAGTGCCTTTGCAGCTCGTCTTGATATAGTATGGAAGTAGATGAGCGTACTAAAATAATATACTTGGAGTCCCATTTGTTATGCAAGTTTTTTAGAGTGATTAACGTATATGCATTAAGAACAACAATTTCATATCTTTGCAAAAATTACTTATATAAGGTGTTTCCTCAGTCTGTACACCAACCAAAGATAAAGTGTTTCTTCAGTCTGTACACAAACCCAAGTATTGTTTTGGTGATAAGTGTACTACCAGAATGACCTATGTTGAAGCTAATCTATGATTGTGAAATGTCCTAGTCATTTTCCCTTGCTTTTACGAGTGTACACTTGACAGGTTCATGATCAGCAATGATTGTGAATTTCAATGGGTTTCCTCCCCTTATCTTACAAGCCAAACCTATCTTAATGCTTGTTCCATTTGGTGACCATACAGGGACTCCTTTTAAGCATTTTGTCAGACCTTGTCTGGGTCTAAACTGTTTGACAATCTTGAGCTATTCTGGAATGAAATTCGAGTTAGTATACAAAGCCAACCATACCTCTTTAATCTCATTGACACGTTCATCTGTCCATACATCTGTACCATCTACTTGCTAGAACATGACACCTGAAAATATAAGAAAAGAATACGTGAGTACGCGGCAACGTTTCGACATAGGTACCTGCAATGACAAGCGCAACCGAAAGTGCAGTTAAAGTGACCATTTTACCCAAGCAAAAAAGGAAACGACGATAATCGGATAAGGTACGAGCGCAAACAAAAGTGCAGTTTTAGAGACCATTTCACCCCAGCAAGAAAGGAAGACGACGGTAATCCCCGTTAAGAATTTAGAGAAGGTACCTGTAACGACAAGCGCAAAGCAGGGAGCGGTTTTTGAGAGCATTTTACCCCAGCAGAAAAAAAGGAGACGACGATAATACAGGCTAAGATTTCGGAGAAGGTACGAGCGCAAACGAAAGTGCAGTTTTAGAGACCATTTTACCCTAGCAAAAAAGGAAGACGACGGTTATACACGCTAAGAATTCAGAGAAGGTACCTGTAACGACAAGCGCAAAGGAGGGTGCAGTTTTAGAGACCATTTTACCTCAGCAGAAAAAAGGAGACGACGGTTATACACGCTAAGAATTCGGAGAAGCCATGAGCGCCAAGGAGGGTGCAGTTTTAGAGACCCTTTTTACCCCACCCAAAAATGAAGACGACGCTAATTTACGCTAAGATTACGGACGCATCTCGAACTCAGCAGGTGTACAAAAAACGGAAAAAAATACCTACCATTGCAATAGACGTCACATTGTTGCGTCCTGTCTATCTGTTCAAGTGGACTTCTGACCAGCCGTGGTTTTTAGTCTTCTGGACCTGGAAATATAGACATACACTGTATAGTTACTAGATTTGCACATAAAACGTTCTTAACCCACATAAGCTGAATGGAATTCCCCACTTTTTATCAACTGGACCAGTCCATTTCCGTTTTAAGGATTGTTAAGTGGCAATTTTCATTTCCATTCAAATTTTAAGAGTACACTCTGTATGAAAACAGTGGAGACCCTGAGCGGACGCCACATTCTGTGGCGTCTGATCTGGGTCTGCACTGTTTGCCTATGTCCCACAGAAAGGACGCTAGGCTCATATGGGTTAAGCATCTTCCCAAAAGTCAAATCTCAACACATAAACAGTGTTTGTTCCAGCACTTGAGATTCTGGTACCTATTGCACAAGTCTTAAGTGAAGGCTCAGGCGAGACTGTGCATCCATCAAGTCTCACCAGTGCCTTTGCAGCTCGTCTTGATATAGTATGGAAGTAGATGAGCGTACTAAAATAATATACTTGGAGTCCCATTTGTTATGCAAGTTTTTAAGAGTGATTAACGTATATGCATTAAGAACAACAATTTCATATCTTTGCAAAAATGACTTATATAAGGTGTTTCCTCAGTCTGTACACCAACCAAAGATAAAGTGTTTCTTCAGTCTGTACACAAACCCAAGTATTGTTTTGGTGATAGGTGTACTACCAGAATGACCTATGTTGAAGCTAATCTATGATTGTGAAATGTCCTAGTCATTTTCCCTTGCTTTTACGAGTGTACACTTGACAGGTTCATGATAAGCAATGATTGTGAATTTCAATGGGTTTCCTCCCCTTATCTTACAAGCCAAACCTAACTTAATGCTTGTTCCATTTGGTGACCATACAGGGACTCCTTTTAAGCATTTTGTCAGACCTTGTCTGGGTCTAAACTGTTTGACACTCTTGAGCTATTCCGGAATGAAATTCGAGTTAGTATACAAAGCCAACCATACCTCTTTAATCTCATTGACACGTTCATCTGTCCATACATCTGTACCATCTACTTGCTAGAACATGACACCTGAAAATATAAGAAAAGAATACGTGAGTACGCGGCAACGATTCGACATAGGTACCTGCAATGACAAGCGCAACCGAAAGTGCAGTTAAAGTGACCATTTTAACCAAGCAATAAAAGGAAACGACGATAATCGGATAAGGTACGAGCGCAAACAAAAGTGCAGTTTTAGAGACCATTTCACCCCAGCAAAAAAGGAAGACGACGGTAATACACGCTAAGAATTTAGAGAAGGTACCTGTAACGACAAGCGCAAAGCAGGGAGCGGTTTTTGAGAGCATTTTACCCCAGCAGAAAAAAAGGAGACGACGATAATACAAGCTAAGATTTCGGAGAAGGTACGAGCGCATATGAAAGTGCAGTTTTATAGACCATTTCACCCTAGCAAAAAAGGAAGACGACGATAATACACGCTACGAATTCGGAGAAGGTACCTGTAACGACAAGCGCAAAGGAGGGAGCAGTTTTTGAAAGCATTTTACCCCAGCAGAAAAAAGGAAACGACGATGTTACTAGCTTAGAATTTTGAGAAGGTATGAGCGCAAACGAAAGTGCAGTTTTAGAGACCATTTCACCCCAGCAAAAAAGGAAGACGACGGTTATACACGCTAAGAATTCGGAGAATGTACCTGTAACGACAAGCGCAAAGCAGGGAGCAGTTTTTGAGGGCATTTTACCCCAGCAGAATAAAGGAGACGACGATAATACACGCTAAGAATTCGGAGAAAGTACGAGCGCAAACGAAAGTGCAGTTTTAGAGACCATTTTACCCTAGCAAAAAAGGAAGACGACGGTTATACACGCTAAGAATTCGAAGAAGGTACCTGTAACGACAAGCGCAAAGGAGGGTGCAGTTTTAGAGACCATTTTACCCCAGCAGAAAAAAGGAGACGACGGTTATACACGCTAAGAATTCGGAGAAGCCACGAGCGCCAAGGAGGGTGCAGTTTTAGAGACCTTTTTTACCCCACCCAAAAAATGAAGACGACGCTAATTTACGCTAAGATTACGGACGCATCTTGAACTCAGCAGGTGTACGAAAAAACGGAAAAAAATACCTACCATTGCAATAGACGTCACATTGTTGCGTCCTGTCTATCTGTTCAAGTGGACTTCTGACCAGCCATGGTTTTTAGTCTTCTGGACCTGGAAATATAGACATACACTGTATAGTTACTAGATTTTCACATAAAACGTTCTTAACCCACATAAGCTGAATGGAATTCCCCACTTTTTATCAACTGGACCAGTCCATTTCCGTTTTAAGGATTGTTAAGTGGCAATTTTCATTTCCATTCAAATTTTAAGAGTACACTCTGTATGAAAACAGTGGAGACCCTGAGCGGACGCCACGTTCTGTGGCGTCTGATCTGGGTCTGCACTGTTTGCCTATGTCCCACAGAAAGGACGCTAGGCTAATATGGGTTAAGCATCTTCCCAAAAGTCAAATCTCAACACATAAACAGTGTTTGTTCCAGCACTTGAGATTCTGGTACCTATTGCAAAAGTCTTAAGTGAAGGCTCAGGCGAGACTGTGCATCCACCAAGTCTCACCAGTGCCTTTGCAGCTCGTCTTGATATAGTATGGAAGTAGATGAGCGTACTAAAATAATATACTTGGAGTCCCATTTGTTATGCAAGTTTTTTAGAGTGATTAACGTATATGCATTAAGAACAACAATTTCATATCTTTGCAAAAATTACTTATATAAGGTGTTTCCTCAGTCTGTACACCAACCAAAGATAAAGTGTTTCTTCAGTCTGTACACAAACCCAAGTATTGTTTTGGTGATAAGTGTACTACCAGAATGACCTATGTTGAAGCTAATCTATGATTGTGAAATGTCCTAGTCATTTTCCCTTGCTTTTACGAGTGTACACTTGACAGGTTCATGATCAGCAATGATTGTGAATTTCAATGGGTTTCCTCCCCTTATCTTACAAGCCAAACCTATCTTAATGCTTGTTCTATTTGGTGACCATACAGGGACTCCTTTTAAGCATTTTGTCAGACCTTGTCTGGGTCTAAACTGTTTGACAATCTTGAGCTATTCTGGAATGAAATTCGAGTTAGTATACAAAGCCAACCATACCTCTTTAATCTCATTGACACGTTCATCTGTCCATACATCTGTACCATCTACTTGCTAGAACATGACACCTGAAAATATAAGAAAAGAATACGTGAGTACGCGGCAACGTTTCGACATAGGTACCTGCAATGACAAGCGCAACCGAAAGTGCAGTTAAAGTGACCATTTTACCCAAGCAAAAAAGGAAACGACGATAATCGGATAAGGTACGAGCGCAAACAAAAGTGCAGTTTTAGAGACCATTTCACCCCAGCAAGAAAGGAAGACGACGGTAATCCCCGTTAAGAATTTAGAGAAGGTACCTGTAACGACAAGCGCAAAGCAGGGAGCGGTTTTTGAGAGCATTTTACCCCAGCAGAAAAAAAGGAGACGACGATAATACAGGCTAAGATTTCGGAGAAGGTACGAGCGCAAACGAAAGTGCAGTTTTAGAGACCATTTTACCCTAGCAAAAAAGGAAGACGACGGTTATACACGCTAAGAATTCAGAGAAGGTACCTGTAACGACAAGCGCAAAGGAGGGTGCAGTTTTAGAGACCATTTTACCTCAGCAGAAAAAAGGAGACGACGGTTATACACGCTAAGAATTCGGAGAAGCCATGAGCGCCAAGGAGGGTGCAGTTTTAGAGACCCTTTTTACCCCACCCAAAAAATGAAGACGACGCTAATTTACGCTAAGATTACGGACGCATCTCGAACTCAGCAGGTGTACGAAAAAACGGAAAAAAATACCTACCATTGCAATAGACGTCACATTGTTGCGTCCTGTCTATCTGTTCAAGTGGACTTCTGACCAGCCGTGGTTTTTAGTCTTCTGGACCTGGAAATATAGACATACACTGTATAGTTACTAGATTTGCACATAAAACGTTCTTAACCCACATAAGCTGAATGGAATTCCCCACTTTTTATCAACTGGACCAGTCCATTTCCGTTTTAAGGATTGTTAAGTGGCAATTTTCATTTCCATTCAAATTTTAAGAGTACACTCTGTATGAAAACAGTGGAGACCCTGAGCGGACGCCACGTTCTGTGGCGTCTGATCTGGGTCTGCACTGTTTGCCTATGTCCCACAGAAAGGACGCTAGGCTCATATGGGTTAAGCATCTTCCCAAAAGTCAAATCTCAACACATAAACAGTGTTTGTTCCAGCACTTGAGATTCTGGTACCTATTGCACAAGTCTTAAGTGAAGGCTCAGGCGAGACTGTGCATCCACCAAGTCTCACCAGTGCCTTTGCAGCTCGTCTTGATATAGTATGGAAGTAGATGAGCGTACTAAAATAATATACTTGGAGTCCCATTTGTTATGCAAGTTTTTTAGAGTGATTAACGTATATGCATTAAGAACAACAATTTCATATCTTTGCAAAAATTACTTATATAAGGTGTTTCCTCAGTCTGTACACCAACCAAAGATAAAGTGTTTCTTCAGTCTGTACACAAACCCAAGTATTGTTTTGGTGATAAGTGTACTACCAGAATGACCTATGTTGAAGCTAATCTATGATTGTGAAATGTCCTAGTCATTTTCCCTTGCTTTTACGAGTGTACACTTGACAGGTTCATGATCAGCAATGATTGTGAATTTCAATGGGTTTCCTCCCCTTATCTTACAAGCCAAACCTATCTTAATGCTTGTTCCATTTGGTGACCATACAGAGACTCCTTTTAAGCATTTTGTCAGACCTTTTCTGGGTCTAAACTGTTTGACACTCTTGAGCTATTCTGGAATGAAATTCGAGTAAGTATACAAAGCCAACCATACCTCTTTAATCTCATTGACACGTTCATCTGTCCATACATCTGTACCATCTACTTGCTAGAACATGACACCTGAAAATATAAGAAAAGAATACGTGAGTACGCGGCAACGATTCGACATAGGTACCTGCAATGACAAGCGCAACCGAAAGTGCAGTTAAAGTGACCATTTTACCCAAGCAAAAAAAGGAAACGACGATAATCGGATAAGGTACGAGCGCAAACAAAAGTGCAGTTTTAAAGACCATTTCACCCAAGCAAAAAAAGGAAGACGACGGTAATACACCCTAAGAATTTAGAGAAGGTACCTGTAACGACAAGCGCAAAGCAGGGAGCGGTTTTTGAGAGCATTTTACCCCAGCAGAAAAAAAGGAGACGACGATAATACAGGCTAAGAATTCGGAGAAGGTACGAGCGCAAACGAAAGTGCAGTTTTAGAGACCATTTTACCCTAGCAAAAAAAGGAAGACGACGGTTATACACGCTAAGCATTCGGAGAAATTCCTGTAACGACAAGCGCAAAGGAGGGTGCAGTTTTAGAGACCATTTTACCCCAGCAGAAAAAAGGAGACGACGGTTATACACGCTAAGAATTCGGAGAAGCCACGAGCGCCAAGGAGGGTGCA
Source organism: Loripinus fragilis (assembly GCA_964019695.1). Lineage (NCBI taxonomy): Eukaryota > Metazoa > Mollusca > Bivalvia > Lucinida > Lucinidae > Loripinus > Loripinus fragilis. The sequence goes on along the minus strand of OZ026519.1, from coordinate 63,662,632 downwards.
GTTTTAGAGACCCTTTTTACCCCACCCAAAAAATGAAGACGACGCTAATTTACGCTAAGATTAGGGACGCATCTTGAACTCAGCAGGTGTACGAAAAAACGGAAAAAAATACCTACCATTGCAATAGACGTCACATTGTTGCGTCCTGTCTATCTGTTCAAGTGGACTTCTGACCAGCCATGGTTTTTAGTCTTCTGGACCTGGAAATATAGACATACACTGTATAGTTACTAGATTTTCACATAAAACGTTCTTAACCCACATAAGCTGAATGGAATTCCCCACTTTTTATCAACTGGACCAGTCCATTTCGGTTTTAAGGATTGTTAAGTGGCAATTTTCATTTCCATTCAAATTTTAAGAGTACACTCTGTATGAAAACAGTGGAGACCCTGAGCGGACGCCACGTTCTGTGGCGTCTAATCTGGGTCTGCACTGTTTGCCTATGTCCCACAGAAAGGACGCTAGGCTAATATGGGATTAGCATCTTCCCAAAAGTCAAATCTCAACACATAAACAGTGTTTGTTCCAGCACTTGAGATTCTGGTACCTATTGCACAAGTCTTAAGTGAAGGCTCAGGCGAGACTGTGCATCCACCAAGTCTCACCAGTGCCTTTGCAGCTCGTCTTGATATAGTATGGAAGTAGATGAGCGTACTTAAATAATATACTTGGAGTCCCATTTGTTATGCAAGTTTTTAAGAGTGATTAACGTATATGCATTAAGAACAACAATTTCATATCTTTGCAAAAATGACTTAAATAAGGTGTTTCCTCAGTCTGTACACCAACCCAAGATAAAGTGTTTCTTCAGTCTGTACAGAAACCCAAGTATTGTTTTGGTGATAAGTGTACTACCAGAATGACCTATGTTGAAGCTAATCTATGATTGTGAAATGTCCTAGTCATTTTCCCTTGCTTTTACGAGTGTACACTTGACAGGTTCATGATCAGCAATGATTGTGAATTTCAATGGGTTTCCTCCCCTTATCTTACAAGCCAAACCTAACTTAATGCTTGTTCCATTTGGTGACCATACAGGGACTCCTTTTAAGCATTTTGTCAGACCTTGTCTGGGTCTAAACTGTTTGACACTCTTGAGCTATTCCGTAATGAAATTCGAGTTAGTATACAAAGCCAACCATACCTCTTTAATCTCATTGACACGTTCATCTGTCCATACATCTGTACCATCTACTTGCTAGAACATGACACCTGAAAATATAAGAAAAGAATACGTGAGTACACGGCAACGATTCAACATTGGTACCTGCAATGACAAGCGCAACCGAAAGTGCAGTTAAAGTGACCATTTTACCCAAGCAAAAAAAGGAAACGACGATAATCGGATAAGGTACGAGCGCAAACAAAAGTGCAGTTTTAGAGACCATTTCACCCCAGCAAGAAAGGAAGACGACGGTAATACACGCTAAGAATTTAGAGAAGGTACCTGTAACGACAAGCGCAAAGCAGGGAGCGGTTTTTGAGAGCATTTTACCCCAGCAGAAAAAAAGGAGACGACGATAATACAGGCTAAGATTTCGGAGAAGGTACGAGCGCAAACGAAAGTGCAGTTTTATAGACCATTTTACCCTAGCAAAAAAGGAAGACGACGATAATACACGCTACGAATTCGGAGAAGGTACCTGTAACGACAAGCGCAAAGGAGGGAGCAGTTTTTGAAAGCATTTTACCCCAGCAGAAATAAGGAAACGACGATGTAACTAGCTTAGAATTTTGAGAAGGTACGAGCGCAAACGAAAGTGCAGTTTTAGAGACCATTTCACCCCAGCAAAAAAGGAAGACGACGGTTATACACGCTAAGAATTCGGAGAAGGTACCTGTAACGACAAGCGCAAAGCAGGGAGCAGTTTTTGAGAGCATTTTAACCCAGCAGAATAATGGAGACGACGATAATACCCGCTAAGAATTCGAAGAAGGTACGAGCGCAAACGAAAGTGCAGTTTTAGAGACCATTTTACCCTAGCAAAAAAGGAAGACGACGGTTATACACGCTAAGCATTCGGAGAAGGTACCTGTAACGACAAGCGCAAAGGAGGGTGCAGTTTTAGAGACCATTTTACCCCAGCAGAAAAAAGGAGACGACGGTTATACACGCTAAGAATTCGGAGAAGCCACGAGCGCCAAGGAGGGTGCAGTTTTAGAGACCCTTTTTACCCCACCCAAAAAATGAAGACGACGCTAATTTACGCTAAGATTACGGACGCATCTTGAACTCAGCAGGTGTACGAAAAAACGGAAAAAATACCTACCATTGCAATAGACGTCACATTGTTGCGTCCTGTCTATCTGTTCAAGTGGACTTCTGACCAGCCATGGTTTTTAGTCTTCTGGACCTGGAAATATAGACATACACTGTATAGTTACTAGATTTTCACATAAAACGTTCTTAACCCACATAAGCTGAATGGAATTCCCCACTTTTTATCAACTGGACCAGTCCATTTCGGTTTTAAGGATTGTTAAGTGGCAATTTTCATTTCCATTCAAATTTTTAGAGTACACTCTGTATGAAAACAGTGGAGACCCTGAGCGGACGCCACGTTCTGTGGCGTCTGATCTGGGTCTGCACTGTTTGCCTATGTCCCACAGAAAGGACGCTAGGCTAATATGGGATAAGCATCTTCCCAAAAGTCAAATCTCAACACATAAACAGTGTTTGTTCCAGCACTTGAGATTCTGGTACCTATTGCACAAGTCTTAAGTGAAGGCTCAGGCGAGACTGTGCATCCACCAAGTCTCACCAGTGCCTTTGCAGCTCGTCTTGATATAGTATGGAAGTAGATGAGCGTACTAAAATAATATACTTGGAGTCCCATTTGTTATGCAAGTTTTTAAGAGTGATAAACGTATATGCATTAAGAACAACAATTTCATATCTTTGCAAAAATGACTTATATAAGGTGTTTCCTCAGTCTGTACACCAACCAAAGATAAAGTGTTTCTTCAGTCTGTACACAAACCCAAGTATTGTTTTGGTGATAAGTGTACTACCAGAATGACCTATGTTGAAGCTAATCTATGATTGTGAAATGTCCTAGTCATTTTCCCTTGCTTTTACGAGTGTACACTTGACAGGTTCATGATCAGCAATGATTGTGAATTTCAATGGGTTTCCTCCCCTTATCCTACAAGCCAAACCTAACTTAATGCTTGTTCCATTTGGTGACCATACAGAGACTCCTTTTAAGCATTTTGTCAGACCTTGTCTGGGTCTAAACTGTTTGACACTCTTGAGCTATTCCGGAATGAAATTCGAGTTAGTATACAAAGCCAACCATACCTCTTTAATCTCATTGACACGTTCATCTGTCCATACATCTGTACCATCTACTTGCTAGAACATGACACCTGAAAATATAAGAAAAGAATACGTGAGTACACGGCAACGATTCAACATTGGTACCTGCAATGACAAGCGCAACCGAAAGTGCTGTTAAAGTGACCATTTTACCCAAGCAAAAAAAGGAAATGACGATAATCGGATAAGGTACGAGCGCAAACAAAAGTGCAGTTTTAGAGACCATTTCACCCCAGCAAAAAAGGAAGACGACGGTAATACACGCTAAGAATTTAGAGAAGGTACCTGTAACGACAAGCGCAAAGCAGGGAGCGGTTTTTGAAAGCATTTTACCCCAGCAGAAAAAAAGGAGACGACGATAATACACGCTAAGATTTCGTAGAAGGTACGAGCGCATACGAAAGTGCAGTTTTATAGACCATTTCACCCTAGCAAAAAAGGAAGACGACGATAATACACGCTACGAATTCGGAGAAGGTACCTGTAACGACAAGCGCAAAGGAGGGAGCAGTTTTTGAAAGCATTTTACCCCAGCAGAAAAAAGGAAACGACGATGTTACTAGCTTAGAATTTTGAGAAGGTACGAGCGCAAACGAAAGTGCAGTTTTACAGACCAATTCACCCCAGCAAAAAAGGAAGACGACGGTTATACACACTAAGAATTCGGAGAAGGTACCTGTAACGACAAGCGCAAAGCAGGGAGCAGTTTTTGAGAGCATTTTACCCCAGCAGAAAAAGGAGACGATGATAATACACGCTAAGAATTCGGAGAAGGTACGAGCGCAAACGAAAGTGCAGTTTTAGAGACCATTTTACCCTAGCAAAAAAGGAAGACGACGGTTATACACGCTAAGAATTCGGAGAAGGTACCTGTAACGACAAGCGCAAAGGAGGGTGCAGTTTTAGAGACCATTTTACCCCAGCAGAAAAAAGGAGACGACGGTTATACACGCTAAGAATTCGGAGAAGCCACGAGCGCCAAGGAGGGTGCAGTTTAAGAGACCCTTTTTACCCTACCCAAAAAATGAAGACGACGCTAATTTACGCTAAGATTACGGACGCATCTTGAACTCAGCAGGTGTACGAAAAAACGGAAAAGAATACCTACCATTGCAATAGACGTCACATTGTTGCGTCCTGTCTATCTGTTCAAGTGGACTTTTGACCAGCCATGGTTTTCAGTCTTCTGGACCTGGAAATATAGACATACACTGTATAGTTACTAGATTTTCACATAAAACGTTTTTAACCCACATAAGCTGAATGGAATTCCCCACTTTTTATCAACTGGACCAGTCCATTTCCGTTTTAAGGATTGTTAAGTGGCAATTTTCATTTCCATTCAAATTTTAAGAGTACACTCTGTATAAAAACAGTGGAGACCCTGAGCGGACGCCACGTTCTGTGGCGTCTGATTTGGGTCTGCACTGTTTGCCTATGTCCCACAGAAAGGACGCTAGGCTAATATGGGTTAAGCATCTTCCCAAAAGTCAAATCTCAACACATAAACAGTGTTTGTTCCAGCACTTGAGATTCTTGTACCTATTGCACAAGTCTTAAGTGAAGGCTCAGGCAAGACTGTGCATCCACCAAGTCTCACCAGTGCCTTTGCAGCTCGTCTTGATATAGTATGGAAGTAGATGAGCGTACTAAAATAATATACTTGGAGTCCCATTTGTTATGCAAGTTTTTAAGAGTGATTAACGTATATGCATTAAGAACAACAATTTCATATCTTTGCAAAAATGACTTATATAAGGTGTTTCCTCAGTCTGTACACCAACCCAAGATAAAGTGTTTCTTCAGTCTGTAAACAAACCCAAGTATTGTTTTGGTGATAAGTGTACTACCAGAATGACCTATGTTGAAGCTAATCTATGATTGTGAAATGCCCTAGTCATTTTCCCTTGCTTTTACGAGTGTACACTTGACAGGTTCATGATCAGCAATGATTGTGAATTTCAATGGGTTTCCTACCCTTATCTTACAAGCCAAACCTAACTTAATGCTTGTTCCATTTGGTGACCATACAGAGACTCCTTTTAAGCATTTTGTCAGACCTTGTCTGGGTCTAAACTGTTTGACACTCTTGAGCTATTCCGGAATGAAATTCGAGTTAGTATACAAAGCCAACCATACCTCTTTAATCTCATTGACACGTTCATCTGTCCATACATCTGTACCATCTACTTGCTAGAACATGACACCTGAAAATATAAGAAAAGAATACGTGAGTACGCGGCAACGATTCGACATAGGTACCTGCAACGACAAGCGCAACCGAAAGTGCAGTTAAAGTGACCATTTTACCCAAGCAAAAAAAGGAAACGACGATAATCGGATAAGGTACGAGCACAAACAAAAGTGCAGTTTTAGAGACCATTTCACCCCAGCCAAAAAGGAAGACGACGGTAATACACGCTAAGAATTTAGAGAAGGTACCTGTAACGACAAGCGCAAAGCAGGGAGCGGTTTTTGAGAGCATTTTACCCCAGCAGAAAAAAAGGAGACGACGATAATACACGCTAAGATTTCAGAGAAGGTACGAGCGCATACGAAAGTGCAGTTTTATAGACCATTTCACCCTAGCAAAAAAGGAAGACTACGATAATACACGCTACGAATTCGGAGAAGGTACCTGTAACGACAAGCGCAAAGGAGGGAGCAGTTTTTGAAAGCATTTTACCCCAGCAGAAATAAGGAAACGACGATGTTACTAGCTTAGAATTTTGAGAAGGTACGAGCGCAAACGAAAGTGCAGTTTTAGAGACCATTTCACCCCAGCAAAAACAGGAAGACGACGGTTATACACGCTAAGAATTCGGAGAAGGTACCTGTAACGACAAGCGCAAAGCAGGGAGCAGTTTTTGAGAGCATTTTACCCCAGCAGAAAAAAGGAGACGACGATAATACACTCTTATAATTCGGAGAAGGTACGAGCGCTAACGGAAGTGCAGTTTAAGAGACCATTTCATCCTAGCAAAAAAAGAAACACGACTGTAAACACGCTAAGAATTCGAAAAAGGTACTTGTAATGACAAGCGCGAAGGAGGGGGCAGTTTTTGAGACCATTTTACCGCAACAGAAACAAGGATACGACGATAATACACGCTAAGAATTCGGAGAAGGGACGAGCGCCAAGGAGGGTGCAGTTTTAGAGACCTTTTTTACCCCACCCAAAAAATGAAGACGACGCTAATTTACGCTAAGATTACGGACGCATCTTGAACTCAGCAGGTGTACGAAAAACGGAAAAAAATACCTACCATTGCAATAGACGTCACATTGTTGCGTCCTGTCTATCTGTTCAAGTGGACTTCTGACCAGCCATGGTTTTTAGTCTTCTGGACCTGGAAATATAGACATACACTGTATAGTTACTAGATTTTCACATAAAACGTTCTTAACCCACATAAGCTGAATGGAATTCCCCACTTTTTATCAACTGGACCAGTCCATTTCCGTTTTAAGGATTGTTAAGTGGCAATTTTCATTTCCATTCAAATTTTAAGAGTACACTCTGTATGAAAACAGTGGAGACCCTGAGCGGACGCCACGTTCTGTCGCGTCTGATCTGGGTCTGCACTGTTTGCTTATGTCCCACAGAAAGGACGCTAGGCTAATATGGGTTAAGCATCTTCCCAAAAGTCAAATCTCAACACATAAACAGTGTTTGTTCCAGCACTTGAGATTCTGGTACCTATTGCAAAAGTCTTAAGTGAAGGCTCAGGCGAGACTGTGCATCCACCAAGTCTCACCAGTGCCTTTGCAGCTCGTCTTGATATAGTATGGAAGTAGATGAGCGTACTAAAATAATATACTTGGAGTCCCATTTGTTATGCAAGTTTTTAAGAGTGATTAACGTATATGCATTAAGAACAACAATTTCATATCTTTGCAAAAATGACTTATATAAGGTGTTTCCTCAGTCTGTACACCAACCCAAGATAAAGTGTTTCTTCAGTCTGTACACAAACCCAAGTATTGTTTTGGTGATAAGTGTACTACCAGAATGACCTATGTTGAAGCTAATCTATGATTGTGAAATGCCCTAGTCATTTTCCCTTGCTTTTACGAGTGTACACTTGACAGGTTCATGATCAGCAATGATTGTGAATTTCAATGGGTTTCCTCCCCTTATCTTACAAGCCAAACCTAACTTAATGCTTGTTCCATTTGGTGACCATACAGAGACTCCTTTTAAGCATTTTGTCAGACCTTGTCTGGGTCTAAACTGTTTGACACTCTTGAGCTATTCCGGAATGAAATTCGAGTTAGTATACAAAGCCAACCATACCTCTTTAATCTCATTGACACGTTCATCTGTCCATACATCTGTACCATCTACTTGCTAGAACATGACACCTGAAAATATAAGAAAAGAATACGTGAGTACGCGGCAACGATTCGACATAGGTACCTGCAATGACAAGCGCAACCGAAAGTGCAGTTAAAGTGACCATTTTACCCAAGCAAAAAAAGGAAACGACGATAATCGGATAAGGTACGAGCGCAAACAAAAGTGCAGTTTTAGAGACCATTTCACCCCAGCAAAAAAGGAAGACGACGGTAATACACGCTAAGAATTTAGAGAAGGTACCTGTAACGACAAGCGCAAAGCAGGGAGCGGTTTTTGAGAGCATTTTACCCCAGCAGAAAAAAAGGAGACGACGATAATACACGCTAAGATTTCGGAGAAGGTACAAGCGCAAACGAAAGTGCAGTTATAGAGACCATTTTACCCTAGCAAAAAAGGAAGACGACGGTTATACACGCTAAGAATTCGGAGAAGGTACCTGTAACGACAAGCGCAAAGGAGGGTGCAGTTTTAGAGACCATTTTACCCCAGCAGAAAAAAGAAGACGACGGTTATACACGCTAAGAATTCGGAGAAGCCATGAGCGCCAAGGAGGGTGCAGTTTTAGAGACCTTTTTTACCCCACCCAAAAAATGAAGACAACGCTAATTTACGCTAAGATTACGGACGCATCTTGAACTCAGCAGGTGTACGAAAAACGGAAAAAAATACCTACCATTGCAATAGACGTCACATTGTTGCGTCCTGTCTATCTGTTCAAGTGGACTTCTGACCAGCCATGGTTTTTAGTCTTCTGGACCTGGAAATATAGACATACACTGTATAGTTACTAGATTTTCACATAAAACGTTCTTAACCCACATAAGCTGAATGGAATTCCCCACTTTTTATCAACTGGACCAGTCCATTTCCGTTTTAAGGATTGTTAAGTGGCAATTTTCATTTCCATTCAAATTTTAAGAGTACACTCTGTATGAAAACAGTGGAGACCCTGAGCGGACGCCACGTTCTGTCGCGTCTGATCTGGGTCTGCACTGTTTGCCTATGTCCCACAGAAAGGACGCTAGGCTAATATGGGTTAAGCATCTTCCCAAAAGTCAAATCTCAACACATAAACAGTGTTTGTTCCAGCACTTGAGATTCTGGTACCTATTGCAAAAGTCTTAAGTGAAGGCTCAGGCGAAACTGTGCATCCACCAAGTCTCACCAGTGCCTTTGCAGCTCGTCTTGATATAGTATGGAAGTAGATGAGCGTACTAAAATAATATACTTGGAGTCCCATTTGTTATGCAAGTTTTTAAGAGTGATTAACGTATATGCATTAAGAACAACAATTTCATATCTTTGCAAAAATGACTTATATAAGGTGTTTCCTCAGTCTGTACACCAACCCAAGATAAAGTGTTTCTTCAGTCTGTACACAAACCCAAGTATTGTTTTGGTGATAAGTGTACTACCAGAATGACCTATGTTGAAGCTAATCTATGATTGTGAAATGCCCTAGTCATTTTCCCTTGCTTTTACGAGTGTACACTTGACAGGTTCATGATCAGCAATGATTGTGAATTTCAATGGGTTTCCTCCCCTTATCTTACAAGCCAAACCTAACTTAATGCTTGTTCCATTTGGTGACCATACAGAGACTCCTTTTAAGCATTTTGTCAGACCTTGTCTGGGTCTAAACTGTTGACACTCTTGAGCTATTCCGGAATGAAATTCGAGTTAGTATACAAAGCCAACCATACCTCTTTAATCTCATTGACACGTTCATCTGTCCATACATCTGTACCATCTACTTGCTAGAACATGACACCTGAAAATATAAGAAAAGAATACGTGAGTACGCGGCAACGATTCGACATAGGTACCTGCAATGACAAGCGCAACCGAAAGTGCAGTTAAAGTGACCATTTTACCCAAGCAAAAAAAGGAAACGACGATAATCGGATAAGATACAAGCGCAAACAAAAGTGCAGTTTTAGAGACCATTTCACCCCAGCAAAAAAGGAAGACGACGGTAATACACGCTAAGAATTTAGAGAAGGTACCTGTAACGACAAGCGCAAAGCAGGGAGCGGTTTTTGAGAGCATTTTACCCCAGCAGAAAAAAAGGAGACGACGATAATACACGCTAAGATTTCGGAGAAGGTACGAGCGCATACGAAAGTGCAGTTTTATAGACCATTTCACCCTAGCAAAAAAGGAAGACGACGATAATACACGCTACGAATTCGGAGAAGGTACCTGTAACGACAAGCGCAAAGGAGGGAGCAGTTTTTGAAAGCATTTTACCCCAGCAGAAATAAGGAAACGACGATGTTACTAGCTTAGAATTTTGAGAAGGTACGAGCGCAAACGAAAGTGCAGTTTTAGAGACCATTTCACCCCAGCAAAAAAAGGAAGACGACGGTTATACACGCTAAGAATTCGGAGAAGGTACCTGTAACGACAAGCGCAAAGCAGGGAGCAGTTTTTGAGAGCATTTTACCCCAGCAGAAAAAAGGAGACGACGATAATACACGCTAAGAATTCGGAGAAGGTACGAGCGCAAACGAAAGTGCAGTTTTAGAGACCATTTTACCCTAGCAAAAAAGGAAGACGACGGTTATACACGCTAAGAATTCGGAGAAGGTACCTGTAACGACAAGCGCAAAGGAGGGTGCAGTTTTAGAGACCATTTTACCCCAGCAGAAAAAAGAAGACGACGGTTATACACGCTAAGAATTCGGAGAAGCCATGAGCGCCAAGGAGGGTGCAGTTTTAGAGACCTTTTTTACCCCACCCAAAAAATGAAGACGACGCTAATTTACGCTAAGATTACGGACGCATCTTGAACTCAGCAGGTGTACGAAAAACGGAAAAAAATACCTACCATTGCAATAGACGTCACATTGTTGCGTCCTGTCTATCTGTTCAAGTGGACTTCTGACCAGCCATGGTTTTTAGTCTTCTGGACCTGGAAATATAGACATACACTGTATAGTTACTAGATTTTCACATAAAACGTTCTTAACCCACATAAGCTGAATGGAATTCCCCACTTTTTATCAACTGGACCAGTCCATTTCCGTTTTAAGGATTGTTAAGTGGCAATTTTCATTTCCATTCAAATTTTAAGAGTACACTCTGTATGAAAACAGTGGAGACCCTGAGCGGACGCCACATTCTGTCGCGTCTGATCTGGGTCTGCACTGTTTGCCTATGTCCCACAGAAAGGACGCTAGGCTAATATGGGTTAAGCATCTTCCCAAAAGTCAAATCTCAACACATAAACAGTGTTTGTTCCAGCACTTAAGATTCTGGTACCTATTGCAAAAGTCTTAAGTGAAGGCTCAGGCGAGAATGTGCATCCACCAAGTCTCACCAGTGCCTTTGCAGCTCGTCTTGATATAGTATGGAAGTAGATGAGCGTACTAAAATAATATACTTGGAGTCCCATTTGTTATGCAAGTTTTTAAGAGTGATTAACGTATATGCATTAAGAACAACAATTTCATATCTTTGCAAAAATGACTTATATAAGGTGTTTCCTCAGTCTGTACACCAACCCAAGATAAAGTGTTTCTTCAGTCTGTACACAAACCCAAGTATTGTTTTGGTGATAAGTGTACTACCAGAATGACCTATGTTGAAGCTAATCTATGATTGTGAAATGCCCTAGTCATTTTCCCTTGCTTTTACGAGTGTACACTTGACAGGTTCATGATCAGCAATGATTGTGAATTTCAATGGGTTTCCTCCCCTTATCTTACAAGCCAAACCTAACTTAATTCTTGTTCCATTTGGTGACCATACAGAGACTCCTTTTAAGCATTTTGTCAGACCTTGTCTGGGTCTAAACTGTTTGACACTCTTGAGCTATTCCGGAATGAAATTCGAGTTAGTATACAAAGCCAACCATACCTCTTTAATCTCATTGACACGTTCATCTGTCCATACATCTGTACCATCTACTTGCTAGAACATGACACCTGAAAATATAAGAAAAGAATACGTGAGTACGCGGCAACGATTCGACATAGGTACCTGCAATGACAAGCGCAACCGAAAGTGCAGTTAAAGTGACCATTTTACCCAAGCAAAAAAAGGAAACGACGATAATCGGATAAGGTACGAGCGCAAACAAAAGTGCAGTTTTAGAGACCATTTCACCCCAGCAAAAAAGGAAGACGACGGTAATACACGCTAAGAATTTAGAGAAGGTACCTGTAACGACAAGCGCAAAGCAGGGAGCGGTTTTTGAGAGCATTTTACCCCAGCAGAAAAAAGGAGACGACGATAATACACGCTAAGATTTCGGAGAAGGTACGAGCGCATACGAAAGTGCAGTTTTAGAGACCATTTCACCCTAGCAAAAAAGGAAGACGACGATAATACACGCTACGAATTCGGAGAAGGTACCTGTAACGACAAGCGCAAAGGAGGGAGCAGTTTTTGAAAGCATTTTACCCTAGCAGAAATAAGGAAACGACGATGTTACTAGCTTAGAATTTTGAGAAGGTACGAGCGCAAACGAAAGTGCAGTTTTAGAGACCATTTCACCCCAGCAAAAAAGGAAGACGACGGTTATACACGCTAAGAATTCGGAGAAGGTACCTGTAACGACAAGCGCAAAGCAGGGAGCAGTTTTTGAGAGCATTTTACCCCAGCAGAAAAAAGGAGACGACGATAATACACGCTAAGAATTCGGAGAAGGTACGAGCGCAAACGAAAGTGCAGTTTTAGAGACCATTTTACCCTAGCAAAAAAGGAAGACGACGGTTATACACGCTAAGAATTCGGAGAAGGTACCTGTAACGACAAGCGCAAAGGAGGGTGCAGTTTTAGAGACCATTTTACCCCAGCAGAAAAAAGGAGACGACGGTTATACACGCTAAGAATTCGGAGAAGCCATGAGCGCCAAGGAGGGTGCAGTTTTAGAGACCTTTTTTACCCCACCCAAAAAATGAAGACGACGCTAATTTACGCTAAGATTACTGACGCATCTTGAACTCAGCAGGTGTACGAAAAACGGAAAAAATACCTACCATTGCAATAGACGTCACATTGTTGCGTCCTGTCTATCTGTTCAAGTGGACTTCTGACCAGTCATGGTTTTTAGTCTTCTGGACCTGGAAATATAGACATACACTGTATAGTTACTAGATTTTCACATAAAACGTTCTTAACCCACATAAGCTGAATGGAATTCCCCACTTTTTATCAACTGGACCAGTCCATTTCCGTTTTAAGGATTGTTAAGTGGCAATTTTCATTTCCATTCAAATTTTAAGAGTACACTCTGTATGAAAACAGTGGAGACCCTGAGCGGACGCCACGTTCTGTCGCGTCTGATCTGGGTCTGCACTGTTTGCCTATGTCCCACAGAAAGGACGCTAGGCTAATATGGGTTAAGCATCTTCCCAAAAGTCAAATCTCAACACATAAACAGTGTTTGTTCCAGCACTTGAGATTCTGGTACCTATTGCAAAAGTCTTAAGTGAAGGCTCAGGCGAGACTGTGCATCCACCAAGTCTCACCAGTGCCTTTGCAGCTCGTCTTGATATAGTATGGAAGTAGATGAGCGTACTAAAATAATATACTTGGAGTCCCATTTGTTATGCAAGTTTTGAAGAGTGATTAACGTATATGCATTAAGAACAACAATTTCATATCTTTGCAAAAATGACTTATATAAGGTGTTTCCTCAGTCTGTACACCAACCCAAGATAAAGTGTTTCTTCAGTCTGTACACAAACCCAAGTATTGTTTTGGTGATAAGTGTACTACCAGAATGACCTATGTTGAAGCTAATCTATGATTGTGAAATGCCCTAGTCATTTTCCCTTGCTTTTACGAGTGTACACTTGACAGGTTCATGATCAGCAATGATTGTGAATTTCAATGGGTTTCCTCCCCTTATCTTACAAGCCAAACCTAACTTAATGCTTGTTCCATTTGGTGACCATACAGAAACTCCTTTTAAGCATTTTGTCAGACCTTGTCTGGGTCTAAACTGTTTGACACTCTTGAGCTATTCCGGAATGAAATTCGAGTTAGTATACAAAGCCAACCATACCTCTTTAATCTCATTGACACGTTCATCTGTCCATACATCTGTACCATCTACTTGCTAGAACATGACACCTGAAAATATAAGAAAAGAATACGTGAGTACGCGGCAACGATTCGACATAGGTACCTGCAATGACAAGCGCAACCGAAAGTGCAGTTAAAGTGACCATTTTACCCAAGCAAAAAAAGGAAACGACGATAATCGGATAAGGTACGAGCGCAAACAAAAGTGCAGTTTTAGAGACCATTTCACCTCAGCAAAAAAGGAAGACGACGGTAATACACGCTAAGAATTTAGAGAAGGTACCTGTAACGACAAGCGCAAAGCAGGGAGCGGTTTTTGAGAGCATTTTACCCCAGCAGAAAAAAAGGAGACGACGATAATACACGCTAAGATTTCGGAGAAGGTACGAGCGCATACGAAAGTGCAGTTTTATAGACCATTTCACCCTAGCAAAAAAGGAAGACGACGATAATACACGCTACGAATTCGGAGAAGGTACCTGTAACGACAAGCGCAAAGGAGGGAGCAGTTTTTGAAAGCATTTTACCCCAGCAGAAATAAGGAAACGACGATGTTACTAGCTTAGAATTTTGAGAAGGTACGAGCGCAAACGAAAGTGCAGTTTTAGAGACCATTTCACCCCAGCAAAAAAGGAAGACGACGGTTATACACGCTAAGAATTCGGAGAAGGTACCTGTAACGACAAGCGCAAAGCAGGGAGCAGTTTTTGAGAGCATTTTACCCCAGCAGAAAAAAGGAGACGACGATAATACACGCTAAGAATTCGGATAAGGTACGAGCGCAAACGAAAGTGCAGTTTTAGAGACCATTTTACCCTAGCAAAAAAGGAAGACGACGGTTATACACGCTAAGAATTCGGAGAAGGTACCTGTAACGACAAGCGCAAAGGACGGTGCAGTTTTAGAGACCATTTTACCCCAGCAGAAAAAAGGAGACGACGGTTATACACGCTAAGAATTCGGAGAAGCCATGAGCGCCAAGGAGGGTGCAGTTTTAGAGACCTTTTTTTACCCCACCCAAAAAATGAAGACGACGCTAATTTACGCTAAGATTACGGACGCATCTTGAACTCAGCAGGTGTACGAAAAACGGAAAAAAATACCTACCATTGCAATAGACGTCACATTGTTGCGTCCTGTCTATCTGTTCAAGTGGACTTCTGACCAGCCATGGTTTTTAGTCTTCTGGGCCTGGAAATATAGACATACACTGTATAGTTACTAGATTTTCACATAAAACGTTCTTAACCCACATAAGCTGAATGGAATTCCCCACTTTTTATCAACTGGACCAGTCCATTTCCGTTTTAAGGATTGTTAAGTGGCAATTTTCATTTCCATTCAAATTTTAAGAGTACACTCTGTATGAAAACAGTGGAGACCCTGAGCGGACGCCACGTTCTGTCGCGTCTGATCTGGGTCTGCACTGTTTGCCTATGTCCCACAGAAAGGACGCTAGGCTAATATGGGTTAAGCATCTTCCCAAAAGTCAAATCTCAACACATAAACAGTGTTTGTTCCAGCACTTGAGATTCTGGTACCTATTGCAAAAGTCTTAAGTGAAGGCTCAGGCGAGACTGTGCATCCACCAAGTCTCACCAGTGCCTTTGCAGCTCGTCTTGATATAGTATGGAAGTAGATGAGCGTACTAAAATAATATACTTGGAGTCCCATTTGTTATGCAAGTTTTTAAGAGTGATTAACGTATATGCATTAAGAACAACAATTTCATATCTTTGCAAAAATGACTTATATAAGGTGTTTCCTCAGTCTGTACACCAACCCAAGATAAAGTGTTTCTTCAGTCTGTACACAAACCCAAGTATTGTTTTGGTGATAAGTGTACTACCAGAATGACCTATGTTGAAGCTAATCTATGATTGTGAAATGCCCTAGTCATTTTCCCTTGCTTTTACGAGTGTACACTTGACAGGTTCATGATCAGCAATGATTGTGAATTTCAATGGGTTTCCTCCCCTTATCTTACAAGCCAAACCTAACTTAATGCTTGTTCCATTTGGTGACCATACAGAGACTCCTTTTAAGCATTTTGTCAGACCTTGTCTGGGTCTAAACTGTTTGACACTCTTGAGCTATTCCGGAATGAAATTCGAGTTAGTATACAAAGCCAACCATACCTCTTTAATCTCATTGACACGTTCATCTGTCCATACATCTGTACCATCTACTTGCTAGAACATGACACCTGAAAATATAAGAAAAGAATACGTGAGTACGCGGCAACGATTCGACATAGGTACCTGCAATGACAAGCGCAACCGAAAGTGCAGTTAAAGTGACCATTTTACCCAAGCAAAAAAAGGAAACGACGATAATCGGATAAGGTACGAGCGCAAACAAAAGTGCAGTTTTAGAGACCATTTCACCCCAGCAAAAAAGGAAGACGACGGTAATACACGCTAAGAATTTAGAGAAGGTACCTGTAACGACAAGCGCAAAGCAGGGAGCGGTTTTTGAGAGCATTTTACCCCAGCAGAAAAAAAGGAGACGACGATAATACACGCTAAGATTTCGGAGAAGGTACGAGCGCATACGAAAGTGCAGTTTTATAGACCATTTCACCCTAGCAAAAAAGGAAGACGACGATAATACACGCTACGAATTCGGAGAAGGTACCTGTAACGACAAGCGCAAAGGAGGGAGCAGTTTTTGAAAGCATTTTACCCCAGCAGAAATAAGGAAACGACGATGTTACTAGCTTAAAATTTTGAGAAGGTACGAGCGCAAACGAAAGTGCAGTTTTAGAGACCATTTCACCCCAGCAAAAAAGGAAGACGACGGTTATACACGCTAAGAATTCGGAGAAGGTACTTGTAAGGACAAGCGCAAAGCAGGGAGCAGTTTTTGAGAGCATTTTACCCCAGCAGAAAAAAGGAGACGACGATAATACACGCTAAGAATTCGGAGAAGGTACGAGCGCAAACGAAAGTGCAGTTTTAGAGACCATTTTACCCTAGCAAAAAAGGAAGACGACGGTTATACACGCTAAGAATTCGGAGAAGGTACCTGTAACGACAAGCGCAAAGGAGGGTGCAGTTTTAGAGATCATTTTACCCCAGCAGAAAAAAGGAGACGACGGTTATACACGCTAAGAATTCGGAGAAGCCATGAGGGCCAAGGAGGGTGCAGTTTTAGAGACCTTTTTTACCCCACCCAAAAAATGAAGACGACGCTAATTTACGCTAAGATTACGGACGCATCTTGAACTCAGCAGGTGTACGAAAAACGGAAAAAAATACCTACCATTGCAATAGACGTCACATTGTTGCGTCCTGTCTATCTGTTCAAGTGGACTTCTGACCAGCCATGGTTTTTAGTCTTCTGGGCCTGGAAATATAGACATACACTGTATAGTTACTAGATTTTCACATAAAACGTTCTTAACCCACATAAGCTGAATGGAATTCCCCACTTTTTATCAACTGGACCAGTCCATTTCCGTTTTAAGGATTGTTAAGTGGCAATTTTCATTTCCATTCAAATTTTAAGAGTACACTCTGTATGAAAACAGTGGAGACCCTGAGCGGACGCCACGTTCTGTCGCGTCTGATCTGGGTCTGCACTGTTTGCCTATGTCCCACAGAAAGGACGCTAGGCTAATATGGGTTAAGCATCTTCCCAAAAGTCAAATCTCAACACATAAACAGTGTTTGTTCCAGCACTCTAGATTCTGGTACCTATTGCAAAAGTCTTAAGTGAAGGCTCAGGCGAGACTGTGCATCCACCAAGTCTCACCAGTGCCTTTGCAGCTCGTCTTGATATAGTATGGAAGTAGATGAGCGTACTAAAATAATATACTTGGAGTCCCATTTGTTATGCAAGTTTTTAAGAGTGATTAACGTATATGCATTAAGAACAACAATTTCATATCTTTGCAAAAATGACTTATATAAGGTGTTTCCTCAGTCTGTACACCAACCCAAGATAAAGTGTTTCTTCAGTCTGTACACAAACCCAAGTATTGTTTTGGTGATAAGTGTACTACCAGAATGACCTATGTTGAAGCTAATCTATGATTGTGAAATGCCCTAGTCATTTTCCCTTGCTTTTACGAGTGTACACTTGACAGGTTCATGATCAGCAATGATTGTGAATTTCAATGGGTTTCCTCCCCTTATCTTACAAGCCAAACCTAACTTAATGCTTGTTCCATTTGGTGACCATACAGAGACTCCTTTTAAGCATTTTGTCAGACCTTGTCTGGGTCTAAACTGTTTGACACTCTTGAGCTATTCCGGAATGAAATTCGAGTTAGTATACAAAGCCAACCATACCTCTTTAATTTCATTGACACGTTCATCTGTCCATACATCTGTACCATCTACTTGCTAGAACATG
Organism: Loripinus fragilis; assembly: GCA_964019695.1. Classification (NCBI taxonomy): domain Eukaryota; kingdom Metazoa; phylum Mollusca; class Bivalvia; order Lucinida; family Lucinidae; genus Loripinus; species Loripinus fragilis. The sequence goes on along the minus strand of OZ026519.1, from coordinate 63,644,555 downwards.
ACACCTGAAAATATAAGAAAAGAATACGTGAGTACGCGGCAACGATTCGACATAGGTACCTGCAATGACAAGCGCAACCGAAAGTGCAGTTAAAGTGACCATTTTACCCAAGCAAAAAAAGGAAACGACGATAATCGGATAAGGTACGAGCGCAAACAAAAGTGCAGTTTTAGAGACCATTTCACCCCAGCAAAAAAGGAAGACGACGGTAATACACGCTAAGAATTTAGAGAAGGTACCTGTAACGACAAGCGCAAAGCAGGGAGCGGTTTTTGAGAGCATTTTACCCCAGCAGAAAAAAAGGAGACGACGATAATACACGCTAAGATTTCGGAGAAGGTACGAGCGCATACGAAAGTGCAGTTTTATAGACCATTTCACCCTAGCAAAAAAGGAAGACGACGATAATACACGCTACGAATTCGGAGAAGGTACCTGTAACGACAAGCGCAAAGGAGGGAGCAGTTTTTGAAAGCATTTTACCCCAGCAGAAATAAGGAAACGACGATGTTACTAGCTTAGAATTTTGAGAAGGTACAAGCGCAAATGAAAGTGCAGTTTTAGAGACCATTTCACCCCAGCAAAAAAGGAAGACGACGGTTATACACGCTAAGAATTCGGAGAAGGTACCTGTAACGACAAGCGCAAAGCAGGGAGCAGTTTTTGAGAGCATTTTACCCCAGCAGAAAAAAGGAGACGACGATAATACACGCTAAGAATTCGGAGAAGGTACGAGCGCAAACGAAAGTGCAGTTTTAGAGACCATTTTACCCTAGCAAAAAAGGAAGACGACGGTTATACACGCTAAGAATTCGGAGAAGGTACCTGTAACGACAAGCGCAAAGGAGGGTGCAGTTTTAGAGACCATTTTACCCCAGCAGAAAAAAGGAGACGACAGTTATACACGCTAAGAATTCGGAGAAGCCATGAGCGCCAAGGAGGGTGCAGTTTTAGAGACCTTTTTTACCCCACCCAAAAAATGAAGACGACGCTAATTTACGCTAAGATTACGGACGCATCTTGAACTCAGCAGGTGTACGAAAAACGGAAAAAAATACATACCATTGCAATAGACGTCACATTGTTGCGTCCTGTCTATCTGTTCATGTGGACTTCTGACCAGCCATGGTTTTTAGTCTTCTGGACCTGGAAATATAGACAAACACTGTATAGTTACTAGATTTTCACATAAAACGTTCTTAACCCACATAAGCTGAATGGAATTCCCCACTTTTTATCAACTGGACCAGTCCATTTCCGTTTTAAGGATTGTTAAGTGGCAATTTTCATTTCCATTCAAATTTTAAGAGTACACTCTGTATGAAAACAGTGGAGACCCTGAGCGGACGCCACGTTCTGTCGCGTCTGATCTGGGTCTTCACTGTTTGCCTATGTCCCACAGAAAGGACGCTAGGCTAATATGGGTTAAGCATCTTCCCAAAAGTCAAATCTCAACACATAAACAGTGTTTGTTCCAGCACTCTAGATTCTGGTACCTATTGCAAAAGTCTTAAGTGAAGGCTCAGGCGAGACTGTGCATCCACCAAGTCTCACCAGTGCCTTTGCAGCTCGTCTTGATATAGTATGGAAGTAGATGAGCGTACTAAAATAATATACTTGGAGTCCCATTTGTTATGCAAGTTTTTAAGAGTGATTAACGTATATGCATTAAGAACAACAATTTCATATCTTTGCAAAAATGACTTATATAAGGTGTTTCCTCAGTCTGTACACCAACCCAAGATAAAGTGTTTCTTCAGTCTGTACACAAACCCAAGTATTGTTTTGGTGATAAGTGTACTACCAGAATGACCTATGTTGAAGCTAATCTATGATTGTGAAATGCCCTAGTCATTTTCCCTTGCTTTTACGAGTGTACACTTGACAGGTTCATGATCAGCAATGATTGTGAATTTCAATGGGTTTCCTCCCCTTATCTTACAAGCCAAACCTAACTTAATGCTTGTTCCATTTGGTGACCATACAGAGACTCCTTTTAAGCATTTTGTCAGACCTTGTCTGGGTCTAAACTGTTTGACACTCTTGAGCTATTCCGGAATGAAATTCGAGTTAGTATACAAAGCCAACCATACCTCTTTAATCTCATTGACACGTTCATCTGTCCATACATCTGTACCATCTACTTGCTAGAACATGACACCTGAAAATATAAGAAAAGAATACGTGAGTACGCGGCAACGATTCGACATAGGTACCTGCAATGACAAGCGCAACCGAAAGTGCAGTTAAAGTGACCATTTTACCCAAGCAAAAAAAGGAAACGACGATAATCGGATAAGGTACGAGCGCAAACAAAAGTGCAGTTTTAGAGACCATTTCACCCCAGCAAAAAAGGAAGACGACGGTAATACACGCTAAGAATTTAGAGAAGGTACCTGTAACGACAAGCGCAAAGCAGGGAGCGGTTTTTGAGAGTATTTTACCCCAGCAGAAAAAAAGGAGACGACGATAATACACGCTAAGATTTCGGAGAAGGTACGAGCGCATAAGAAAGTGCAGTTTTATAGACCATTTCACCCTAGCAAAAAAGGAAGACGACGATAATACACGCTACGAATTCGGAGAAGGTACCTGTAACGACAAGCGCAAAGGAGGGAGCAGTTTTTGAAAGCATTTTACCCCAGCAGAAATAAGGAAACGACGATGTTACTAGCTTAGAATTTTGAGAAGGTACGAGCGCAAACGAAAGTGCAGTTTTAGAGACCATTTCACCCCAGCAAAAAAGGAAGACGACGGTTATACACGCTAAGAATTCGGAGAAGGTACCTGTAACGACAAGCGCAAAGCAGGGAGCAGTTTTTGAGAGCATTTTACCCCAGCAGAAAAAAGGAGACGACGATAATACACGCTAAAAATTCGGAGAAGGTACGAGCGCAAACGAAAGTGCAGTTTTAGAGACCATTTTACACTAGCAAAAAAGGAAGACGACGGTTATACACGCTAAGAATTCGGAGAAGGTACCTGTAACGACAAGCGCAAAGGAGGGTGCAGTTTTAGAGACCATTTTACCCCAGCAGAAAAAAGGAGACGACGGTTATACACGCTAAGAATTCGGAGAAGCCATGAGCGCCAAGGAGGGTGCAGTTTTAGAGACCTTTTTTACCCCACCCAAAAAATGAAGACGACGCTAATTTACGCTAAGATTACGGACGCATCTTGAACTCAGCAGGTGTACGAAAAACGGAAAAAAATACCTACCATTGCAATAGACGTCACATTGTTGCGTCCTGTCTATCTGTTCAAGTGGACTTCTGACCAGCCATGGTTTTTAGTCTTCTGGACCTGGAAATATAGACATACACTGTATAGTTACTTGATTTTCACATAAAACGTTCTTAACCCACATAAGCCGAATGGAATTCCCCACTTTTTATCAACTGGACCAGTCCATTTCCGTTTTAAGGATTGTTAAGTGGCAATTTTCATTTCCATTCAAATTTTAAGAGTACACTCTGTATGAAAACAGTGGAGACCCTGAGCGGACGCCACGTTCTGTCGCGTCTGATCTGGGTCTGCACTGTTTGCCTATGTCCCACAGAAAGGACGTTAGGCTAATATGGGTTAAGCATCTTCCCAAAAGTCAAATCTCAACACATAAACAGTGTTGATTCCAGCACTTGAGATTCTGGTACCTATTGCAAAAGTCTTAAGTGAAGGCTCAGGCGAGACTGTGCATCCACCAAGTCTCACCAGTGCCTTTGCAGCTCGTCTTGATATAGTATGGAAGTAAATGAGCGTACTAAAATAATATACTAGGAGTCCCATTTGTTATGCAAGTTTTTAAGAGTGATTAACGTATATGCATTAAGAACAACAATTTCATATCTTTGCAAAAATGACTTATATAAGGTGTTTCCTCAGTCTGTACACCAACCCAAGATAAAGTGTTTCTTCAGTCTGTACACAAACCCAAGTATTGTTTTGGTGATAAGTGTACTACCAGAATGACCTATGTTGAAGCTAATCTATGATTGTGAAATGCCCTAGTCATTTTCCCTTGCTTTTACGAGTGTACACTTGACAGGTTCATGATCAGCAATGATTGTGAATTTCAATGGGTTTCCTCCCATTATCTTACAAGCCAAACCTAACTTAATGCTTGTTCCATTTGGTGACCATACAGAGACTCCTTTTAAGCATTTTGTCAGACCTTGTCTGGGTCTAAACTGTTTGACACTCTTGAGCTATTCGGGAATGAAATTCGAGTTAGTATACAAAGCCAACCATACCTCTTTAATCTCATTGACACGTTCATTTGTCCATACATCTGTACCATCTACTTGCTAGAAAATGACACCTGAAAATATAAGAAAAGAATACGTGAGTACGCGGCAACGATTCGACATAGGTACCTGCAATGACAAGCGCAACCGAAAGTGCAGTTAAAGTGACCATTTTACCCAAGCAAAAAAAGGAAACGACGATAATCGGATAAGGTACGAGCGCAAACAAAAGTGCAGTTTTAGAGACCATTTCACCCCAGCAAAAAAGGAAGACGACGGTAATACACGCTAAGAATTTAGAGAAGGTACCTGTAACGACAAGCGCAAAGCAGGGAGCGGTTTTTGAGAGCATTTTACCCCAGCAGACAAAAAGGAGACGACGATAATACACGCTAAGATTTTGGAGAAGGTACGAGCGCATACGAAAGTGCAGTTTTATAGACCATTTCACCCTAGCAAAAAAGGAAGACGACGATAATACACGCTACGAATTCGGAGAAGGTACCTGTAACGACAAGCGCAAAGGAGGGAGCAGTTTTTGAAAGCATTTTACCCCAGCAGAAATAAGGAAACGACGATGTTACTAGCTTAGAATTTTGAGAAGGTACGAGCGCAAACGAAAGTGCAGTTTTAGAGACCATTTCACCCCAGCAAAAAAGGAAGACGACGGTTATACACGCTAAGAATTCGGAGAAGGTACCTGTAACGACAAGCGCAAAGCAGGGAGCAGTTTTTGAGAGCATTTTACCCCAGCAGAAAAAAGGAGACGACGATAATACACGCTAAGAATTCGGAGAAGGTACGAGCGCAAACGAAAGTGCAGTTTTAGAGACCATTTTACCCTAGCAAAAAAGGAAGACGACGGTTATACACGCTAAGAATTCGGAGAAGGTACCTGTAACGACAAGCACAAAGGAGGGTGCAGTTTTAGAGACCATTTTACCCCAGCAGAAAAAAGGAGACGACGGTTATACACGCTAAGAATTCGGAGAAGCCATGAGCGCCAAGGAGGGTGCAGTTTTAGAGACCTTTTTTACCCCACCCAAAAAATGAAGACGACGCTAATTTACGCTAAGATTACGGACGCATCTTGAACTCAGCAGGTGTACGAAAAACGGAAAAAAATACCTACCATTGCAATAGACGTCACATTGTTGCGTCCTGTCTATCTGTTCAAGTGGACTTCTGACCAGCCATGGTTTTTAGTCTTCTGGACCTGGAAATATAGACATACACTGTATAGTTACTAGATTTTCACATAAAACGTTCTTAACCCACATAAGCTGAATGGAATTCCCCACTTTTTATCAACTGGACCAGTCCATTTCCGTTTTAAGGATTGTTAAGTGGTAATTTTCATTTCCATTCAAATTTTAAGAGTACACTCTGTATGAAAACAGTGGAGACCCTGAGCGGACGCCACGTTCTGTGGCGTCTGATCTGGGTCTGCACTGTTTGCCTATGTCCCACAGAAAGGACGCTAGGCTAATATGGGTTAAGCATCTTCCCAAAAGTCAAATCTCAACACATAAACAGTGTTTGTTCCAGCACTTGAGATTCTGGTACCTATTGCAAAAGTCTTAAGTGAAGGCTCAGGCGAGACTGTGCATCCACCAAGTCTCACCAGTGCCTTTGCAGCTCGTCTTGATATAGTATGGAAGTAGATGAGCGTACTAAAATAATATACTTGGAGTCCCATTTGTTATGCAAGTTTTTAAGAGTGATTAACGTATATGCATTAAGAACAACAATTTCATATCTTTGCAAAAATGACTTATATAAGGTGTTTCCTCAGTCTGTACACCAACCCAAGATAAAGTGTTTCTTCAGTCTGTACACAAACCCAAGTATTGTTTTGGTGATAAGTGTACTACCAGAATGACCTATGTTGAAGCTAATCTATGATTGTGAAATGCCCTAGTCATTTTCCCTTGCTTTGACGAGTGTACACTTGACAGGTTCATGATCAGCAATGATTGTGAATTTCAATGGGTTTCCTCCCCTTATCTAACAAGCCAAACCTAACTTAATGCTTGTTCCATTTGGTGACCATACAGAGACTCCTTTTAAGCATTTTGTCAGACCTTGTCTGGGTCTAAACTGTTTGACACTCTTGAGCTATTCCGGAATGAAATTCGAGTTAGTATACAAAGCCAACCATACCTCTTTAATCTCATTGACACGTTCATCTGTCCATACATCTGTACCCTCTACTTGCTAGAACATGACACCTGAAAATATAAGAAAAGAATATGTGAGTACGCGGCAACGATTCGACATAGGTACCTGCAATGACAAGCGCAACCGAAAGTGCAGTTAAAGTGACCATTTTACCCAAGCAAAAAAAGGAAACGACGATAATCGGATAAGGTACGAGCGCAAACAAAAGTGCAGTTTTAGAGACCATTTCACCCCAGCAAAAAAGGAAGACGACGGTAATTCACGCTAAGAATTTAGAGAAGGTACCTGTAACGACAAGCGCAAAGCAGGGAGCGGTTTTTGAGAGCATTTTACCCCAGCAGAAAAAAAGGAGACGACGATAATACACGCTAAGATTTCGGAGAAGGTACGAGCGCATACGAAAGTGCAGTTTTATAGACCATTTCACCCTAGCAAAAAAGGAAGACGACGATAATACACGCTACGAATTCGGAGAAGGTACCTGTAACGACAAGCGCAAAGGAGGGAGCAGTTTTTGAAAGCATTTTACCCCAGCAGAAATAAGGAAACGACGATGTTACTAGCTTAGAATTTTGAGAAGGTACGAGCGCAAACGAAAGTGCAGTTTTAGAGACCATTTCACCCCAGCAAAAAAGGAAGACGACGGTTATACACGCTAAGAATTCGGAGAAGGTACCTGTAACGACAAGCGCAAAGCAGGGAGCAGTTTTTGAGAGCATTTTACCCCAGCAGAAAAAAGGAGACGACGATAATACACGCTAAGAATTCGGAGAAGGTACGAGCACAAACGAAAGTGCAGTTTTAGAGACCATTTTACCCTAGCAAAAAAGGAAGACGACGGTTATACACGCTAAGAATTCGGAGAAGGTACCTGTAACGACAAGCGCAAAGGAGGGTGCAGTTTTAGACACCATTTTACCCCAGCAGAAAAAAGGAGACGACGGTTATACACGCTAAGAATTCGGAGAAGCCATGAGCGCCAAGGAGGGTGCAGTTTTAGAGACCTTTTTTACCCCACCCAAAAAATGAAGACGACGCTAATTTACGCTAAGATTACGGACGCATCTTGAACTCAGCAGGTGTACGAAAAACGGAAAAAAATACCTACCATTGCAATAGACGTCACATTGTTGCGTCCTGTCTATCTGTTCAAGTGGACTTCTGACCAGCCATGGTTTTTAGTCTTCTGGACCTGGAAATATAGACATATACTGTATAGTTACTAGATTTTCACATAAAACGTTCTTAACCCACATAAGCTGAATGGAATTCCCCACTTTTTATCAACTGGACCAGTCCATTTCCGTTTTAAGGATTGTTAAGTGGCAATTTTCATTTCCATTCAAATTTTAAGAGTACACTCTGTATGAAAACAGTGGAGACCCTGAGCGGACGCCACGTTCTGTCGCGTCTGATCTGGGTCTGCACTGTTTGCCTATGTCCCACAGAAAGGACGCTAGGCTAATATGGGTTAAGCATCTTCCCAAAAGTCAAATCTCAACACATAAACAGTGTTTGTTCCAGCACTTGAGATTCTGGTACCTATTGCAAAAGTCTTAAGTGAAGGCTCAGGCGAGACTGTGCATCCACCAAGTCTCACCAGTGCCTTTGCAGCTCGTCTTGATATAGTATGGAAGTAGATGAGCGTACTAAAATAATATACTTGGAGTCCTATTTGTTACGCAAGTTTTTAAGAGTGATTAACGTATATGCATTAAGAACAACAATTTCATATCTTTGCAAAAATGACTTATATAAGGTGTTTCCTCAGTCTGTACACCAACCCAAGATAAAGTGTTTCTTCAGTCTGTACACAAACCCAAGTATTGTTTTGGTGATAAGTGTACTACCAGAATGACCTATGTTGAAGCTAATCTATGATTGTGAAATGCCCTAGTCATTTTCCCTTGCTTTTACGAGTGTACACTTGACAGGTTCATGATCAGCAATGATTGTGAATTTCAATGGGTTTCCTCCCCTTATCTTACAAGCCAAACCTAGCTTAATGCTTGTTCCATTTGGTGACCATACAGAGACTCCTTTTAAGCATTTTGTCAGACCTTGTCTGGGTCTAAACTGTTTGACACTCTTGAGCTATTCTGGAATGAAATTCGAGTTAGTATACAAAGCCAATCATACCTCTTTAATCTCATTGACACGTTCATCTGTCCATACATCTGTACCATCTACTTGCTAGAACATGACACCTGAAAATATAAGAAAAGAATACGTGAGTACGCGGCAACGATTCGACATAGGTACCTGCAATGACAAGCGCAACCGAAAGTGCAGTTAAAGTGACCATTTTACCCAAGCCAAAAAAGGAAACGACGATAATCGGATAAGGTACGAGCGCAAACAAAAGTGCAGTTTTAGAGACCATTTCACCCCAGCAAAAAAGGAAGACGACGGAAATACACGCTAAGAATTTAGAGAAGGTACCTGTAACGACAAGCGCAAACCAGGGAGCGGTTTTTGAGAGCATTTTACCCCAGCAGAAAAAAAGGAGACGACGATAATACACACTAAGATTTCGGAGAAGGTACGAGCGCATACGAAAGTGCAGTTTTATAGACCATTGCACCCTAGCAAAAAAGGAAGACGACGATAATACACGCTACGAATTCGGAGAAGGTACCTGTAACGACAAGCGCAAAGGAGGGAGCAGTTTTTGAAAGCATTTTACCCCAGCAGAAATAAGGAAACGACGATGTTACTAGCTTAGAATTTTGAGAAGGTACGAGCGCAAACGTAAGTGCAGTTTTAGAGACCATTTCACCCCAGCAAAAAAGGAAGACGACGGTTATACACGCTAAGAATTCGGAGAAGGTACCTGTAACGACAAGCGCAAAGCAGGGAGCAGTTTTTGAGAGCATTTTACCCCAGCAGAAAAAAGGAGACGACGATAATACACGCTAAGAATTCGGAGAAGGTACGAGCGCAAACGAAAGTGCAGTTTTAGAGACCATTTTACCCTAGCAAAAAAGGAAGACGACGGTTATACACGCTAAGAATTCGGAGAAGGTACCTGTAACGACAAGTGCAAAGGAGGGTGCAGTTTTAGACACCATTTTACCCCAGCAGAAAAAAGGAGACGACGGTTATACACGCTAAGAATTCGGAGAAGCCATGAGCGCCAAGGAGGGTGCAGTTTTAGAGACCTTTTTTACCCCACCCAAAAAATGAAGACGACGCTAATTTACGCTTAGATTACGGACGCATCTTGAACTCAGCAGGTGTACGAAAAACGGAAAAAAATACCTACCATTGCAATAGACGTCACATTGTTGCGTCCTGTCTATCTGTTCAAGTGGACTTCTGACCAGCCATGGTTTTTAGTCTTCTGGACCTGGAAATATAGACATACACTGTATAGTTACTAGATTTTCACATAGAACGTTCTTAACCCACATAAGCTGAATGGAATTCCCCACTTTTTATCAACTGGACCAGTCCATTTCCGTTTTAAGGATTGTTAAGTGGCAATTTTCATTTCCATTCAAATTTTAAGAGTACACTCTGTATGAAAACAGTGGAGACCCTGAGCGGACGCCACGTTCTGTCGCGTCTGATCTGGGTCTGCACTGTTTGCCTATGTCCCACAGAAAGGACGCTAGGCTAATATGGGTTAAGCATCTTCCCAAAAGTCAAATCTCAACACATAAACAGTGTTTGTTCCAGCACTTGAGATTCTGGTACCTATTGCAAAAGTCTTAAGTGAAGGCTCAGGCGAGACTGTGCATCCACCAAGTCTCACCAGTGCCTTTGCAGCTCGTCTTGATATAGTATGGAAGTAGATGAGCGCACTAAAATAATATACTTGGAGTCCCATTTGTTATGCAAGTTTTTAAGAGTGATTAACGTATATGCATTAAGAACAACAATTTCATATCTTTGCAAAAATGACTAATATAAGGTGTTTCCTCAGTCTGTACACCAACCCAAGATAAAGTGTTTCTTCAGTCTGTACACAAACCCAAGTATTGTTTTGGTGATAAGTGTACTACCAGAATGACCTATGTTGAAGCTAATCTATGATTGTGAAATGCCCTAGTCCTTTTCCCTTGCTTTTACGAGTGTACACTTGACAGGTTCATGATCAGCAATGATTGTGAATTTCAATGGGTTTCCTCCCCTTATCTTACAAGCCAAACCTAACTTAATGCTTGTTCCATTTGGTGACCATACAGAGACTCCTTTTAAGCATTTTGTCAGACCTTGTCTGGGTCTAAACTGTTTGACACTCTTGAGCTATTCCGGAATGAAATTCGAGTTAGTATACAAAGCCAACCATACCTCTTTAATCTCATTGACACGTTCATCTGTCCATACATCTGTACCATCTACTTGCTAGAACATGACACCTGAAAATATAAGAAAAGAATACGTGAGTACGCGGCAACGATTCAACATAGGTACCTGCAATGACAAGCGCAACCGAAAGTGCAGTTAAAGTGACCATTTTACCCAAGCAAAAAAAGGAAACGACGATAATCGGATAAGGTACGAGCGCAAACAAAAGTGCAGTTTTAGAGACCATTTCACCCCAGCAAAAAAGGAAGACGACGGTAATACACGCTAAGAATTTAGAGAAGGTACCTGTAACGACAAGCGCAAAGCAGGGAGCGGTTTTTGAGAGCATTTTACCCCAGCAGAAAAAAAGGAGACGACGATAATACACGCTAAGATTTCGGAGAAGGTACGAGCGCATACGAAAGTGCAGTTTTATAGACCATTTCACCCTAGCAAAAAAGGAAGACGACGATAATACACGCTACGAATTCGGAGAAGGTACCTGTAACGACAAGCGCAAAGGAGGGAGCAGTTTTTGAAAGCTTTTTACCCCAGCAGAAATAAGGAAACGACTATGTTACTAGCTTAGAATTTTGAGAAGGTACGAGCGCAAACGAAAGTGCAGTTTTAGAGACCATTTCACCCCAGCAAAAAAAGGAAGACGACGGTTATACACGCTAAGAATTCGGAGAAGGTACCTGTAACGACAAGCGCAAAGCAGGGAGCAGTTTTTGAGAGCATTTTACCCCAGCAGAAAAAAGGAGACGACGATAATACACGCTAAGAATTCGGAGAAGGTACGAGCGCAAACGAAAGTGCAGTTTTAGAGACCATTTTACCCTAGCAAAAAAGGAAGACGACGGTTATACACGCTAAGAATTCGGAGAAGGTACCTGTAACGACAAGCGCAAAGGAGGGTGCAGTTTTAGACACCATTTTACCCCAGCAGAAAAAAGGAGACGACGGTTATACACGCTAAGAATTCGGAGAAGCCATGAGCGCCAAGGAGGGTGCAGTTTTAGAGACCTTTTTTACCCCACCCAAAAAATGAAGACGACGCTAATTTACGCTAAGATTACGGACGCATCTTGAACTCAGCAGGTGTACGAAAAACGGAAAAAAATACCTACCATTGCAATAGACGTCACATTGTTGCGTCCTGTCTATCTGTTCAAGTGGACTTCTGACCAGCCATGGTTTTTAGTCTTCTGGACCTGGAAATATAGACATATACTGTATAGTTACTAGATTTTCACATAAAACGTTCTTAACCCACATAAGCTGAATGGAATTCCCCACTTTTTATCAACTGGACCAGTCCATTTCCGTTTTAAGGATTGTTAAGTGGCAATTTTCAATTCCATTCAAATTTTAAGAGTACACTGTATGAAAACAGTGGAGACCCTGAGCGGACGCCACGTTCTGTCGCGTCTGATCTGGGTCTGCACTGTTTGCCTATGTCCCACAGAAAGGACGCTAGGCTAATATGGGTTAAGCATCTTCCCAAAAGTCAAATCTCAACACATAAACAGTGTTTGTTCCAGCACTTGAGATTCTGGTACCTATTGCAAAAGTCTTAAGTGAAGGCTCAGGCGAGACTGTGCATCCACCAAGTCTCACCAGTGCCTTTGCAGCTCGTCTTGATATAGTATGGAAGTAGATGAGCGTACTAAAATAATATACTTGGAGTCCCATTTGTTATGCAAGTTTTTAAGAGTGATTAACGTATATGCATTAAGAACAACAATTTCATATCTTTGCAAAAATGACTTATATGAGGTGTTTCCTCAGTCTGTACACCAACCCAAGATAAAGTGTTTCTTCAGTCTGTACACAAACCCAAGTATTGTTTTGGTGATAAGTGTACTACCAGAATGACCTATGTTGAAGCTAATCTATGATTGTGAAATGCCCTGGTCCTTTTCCCTTGCTTTTACGAGTGTACACTTGACAGGTTCATGATCAGCAATGATTGTGAATTTCAATGGGTTTCCTCCCCTTATCTTACAAGCCAAACCTAACTAAATGCTTGTTCCATTTGGTGACCATACAGAGACTCCTTTTAAGCATTTTGTCAGACCTTGTCTGGGTCTAAACTGTTTGACACTCTTGAGCTATTCCGGAATGAAATTCGAGTTAGTATACAAAGCCAACCATACCTCTTTAATCTCATTGACACGTTCATCTGTCCATACATCTGTACCATCTACTTGCTAGAACATGACACCTGAAAATATAAGAAAAGAATACGTGAGTACGCGGCAACGATTCAACATAGGTACCTGCAATGACAAGCGCAACCGAAAGTGCAGTTAAAGTGACCATTTTACCCAAGCAAAAAAAGGAAACGACGATAATCGGATAAGGTACGAGCGCAAACAAAAGTGCAGTTTTAGAGACCATTTCACCCCAGCAAAAAAGGAAGACGACGGTAATACACGCTAAGAATTTAGAGAAGGTACCTGTAACGACAAGCGCAAAGCAGGGAGCGGTTTTTGAGAGCATTTTACCCCAGCAGAAAAAAAGGAGACGACGATAATACATGCTAAGATTTCGGAGAAGGTACGAGCGCATACGAAAGTGCAGTTTTATAGACCATTTCACCCTAGCAAAAAAGGAAGACGACGATAATACACGCTACGAATTCGGAGAAGGTACCTGTAACGACAAGCGCAAAGGAGGGAGCAGTTTTTGAAAGCATTTTACCCCAGCAGAAATAAGGAAACGACGATGTTACTAGCTTAGAATTTTGAGAAGGTAGGAACGCAAACAAAAGTGCAGTTTTAGAGACCATTTCACCCCAGCAAAAAAAGGAAGACGACGGTTATACACGCTAAGAATTCGGAGAAGGTACCTGTAACGACAAGCGCAAAGCAGGGAGCAGTTTTTGAGAGCATTTTACCCCAGCAGAAAAAAGGAGACGACGATAATACACGCTAAGAATTCGGAGAAGGTACGAGCGCAAACGAAAGTGCAGTTTTAGAGACCATTTTACCCTAGCAAAAAAGGAAGACGACGGTTATACACGCTAAGAATTCGGAGAAGGTACCTGTAACGACAAGCGCAAAGGAGGGTGCAGTTTTAGACACCATTTTACCCCAGCAGAAAAAAGGAGACGACGGTTATACACGCTAAGAATTCGGAGAAGCCATGAGCGCCAAGGAGGGTGCAGTTTTAGAGACCTTTTTTACCCCACCCAAAAAATGAAGACGACGCTAATTTACGCTAAGATTACGGACGCATCTTGAACTCAGCAGGTGTACGAAAAACGGAAAAAAATACCTACCATTGCAATAGACGTCACATTGTTGCGTCCTGTCTATCTGTTCAAGTGGACTTCTGACCAGCCATGGTTTTTAGTCTTCTGGACCTGGAAATATAGACATACACTGTATAGTTACTAGATTTTCACATAAAACGTTCTTAACCCACATAAGCTGAATGGAATTCCCCACTTTTTATCAACTGGACCAGTCCATTTCCGTTTTAAGGATTGTTAAGTGGCAATTTTCATTTCCATTCAAATTTTAAGAGTACACTCTGTATGAAAACAGTGGAGACCCTGAGCGGACGCCACGTTCTGTCGCGTCTGATCTGGGTCTGCACTGTTTGCCTATGTCCCACAGAAAGGACGCTAGGCTAATATGGGTTAAGCATCTTCCCAAAAGTCAAATCTCAACACATAAACAGTGTTTGTTCCAGCACTTGAGATTCTGGTACCTATTGCAAAAGTCTTAAGTGAAGGCTCAGGCGAGGCTGTGCATCCACCAAGTCTCACCAGTGCCTTTGCAGCTCGTCTTGATATAGTATGGAAGTAGATGAGCGCACTAAAATAATATACTTGGAGTCCCATTTGTTATGCAAGTTTTTAAGAGTGATTAACGTATATGCATTAAGAACAACAATTTCATATCTTTGCAAAAATGACTTATATAAGGTGTTTCCTCAGTCTGTACACCAACCCAAGATAAAGTGTTTCTTCAGTCTGTACACAAACCCAAGTATTGTTTTGGTGATAAGTGTACTACCAGAATGACCTATGTTGAAGCTAATCTATGATTGTGAAATGCCCTAGTCATTTTCCCTTGCTTTTACGAGTGTACACTTGACAGGTTCATGATCAGCAATGATTGTGAATTTCAATGGGTTTCCTCCCCTTATCTTACAAGCCAAACCTAACTTAATGCTTGTTCCATTTGGTGACCATACAGAGACTCCTTTTAAGCATTTTGTCAGACCTTGTCTGGGTCTAAACTGTTTGACACTCTTGAGCTATTCCGGAATGAAATTCGAGTTAGTATACAAAGCCAACCATACCTCTTTAATCTCATTGACACGTTCATCTGTCCATACATCTGTACCATCTACTTGCTAGAACATGACACCTGAAAATATAAGAAAAGAATACGTGAGTACGCGGCAACGATTCGACATAGGTACCTGCAATGACAAGCGCAACCGAAAGTGCAGTTAAAGTGACCATTTTACCCAAGCAAAAAAAGGAAACGACGATAATCGGATAAGGTACGAGCGCAAACAAAAGTGCAGTTTTAGAGACCATTTCACCCCAGCAAAAAAGGAAGACGACGGTAATACACGCTAAGAATTTAGAGAAGGTACCTGTAACGACAAGCGCAAAGCAGGGAGCGGTTTTTGAGAGCATTTTACCCCAGCAGAAAAAAAGGAGACGACGATAATACACGCTAAGATTTCGGAGAAGGTACGAGCGCATACGAAAGTGCAGTTTTATAGACCATTTCACCCTAGCAAAAAAGGAAGACGACGATAATACACGCTACGAATTCGGAAAAGGTACCTGTAACGACAAGCGCAAAGGAGGGAGCAGTTTTTGAAAGCATTTTACACCAGCAGAAATAAGGAAACGACGATGTTACTAGCTTAGAATTTTGAGAAGGTACTAGCGCAAACGAAAGTGCAGTTTTAGAGACCATTTCACCCCAGCAAAAAAAGGAAGACGACGGTTATACACGCTAAGAATTCGGAGAAGGTACCTGTAACGACAAGCGCAAAGCAGGGAGCAGTTTTTGAGAGCATTTTACCCCAGCAGAAAAAAGGAGACGACGATAATACACGCTAAGAATTCGGAGAAGGTACGAGCGCAAACGAAAGTGCAGTTTTAGAGACCATTTTACCCTAGCAAAAAAGGAAGACGACGGTTATACACGCTAAGAATTCGGAGAAGGTACCTGTAACGACAAGCGCAAAGGAGGGTGCAGTTTTAGACACCATTTTACCCCAGCAGAAAAAAGGAGACGACGGTTATACACGCTAAGAATTCGGAGAAGCCATGAGCGCCAAGGAGGGTGCAGTTTTAGAGACCTTTTTTACCCCACCCAAAAAATGAAGACGACACTAATTTACGCTAAGATTACGGACGCATCTTGAACTCAGCAGGTGTACGAAAAACGGAAAAAAATACCTACCATTGCAATAGACGTCACATTGTTGCGTCCTGTCTATCTGTTCAAGTGGACTTCTGACCAGCCATGGTTTTTACTCTTCTGGACCTGGAAATATAGACATACACTGTATAGTTACTAGATTTTCACATAAAACGTTCTTAACCCACATAAGCTGAATGGAATTCCCCACTTTTTATCAACTGGACCAGTCCATTTCCGTTTTAAGGATTGTTAAGTGGCAATTTTCATTTCCATTCAAATTTTAAGAGTACACTCTGTATGAAAACAGTGGAGACCCTGAGCGGACGCCACGTTCTGTCGCGTCTGATCTGGGTCTGCA
Source organism: Loripinus fragilis (assembly GCA_964019695.1). Taxonomy (NCBI): domain Eukaryota; kingdom Metazoa; phylum Mollusca; class Bivalvia; order Lucinida; family Lucinidae; genus Loripinus; species Loripinus fragilis. The sequence continues at coordinate 63,628,074 of OZ026519.1, read as the reverse complement.
CTGTTTGCCTATGTCCCACAGAAAGGACGCTAGGCTAATATGGGTTAAGCATCTTCCCAAAAGTCAAATCTCAACACATAAACAGTGTTTGTTCCAGCACTTGAGATTCTGGTACCTATTGCAAAAGTCTTAAGTGAAGGCTCAGGCAAGACTGTGCATCCACCAAGTCTCACCAGTGCCTTTGCAGCTCGTCTTGATATAGTATGGAAGTAGATGAGCGCACTAAAATAATATACTTGGAGTCCCATTTGTTATGCAAGTTTTTAAGAGTGATTAACGTATATGCATTAAGAACAACAATTTCATATCTTTGCAAAAATGACTTATATAAGGTGTTTCCTCAGTCTATACACCAACCCAAGATAAAGTGTTTCTTCAGTCTGTACACAAACCCAAGTATTGTTTTGGTGATAAGTGTACTACCAGAATGACCTATGTTGAAGCTAATCTATGATTGTGAAATGCCCTAGTCATTTTCCCTTGCTTTTACGAGTGTACACTTGACAGGTTCATGATCAGCAATGATTGTGAATTTCAATGGGTTTCCTCCCCTTATCTTACAAGCCAAACCTAACTTAATGCTTGTTCCATTTGGTGACCATACAGAGACTCCTTTTAAGCATTTTGTCAGACCTTGTCTGGGTCTAATTTGTTTGACACTCTTGAGCTATTCTGGAATGAAATTCGAGTTAGTATACAAAGCCAACCATACCTCTTTAATCTCATTGACACGTTCATCTGTCCATACATCTGTACCATCTACTTGCTAGAACATGACACCTGAAAATCTAAGAAAAGAATACGTGAGTACGCGGCAACGATTCGACATAGGTACCTGCAATGACAAGCGCAACCGAAAGTGCAGTTAAAGTGACCATTTTACCCAAGCAAAAAAAGGAAACGACGATAATCGGATAAGGTACGAGCGCAAACAAAAGTGCAGTTTTAGAGACCATTTCACCCCAGCAAAAAAGGAAGACGACGGTAATACACGCTAAGAATTTAGAGAAGGTACCTGTAACGACAAGCGCAAAGCAGGGAGCGGTTTTTGAGAGCATTTTACCCCAGCAGAAAAAAAGGAGACGACGATAATACACGCTAAGATTTCGGAGAAGGTACGAGCGCATACGAAAGTGCAGTTTTATAGACCATTTCACCCTAGCAAAAAAGGAAGACGACGATAATACACGCTACGAATTCAGAGAAGGTACCTGTAACGACAAGCGCAAAGGAGGGAGCAGTTTTTGAAAGCATTTTACCCCAGCAGAAATAAGGAAACGACGATGTTACTAGCTTAGAATTTTGAGAAGGTACGAGCGCAAACGAAAGTGCAGTTTTAGAGACCATTTCACCCCAGCAAAAAAAGGAAGACGACGGTTATACACGCTAAGAATTCGGAGAAGGTACCTGTAACGACAAGCGCAAAGCAGGGAGCAGTTTTTGAGAGCATTTTACCCCAGCAGAAAAAAGGAGACGACGATAATACACGCTAAGAATTCGGAGAAGGTACGAGCGCAAATGAAAGTGTAGTTTTAGAGACCATTTTACCCTAGCAAAAAAGGAAGACGACGGTTATACACGCTAAGAATTCGGAGAAGGTACCTGTAACGACAAGCGCAAAGGAGGGTGCAGTTTTAGACACCATTTTACCCCAGCAAAAAAGGAGACGACGGTTATACACGCTAAGAATTCGGAGAAGCCATGAGCGCCAGGGAGGGTGCAGTTTTAGAGACCTTTTTTAACCCACCCAAAAAATGAAGATGACGCTAATTTACGCTAAGATTACGGACGCATCTTGAACTCAGCAGGTGTACGAAAAACGGAAAAAAATACCTACCATTGCAATAGACGTCACATTGTTGCGTCCTGTCTATCTGTTCAAGTGGACTTCTGACCAGCCATGGTTTTTAGTCTTCTGGACCTGGAAATATAGACATACACTGTATAGTTACTAGATTTTCACATAAAACGTTCTTAACCCACATAAGCTGAATGGAATTCCCCACTTTTTATCAACTGGACCAGTCCATTTCTGTTTTAAGGATTGTTAAGTGGCAATTTTCATTTCCATTCAAATTTTAAGAGTACACTCTGTATGAAAACAGTGGAGACCCTGAGCGGACGCCACGTTCTGTCGCGTCTGATCTGGGTCTGCACTGTTTGCCTATGTCCCACAGAAAGGACGCTAGGCTAATATGGGTTAAGCATCTTCCCAAAAGTCAAATCTCAACACATAAACAGTGTTTGTTCCAGCACTTGAGATTCTGGTACCTATTGCAAAAGTCTTAAGTGAAGGCTCAGGCGAGACTGTGCATCCACCAAGTCTCACCAGTGCCTTTGCAGCTCGTCTTGATATAGTATGGAAGTAGATGAGCGCACTAAAATAATATACTTGGAGTCCCATTTGTTATGCAAGTTTTTAAGAGTGACTAACGTATATGCATTAAGAACAACAATTTCATATCTTTGCAAAAATGACTTATATAAGGTGTTTCCTCAGTCTGTACACCAACCCAAGATAAAGTGTTTCTTCAGTCTGTACACAAACCCAAGTATTGTTTTGGTGATAAGTGTACTACCAGAATGACCTATGTTGAAGCTAATCTATGATTGTGAAATGCCCTAGTCATTTTCCCTTGCTTTTACGAGTGAACACTTGACAGGTTCATGATCAGCAATGATTGTGAATTTCAATGGGTTTCCTCCCCTTATCTTACAAGCCAAACCTAACTTAATGCTTGTTCCATTTGGTGACCATACAGAGACTCCTTTTAAGCATTTTGTCAGACCTTGTCTGGGTCTAAACTGTTTGACACTCTTGAGCTATCCCGGAATGAAATTCGAGTTAGTATACAAAGCCAACCATACCTCTTTAATCTCATTGACACGTTCATCTGTCCATACATCTGTACCATCTACTTGCTAGAACATGACACCTGAAAATATAAGAAAAGAATACGTGAGTACGCGGCAACGATTCGACATAGGTACCTGCAATGACAAGCGCAACCGAAAGTGCAGTTAAAGTGACCATTTTACCCAAGCAAAAAAAGGAAACGACGATAATCGGATAAGGTACGAGCGCAAACAAAAGTGCAGTTTTAGAGACCATTTCACCCCAGCAAAAAAGGAAGACGACGGTAATACACGCTAAGAATTTAGAGAAGGTACCTGTAACGACAAGCGCAAAGCAGGGAGCGGTTTTTGAGAGCATTTTACCCCAGCAGAAAAAAAGGAGACGACGATAATACACGCTAAGATTTCGGAGAAGGTACGAGCGCATACGAAAGTGCAGTTTTATAGACCATTTCACCCTAGCAAAAAAGGAAGACGATGATAATACACGCTACGAATTCGGAGAAGGTACCTGTAACGACAAGCGCAAAGGAGGGAGCAGTTTTTGAAAGCATTTTACCCCAGCAGAAATAAGGAAACGACGATGTTACTAGCTTAGAATTTTGAGAAGGTACGAGCGCAAACGAAAGTGCAGTTTTAGAGACCATTTCACCCCAGCAAAAAAAGGAAGACGACGGTTATACACGCTAAGAATTCGGAGAAGGTACCTGTAACGACAAGCGCAAAGCAGGGAGCAGTTTTTGAGAGCATTTTACCCCAGCAGAAAAAAGGAGACGACGATAATACACGCTAAGAATTCGGAGAAGGTACGAGCGCAAACGAAAGTGCAGTTTTAGAGACCATTTTACCCTAGCAAAAAAGGAAGACGACGGTTATACACGCTAAGAATTCGGAGAAGGTACCTGTAACGACAAGCGCAAAGGAGGGTGCAGTTTTAGAGACCATTTTACCCCAGCAGAAAAAAGGAGACGACGGTTATACACGCTAAGAATTCGGAGAAGCCATGAGCGCCAAGGAGGGTGCAGTTTTAGAGACCTTTTTTACCCCACCCAAAAAATGAAGACGACGCTAATTTACGCTAAGATTACGGACGCATCTTGAACTCAGCAGGTGTATGAAAAACGGAAAAAAATACCTACCATTGCAATAGACGTCACATTGTTGCGTCCTGTCTATCTGTTCAAGTGGACTTCTGACCAGCCATGGTTTTTAGTCTTCTGAACCTGGAAATATAGACATACACTGTATAGTTACTAGATTTTCACATAAAACGTTCTTAACCTACATAAGCTGAATGGAATTCCCCACTTTTTATCAACTGGACCAGTCCATTTCCGTTTTAAGGATTGTTAAGTGGCAATTTTCATTTCCATTCAAATTTTAAGAGTACACTCTGTATGAAAACAGTGGAGACCCTGAGCGGACGCCACGTTCTGTCGCGTCTGATCTGGGTCTGCACTGTTTGCCTATGTCCCACAGAAAGGACGCTAGGCTAATATGGGTTAAGCATCTTCCCAAAAGTCAAATCTCAACACATAAACAGTGTTTGTTCCAGCACTTGAGATTCTGGTACCTATTGCAAAAGTCTTAAGTGAAGGCTCAGGCGAGACTGTGCATCCACCAAGTCTCACCAGTGCCTTTGCAGCTCGTCTTGATATAGTATGGAAGTAGATGAGCGCACTAAAATAATATACTTGGAGTCCCATTTGTTATGCAAGTTTTTTAGAGTGATTAACGTATATGCATTAAGAACAACAATTTCATATCTTTGCAAAAATGACTTATATAAGGTGTTTCTTCAGTCTGTACACCAACCCAAGATAAAGTGTTTCTTCAGTCTGTACACAAACCCAAGTATTGTTTTGGTGATAAGTGTACTACCAGAATGACCTATGTTGAAGCTAATCTATGATTGTGAAATGCCCTAGTCATTTTCCCTTGCTTTTACGAGTGTACACTTGACAGGTTCATGATCAGCAATGATTGTGAATTTCAATGGGTTTCCTCCCCTTATCTTACAAGCCAAACCTAACTTAATGCTTGTTCCATTTGGTGACTCTACAGAAACTCCTTTTAAGCATTTTGTCAGACCTTGTCTGGGTCTAAACTGTTTGACACTCTTGAGCTATTCTGGAATGAAATTCGAGTTAGTATACAAAGCCAACCATACCTCTTTAATCTCATTGGCACGTTCATCTGTCCATACATCTGTACCATCTACTTGCTAGAACATGACACCTGAAAATATAAGAAAAGAATACGTGAGTACGCGGCAACGATTCGACATAGGTACCTGCAATGACAAGCGCAACCGAAAGTGCAGTTAAAGTGACCATTTTACCCAAGCAAAAAAAGGAAACGACGATAATCGGATAAGGTACGAGCGCAAACAAAAGTGCAGTTTTAGAGACCATTTCACCCCAGCAAAAAAGGAAGACGACGGTAATACACGCTAAGAATTTAGAGAAGGTACCTGTAACGACAAGCGCAAAGCAGGGAGCGGTTTTTGAGAGCATTTTACCCCAGCAGAAAAAAAGGAGACGACGATAATACACGCTAAGATTTCGGAGAAGGTACGAGCGCATACGAAAGTGCAGTTTTATAGACCATTTCACCCTAGCAAAAAAGGAAGACGACGATAATATACGCTACGAATTCGGAGAAGGTACCTGTAACGACAAGCGCAAAGGAGGGAGCAGTTTTTGAAAGCATTTTACCCCAGCAGAAATAAGGAAACGACGATGTTACTAGCTTAGAATTTTGAGAAGGTACGAGCGCAAACGAAAGTGCAGTTTTAGAGACCATTTCACCCCAGCAAAAAAGGAAGACGACGGTTATACACGCCAAGAATTCGGAGAAGGTACCTGTAACGACAAGCGCAAAGCAGGGAGCAGTTTTTGAGAGCATTTTACCCCAGCAGAAAAAAGGAGACGACGATAATACACGCTAAGAATTCGGAGAAGGTACGAGCGCAAACGAAAGTGCAGTTTTAGAGACCATTTTACCCTAGCAAAAAAGGAAGACGACGGTTATACACGCTAAGAATTCGGAGAAGGTACCTGTAACGACAAGCGCAAAGGAGGGTGCAGTTTTAGACACCATTTTACCCCAGCAGAAAAAAGGAGACGACGGTTATACACGCTAAGAATTCGGAGAAGCCATGAGCGCCAAGGAGGGTGCAGTTTTAGAGACCTTTTTTACCCCACCCAAAAAATGAAGACGACGCTAATTTACGCTAAGATTACGGACGCATCTTGAACTCAGCAGGTGTACGAAAAACGGAAAAAAATACCTACCATTGCAATAGACGTCACATTGTTGCGTCCTGTCTATCTGTTCAAGTGGACTTCTGACCAGCCATGGTTTTTAGTCTTCTGGACCTGGAAATATAGACATACACTGTATAGTTACTAGATTTTCACATAAAACGTTCTTAACCCACATAAGCTGAATGGAATTCCCCACTTTTTATCAACTGGACCAGTCCATTTCCGTTTTAAGGATTGTTAAGTGGCAATTTTCATTTCCATTCAAATTTTAAGAGTACACTCTGTATGAAAACAGTGGAGACCCTGAGCGGACGCCACGTTCTGTCGCGTCTGATCTGGGTCTGCACTGTTTGCCTATGTCCCACAGAAAGGACGCTAGGCTAATATGGGTTAAGCATCTTCCCAAAAGTCAAATCTCAACACATAAACAGTGTTTGTTCCAGCACTTGAGATTCTGGTACCTATTGCAAAAGTCTTAAGTGAAGGCTCAGGCGAGACTGTGCATCCACCAAGTCTCACCAGTGCCTTTGCAGCTCGTCTTGATATAGTATGGAAGTAGATGAGCGCACTAAAATAATATACTTGGAGTCCCATTTGTTATGCAAGTTTTTAAGAGTGATTAACGTATATGCATTAAGAACAACAATTTCATATCTTTGCAAAAATGACTTATATAAGGTGTTTCTTCAGTCTGTACACCAACCCAAGATAAAGTGTTTCTTCAGTCTGTACACAAACCCAAGTATTGTTTTGGTGATAAGTGTACTACCAGAATGACCTATGTTGAAGCTAATCTATGATTGTGAAATGCCCTAGTCATTTTCCCTTGCTTTTACGAGTGTACACTTGACAGGTTCATGATCAGCAATGATTGTGAATTTCAATGGGTTTCCTCCCCTTATCTTACAAGCCAAACCTAACTTAGTGCTTGTTCCATTTGGTGACCATACAGAGACTCCTTTTAAGCATTTTGTCAGACCTTGTCTGGGTCTAAACTGTTTGACACTCTTGAGCTATTCCGGAATGAAATTCGAGTTAGTATACAAAGCCAACCATACCTCTTTAATCTCATTGACACGTTCATCTGTCCATACATCTGTACCATCTACTTGCTAGAACATGACACCTGAAAATATAAAAAAAGAATACGTGAGTACGCGGCAACGATTCGACATAGGTACCTGCAATGACAAGCGCAACCGAAAGTGCAGTTAAAGTGACCATTTTACCCAAGCAAAAAAAGGAAACGACGATAATCGGATAAGGTACGAGCGCAAACAAAAGTGCAGTTTTAGAGACCATTTCACCCCAGCAAAAAAGGAAGACGACGGTAATACACGCTAAGAATTTAGAGAAGGTACCTGTAACGACAAGCGCAAAGCAAGGAGCGGTTTTTGAGAGCATTTTACCCCAGCAGAAAAAAAGGAGACGACGATAATACACGCTAAGATTTCGGAGAAGGTACGAGCGCATACGAAAGTGCAGTTTTATAGACCATTTCACCCTAGCAAAAAAGGAAGACGACGATAATACACGCTACGAATTCGGAGAAGGTACCTGTAACGACAAGCGCAAAGGAGGGAGCAGTCTTTGAAAGCATTTTACCCCAGCAGAAATAAGGAAACGACGATGTTACTAGCTTAGAATTTTGAGAAGGTACGAGCGCAAACGAAAGTGCAGTTTTAGAGACCATTTCACCCCAGCAAAAAAAGGAAGACGACGGTTATACACGCTAAGAATTCGGAGAAGGCACCTGTAACGACAAGCGCAAAGCAGGGAGCAGTTTTTGAGAGCATTTTACCCCAGCAGAAAAAAGGAGACGACGATAATACACGCTAAGAATTCGGAGAAGGTACGAGCGCAAACGAAAGTGCAGTTTTAGAGACCATTTTACCCTAGCAAAAAAGGAAGACGACGGTTATACACGCTAAGAATTCGGAGAAGGTACCTGTAACGACAAGCGCAAAGGAGGGTGCAGTTTTAGAGACCATTTTACCCCAGCAGAAAAAAGGAGACGACGGTTATACACGCTAAGAATTCGGAGAAGCCATGAGCGCCAGGGAGGGTGCAGTTTTAGAGACCTTTTTTACCCCACCCAAAAAATGAAAACGACGCTAATTTACGCTAAGATTACGGACGCATCTTGAACTCAGCAGGTGTACGAAAACGGAAAAATTACCTACCATTGCAATAGACGTCACATTGTTGCGTCCTGTTTATCTGTTCAAGTGGACTTCTGACCAGCCATGGTTTTTAGTCTTCTGGACCTGGAAATATAGACATACACTGTATAGTTACTAGATTTTCACATAAAACGTTCTTAACCCACATAAGCTGAATGGAATTCCCCACTTTTTATCAACTGGACCAGTCCATTTCCGTTTTAAGGATTGTTAAGGGGCAATTTTCATTTCCATTCAAATTTTAAGAGTACACTCTGTATGAAAACAGTGGAGACCCTGAGCGGACGCCACGTTCTGTCGCGTCTGATCTGGGTCTGCACTGTTTGCCTATGTCCCACAGAAAGGACGCTAGGCTAATATGGGTTAAGCATCTTCCCAAAAGTCAAATCTCAACACATAAACAGTGTTTGTTCCAGCACTTGAGATTCTGGTACCTATTGCAAAAGTCTTAAGTGAAGGCTCAGGCGAGACTGTGCATCCACCAAGTCTCACCAGTGCCTTTGCAGCTCGTCTTGATATAGTATGGAAGTAGATGAGCGCACTAAAATAATATACTTGGAGTCCCATTTGTTATGCAAGTTTTTAAGAGTGATTAACGTATATGCATTAAGAACAACAATTTCATATCTTTGCAAAAATGACTTATATAAGGTGTTTCCTCAGTCTGTACACCAACCCAAGATAAAGTGTTTCTTCAGTCTGTACACAAACCCAAGTATTGTTTAGGTGATAAGTGTACTACCAGAATGACCTATGTTGAAGCTAATCTATGATTGTGAAATGCCCTAGTCATTTTCCCTTGCTTTTACGAGTGTACACTTGACAGGTTCATGATCAGCAATGATTGTGAATTTCAATGGGTTTCCTCCCCTTATCTTACAAGCCAAACCTAACTTAATGCTTGTTCCATTTGGTGACCATACAGAGACTCCTTTTAAGCATTTTGTCAGACCTTGTCTGGGTCTAAACTGTTTGACACTCTTGAGCTATTCTGGAATGAAATTCGAGTTAGTATACAAAGCCAACCATACCTCTTTAATCTCGTTGACACGTTCATCTGTCCATACATCTGTACCATCTACTTGCTAGAACATGACACCTGAAAATATAAGAAAAGAATACGTGAGTACGCGGCAACTATTCGACATAGGTACCTGCAATGACAAGCGCAACCGAAAGTGCAGTTAAAGTGACCATTTTACCCAAGCAAAAAAAGGAAACGACGATAATCGGATAAGGTACGAGCGCAAACAAAAGTGCAGTTTTAGAGACCATTTCACCCCAGCAAAAAAGGAAGACGACGGTAATACACGCTAAGAATTTAGAGAAGGTACCTGTAACGACAAGCGCAAAGCAGGGAGCGGTTTTTGAGAGCATTTTACCCCAGCAGAAAAAAAGGAGAAGACGATAATACACGCTAAGATTTCGGAGAAGGAACGAGCGCATACGAAAGTGCAGTTTTATAGACCATTTCACCCTAGCAAAAAAGGAAGACGACGATAATACACGCTACGAATTCGGAGAAGGTACCTGTAACGACAAGCGCAAAGGAGGGAGCAGTTTTTGAAAGCATTTTACCCCAGCAGAAATAAGGAAACGACGATGTTATTAGCTTAGAATTTTGAGAAGGTACGAGCGCAAACGAAAGTGCAGTTTTAGAGACCATTTCACCCCAGCAAAAAAAGGAAGACGACGGTTATACACGCTAAGAATTCGGAGAAGGTACCGGTAACGACAAGCGCAAAGCAGGGAGCAGTTTTTGAGAGCATTTTACCCCAGCAGAAAAAAGGAGACGACGATAATACACGCTAAGAATTCGGAGAAGGTACGAGCGCAAACGAAAGTGCAGTTTTAGAGACCATTTTACCCTAGCAAAAAAGGAAGACGACGGTTATACACGCTAAGAATTCGGAGAAGGTACCTTAACGACAAGCGCAAAGCAGGGAGCGGTTTTTGAGAGCATTTTACCCCAGCAGAAAAAAAGGAGACGACGATAATACACGCTAAGATTTCGGAGAAGGTACGAGCGCATACGAAAGTGCAGTTTTATAGACCATTTCACCCTAGCAAAAAAGGAAGACGACGATAATACACGCTACGAATTCGGAGAAGGTACCTGTAACGACAAGCGCAAAGGAGGGAGCAGTTTTTGAAAGCATTTTACCCCAGCAGAAATAAGGAAACGACGATGTTACTAGCTTAGAATTTTGAGAAGGTACGAGCGCAAACGAAAGTGCAGTTTTAGAGACCATTTCACCCCAGCAAAAAAGGAAGACGACGGTTATACACGCTAAGAATTCGGAGAAGGTACCTGTAACGACAAGCGCAAAGCAGGGAGCAGTTTTTGAGAGCATTTTACCCCAGCAGAAAAAAGGAGACGACGATAATACACGCTAAGAATTCGGAGAAGGTACGTGCGCAAACGAAAGTGCAGTTTTAGAGACCATTTTACCCTAGCAAAAAAGGAAGACGACGGTTATACACGCTAAGAATTCGGAGAAGGTACCTGTAACGACAAGCGCAAAGGAGGGTGCAGTTTTAGAGACCATTTTACCCCAGCAGAAAAAAGGAGACGACGGTTATACACGCTAAGAATTCGGAGAAGCCATGAGCGCCAAGGAGGGTGCAGTTTTAGAGACCTTTTTTACCCCACCCAAAAAATGAAAACGACGCTAATTTACGCTAAGATTACGGACGCATCTTGAACTCAGCAGGTGTACGAAAAACGGAAAAAAATACCTACCATTGCAATAGACGTCACATTGTTGCGTCCTGTCTATCTGTTCAAGTGGACTTCTGACCAGCCATGGTTTTTAGTCTTCTGGACCTGGAAATATAGACATACACTGTATAGTTACTAGATTTTCACATAAAACGTTCTTAACCCACATAAGCTGAATGGAATTCCCCACTTTTTATCAACTGGACCAGTCCATTTCCGTTTTAAGGATTGTTAAGGGGCAATTTTCATTTCCATTCAAATTTTAAGAGTACACTCTGTATGAAAACAGTGGAGACCCTGAGCGGAAGACGACGGTAATACACTCTAAGAATTTAGAGAAGGTACCTGTAACGACAAGCGCAAAGCAGGGAGCGGTTTTTGAGAGCATTTTACCCCAGCAGAAAAAAAGGAGACAACGATAATACACGCTAAGATTTCGGAGAAGGTACGAGCGCATACGAAAGTGCAGTTTTATAGACCATTTCACCCTAGCAAAAAAGGAAGACGACGATAATACACGCTACGAATTCGGAGAAGGTACCTGTAACGACAAGCGCAAAGGAGGGAGCAGTTTTTGAAAGCATTTTACCCCAGCAGAAATAAGGAAACGACGATGTTACTAGCTTAGAATTTTGAAAAGGTACGAGCGCAAACGAAAGTGCAGTTTTAGAGACCATTTCACCCCAGCAAAAAAGGAAGACGACGGTTATACACGCTAAGAATTCGGAGAAGGTACCTGTAACGACAAGCGCAAAGCAGGGAGCAGTTTTTGAGAGCATTTTACCCCAGCAGAAAAAAGGAGACGACGATAATACACGCTAAGAATTCGGAGAAGGTACGAGCGCAAACGAAAGTGCAGTTTTAGAGACCATTTTACCCTAGCAAAAAAGGAAGACGACGGTTATACACGCTAAGAATTCGGAGAAGGTACCTGTAACGACAAGCGCAAAGGAGGGTGCAGTTTTAGAGACCATTTTACCCCAGCAGAAAAAAGGAGACGACGGTTATACACGCTAAGAATTCGGAGAAGCCATGAGCGCCAAGGAGGGTGCAGTTTTAGAGACCTTTTTTACCCCACCCAAAAAATGAAAACGACGCTAATTTACGCTAAGATTACGGACGCATCTTGAACTCAGCAGGTGTACGAAAAACGGAAAAAAATACCTACCATTGCAATAGACGTCACATTGTTGCGTCCTGTCTATCTGTTCAAGTGGACTTCTGACCAGCCATGGTTTTTAGTCTTCTGGACCTGGAAATATAGACATACACTGTATAGTTACTAGATTTTCACATAAAACGTTCTTAACCCACATAAGCTGAATAGAATTCCCCACTTTTTATCAACTGGACCAGTCCATTTCCGTTTTAAGGATTGTTAAGGGGCAATTTTCGTTTCCATTCAAATTTTAAGAGTACACTCTGTATGAAAACAGTGGAGACCCTGAGCGGACGCCACGTTCTGTCGCGTCTGATCTGGGTCTGCACTGTTTGCCTATGTCCCACAGAAAGGACGCTAGGCTAATACAGGTTAAGCATCTTCCCAAAAGTCAAATCTCAACACATAAACAGTGTTTGTTCCAGCACTTGAGATTCTGTTACCTATTGCAAAAGTCTTAAGTGAAGGCTCAGGCGAGACTGTGCATCCACCAAGTCTCACCAGTGCCTTTGCAGCTCGTCTTGATATAGTATGGAAGTAGATGAGCGCACTAAAATAATATACTTGGAGTCCCATTTGTTATGCAAGTTTTTAAGAGTGATTAACGTATATGCATTAAGAACAACAATTTCATATCTTTGCAAAAATGACTTATATAAGGTGTTTCCTCAGTCTGTACACCAACCCAAGATAAAGTGTTTCTTCAGTCTGTACACAAACCCAAGTATTGTTTAGGTGATAAGTGTACTACCAGAATGACCTATGTTGAAGCTAATCTATGATTGTGAAATGCCCTAGTCATTTTCCCTTGCTTTTACGAGTGTACACTTGACAGGTTCATGATCAGCAATGATTGTGAATTTCAATGGGTTTCCTCCCCTTATCTTACAAGCCAAACCTAACTTAATGCTTGTTCCATTTGGTGACCATACAGAGACTCCTTTTAAGCATTTTGTCAGACCTTGTCTGGGTCTAAACTGTTTGACACTCTTGAGCTATTCTGGAATGAAATTCGAGTTAGTATACAAAGCCAACCATACCTCTTTAATCTCATTGACACGTTCATCTGTCCATACATCTGTACCATCTACTTGCTAGAACATGACACCTGAAAATATAAGAAAAGAATACGTGAGTACGCGGCAACGATTCGACATAGGTACCTGCAATGACAAGCGCAACCGAAAGTGCAGTTAAAGTGACCATTTTACCCAAGCAAAAAAAGGAAACGACGATAATCGGATAAGGTACGAGCGCAAACAAAAGTGCAGTTTTAGAGACCATTTCACCCCAGCAAAAAAGGAAGACGACGGTAATACACGCTAAGAATTTAGAGAAGGTACCTGTAACGACAAGCGCAAAGCAGGGAGCGGTTTTTGAGAGCATTTTACCCCAGCAGAAAAAAAGGAGACGACGATAATACACGCTAAGATTTCGGAGAAGGTACGAGCGCATACGAAAGTGCAGTTTTATAGACCATTTCACCCTAGCAAAAAAGGAAGACGACGATAATACACGCTACGAATTCGGAGAAGGTACCTGTAACGACAAGCGCAAAGGAGGGAGCAGTTTTTGAAAGCATTTTACCCCAGCAGTAATATGGAAACGACGATGTTACTAGCTTAGAATTTTGAGAAGGTACGAGCGCAAACGAAAGTGCAGTTTTAGAGACCATTTCACCCCAGCAAAAAAGGAAGACGACGGTTATACACGCTAAGAATTCGGAGAAGGTACCTGTAACGACAAGCGCAAAGCAGGGAGCAGTTTTTGAGAGCATTTTACCCCAGCAGAAAAAAGGAGACGACGATAATACACGCTAAGAATTCGGAGAAGGTACGAGCGCAAACGAAAGTGCAGTTTTAGAGACCATTTTACCCTAGCAAAAAAGGAAGACGACGGTTATACACGCTAAGAATTCGGAGAAGGTACCTGTAACGACAAGCGCAAAGGAGGGTGCAGTTTTAGAGACCATTTTACCCCAGCAGAAAAAAGGAGACGACGGTTATACACGCTAAGAATTCGGAGAAGCCATGAGCGCCAAGGAGGGTGCAGTTTTAGAGACCTTTTTTACCCCACCCAAAAAATGAAGACGACGCTAATTTACGCTAAGATTACGGACGCATCTTGAACTCAGCAGGTGTACGAAAAACGGAAAAAAATACCTACCATTGCAATAGACGTCACATTGTTGCGTCCTGTCTATCTGTTCAAGTGGACTTCTGACCAGCCATGGTTTTTAGTCTTCTGGACCTGGAAATATAGACATACACTGTATAGTTACTAGATTTTCACATAAAACGTTCTTAACCCACATAAGCTGAATGGAATTCCCCACTTTTTATCAACTGGACCAGTCCATTTCCGTTTTAAGGATTGTTAAGTCGCAATTTTCATTTCCATTCAAATTTTAAGAGTACACTCTGTATGAAAACAGTGGAGACCCTGAGCGGACGCCACGTTCTGTCGCGTCTGATCTGGGTCTGCACTGTTTGCCTATGTCCCACAGAAAGGACGCTAGGCTAATATGGGTTAAGCATCTTCCCAAAAGTCAAATCTCAACACATAAACAGTGTTTGTTCCAGCACTTGAGATTCTGGTACCTATTGCAAAAGTCTTAAGTGAAGGCACTGGTGAGACTGTGCATCCACCAAGTCTCACCAGTGCCTTTGCAGCTCGTCTTGATATAGTATGGAAGTAGATGAGCGCACTAAAATAATATACTTGGAGTCCCATTTGTTATGCAAGTTTTTAAGAGTGATTAACGTATATGCATTAAGAACAACAATTTCATATCTTTGCAAAAATGACTTATATAAGGTGTTTCCTCAGTCTGTACACCAACCCAAGATAAAGTGTTTCTTCAGTCTGTACACAAACCCAAGTATTGTTTTGGTGATAAGTGTACTACCAGAATGACCTATGTTGAAGCTAATCTATGATTGTGAAATGCCCTAGTCATTTTCCCTTGCTTTTACGAGTGTACACTTGACAGGTTCATGATCAGCAATGATTGTGAATTTCAATGGGTTTCCTCCCCTTATCTTACAAGCCAAACCTAACTTAATGCTTGTTCCATTTGGTGACCATACAGAGACTCCTTTTAAGCATTTTGTCAGACCTTGTCTGGGTCTAAACTGTTTGACACTCTTGAGCTATTCTGGAATGAAATTCGAGTTAGTATACAAAGCCAACCATACCTCTTTAATCTCATTGACACGTTCATCTGTCCATACATCTGTACCATCTACTTGCTAGAACATGACACCTGAAAATATAAGAAAAGAATACGTGAGTACGCGGCAACGATTCGACATAGGTACCTGCAATGACAAGCGCAACCGAAAGTGCAGTTAAAGTGACCATTTTACCCAAGCAAAAAAAGGAAACGACGATAATCGGATAAGGTACGAGCGCAAACAAAAGTGCAGTTTTAGAGACCATTTCACCCCAGCAAAAAAGGAAGACGACGGTAATACACGCTAAGAATTTAGAGAAGGTACCTGTAACGACAAGCGCAAAGCAGGGAGCGGTTTTTGAGAGCATTTTACCCCAGCAGAAAAAAAGGAGAAGACGATAATACACGCTAAGATTTCGGAGAAGGAACGAGCGCATACGAAAGTGCAGTTTTATAGACCATTTCACCCTAGCAAAAAAGGAAGACGACGATAATACACGCTACGAATTCGAAGAAGGTACCTGTAACGACAAGCGCAAAGGAGGGAGCAGTTTTTGAAAGCATTTTACCCCAGCAGAAATAAGGAAACGACGATGTTACTAGCTTAGAATTTTGAGAAGGTACGAGCGCAAACGAAAGTGCAGTTTTAGAGACCATTTCACCCCAGCAAAAAAAGGAAGACGACGGTTATACACGCTAAGAATTCGGAGAAGGTACCGGTAACGACAAGCGCAAAGCAGGGAGCAGTTTTTGAGAGCATTTTACCCCAGCAGAAAAAAGGAGACGACGATAATACACGCTAAGAATTCGGAGAAGGTACGAGCGCAAACGAAAGTGCAGTTTTAGAGACCATTTTACCCTAGCAAAAAAGGAAGACGACGGTTATACACGCTAAGAATTCGGAGAAGGTACCTTAACGACAAGCGCAAAGCAGGGAGCGGTTTTTGAGAGCATTTTACCCCAGCAGAAAAAAAGGAGACGACGATAATACACGCTAAGATTTCGGAGAAGGTACGAGCGCATACGAAAGTGCAGTTTTATAGACCATTTCACCCTAGCAAAAAAGGAAGACGACGATAATACACGCTACGAATTCGGAGAAGGTACCTGTAACGACAAGCGCAAAGGAGGGAGCAGTTTTTGAAAGCATTTTACCCCAGCAGTAATATGGAAACGACGATGTTACTAGCTTAGAATTTTGAGAAGGTACGAGCGCAAACGAAAGTGCAGTTTTAGAGACCATTTCACCCCAGCAAAAAAGGAAGACGACGGTTATACACGCTAAGAATTCGGAGAAGGTACCTGTAACGACAAGCGCAAAGCAGGGAGCAGTTTTTGAGAGCATTTTACCCCAGCAGAAAAAAGGAGACGACGATAATACACGCTAAGAATTCGGAGAAGGTACGAGCGCAAACGAAAGTGCAGTTTTAGAGACCATTTTACCCTAGCAAAAAAGGAAGATGACGGTTATACACGCTAAGAATTCGGAGAAGGTACCTGTAACGACAAGCGCAAAGGAGGGTGCAGTTTTAGACACCATTTTACCCCAGCAGAAAAAAGGAGACGACGGTTATACACGCTAAGAATTCGGAGAAGCCATGAGCGCCAAGGAGGGTGCAGTTTTAGAGACCTTTTTTACCCCACCCAAAAAATGAAGACGACGCTAATTTACGCTAAGATTACGGACGCATCTTGAACTCAGCAGGTGTACGAAAAACGGAAAAAAATACCTACCATTGCAATAGACGTCACATTGTTGCGTCCTGTCTATCTGTTCAAGTGGACTTCTGACCAGCCATGGTTTTTAGTCTTCTGGACCTGGAAATATAGACATACACTGTATAGTTACTAGATTTTCACATAAAACGTTCTTAACCTACATAAGCTGAATGGAATTCCCCACTTTTTATCAACTGGACCAGTCCATTTCCGTTTTAAGGATTGTTAAGTGGCAATTTTCATTTCCATTCAAATTTTAAGAGTACACTCTGTATGAAAACAGTGGAGACCCTGAGAGGACGCCACGTTCTGTCGCGTCTGATCTGGGTCTGCACTGTTTGCCTATGTCCCACAGAAAGGACGCTAGGCTAATATGGGTTAAGCATCTTCCCAAAAGTCAAATCTCAACACATAAACAGTGTTTGTTCCAGCACTTGAGATTCTGGTACCTATTGCAAAAGTCTTAAGTGAAGGCTCAGGCGAGACTGTGCATCCACCAAGTCTCACCAGTGCCTTTGCAGCTCGTCTTGATATAGTATGGAAGTAGATGAGCGCACTAAAATAATATACTTGGAGTCCCATTTGTTATGCAAGTTTTTAAGAGTGATTAACGTATATGCATTAAGAACAACAATTTTATATCTTTGCAAAAATGACTTATATAAGGTGTTTCCTCAGTCTGTACACCAACCCAAGATAAAGTGTTTCTTCAGTCTGTACACAACCCAAGTATTGTTTTGGTGATAAGTGTACTACCAGAATGACCTATGTTGAAGCTAATCTATGATTGTGAAATGCCCTAGTCATTTTCCCTTGCTTTTACGAGTGTACACTTGACAGGTTCATGATCAGCAATGATTGTGAATTTCAATGGGTTTCCTCCCCTTATCTTACAAGCCAAACCTAACTTAATGCTTGTTCCATTTGGTGACCATACAGAGACTCCTTTTAAGCATTTTGTCAGACCTTGTCTGGGTCTAAACTGTTTGACACTCTTGAGCTATTCCGGAATGAAATTCGAGTTAGTATACAAAGCCAACCATACCTCTTTAATCTCATTGACACGTTCATCTGTCCATACATCTGTACCATCTACTTGCTAGAACATGACACCTGAAAATATAAAAAAAGAATACGTGAGTACGCGGCAACGATTCGACATAGGTACCTGCAATGACAAGCGCAACCGAAAGTGCAGTTAAAGTGACCATTTTACCCAAGCAAAAAAAGGAAACGACGATAATCGGATAAGGTACGAGCGCAAACAAAAGTGCAGTTTTAGAGACCATTTCACCCCAGCAAAAAAGGAAGACGACGGTAATACACGCTAAGAACTTAGAGAAGGTACCTGTAACGACAAGCGCAAAGCAAGGAGCGGTTTTTGAGAGCATTTTAC
The DNA here is from genome assembly GCA_964019695.1 of Loripinus fragilis. Lineage (NCBI taxonomy): Eukaryota > Metazoa > Mollusca > Bivalvia > Lucinida > Lucinidae > Loripinus > Loripinus fragilis. Next base: position 63,609,595 of record OZ026519.1, on the reverse strand, counting down.
CCCAGCAGAAAAAAAGGAGACGACGATAATACACGCTAAGATTTCGGAGAAGGTACGAGCGCATAAGAAAGTGCAGTTTTATAGACCATTTCACCCTAGCAAAAAAGGAAGACGACGATAATACACGCTACGAATTCGGAGAAGGTACCTGTAACGACAAGCGCAAAGGATGGAGCAGTTTTTGAAAGCATTTTACCCCAGCAGAAATAAGAAAACGACGATGTTACTAGCTTAGAATTTTGAGAAGGTACGAGCGCAAACGAAAGTGCAGTTTTAGAGACCATTTCACCCCAGCAAAAAAAGGAAGACGACGGTTATACACGCTAAGAATTCGGAGAAGGTACCTGTAACGACAAGCGCAAAGCAGGGAGCAGTTTTTGAGAGCATTTTACCCCAGCAGAAAATAGGAGACGACGATAATACACGCTAAGAATTCGGAGAAGGTACGAGCGCAAACGAAAGTGCAGTTTTAGAGACCATTTTACCCTAGCAAAAAAGGAAGACGACGGTTATACACGCTAAGAATTCGGAGAAGGTACCTGTAACGACAAGCGCAAAGGAGGGTGCAGTTTTAGAGACCATTTTACCCCAGCAGAAAAAAGGAGACGACGGTTATACACGCTAAGAATTCGGAGAAGCCATGAGCGCCAGGGAGGGTGCAGTTTTAGAGACCTTTTTTACCCCACCCAAAAAATGAAGAGGACGCTAATTTACGCTAAGATTACGGACGCATCTTGAACTCAGCAGGTGTACGAAAAACGGAAAAAATACCTACCATTGCAATAGACGTCACATTGTTGCGTCCTGTCTATCTGTTCAAGTGGACTTCTGACCAGCCATGGTTTTTAGTCTTCTGGACCTGGAAATATAGACATACACTGTATAGTTACTAGATTTTCACATAAAACGTTCTTAACCCACATAAGCTGAATGGAATTCCCCACTTTTTATCAACTGGACCAGTCCATTTCCGTTTTAAGGATTGTTAAGGGGCAATTTTCATTTCCATTCAAATTTTAAGAGTACACTCTGTATGAAAACAGTGGAGACCCTGAGCGGACGCCACGTTCTGTCGCGTCTGATCTGGGTCTGCACTGTTTGCCTATGTCCCACAGAAAGGACGCTAGGCTAATATGGGTTAAGCATCTTCCCAAAAGTCAAATCTCAACACATGAACAGTGTTTGTTCCAGCACTTGAGATTCTGGTACCTATTGCAAAAGTCTTAAGTGAAGGCTCAGGCGAGACTGTGCATCCACCAAGTCTCACCAGTGCCTTTGCAGCTCGTCTTGATATAGTATGGAAGTAGATGAGCGTACTAAAATAATATACTTGGAGTCCCATTTGTTATGCAAGTTTTTAAGAGTGATTAACGTATATGCATTAAGAACAACAATTTCATATCTTTGCAAAAATGACTTATATAAGGTGTTTCCTCAGTCTGTACACCAACCCAAGATAAAGTGTTTCTTCAGTCTGTACACAAACCCAAGTATTGTTTTGGTGATAAGTGTACTACCAGAATGACCTATGTTGAAGCTAATCTATGATTGTGAAATGCCCTAGTCATTTTCCCTTGCTTTTACGAGTGTACACTTGACAGGTTCATGATCAGCAATGATTGTGAATTTCAATGGGTTTCCTCCCCTTATCTTACAAGCCAAACCTAACTTAATGCTTGTTCCATTTGGTGACCATACAGAGACTCCTTTTAAGCATTTTGTCAGACTTTGTCTGGGTCTAAACTGTTTGACACTCTTGAGCTATTCTGGAATGAAATTCGAGTTAGTATACAAAGCCAACCATACCTCTTTAATCTCATTGACACGTTCATCTGTCCATACATCTGTACCATCTACTTGCTAGAACATGACACCTGAAAATATAAGAAAAGAATACGTGAGTACGCGGCAACGATTCGACATAGGTACCTGCAATGACAAGCGCAACCGAAAGTGCAGTTAAAGTGACCATTTTACCCAAGCAAAAAAAGGAAACGACGATAATCGGATAAGGTACGAGCGCAAACAAAAGTGCAGTTTTAGAGACCATTTCACCCCAGCAAAAAGGAAGACGACGGTAATACACGCTAAGAATTTAGAGAAGGTACCTGTAACGACAAGCGCAAAGCAGGGAGCGGTTTTTGAGAGCATTTTACCCCAGCAGAAAAAAGGAGACGACGATAATACACGCTAAGATTTCGGAGAAGGTACGAGCGCATACGAAAGTGCAGTTTTATAGACCATTTCACCCTAGCAAAAAAGGAAGACGACGATAATACACGCTACGAATTCGGAGAAGGTACCTGTAACGACAAGCGCAAAGGAGGGAGCAGTTTTTGAAAGCATTTTACCCCAGCAGAAATAAGGAAACGACGATGTTACTAGCTTAGAATTTTGAGAAGGTACGAGCGCAAACGAAAGTGCAGTTTTAGAGACCATTTCACCCCAGCAAAAAAGGAAGACGACGGTTATACACGCTAAGAATTCGGAGAAGGTACCTGTAACGACAAGCGCAAAGCAGGGAGCAGTTTTTGAGAGCATTTTACCCCAGCAGAAAAAAGGAGACGACGATAATACACGCTAAGAATTCGGAGAAGGTACGAGCGCAAACGAAAGTGCAGTTTTAGAGACCATTTTACCCTAGCAAAAAAGGAAGACGACGGTTATACACGCTAAGAATTCGGAGAAGGTACCTGTAACGACAAGCGCAAAGGAGGGTGCAGTTTTAGACACCATTTTACCCCAGCAGAAAAAAGGAGACGACGGTTATACACGCTAAGAATTCGGAGAAGCCATGAGCGCCAAGGAGGGTGCAGTTTTAGAGACCTTTTTTACCCCACCCAAAAAATGAAGACGACGCTAATTTACGCTAAGATTACGGACGCATCTTGAACTCAGCAGGTGTACGAAAAACGGAAAAAAATACCTACCATTGCAATAGACGTCACATTGTTGCGTCCTGTCTATCTGTTCAAGTGGACTTCTGACCAGCCATGGTTTTTAGTCTTCTGGACCTGGAAATATAGACATACACTGTATAGTTACTAGATTTTCACATAAAACGTTCTTAACCCACATAAGCTGAATGGAATTCCCCACTTTTTATCAACTGGACCAGTCCATTTCCGTTTTAAGGATTGTTAAGGGGCAATTTTCATTTCCATTCAAATTTTAAGAGTACACTCTGTATGAAAACAGTGGAGACCCTGAGCGGACGCCACGTACTGTCGCGTCTGATCTGGGTCTGCACTGTTTGCCTATGTCCCACAGAAAGGACGCTAGGCTAATATGGGTTAAGCATCTTCCCAAAAGTCAAATCTCAACACATAAACAGTGTTTGTTCCAGCACTTGAGATTCTGGTACCTATTGCAAAAGTCTTAAGTGAAGGCTCAGGCGAGACTGTGCATCCACCAAGTCTCACCAGTGCCTTTGCAGCTCGTCTTGATATAGTATGGAAGTAGATGAGCGCACTAAAATAATATACTTGGAGTCCCATTTGTTATGCAAGTTTTTAAGAGTGATTAACGTATATGCATTAAGAACAACAATTTCATATCTTTGCAAAAATGACTTATATAAGGTGTTTCCTCAGTCTGTACACCAACCCAAGATAAAGTGTTTCTTCAGTCTGTACACAAACCCAAGTATTGTTTAGGTGATAAGTGTACTACCAGAATGACCTATGTTGAAGCTAATCTATGATTGTGAAATGCCCTAGTCATTTTCCCTTGCTTTTACGAGTGTACACTTGACAGGTTCATGATCAGCAATGATTGTGAATTTCAATGGGTTTCCTCCCCTTATCTTACAAGCCAAACCTAACTTAATGCTTGTTCCATTTGGTGACCATACAGAGACTCCTTTTAAGCATTTTGTCAGACCTTGTCTGGGTCTAAACTGTTTGACACTCTTGAGCTATTCTGGAATGAAATTCGAGTTAGTATACAAAGCCAACCATACCTCTTTAATCTCATTGACACGTTCATCTGTCCATACATCTGTACCATCTACTTGCTAGAACATGACACCTGAAAATATAAGAAAAGAATACGTGAGTGCGCGGCAACGATTCGACATAGGTACCTGCAATGACAAGCGCAACCGAAAGTGCAGTTAAAGTGACCATTTTACCCAAGCAAAAAAAGGAAACGACGATAATCAGATAAGGTACGAGCGCAAACAAAAGTGCAGTTTTAGAGACCATTTCACCCCAGCAAAAAAGGAAGACGACGGTAATACACGCTAAGAATTTAGAGAAGGTACCTGAATCGACAAGCGCAAAGCAGGGAGCGGTTTTTGAGAGCATTTTACCCCAGCAGAAAAAAAGGAGACGACGATAATACACGCTAAGATTTCGGAGAAGGTACAAGCGCATACGAAAGTGCAGTTTTATAGACCATTTCACCCTAGCAAAAAAGGAAGACGACGATAATACACGCTACGAATTCGGAGAAGGTACCTGTAACGACAAGCGCAAAGGAGGGAGCAGTTTTTGAAAGCATTTTACCCCAGCAGAAATAAGGAAACGACGATGTTACTAGCTTAGAATTTTGAGAAGGTACGAGCGCAAACGAAAGTGCAGTTTTAGAGACCATTTCACCCCAGCAAAAAAGGAAGACGACGGTTATACACGCTAAGAATTCGGAGAAGGTACCTGTAACGACAAGCGCAAAGCAGGGAGCAGTTTTTGAGAGCATTTTACCCCAGCAGAAAAAAGGAGACGACGATAATACACGCTAAGAATTCGGAGATGGTACGAGCGCAAACGAAAGTGCAGTTTTAGAGACCATTATACCCTAGCAAAAAAGGAAGACGACGGTTATACACGCTAAGAATTCGGAGAAGGTACCTGTAACGACAAGCGCAAAGGAGGGTGCAGTTTTAGACACCATTTTACCCCAGCAGAAAAAAGGAGACGACGGTTATACACGCTAAGAATTCGCAGAAGCCATGAGCGCCAAGGAGGGTGCAGTTTTAGAGACCTTTTTTACCCCACCCAAAAAATGAAGACGACGCTAATTTACGCTAAGATTACGGACGCATCTTGAACTCAGCAGGTGTACGAAAAACGGAAAAAAATACCTACCATTGCAATAGACGTCACATTGTTGCGTCCTGTCTATCTGTTCAAGTGGACTTCTGACCAGCCATGGTTTTTAGTCTTCTGGACCTGGAAATATAGACATACACTGTATAGTTACTAGATTTTCACATAAAACGTTCTTAACCCACATAAGCTGAATGGAATTCCCCACTTTTTATCAACTGGACCAGTCCATTTCCGTTTTAAGGATTGTTAAGTGGCAATTTTCATTTCCATTCAAATTTTAAGAGTACACTCTGTATGAAAACAGTGGAGACCCTGAGCGGACGCCACGTTCTGTCGCGTCTGATCTGGGTCTGCACTGTTTGCCTATGTCCCACAGAAAGGACGCTAGGCTAATATGGGTTAAGCATCTTCCCAAAAGTCAAATCTCAACACATAAACAGTGTTTGTTCCAGCACTTGAGATTTTGGTACCTATTGCAAAAGTCTTAAGTGAAGGCTCAGGCGAGACTGTGCATCCACCAAGTCTCACCAGTGCCTTTGCAGCTCGTCTTGATATAGTATGGAAGTAGATGAGCGTACTAAAATAATATACTTGGAGTCCCATTTGTTATGCAAGTTTTTAAGAGTGATTAACGTATATGCATTAAGAACAACAATTTCATATCTTTGCAAAAATGACTTATATAAGGTGTTTCCTCAGTCTGTACACCAACCCAAGATAAAGTGTTTCTTCAGTCTGTACACAAACCCAAGTATTGTTTTGGTGATAAGTGTACTACCAGAATGACCTATGTTGAAGCTAATCTATGATTGTGAAATGCCCTAGTCATTTTCCCTTGCTTTTACGAGTGTACACTTGACAGGTTCATGATCAGCAATGATTGTGAATTTCAATGGGTTTCCTCCCCTTATCTTACAAGCCAAACTTACTTAATGCTTGTTCCATTTGGTGACCATACAGAGACTCCTTTTAAGCATTTTGTCAGACCTTGTCTGGGTCTAAACTGTTTGACACTCTTGAGCTATTCTGGAATGAAATTCGAGTTAGTATACAAAGCCAACCATACCTCTTTAATCTCATTGACACGTTCATCTGTCCATACATCTGTACCTTCTACTTGCTAGAACATGACACCTGAAAATATAAGAAAAGAAAACGTGAGTACGCGGCAACGATTCGACATAGGTACCTGCAATGACAAGCGCAACCGAAAGTGCAGTTAAAGTGACCATTTTACCCAAGCAAAAAAAGGAAACGACGATAATCGGATAAGGTACGAGCGCAAACAAAAGTGCAGTTTTAGAGACCATTTCACCCCAGCAAAAAAGGAAGACGACGGTAATACACGCTAAGAATTTAGAGAAGGTACCTGTAACGACAAGCGCAAAGCAGGGAGCGGTTTTTGAGAGCATTTTACCCCAGCAGAAAAAAAGGAGACGACGATAATACACGCTAAGATTTCGGAGAAGGTACGAGCGCATACGAAAGTGCAGTTTTATAGACCATTTCACCCTAGCAAAAAAGGAAGACGACGATAATACACGCTACGAATTCGGAGAAGGTACCTGTAACGACAAGCGCAAAGGAGGGAGCAGTTTTTGAAAGCATTTTACCCCAGCAGAAATAAGGAAACGACGATGTTACTAGCTTAGAATTTTGAGAAGGTACGAGCGCAAACGAAAGTGCAGTTTTAGAGACCATTTTACCCTAGCAAAAAAGGAAGACGACGGTTATACACGCTAAGAATTCGGAGAAGGTACCTGTAACGACAAGCGCAAAGGAGGGTGCAGTTTTAGAGACCATTTTACCCCAGCAGAAAAAAGGAGAAGACGGTTATACACGCTAAGAATTCGGAGAAGCCATGAGCGCCAAGGAGGGTGCAGTTTTAGAGACCTTTTTTACCCCACCCAAAAAATGAAGACGACGCTAATTTACGCTAAGATTACGGACGCATCTTGAACTCAGCAGGTGTACGAAAAACGTAAAAAAATACCTACCATTGCAATAGACGTCACATTGTTGCGTCCTGTCTATCTGTTCAAGTGGACTTCTGACCAGCCATGGGTTTTAGTCTTCTGGACCTGGAAATATAGACATACACTGTATAGTTACTAGATTTTCACATAAAACGTTCTTAACCCACATAAGCTGAATGGAATTCCCCACTTTTTATCAACTGGACCAGTCCATTTCCGTTTTAAGGATTGTTAAGTGGCAATTTTCATTTCCATTCAAATTTTAAGAGTACACTCTGTATGAAAACAGTGGAGACCCTGAGCGGACGCCACGTTCTGTCGCGTCTGATCTGGGTCTGCACTGTTTGCCTATGTCCCACAGAAAGGACGCTAGGCTAATATGGGTTAAGCATCTTCCCAAAAGTCAAATCTCAACACATAAACAGTGTTTGTTCCAGCACTTGAGATTCTGGTACCTATTGCAAAAGTCTTAAGTGAAGGCTCAGGCGAGACTGTGCATCCACCAAGTCTCACCAGTGCCTTTGCAGCTCGTCTTGATATAGTATGGAAGTAGATGAGCGCACTAAAATAATATACTTGGAGTCCCATTTGTTATGCAAGTTTTTAAGAGTGATTAACGTATATGCATTAAGAACAACAATTTCATATCTTTGCAAAAATGACTTATATAAGGTGTTTCCTCAGTCTGTACACCAACCCAAGATAAAGTGTTTCTTCAGTATGTACACAAACCCAAGTATTGTTTTGGTGATAAGTGTACTACCAGAATGACCTATGTTGAAGCTAATCTATGATTGTGAAATGCCCTAGTCATTTTCCCTTGCTTTTACGAGTGTACACTTGACAGGTTCATGATCAGCAATGATTGTGAATTTCAATGGGTTTCCTCCCCTTATCTTACAAGCCAAACCTAACTTAATGCTTGTTCCATTTGGTGACCATACAGAGACTCCTTTTAAGCATTTTGTCAGACCTTGTCTGGGTCTAAACTGTTTGACACTCTTGAGCTATTCTGGAATGAAATTCGAGTTAGTATACAAAGCCAACCATACCTCTTTAATCTCATTGACACGTTCATCTGTCCATACATCTGTACCATCTACTTGCTAGAACATGACACCTGAAAATATAAGAAAAGAATACGTGAGTACGCGGCAACGATTCGACATAGGTACCTGCAATGACAAGCGCAACCGAAAGTGCAGTTAAAGTGACCATTTTACCCAAGCAAAAAAAGGAAACGACGATAATCGGATAAGGTACGAGCGCAAACAAAAGTGCAGTTTTAGAGACCATTTCACCCCAGCAAAAAAGGAAGACGACGGTAATACACGCTAAGAATTTAGAGAAGGTACCTGTAACGACAAGCGCAAAGCAGGGAGCGGTTTTTGAGAGCATTTTACCCCAGCAGAAAAAAAAGAGACGACGATAATACACGCTAAGATTTCGGAGAAGGTACGAGCGCATACGAAAGTGCAGTTTTATTTCACCCTAGCAAAAAAGGAAGACGACGATAATACACGCTACGAATTCGGAGAAGGTACCTGTAACGACAAGCGCAAAGGAGGGAGCAGTTTTTGAAAGCATTTTACCCCAGCAGAAATAAGGAAACGACGATGTTACTAGCTTAGAATTTTGAGAAGGTACGAGCGCAAACGAAAGTGCAGTTTTAGAGACCATTTCACCCCAGCAAAAAAGGAAGACGACGGTTATACACGCTAAGAATTCGGAGAAGGTACCTGTAACGACAAGCGCAAAGCAGGGAGCAGTTTTTGAGAGCATTTTACCCCAGCAGAAAAAAGGAGACGACGATAATACACGCTAAGAATTCGGAGAAGGTACGAGCGCAAACGAAAGTGCAGTTTTAGAGACCATTTTACCCTAGCAAAAAAGGAAGACGACGGTTATACACGCTAAGAATTCGGAGAAGGTACCTGTAACGACAAGCGCAAAGGAGGGTGCAGTTTTAGACACCATTTTACCGCAGCAGAAAAAAGGAGACGACGGTTATACACGCTAAGAATTCGGAGAAGCCATGAGCGCCAAGGAGGGTGCAGTTTTAGAGACCTTTTTTACCCCACCCAAAAAATGAAGACGACGCTAATTTACGCTAAGATTACGGACGCATCTTGAACTCAGCAGGTGTACGAAAAACGGAAAAAAATACCTACCATTGCAATAGACGTCACATTGTTGCGTCCTGTCTATCTGTTCAAGTGGACTTCTGACCAGCCATGGTTTTTAGTCTTCTGGACCTGGAAATATAGACATACACTGTATAGTTACTAGATTTTCACATAAAACGTTCTTAACCCACATAAGCTGAATGGAATTCCCCACTTTTTATCAACTGGACCAGTCCATTTCCGTTTTAAGGATTGTTAAGTGGCAATTTTCATTTCCATTCAAATTTTAAGAGTACACTCTGTATGAAAACAGTGGAGACCCTGAGCGGACGCCACGTTCTGTCGCGTCTGATCTGGGTCTGCACTGTTTGCCTATGTCCCACAGAAAGGACGCTAGGCTAATATGGGTTAAGCATCTTCCCAAAAGTCAAATCTCAACACATAAACAGTGTTTGTTCCAGCACTTGAGATTCTGGTACCTATTGCAAAAGTCTTAAGTGAAGGCTCAGGCGAGACTGTGCATCCACCAAGTCTCACCAGTGCCTTTGCAGCTCGTCTTGATATAGTATGGAAGTAGATGAGCGCACTAAAATAATATACTTGGAGTCCCATTTGTTATGCAAGTTTTTAAGAGTGATTAACGTATATGCATTAAGAACAACAATTTCATATCTTTGCAAAAATGACTTATATAAGGTGTTTCCTCAGTCTGTACACCAACCCAAGATAAAGTGTTTCTTCAGTCTGTACACAAACCCAAGTATTGTTTTGGTGATAAGTGTACTACCAGAATGACCTATGTTGAAGCTAATCTATGATTGTGAAATGCCCTAGTCATTTTCCCTTGCTTTTACGAGTGTACACTTGACAGGTTCATGATCAGCAATGATTGTGAATTTCAATGGGTTTCCTCCCCTTATCTTACAAGCCAGACTTACTTAATGCTTGTTCCATTTGGTGACCATACAGAGACTCCTTTTAAGCATTTTGTCAGACCTTGTCTGGGTCTAAACTGTTTGACACTCTTGAGCTATTCTGGAATGAAATTCGAGTTAGTATACAAAGCCAACCATACCTCTTTAATCTCATTGACACGTTCATCTGTCCATACATCTGTACCATCTACTTGCTAGAACATGACACCTGAAAATATAAGAAAAGAATACGTGAGTACGCGGCAACGATTCGACATAGGTACCTGCAATGACAAGCGCAACCGAAAGTGCAGTTAAAGTGACCATTTTACCCAAGCAAAAAAAGGAAACGACGATAATCGGATAAGGTACGAGCGCAAACAAAAGTGCAGTTTTAGAGACCATTTCACCCCAGCAAAAAAGGAAGACGACGGTAATACACGCTAAGAATTTAGAGAAGGTACCTGTAACGACAAGCGCAAAGCAGGGAGCGGTTTTTGAGAGCATTTTACCCCAGCAGAAAAAAAGGAGACGACGATAATACACGCTAAGATTTCGGAGAAGGTACGAGCGCATACGAAAGTGCAGTTTTATAGACCATTTCACCCTAGCAAAAAAGGAAGACGACGATAATACACGCTACGAATTCGGAGAAGGTACCTGTAACGACAAGCGCAAAGGAGGGAGCAGTTTTTGAAAGCATTTTACCCCAGCAGAAATAAGGAAACGACGATGTTACTAGCTTAGAATTTTGAGAAGGTACGAGCGCAAACGAAAGTGCAGTTTTAGAGACCATTTCACCCCAGCAAAAAAGGAAGACGACGGTTATACACGCTAAGAATTCGGAGAAGGTACCTGTAACGACAAGCGCAAAGCAGGGAGCAGTTTTTGAGAGCATTTTACCCCAGCAGAAAAAAGGAGACGACGATAATACACGCTAAGAATTCGGAGATGGTACGAGCGTAAACGAAAGTGCAGTTTTAGAGACCATTTTACCCTAGCAAAAAAGGAAGACGACGGTTATACACGCTAAGAATTCGGAGAAGGTACCTGTAACGACAAGCGCAAAGGAGGGTGCAGTTTTAGAGACCATTTTACCCCAGCAGAAAAAAGGAGACGACGGTTATACACGCTAAGAATTCGGAGAAGCCATGAGCGCCAAGGAGGGTGCAGTTTTAGAGACCTTTTTTACCCCACCCAAAAAAAGAAGACGACGCTAATTTACGCTAAGATTACGGACGCATCTTGAACTCAGCAAGTGTACGAAAAACGGAAAAAAATACCTACCATTGCAATAGACGTCACATTGTTGCGTCCTGTCTATCTGTTCAAGTGGACTTCTGACCAGCCATGGTTTTTAGTCTTCTGGACCTGGAAATATAGACATACACTGTATAGTTACTAGATTTTCACATAAAACGTTCTTAACCCACATAAGCTGAATGGAATTCCCCACTTTTTATCAACTGGACCAGTCCATTTCCGTTTTAAGGATTGTTAAGTGGCAATTTTCATTTCCATTCAAATTTTAAGAGTACACTCTGTATGAAAACAGTGGAGACCCTGAGCGGACGCCACGTTCTGTCGCGTCTGATCTCGGTCTGCACTGTTTGCCTATGTCCCACAGAAAGGACGCTAGGCTAATATGGGTTAAGCATCTTCCCAAAAGTCAAATCTCAACACATAAACAGTGTTTGTTCCAGCACTTGAGATTCTGGTACCTATTGCAAAAGTCTTAAGTGAAGGCTCAGGCGAGACTGTGCATCCACCAAGTCTCACCAGTGCCTTTGCAGCTCGTCTTGATATAGTATGGAAGTAGATGAGCGCACTAAAATAATATACTTGGAGTCCCATTTGTTATGCAAGTTTTTAAGAGTGATTAACGTATATGCATTAAGAACAACAATTTCATATCTTTGCAAAAATGACTTATATAAGGTGTTTCCTCAGTCTGTACACCAACCCAAGATAAAGTGGTTTCTTCAGTCTGTACACAAACCCAAGTATTGTTTTGGTGATAAGTGTACTACCAGAATGACCTATGTTGAAGCTAATCTATGATTGTGAAATGCCCTAGTCATTTTCCCTTGCTTTTACGAGTGTACACTTGACAGGTTCATGATCAGCAATGATTGTGAATTTCAATGGGTTTCCTCCCCTTATCTTACAAGCCAAACCTAACTTAATGCTTGTTCCATTTGGTGACCATACAGAGACTCCTTTTAAGCATTTTGTCAGACCTTGTCTGGGTCTAAACTGTTTGACACTCTTGAGCTATTCCGGAATGAAATTCGAGTTAGTATACAAAGCCAACCATACCTCTTTAATCTCATTGACACGTTCATCTGTCCATACATCTGTACCATCTACTTGCTAGAACATGACACCTGAAAATATAAGAAAAGAATACGTGAGTACGCGGCAACGATTCGACATAGGTACCTGCAATGACAAGCGCAACCGAAAGTGCAGTTAATGTGACCATTTTACCCAAGCAAAAAAAGGAAACGACGATAATCGGATAAGGTAAGAGCGCAAACAAAAGTGCAGTTTTAGAGACCATTTCACCCCAGCCAAAAAGGGAAGACGACGGTAATACACGCTAAGAATTTAGAGAAGGTACCTGTAACGACAAGCGCAAAGCAGGGAGCGGTTTTTGAGAGCATTTTACCCCAGCAGAAAAAAAGGAGACGAAGATAATACACGCTAAGATTTCGGAAAAGGTACGAGCGCATACGAAAGTGCAGTTTTATAGACCATTTCACCCTAGCAAAAAAGGAAGACGACGATTATACACGCTACGAATTCGGAGAAGGTACCTGTAACGACAAGCGCAAAGGAGGGAGCAGTTTTTGAAAGCATTTTACCCCAGCAGAAATAAGGAAACGACGATGTTACTAGCTTAGAATTTTGAGAAGGTACGAGCGTAAACGAAAGTGCAGTTTTAGAGACCATTTCACCCCAGCAAAAAAAGGAAGACGACGGTTATACACGCTAAGAATTCGGAGAAGGTACCTGTAACGACAAGCGCAAAGCAGGGAGCAGTTTTTGAGAGCATTTTACCCCAGCAGAAAAAAGGAGACGACGATAATACACGCTAAGAATTCGGAGAAGGTACGAGCGCAAACGAAAGTGCAGTTTTAGAGACCATTTTACCCTAGCAAAAAAGGAAGACGACGGTTATACACGCTAAGAATTCGGAGAAGGTACCTGTAACGACAAGCGCAAAGGAGGGTGCAGTTTTAGACACCATTTTACCCCAGCAGAAAAAAGGAGACGACGGTTATACACGCTAAGAATTCGGAGAAGCCATGAGCGCCAAGGAGGGTGCAGTTTTAGAGACCTTTTTTACCCCACCCAAAAAATGAAGACGACGCTAATTTATGCTAAGATTACGGACGCATCTTGAACTCAGCAGGTGTACGAAAAACGGAAAAAAATACCTACCATTGCAATAGACGTCACATTGTTGCGTCCTGTCTATCTGTTCAAGTGGACTTCTGACCAGCCATGGTTTTTAGTCTTCTGGACCTGGAAATATAGACATACACTGTATAGTTACTAGATTTTCACATAAAACGTTCTTAACCCACATAAGCTGAATGGAATTCCCCACTTTTTATCAACTGGACCAGTCCATTTCCGTTTTAAGGATTGTTAAGTGGCAATTTTCATTTCCATTCAAATTTTAAGAGTACACTCTGTATGAAAACAGTGGAGACCCTGAGCGGACGCCACGTTCTGTCGCGTCTGATCTGGGTCTGCACTGTTTGCCTATGTCCCACAGAAAGGACGCTAGGCTAATATGGGTTAAGCATCTTCCCAAAAGTCAAATCTCAACACATAAACAGTGTTTGTTCCAGCACTTGAGATTCTGGTACCTATTGCAAAAGTCTTAAGTGAAGGCTCAGGCGAGACTGTGCATCCACCAAGTCTCACCAGTGCCTTTGCAGCTCGTCTTGATATAGTATGGAAGTAGATGAGCGTACTAAAATAATATACTTGGAGTCCCATTTGTTATGCAAGTTTTTAAGAGTGATAAACGTATATGCATTAAGAACAACAATTTCATATCTTTGCAAAAATGACTTATATAAGGTGTTTCCTCAGTCTGTACACCAACCCATGATAAAGTGTTTCTTCAGTCTGTACACAAACCCAAGTATTGTTTTGGTGATAAGTGTACTACCGGAATGACCTATGTTGAAGCTAATCTATGATTGTGAAATGCCCTAGTCATTTTCCCTTGCTTTTACGAGTGTACACTTGACAGGTTCATGATCAGCAATGATTGTGAATTTCAATGGGTTTCCTCCCCTTATCTTACAAGCCAAACTTACTTAATGCTTGTTCCATTTGGTGACCATACAGAGACTCCTTTTAAGCATTTTGTCAGACCTTGTCTGGGTCTAAACTGTTTGACACTCTTGAGCTATTCCGGAATGAAATTCGAGTTAGTATACAAAGCCAACCATACCTCTTTAATCTCATTGACACGTTCATCTGTCCATACATCTGTACCATCTACTTGCTAGAACATGACACCTGAAAATATAAGAAAAGAATACGTGAGTACGCGGCAACGATTCGACATAGGTACCTGCAATGACAAGCGCAACCGAAAGTGCAGTTAAAGTGACCATTTTACCCAAGCAAAAAAAGGAAACGACGATAATCGGATAAGGTACGAGCGCAAACAAAAGTGCAGTTTTAGAGACCATTTCACCCCAGCAAAAAAGGAAGACGACGGTAATACACGCTAAGAATTTAGAGAAGGTACCTGTAACGACAAGCGCAAAGCAGGGAGCGGTTTTTGAGAGCATTTTACCCTAGCAGAAAAAAAGGAGACGACGATAATACACGCTAAGATTTTGGAGAAGGTACGAGCGCATACGAAAGTGCAGTTTTATAGACCATTTCACCCTAGCAAAAAAGGAAGACGACGATAATACACGCTACGAATTCGGAGAAGGTACCTGTAACGACAAGCGCAAAGGAGGGAGCAGTTTTTGAAAGCATTTTACCCCAGCAGAAATAAGGAAACGACGATGTTACTAGCTTAGAATTTTGAGAAGGTACGAGCGCAAACGAAAGTGCAGTTTTAGAGACCATTTCACCCCAGCAAAAAAGGAAGACGACGGTTATACACGCTAAGAATTCGGAGAAGGTACCTGTAACGACAAGCGCAAAGCAGGGAGCAGTTTTTGAGAGCATTTTACCCCAGCAGAAAAAAGGAGACGATGATAATACACGCTAAGAATTCGGAGATGGTACGAGCGCAAACGAAAGTGCAGTTTTAGAGACCATTTTACCCTAGCAAAAAAGGAAGACGACGGTTATACACGCTAAGAATTCGGAGAAGGTACCTGTAACGACAAGCGCAAAGGAGGGTGCAGTTTTAGAGACCATTTTACCCCAGCAGAAAAAAGGAGACGACGGTTATACACACTAAGAATTCGGAGAAGCCATGAGCGCCAAGGAGGGTGCAGTTTTAGAGACCTTTTTTACCCCACCCAAAAAATGAACACGACGCTAATTTACGCTAAGATTAGGGACGCATCTTGAACTCAGCAGGTGCACGAAAAACGGAAAAAAATACCTACCATTGCAATAGACGTCACATTGTTGCGTCCTGTCTATCTGTTCAAGTGGACTTCTGACCAGCCATGGTTTTTAGTCTTCTGGACCTGGAAATATAGACATACACTGTATAGTTACTAGATTTTCACATAAAACGTTCTTAACCCACATAAGCTGAATGGAATTCCCCACTTTTTATCAACTGGACCAGTCCATTTCCGTTTTAAGGATTGTTAAGTGGCAATTTTCATTTCCATTCAAATTTTAAGAGTACACTCTGTATGAAAACAGTGGAGACCCTGAGCGGACGCCACGTTCTGTCGCGTCTGATCTGGGTCTGCACTGTTTGCCTATGTCCCACAGAAAGGACGCTAGGCTAATATGGGTTAAGCATCTTCCCAAAAGTCAAATCTCAACACATAAACAGTGTTTGTTCCAGCACTTGAGATTCTGGTACCTATTGCAAAAGTCTTAAGTGAAGGCTCAGGCGAGACTGTGCATCCACCAAGTCTCACCAGTGCCTTTGCAGCTCGTCTTGATATAGTATGGAAGTAGATGAGCGTACTAAAATAATATACTTGGAGTCCCATTTGTTATGCAAAATTTTAAGAGTGATTAACGTATATGCATTAAGAACAACAATTTCATATCTTTGCAAAAATGACTTATATAAGGTGTTTCCTCAGTCTGTACACCAACCCAAGATAAAGTGTTTCTTCAGTCTGTACACAAACCCAAGTATTGTTTTGGTGATAAGTGTACTACCAGAATGACCTATGTTGAAGCTAATCTATGATTGTGAAATGCCCTAGTCATTTTCCCTTGCTTTTACGAGTGTACACTTGACAGGTTCATGATCAGCAATGATTGTGAATTTCAATGGGTTTCCTCCCCTTATCTTACAAGCCAGACTTACTTAATGCTTGTTCCATTTGGTGACCATACAGAGACTCCTTTTAAGCATTTTGTCAGACCTTGTCTGGGTCTAAACTGTTTGACACTCTTGAGCTATTCTGGAATGAAATTCGAGTTAGTATACAAAGCCAACCATACCTCTTTAATCTCATTGACACGTTCATCTGTCCATACATCTGTACCATCTACTTGCTAGAACATGACACCTGAAAATATAAGAAAAGAATACGTGAGTACGCGGCAACGAATCGACATAGGTACCTGCAATGACAAGCGCAACCGAAAGTGCAGTTAAAGTGACCATTTTACCCAAGCAAAAAAGGAAACGACGATAATCAGATAAGGTACGAGCGCAAACAAAAGTGCAGTTTTAGAGACCATTTCACCCCAGCAAAAAAGGAAGACGACGGTAATACACGCTAAGAATTTTGAGAAGGTACCTGTAACGACAAGCGCAAAGCAGGGAGCGGTTTTTGAGAGCATTTTACCCCAGCAGAAAAAAGGAGACGACGATAATACACGCTATGATTTCGGAGAAGGTACGAGCGCATACGAAAGTGCAGTTTTATAGACCATTTCACCCTAGCAAAAAAGGAAGACGACGATAATACACGCTACGAATTCGGAGAAGGTACCTGTAACGACAAGCGCAAAGGAGGGAGCAGTTTTTGAAAGCATTTTACCCCAGCAGAAATAAGGAAACGACGATGTTACTAGCTTAGAATTTTGAGAAGGTACGAGCGCAAACGAAAGTGCAGTTTTAGAGACCATTTCACCCCAGCAAAAAAGGAAGACGACGGTTATACACGCTAAGAATTCGGAGAAGGTACCTGTAACGACAAGCGCAAAGCAGGGAGCAGTTTTTGAGAGCATTTTACCCCAGCAGAAAAAAGGAGACGACGATAATACACGCTAAGAATTCGGAAAAGGTACGAGCGCAAACGAAAGTGCAGTTTTAGAGACCATTTTACCCTAGCAAAAAAGGAAGACGACGGTTATACACGCTAAGAATTCGGAGAAGGTACCTGTAACGACAAGCGCAAAGGAGGGTGCAGTTTTAGAGACCATTTTACCCCAGCAGAAAAAAGGAGACGACGGTTATACACGCTAAGAATTCGGAGAAGCCATGAGCGCCAAGGAGGGTGCAGTTTTAGAGACCTTTTTTACCCCACCCAAAAAATGAAGACGATGCTAATTTACGCTAAGGTTACAGACGCATCTTGAACTCAGCAGGTGTACGAAAAACGGAAAAAATACCTACCATTGCAATAGACGTCACATTGTTGCGTCCTGTCTATCTGTTCAAGTGGACTTCTGACCAGCCATGGTTTTTAGTCTTCTGGACCTGGAAATATAGACATACACTGTATAGTTACTAGATTTTCACATAAAACGTTCTTAACCCACATAAGCTGAATGGAATTCCCCACTTTTTATCAACTGGACCAGTCCATTTCCGTTTTAAGGATTGTTAAGTGGCAATTTTCATTTTCATTCAAATTTTAAGAGTACACTCTGTATGAAAACAGTGGAGACCCTGAGCGGACGCCACGTTCTGTCGCGTCTGATCTGGGTCTGCACTGTTTGCCTATGTCCCACAGAAAGGACGCTAGGCTAATATGGGTTAAGCATCTTCCCAAAAGTCAAATCTCAACACATAAACAGTGTTTGTTCCAGCACTTGAGATTCTGGTACCTATTGCAAAAGTCTTAAGTGAAGGCTCAGGCGAGACTGTGCATCCACCAAGTCTCACCAGTGCCTTTGCAGCTCGTCTTGATATAGTATGGAAGTAGATGAGCGCACTAAAATAATATACTTGGAGTCCCATTTGTTATGCAAGTTTTTAAGAATGATTAACGTATATGCATTAAGAACAACAATTTCATATCTTTGCAAAAATGACTTATATAAGGTGTTTCCTCAGTCTGTACACTAACCCAAGATAAAGTGTTTCTTCAGTCTGTACACAAACCCAAGTATTGTTTTGGTGATAAGTGTACTACCAGAATGACCTATGTTGAAGCTAATCTATGATTGTGAAATGCCCTAGTCATTTTCCCTTGCTTTTACGAGTGTACACTTGACAGGTTCATGATCAGCAATGATTGTGAATTTCAATGGGTTTCCTCCCCTTATCTTACAAGCCAAACCTAACTTAATGCTTGTTCCATTTGGTGACCATACAGAGACTCCTTTTAAGCATTTTGTCAGACCTTGTCTGGGTCTAAACTGTTTGACACTCTTGAGCTATTCCGGAATGAAATTCGAGTTAGTATACAAAGCCAACCATACCTCTTTAATCTCATTGACACGTTCATCTGTCCATACATCTGTACCATCTACTTGCTAGAACATGACAC
The DNA here is from genome assembly GCA_964019695.1 of Loripinus fragilis. Classification (NCBI taxonomy): domain Eukaryota; kingdom Metazoa; phylum Mollusca; class Bivalvia; order Lucinida; family Lucinidae; genus Loripinus; species Loripinus fragilis. The sequence continues at coordinate 63,590,673 of OZ026519.1, read as the reverse complement.
CTGAAAATATAAGAAAAGAATACGTGAGTACGCGGCAACGATTCGACATAGGTACCTGCAATGACAAGCGCAACCGAAAGTGCAGTTAAAGTGACCATTTTACCCAAGCAAAAAAAGGAAACGACGATAATCGGATAAGGTACGAGCGCAAAAAAAAGTGCAGTTTTAGAGACCATTTCACCCCAGCAAAAAAGGAAGACGACGGTAATACACGCTAAGAATTTAGAGAAGGTACCTGTAACGACAAGCGCAAAGCAGGGAGCGGTTTTTGAGAGCATTTTACCCCAGCAGAAAAAAAGGAGACAACGATAATACACGCTAAGATTTCGGAGAAGGTACGAGCGCATACGAAAGTGCAGTTTTATAGACCATTTCACCCTAGCAGAAAAAAAGGAGACGACGATAATACACGCTAAGATTTCGGAGAAGGTACCTGTAACGACAAGCGCAAAGGAGGGAGCAGTTTTTGAAAGCATTTTACCCCAGCAGAAATAAGGAAACGACGATGTTACTAGCTTAGAATTTTGAGATGGTACGAGGGCAAACGAAAGTGCAGTTTTAGAGACCATTTCACCCCAGCAAAAAAGGAAGACGACGGTTATACACGCTAAGAATTCGGAGAAGGTACCTGTAACGACAAGCGCAAAGCAGGGAGCAGTTTTTGAGAGCATTTTACCCCAGCAGAAAAAAGGAGACGACGATAATACACGCTAAGAATTCGGAGATGGTACGAGCGCAAACGAAAGTGCAGTTTTAGAGACCATTTTACCCTAGCAAAAAAGGAAGACGACGGTTATACACGCTAAGAATTCGGAGAAGGTACCTGTAACGACAAGCGCAAAGGAGGGTGCAGTTTTAGAGACCATTTTACCCCAGCAGAAAAAAGGAGACGACGGTTATACGCGCTAAGAATTCGGAGAAGCCATGAGCGCCAAGGAGGGTGCAGTTTTAGAGACCTTTTTTACCCCACCCAAAAGATGAAGACGACGCTTATTTACGCTAAGATTACGGACGCATCTTGAACTCAGCAGGTGTACGAAAAACGGAAAAAAATACCTACCATTGCAATAGACGTCACATTGTTGCGTCCTGTCTATCTGTTCAAGTGGACTTCTGACCAGCCATGGTTTTTAGTCTTCTGGACCTGGAAATATAGACATACACTGTATAGTTACTAGATTTTCACATAAAACGTTCTTAACCCACATAAGCTGAATGGAATTCCCCACTTTTTATCAACTGGACCAGTCCATTTCCGTTTTAAGGATTGTTAAGTGGCAATTTTCATTTCCATTCAAATTTTAAGAGTACACTCTGTATGAAAACAGTGGAGACCCTGAGCGGACGCCACGTTCTGTCGCGTCTGATCTGGGTCTGCACTGTTTGCCTATGTCCCACAGAAAGGACGCTAGGCTAATATGGGTTAAGCATCTTCCCAAAAGTCAAATCTCAACACATAAACAGTGTTTGTTCCAGCACTTGAGATTCTGGTACCTATTGCAAAAGTCTTAAGTGAAGGCTCAGGCGAGACTGTGCATCCACCAAGTCTCACCAGTGCCTTTGCAGCTCATCTTGATATAGTATGGAAGTAGATGAGCGTACTAAAATAATATACTTGGAGTCCCATTTGTTATGCAAGTTTTTAAGAGTGATTAACGTATATGCATTAAGAACAACAATTTCATATCTTTGCAAAAATGACTTATATAAGGTGTTTCCTCAGTCTGTACACCAACCCAAGATAAAGTGTTTCTTCAGTCTGTACACAAACCCAAGTATTGTTTTGGTGATAAGTGTACTACCAGAATGACCTATGTTGAAGCTAATCTATGATTGTGAAATGCCCTAGTCATTTTCCCTTGCTTTTACGAGTGTACACTTGACAGGTTCATGATCAGCAATGATTGTGAATTTCAATGGGTTTCCTCCCCTTATCTTACAAGCCAAACTTACTTAATGCTTGTTCCATTTGGTGACCATACAGAGACTCCTTTTAAGCATTTTGTCAGACCTTGTCTGGGTCTAAACTGTTTGACACTCTTGAGCTATTCTGGAATGAAATTCGAGTTAGTATACAAAGCCAACCATACCTCTTTAATCTCATTGACACGTTCATCTGTCCATACATCTGTACCATCTACTTGCTAGAACATGACACCTGAAAATATAAGAAAAGAATACGTGAGTACGCGGCAACGATTCGACATAGGTACCTGCAATGACAAGCGCAACCGAAAGTGCAGTTAAAGTGACCATTTTACCCAAGCAAAAAAAGGAAACGACGAAAATCGGATAAGGTACGAGCGCAAACAAAAGTGCAGTTTTAGAGACCATTTCACCCCAGCAAAAAAGGAAGACGACGGTAATACACGCTAAGAATTTAGAGAAGGTACCTGTAACGACAAGCGCAAAGCAGGGAGCGGTTTTTGAGAGCATTTTACCCCAGCAGAAAAAAAGGAGACGACGATAATACACGCTAAGATTTCGGAGAAGGTACGAGCGCATACGAAAGTGCAGTTTTATAGACCATTTCACCCTAGCAAAAAAGGAAGACGACGATAATACACGCTACGAATTCGGAGAAGGTACCTGTAACGACAAGCGCAAAGGAGGGAGCAGTTTTTGAAAGCATTTTACCCCAGCAGAAATAAGGAAACGACGATGTTACTAGCTTAGAATTTTGAGAAGGTACGAGCGCAAACGAAAGTGCAGTTTTAGAGACCATTTCACCCCAGCAAAAAAAGGAAGACGACGGTTATACACGCTAAGAATTCGGAGAAGGTACCTGTAACGACAAGCGCAAAGCAGGGAGCAGTTTTTGAGAGCATTTTACCCCAGCAGAAAAAAGGAGACGACGATAATACACGCTAAGAATTCGGAGAAGGTACGAGCGCAAACGAAAGTGCAGTTTTAGAGACCATTTTACCCTAGCAAAAAAGGAAGACGACGGTTATACACGCTAAGAATTCGGAGAAGGTACCTGTAACGACAAGCGCAAAGGAGGGTGCAGTTTTAGAGACCATTTTACCCCAGCAGAAAAAAGGAGACGACGGTTATACACGCTAAGAATTCGGAGAAGCCATGAGCGCCAAGGAGGGTGCAGTTTTAGAGACCTTTTTTACCCCACCCAAAAAATGAAGACGACGCTAATTTACGCTAAGATTACGGACGCATCTTGAACTCAGCAGGTGTATGAAAAACGGAAAAAAATACCTACCATTGCAATAGACGTCACATTGTTGCGTCCTGTCTATCTGTTCAAGTGGACTTCTGACCAGCCATGGTTTTTAGTCTTCTGGACCTGGAAATATAGACATACACTGTATAGTTACTAGATTTTCACATAAAACGTTCTTAACCCACATAAGCTGAATGGAATTCCCCACTTTTTATCAACTGGACCAGTCCATTTCCGTTTTAAGGATTGTTAAGTGGCAATTTTCATTTCCATTCAAATTTTAAGAGTACACTCTGTATGAAAACAGTGGAGACCCTGAGCGGACGCCACGTTCTGTCGCGTCTGATCTGGGTCTGCACTGTTTGCCTATGTCCCACAGAAAGGACGCTAGGCTAATATGGGTTAAGCATCTTCCCAAAAGTCAAATCTCAACACATAAACAGTGTTTGTTCCAGCACTTGAGATTCTGGTACCTATTGCAAAAGTCTTAAGTGAAGGCTCAGGCGAGACTGTGCATCCACCAAGTCTCACCAGTGCCTTTGCAGCTCGTCTTGATATAGTATGGAAGTAGATGAGCGCACTAAAATAATATACTTGGAGTCCCATTTGTTATGCAAGTTTTTAAGAGTGATTAACGTATATGCATTAAGAACAACAATTTCATATCTTTGCAAAAATGACTTATATAAGGTGTTTCCTCAGTCTGTACACCAACCCAAGATAAAGTGTTTCTTCAGTCTGTACACAAACCAAAGTATTGTTTTGGTGATAAGTGTACTACCAGAATGACCTATGTTGAAGCTAATCTATGATTGTGAAATGCCCTAGTCATTTTTCCTTGCTTTTACGAGTGTACACTTGACAGGTTCATGATCAGCAATGATTGTGAATTTCAATGGGTTTCCTCCCCTTATCTTACAAGCCAAACCTAACTTAATGCTTGTTCCATTTGGTGACCATACAGAGACTCCTTTTAAGCATTTTGTCAGACCTTGTCTGGGTCTAAACTGTTTGACACTCTTGAGCTATTCCGGAATGAAATTCGAGTTAGTATACAAAGCCAACCATACCTCTTTAATCTCATTGACACGTTCATCTGTCCATACATCTGTACCATCTACTTGCTAGAAAATGACACCTGAAAATATCAGAAAAGAATACGTGAGTACGCGGCAACGATTCGACATAGGTACCTGCAATGACAAGCGCAACCGAAAGTGCAGTTAAAGTGACCATTTTACCCAAGCAAAAAAAGGAAACGACGATAATCGGATAAGGTACGAGCGCATACAAAAGTGCAGTTTTAGAGACCATTTCACCCCAGCAAAAAAGGAAGACGACGGTAATACACGCTAAGAATTTAGAGAAGGTACCTGTAACGACAAGCGCAAAGCAGGGAGCGGTTTTTGAGAGCATTTTACCCCAGCAGAAAAAAAGGAGACGACGATAATACACGCTAAGATTTCGGAGAAGGTACGAGCGCATACGAAAGTGCAGTTTTATAGACCATTTCACCCTAGCAAAAAAGGAAGACGACGATAATACACGCTACGAATTCGGAGAAGGTACCTGTAACGACAAGCGCAAAGGAGGGAGCAGTTTTTGAAAGCATTTTACCCCAGCAGAAATAAGGAAACGACGATGTTACTAGCTTAGAATTTTGAGAAGGTACGAGCGCAAACGAAAGTGCAGTTTTAGAGACCATTTCACCCCAGCAAAAAAAGGAAGACGACGGTTATACACGCTAAGAATTCGGAGAAGGTACCTGTAACGACAAGCGCAAAGCAGGGAGCAGTTTTTGAGAGCATTTTACCCCAGCAGAAAAAAGGAGACGACGATAATACACGCTAAGAATTCGGAGAAGGTACGAGCGCAAACGAAAGTGCAGTTTTAGAGACCATTTTACCCTAGCAAAAAAGGAAGACGACGGTTATACACGCTAAGAATTCGGAGAAGGTACCTGTAACGACAAGCGCAAAGGAGGGTGCAGTTTTAGAGACCATTTTACCCCAGCAGAAAAAAGGAGACGACGGTTATACACGCTAAGAATTCGGAGAAGCCATGAGCGCCAAGGAGGGTGCAGTTTTAGAGACCTTTTTTACCCCACCCAAAAAATGAAGACGACGCTAATTTACGCTAAGATTACGGACGCATCTTGAACTCAGCAGGTGTACGAAAAACGGAAAAAAATACCTACCATTGCAATAGACGTCACATTGTTGCGTCCTGTCTATCTGTTCAAGTGGACTTCTGACCAGCCATGGTTTTTAGTCTTCTGGACCTGGAAATATAGACATACACTGTATAGTTACTAGATTTTCACATAAAACGTTCTTAACCCACATAAGCTGAATGGAATTCCCCACTTTTTATCAACTGGACCAGTCCATTTCCGTTTTAAGGATTGTTAAGTGGCAATTTTCATTTCCATTCAAATTTTAAGAGTACACTCTGTATGAAAACAGTGGAGACCCTGAGCGGACGCCACGTTCTGTCGCGTCTGATCTGGGTCTGCACTGTTTGCCTATGTCCCACAGAAAGGACGCTAGGCTAATATGGGTTAAGCATCTTCCCAAAAGTCAAATCTCAACACATAAACAGTGTTTGTTCCAGCACTTGAGATTCTGGTACCTATTGCAAAAGTCTTAAGTGAAGGCTCAGGCGAGACTGTGCATCCACCAAGTCTCACCAGTGCCTTTGCAGCTCGTCTTGATATAGTATGGAAGTAGATGAGCGCACTAAAATAATATTCTTGGAGTCCCATTTGTTATGCAAGTTTTTAAGAGTGATTAACGTATATGCATTAAGAACAACAATTTCATATCTTTGCAAAAATGACTTATATAAGGTGTTTCCTCAGTCTGTACACCAACCCAAGATAAAGTGTTTCTTCAGTCTGTACACAAACCCAAGTATAGTTTTGGTGATAAGTGTACTACCAGAATGACCTATGTTGAAGCTAATCTATGATTGTGAAATGCCCTAGTCATTTTCCCTTGCTTTTACGAGTGTACACTTGACAGGTTCATGATCAGCAATGATTGTGAATTTCAATGGGTTTCCTCCCCTTATCTTACAAGCCAAACCTAACTTAATGCTTGTTCCATTTGGTGACCATACAGAGACTCCTTTTAAGCATTTTGTCAGACCTTGTCTGGGTCTAAACTGTTTGACACTCTTGAGCTATTCCGGAATGAAATTCGAGTTAGTATACAAAGCCAACCATACCTCTTTAATCTCATTGACACGTTCATCTGTCCATACATCTGTACCATCTACTTGCTAGAACATGACACCTGAAAATATAAGAAAAGAATACGTGAGTACGCGGCAACGATTCGACATAGGTACCTGCAATGACAAGCGCAACCGAAAGTGCAGTTAAAGTGACCATTTTACCCAAGCAAAAAAAGGAAACGACGATAATCGGATAAGGTACGAGCGCAAACAAAAGTGCAGTTTTAGAGACCATTTCACCCCAGCAAAAAAGGAAGACGACGGTAATACACGCTAAGAATTTAGAGAAGGTACCTGTAACGACAAGCGCAAAGCAGGGAGCGGTTTTTGAGAGCATTTTACCCCAGCAGAAAAAAAGGAGACGACGATAATACACGCTAAGATTTCGGAGAAGGTACGAGCGCATACGAAAGTGCAGTTTTATAGACCATTTCACCCTAGCAAAAAAGGAAGACGACAATAATACACGCTACGAATTCGGAAAAGGTACCCGTAACGACAAGCGCAAAGGAGGGAGCAGTTTTTGAAAGCATTTTACCCCAGCAGAAATAAGGAAACGACGATGTTACTAGCTTAGAATTTTGAGAAGGTACGAGCGCAAACGAAAGTGCAGTTTTAGAGACCATTTCACCCCAGCAAAAAAAGGAAGACGACGGTTATACACGCTAAGAATTCGGAGAAGGTACCTGTAACGACAAGCGCAAAGCAGGGAGCAGTTTTTGAGAGCATTTTACCCCAGCAGAAAAAAGGAGACGACGATAATACACGCTAAGAATTCGGAGAAGGTACGAGCGCAAACGAAAGTGCAGTTTTAGAGACCATTTTACCCTAGCAAAAAAGGAAGACGACGGTTATACACGCTAAGAATTCGGAGAAGGTACCTGTAACGACAAGCGCAAAGGAGGGTGCAGTTTTAGAGACCATTTTACCCCAGCAGAAAAAAGGAGACGACGGTTATACACGCTAAGAATTCGGAGAAGCCATGAGCGCCAAGGAGGGTGCAGTTTTAGAGACCTTTTTTACCCCACCCAAAAAATGAAGACGACGCTAATTTACGCTAAGATTACGGACGCATCTTGAACTCAGCAGGTGTACGAAAAACGGAAAAAAATACCTACCATTGCAATAGACGTCACATTGTTGCGTCCTGTCTATCTGTTCAAGTGGACTTCTGACCAGCCATGGTTTTTAGTCTTCTGGACCTGGAAATATAGACATACACTGTATAGTTACTAGATTTTCACATAAAACGTTCTTAACCCACATAAGCTGAATGGAATTCCCCACTTTTTATCAACTGGACCAGTCCATTTCCGTTTTAAGGATTGTTAAGTGGCAATTTTCATTTCCATTCAAATTTTAAGAGTACACTCTGTATGAAAACAGTGGAGACCCTGAGCGGACGCCACGTTCTGTCGCGTCTGATCTGGGTCTGCACTGTTTGCCTATGTCCCACAGAAAGGACGCTAGGCTAATATGGGTTAAGCATCTTCCCAAAAGTCAAATCTCAACACATAAACAGTGTTTGTTCCAGCACTTGAGATTCTGGTACCTATTGCAAAAGTCTTAAGTGAAGGCTCAGGCGAGACTGTGCATCCACCAAGTCTCACCAGTGCCTTTGCAGCTCGTCTTGATATAGTATGGAAGTAGATGAGCGCACTAAAATAATATACTTGGAGTCCCATTTGTTATGCAAGTTTTTAAGAGTGATTAACGTATATGCATTAAGAACAACAATTTCATATCTTTGCAAAAATGACTTATATAAGGTGTTTCCTCAGTCTGTACACCAACCCAAGATAAAGTGTTTCTTCAGTCTGTACACAAACCCAAGTATTGTTTTGGTGATAAGTGTACTACCAGAATGACCTATGTTGAAGCTAATCTATGATTGTGAAATGCCCTAGTCATTTTCCCTTGCTTTTACGAGTGTACACTTGACAGGTTCATGATCAGCAATGATTGTGAATTTCAATGGGTTTCCTCCCCTTATCTTACAAGCCAAACTTACTTAATGCTTGTTCCATTTGGTGACCATACAAAGACTCCTTTTAAGCATTTTGTCAGACCTTGTCTGGGTCTAAACTGTTTGACACTCTTGAGCTATTCTGGAATGAAATTCGAGTTAGTATACAAAGCCAACCATACCTCTTTAATCTCATTGACACGTTCATCTGTCCATACATCTGTACCATCTACTTGCTAGAACATGACACCTGAAAATATAAGAAAAGAATACGTGAGTACGCGGCAACGATTCGACATAGGTACCTGCAATGACAAGCGCAACCGAAAGTGCAGTTAAAGTGACCATTTTACCCAAGCAAAAAAAGGAAACGACGATAATCGGATAAGGTACGAGCGCAAACAAAAGTGCAGTTTTAGAGACCATTTCACCCCAGCAAAAAAGGAAGACGACGGTAATACACGCTAAGAATTTAGAGAAGGTACCTGTAACGACAAGCGCAAAGCAGGGAGCGGTTTTTGAGAGCATTTTACCCCAGCAGAAAAAAAGGAAACGACGATGTTACTAGCTTAGAATTTTGAGAAGGTACGAGCGCAAAAGAAAATGCAGTTTTAGAGACCATTTCACCCCAGCAAAAAAAGGAAGACGACGGTTATACACGCTAAGAATTCGGAGAAGGTACCTGTAACGACAAGCGCAAAGCAGGGAGCAGTTTTTGAGAGCATTTTACCCCAGCAGAAAAAAGGAGACGACGATAATACACGCTAAGAATTCGGAGAAGGTACGAGCGCAAACGAAAGTGCAGTTTTAGAGACCATTTTACCCTAGCAAAAAAGGAAGACGACGGTTATACACGCTAAGAATTCGGAGAAGGTACCTGTAACGACAAGCGCAAAGGAGGGTGCAGTTTTAGAGACCATTTTACCCCAGCAGAAAAAAGGAGACGACGGTTATACACGCTAAGAATTCGGAGAAGCCATGAGCGCCAAGGAGGGTGCAGTTTTAGAGACCTTTTTTACCCCACCCAAAAAATGAAGACGACGCTAATTTACGCTAAGATTACGGACGCATCTTGAACTCAGCAGGTGTACGAAAAACGGAAAAAAATACCTACCATTGCAATAGACGTCACATTGTTGCGTCCTGTCTATCTGTTCAAGTGGACTTCTGACCAGCCATGGTTTTTAGTCTTCTGGACCTGGAAATATAGACATACACTGTATAGTTACTAGATTTTCACATAAAACGTTCTTAACCCACATAAGCTGAATGGAATTCCCCACTTTTTATCAACTGGACCAGTCCATTTCCATTTTAAGGATTGTTAAGTGGCAATTTTCATTTCCATTCAAATTTTAAGAGTACACTCTGTATGAAAACAGTGGAGACCCTGAGCGGACGCCACGTTCTGTCGCGTCTGATCTGGGTCTGCACTGTTTGCCTATGTCCCACAGAAAGGACGCTAGGCTAATATGGGTTAAGCATCTTCCCAAAAGTCAAATCTCAACACATAAACAGTGTTTGTTCCAGCACTTGAGATTCTGGTACCTATTGCAAAAGTCTTAAGTGAAGGCTCAGGCGAGACTGTGCATCCACCAAGTCTCACCAGTGCCTTTGCAGCTCGTCTTGATATAGTATGGAAGTAGATGAGCGCACTAAAATAATATACTTGGAGTCCCATTTGTTATGCAAGTTTTTAAGAGTGATTAACGTATATGCATTAAGAACAACAATTTCATATCTTTGCAAAAATGACTTATATAAGGTGTTTCCTCAGTCTGTACACCAACCCAAGATAAAGTGTTTCTTCAGTCTGTACACAAACCCAAGTATAGTTTTGGTGATAAGTGTACTACCAGAATGACCTATGTTGAAGCTAATCTATGATTGTGAAATGCCCTAGTCATTTTCCCTTGCTTTTACGAGTGTACACTTGACAGGTTCATGATCAGCAATGATTGTGAATTTCAATGGGTTTCCTCCCCTTATCTTACAAGCCAAACCTAACTTAATGCTTGTTCCATTTGGTGACCATACAGAGACTCCTTTTAAGCATTTTGTCAGACCTTGTCTGGGTCTAAACTGTTTGACACTCTTGAGCTATTCCGGAATGAAATTCGAGTTAGTATACAAAGCCAACCATACCTCTTTAATCTCATTGACACGTTCATCTGTCCATACATCTGTACCATCTACTTGCTAGAACATGACACCTGAAAATATAAGAAAAGAATACGTGAGTACGCGGCAACGATTCGACATAGGTACCTGCAATGACAAGCGCAACCGAAAGTGCAGTTAAAGTGACCATTTTACCCAAGCAAAAAAAGGAAACGACAATAATCGGATAAGGTACGAGCGCAAACAAAAGTGCAGTTTTAGAGACCATTTCACCCCAGCAAAAAAGGAAGACGACGGTAATACACGCTAAGAATTTAGAGAAGGTACCTGTAACGACAAGCGCAAAGCAGGGAGCGGTTTTTGAGAGCATTTTACCCCAGCAGAAAAAAAGGAGACGACGATAATACACGCTAAGATTTCGGAGAAGGTACGAGCGCATACGAAAGTGCAGTTTTATAGACCATTTCACCCTAGCAAAAAAGGAAGACGACGATAATACACGCTACGAATTCGGAGAAGGTACCTGTAACGACAAGCGCAAAGGAGGGAGCAGTTTTTGAAAGCATTTTACCCCAGCAGAAATAAGGAAACGACGATGTTACTAGCTTAGAATTTTGAGAAGGTACGAGCGCAAACGAAAGTGCAGTTTTAGAGACCATTTCACCCCAGCAAAAAAAGGAAGACGACGGTTATACACGCTAAGAATTCGGAGAAGGTACCTGTAACGACAAGCGCAAAGCAGGGAGCAGTTTTTGAGAGCATTTTACCCCAGCAGAAAAAAGGAGACGACGATAATACACGCTAAGAATTCGGAGAAGGTACGAGCGCAAACGAAAGTGCAGTTTTAGAGACCATTTTACCCTAGCAAAAAAGGAAGACGACGGTTATACACGCTAAGAATTCGGAGAAGGTACCTGTAACGACAAGCGCAAAGGAGGGTGCAGTTTTAGAGACCATTTTACCCCAGCAGAAAAAAGGAGACGACGGTTATACACGCTAAGAATTCGGAGAAGCCATGAGCGCCAAGGAGGGTGCAGTTTTAGAGACCTTTTTTACCCCACCCAAAAAAAGAAGACGACGCTTATTTACGCTAAGATTACGGACGCATCTTGAACTCAGCAGGTGTACGAAAAACGGAAAAAAATACCTACCATTGCAATAGACGTCACATTGTTGCGTCCTGTCTATCTGTTCAAGTGGACTTCTGACCAGCCATGGTTTTTAGTCTTCTGGACCTGGAAATATAGACATACACTGTATAGTTACTAGATTTTCACATAAAACGTTCTTAACCCACATAAGCTGAATGGAATTCCCCACTTTTTATCAACTGGACCAGTCCATTTCCGTTTTAAGGATTGTTAAGTGGCAATTTTCATTTCCATTCAAATTTTAAGAGTACACTCTGTATGAAAACAGTGGAGACCCTGAGCGGACGCCACGTTCTGTCGCGTCTGATCTGGGTCTGCACTGTTTGCCTATGTCCCACAGAAAGGACGCTAGGCTAATATGGGTTAAGCATCTTCCCAAAAGTCAAATCTCAACACATAAACAGTGTTTGTTCCAGCACTTGAGATTCTGGTACCTATTGCAAAAGTCTTAAGTGAAGGCTCAGGCGAGACTGTGCATCCACCAAGTCTCACCAGTGCCTTTGCAGCTCGTCTTGATATAGTATGGAAGTAGATGAGCGTACTAAAATAATATACTTGGAGTCCCATTTGTTATGCAAGTTTTTAAGAGTGATTAACGTATATGCATTAAGAACAACAATTTCATATCTTTGCAAAAATGACTTATATAAGGTGTTTCCTCAGTCTGTACACCAACCCAAGATAAAGTGTTTCTTCAGTCTGTACACAAACCCAAGTATAGTTTTGGTGATAAGTGTACTACCAGAATGACCTATGTTGAAGCTAATCTATGATTGTGAAATGCCCTAGTCATTTTCCCTTGCTTTTACGAGTGTACACTTGACAGGTTCATGATCAGCAATGATTGTGAATTTCAATGGGTTTCCTCCCCTTATCTTACAAGCCAAACCTAACTTAATGCTTGTTGCATTTGGTGACCATACAGAGACTCCTTTTAAGCATTTTGTCAGACCTTGTCTGGGTCTAAACTGTTTGACACTCTTGAGCTATTCCGGAATGAAATTCGAGTTAGTATACAAAGCCAACCATACCTCTTTAATCTCATTGACACGTTCATCTGTCCATACATCTGTACCATCTACTTGCTAGAACATGACACCTGAAAATATAAGAAAAGAATACGTGAGTACGCGGCAACGATTCGACATAGGTACCTGCAATGACAAGCGCAACCGAAAGTGCAGTTAAAGTGACCATTTTACCCAAGCAAAAAAAGGAAACGACAATAATCGGATAAGGTACGAGCGCAAACAAAAGTGCAGTTTTAGAGACCATTTCACCCCAGCAAATAAGGAAGACGACGGTAATACACGCTAAGAATTTAGAGAAGGTACCTGTAACGACAAGCGCAAAGCAGGGAGCGGTTTTTGAGAGCATTTTACCCCAGCAGAAAAAAAGGAGACGAAGATAATACACGCTAAGAATTCGGAGAAGGTACGAGCGCATACGAAAGTGCAGTTTTATAGACCATTTCACCCTAGCAAAAAAGGAAGACGACGATAATACACGCTACGAATTCGGAGAAGGTACCTGTAACGACAAGCGCAAAGGAGGGAGCAGTTTTTGAAAGCATTTTACCCCAGCAGAAATAAGGAAACGACGATGTTACTAGCTTAGAATTTTGAGAAGGTACGAGCGCAAACGAAAGTGCAGTTTTAGAGACCATTTCACCCCAGCAAAAAAAGGAAGACGACGGTTATACACGCTAAGAATTCGGAGAAGGTACCTGTAACGACAAGCGCAAAGCAGGGAGCAGTTTTTGAGAGCATTTTACCCCAGCAGAAAAAAGGAGACGACGATAATACACGCTAAGAATTCGGAGAAGGTACGAGCGCAAACGAAAGTGCAGTTTTAGAGACCATTTTACCCTAGCAAAAAAGGAAGACGACGGTTATACACGCTAAGAATTCGGAGAAGGTACCTGTAACGACAAGCGCAAAGGAGGGTGCAGTTTTAGAGACCATTTTACCCCAGCAGAAAAAAGGAGACGACGGTTATACACGCTAAGAATTCGGAGAAGCCATGAGCGCCAAGGAGGGTGCAGTTTTAGAGACCTTTTTTACCCCACCCAAAAAATGAAGACGACGCTAATTTACGCTAAGATTACGGACGCATCTTGAACTCAGCAGGTGTACGAAAAACGGAAAAAAATACCTACCATTGCAATAGACGTCACATTGTTGCGTCCTGTCTATCTGTTCAAGTGGACTTCTGACCAGCCATGGTTTTTAGTCTTCTGGACCTGGAAATATAGACATACACTGTATAGTTACTAGATTTTCACATAAAACGTTCTTAACCCACATAAGCTGAATGGAATTCCCCACTTTTTATCAACTGGACCAGTCCATTTCCGTTTTAAGGATTGTTAAGTGGCAATTTTCATTTCCATTCAAATTTTAAGAGTACACTCTGTATGAAAACAGTGGAGACCCTGAGCGGACGCCACGTTCTGTCGCGTCTGATCTGGGTCTGCACTGTTTGCCTATGTCCCACAGAAAGGACGCTAGGCTAATATGGGTTAAGCATCTTCCCAAAAGTCAAATCTCAACACATAAACAGTGTTTGTTCCAGCACTTGAGATTCTGGTACCTATTGCAAAAGTCTTAAGTGAAGGCTCAGGCGAGACTGTGCATCCACCAAGTCTCACCAGTGCCTTTGCAGCTCGTCTTGATATAGTATGGAAGTAGATGAGCGCACTAAAATAATATACTTGGAGTCCCATTTGTTATGCAAGTTTTTAAGAGTGATTAACGTATATGCATTAAGAACAACAATTTCATATCTTTGCAAAAATGACTTATATAAGGTGTTTCCTCAGTCTGTACACCAACCCAAGATAAAGTGTTTCTTCAGTCTGTACACAAACCCAAGTATTGTTTTGGTGATAAGTGTACTACCAGAATGACCTATGTTGAAGCTAATCTATGATTGTGAAATGCCCTAGTCATTTTCCCTTGCTTTTACGAGTGTACACTTGACAGGTTCATGATCAGCAATGATTGTGAATTTCAATGGGTTTCCTCCCCTTATCTTACAAGCCAAACTTACTTAATGCTTGTTCCATTTGGTGACCATACAAAGACTCCTTTTAAGCATTTTGTCAGACCTTGTCTGGGTCTAAACTGTTTGACACTCTTGAGCTATTCTGGAATGAAATTCGAGTTAGTATACAAAGCCAACCATACCTCTTTAATCTCATTGACACGTTCATCTGTCCATACATCTGTACCATCTACTTGCTAGAACATGACACCTGAAAATATAAGAAAAGAATACGTGAGTACGCGGCAACGATTCGACATAGGTACCTGCAATGACAAGCGCAACCGAAAGTGCAGTTAAAGTGACCATTTTACCCAAGCAAAAAAAGGAAACGACGATAATCGGATAAGGTACGAGCGCAAACAAAAGTGCAGTTTTAGAGACCATTTCACCCCAGCAAAAAAGGAAGACGACGGTAATACACGCTAAGAATTTAGAGAAGGTACCTGTAACGACAAGCGCAAAGCAGGGAGCGGTTTTTGAGAGCATTTTACCCCAGCAGAAAAAAAGGAAACGACGATGTTACTAGCTTAGAATTTTGAGAAGGTACGAGCGCAAAAGAAAGTGCAGTTTTAGAGACCATTTCACCCCAGCAAAAAAAGGAAGACGACGGTTATACACGCTAAGAATTCGGAGAAGGTACCTGTAACGACAAGCGCAAAGCAGGGAGCAGTTTTTGAGAGCATTTTACCCCAGCAGAAAAAAGGAGACGACGATAATACACGCTAAGAATTCGGAGAAGGTACGAGCGCAAACGAAAGTGCAGTTTTAGAGACCATTTTACCCTAGCAAAAAAGGAAGACGACGGTTATACACGCTAAGAATTCGGAGAAGGTACCTGTAACGACAAGCGCAAAGGAGGGTGCAGTTTTAGAGACCATTTTACCCCAGCAGAAAAAAGGAGACGACGGTTATACACGCTAAGAATTCGGAGAAGCCATGAGCGCCAAGGAGGGTGCAGTTTTAGAGACCTTTTTTACCCCACCCAAAAAATGAAGACGACGCTAATTTACGCTAAGATTACGGACGCATCTTGAACTCAGCAGGTGTACGAAAAACGGAAAAAAATACCTACCATTGCAATAGACGTCACATTGTTGCGTCCTGTCTATCTGTTCAAGTGGACTTCTGACCAGCCATGGTTTTTAGTCTTCTGGACCTGGAAATATAGACATACACTGTATAGTTACTAGATTTTCACATAAAACGTTCTTAACCCACATAAGCTGAATGGAATTCCCCACTTTTTATCAACTGGACCAGTCCATTTCCATTTTAAGGATTGTTAAGTGGCAATTTTCATTTCCATTCAAATTTTAAGAGTACACTCTGTATGAAAACAGTGGAGACCCTGAGCGGACGCCACGTTCTGTCGCGTCTGATCTGGGTCTGCACTGTTTGCCTATGTCCCACAGAAAGGACGCTAGGCTAATATGGGTTAAGCATCTTCCCAAAAGTCAAATCTCAACACATAAACAGTGTTTGTTCCAGCACTTGAGATTCTGGTACCTATTGCAAAAGTCTTAAGTGAAGGCTCAGGCGAGACTGTGCATCCACCAAGTCTCACCAGTGCCTTTGCAGCTCGTCTTGATATAGTATGGAAGTAGATGAGCGCACTAAAATAATATACTTGGAGTCCCATTTGTTATGCAAGTTTTTAAGAGTGATTAACGTATATGCATTAAGAACAACAATTTCATATCTTTGCAAAAATGACTTATATAAGGTGTTTCCTCAGTCTGTACACCAACCCAAGATAAAGTGTTTCTTCAGTCTGTACACAAACCCAAGTATAGTTTTGGTGATAAGTGTACTACCAGAATGACCTATGTTGAAGCTAATCTATGATTGTGAAATGCCCTAGTCATTTTCCCTTGCTTTTACGAGTGTACACTTGACAGGTTCATGATCAGCAATGATTGTGAATTTCAATGGGTTTCCTCCCCTTATCTTACAAGCCAAACCTAACTTAATGCTTGTTCCATTTGGTGACCATACAGAGACTCCTTTTAAGCATTTTGTCAGACCTTGTCTGGGTCTAAACTGTTTGACACTCTTGAGCTATTCCGGAATGAAATTCGAGTTAGTATACAAAGCCAACCATACCTCTTTAATCTCATTGACACGTTCATCTGTCCATACATCTGTACCATCTACTTGCTAGAACATGACACCTGAAAATATAAGAAAAGAATACGTGAGTACGCGGCAACGATTCGACATAGGTACCTGCAATGACAAGCGCAACCGAAAGTGCAGTTAAAGTGACCATTTTACCCAAGCAAAAAAAGGAAACGACAATAATCGGATAAGGTACGAGCGCAAACAAAAGTGCAGTTTTAGAGACCATTTCACCCCAGCAAAAAAGGAAGACGACGGTAATACACGCTAAGAATTTAGAGAAGGTACCTGTAACGACAAGCGCAAAGCAGGGAGCGGTTTTTGAGAGCATTTTACCCCAGCAGAAAAAAAGGAGACGACGATAATACACGCTAAGATTTCGGAGAAGGTACGAGCGCATACGAAAGTGCAGTTTTATAGACCATTTCACCCTAGCAAAAAAGGAAGACGACGATAATACACGCTACGAATTCGGAGAAGGTACCTGTAACGACAAGCGCAAAGGAGGGAGCAGTTTTTGAAAGCATTTTACCCCAGCAGAAATAAGGAAACGACGATGTTACTAGCTTAGAATTTTGAGAAGGTACGAGCGCAAACGAAAGTGCAGTTTTAGAGACCATTTCACCCCAGCAAAAAAAGGAAGACGACGGTTATACACGCTAAGAATTCGGAGAAGGTACCTGTAACGACAAGCGCAAAGCAGGGAGCAGTTTTTGAGAGCATTTTACCCCAGCAGAAAAAAGGAGACGACGATAATACACGCTAAGAATTCGGAGAAGGTACGAGCGCAAACGAAAGTGCAGTTTTAGAGACCATTTTACCCTAGCAAAAAAGGAAGACGACGGTTATACACGCTAAGAATTCGGAGAAGGTACCTGTAACGACAAGCGCAAAGGAGGGTGCAGTTTTAGAGACCATTTTACCCCAGCAGAAAAAAGGAGACGACGGTTATACACGCTAAGAATTCGGAGAAGCCATGAGCGCCAAGGAGGGTGCAGTTTTAGAGACCTTTTTTACCCCACCCAAAAAATGAAGACGACGCTTATTTACGCTAAGATTACGGACGCATCTTGAACTCAGCAGGTGTACGAAAAACGGAAAAAAATACCTACCATTGCAATAGACGTCACATTGTTGCGTCCTGTCTATCTGTTCAAGTGGACTTCTGACCAGCCATGGTTTTTAGTCTTCTGGACCTGGAAATATAGACATACACTGTATAGTTACTAGATTTTCACATAAAACGTTCTTAACCCACATAAGCTGAATGGAATTCCCCACTTTTTATCAACTGGACCAGTCCATTTCCGTTTTAAGGATTGTTAAGTGGCAATTTTCATTTCCATTCAAATTTTAAGAGTACACTCTGTATGAAAACAGTGGAGACCCTGAGCGGACGCCACGTTCTGTCGCGTCTGATCTGGGTCTGCACTGTTTGCCTATGTCCCACAGAAAGGACGCTAGGCTAATATGGGTTAAGCATCTTCCCAAAAGTCAAATCTCAACACATAAACAGTGTTTGTTCCAGCACTTGAGATTCTGGTACCTATTGCAAAAGTCTTAAGTGAAGGCTCAGGCGAGACTGTGCATCCACCAAGTCTCACCAGTGCCTTTGCAGCTCGTCTTGATATAGTATGGAAGTAGATGAGCGTACTAAAATAATATACTTGGAGTCCCATTTGTTATGCAAGTTTTTAAGAGTGATTAACGTATATGCATTAAGAACAACAATTTCATATCTTTGCAAAAATGACTTATATAAGGTGTTTCCTCAGTCTGTACACCAACCCAAGATAAAGTGTTTCTTCAGTCTGTACACAAACCCAAGTATTGTTTTGGTGATAAGTGTACTACCAGAATGACCTATGTTGAAGCTAATCTATGATTGTGAAATGCCCTAGTCATTTTCCCTTGCTTTTACGAGTGTACACTTGACAGGTTCATGATCAGCAATGATTGTGAATTTCAATGGGTTTCCTCCCCTTATCTTACAAGCCAAACCTAACTTAATGCTTGTTCCATTTGGTGACCATACAGAGACTCCTTTTAAGCATTTTGTCAGACCTTGTCTGGGTCTAAACTGTTTGACACTCTTGAGCTATTCCGGAATGAAATTCGAGTTAGTATACAAAGCCAACCATACCTCTTTAATCTCATTGACACGTTCATCTGTCCATACATCTGTACCATCTACTTGCTAGAACATGACACCTGAAAATATAAGAAAAGAATACGTGAGTACGCGGCAACGATTCGACATAGGTACCTGCAATGACAAGCGCAACCGAAAGTGCAGTTAAAGTGACCATTTTACCCAAGCAAAAAAAGGAAACGACGATAATCGGATAAGGTACAAGCGCAAACAAAAGTGCAGTTTTAGAGACCATTTCACCCCAGCAAAAAAGGAAGACGACGGTAATACACGCTAAGAATTTAGAGAAGGTACCTGTAAAGACAAGCGCAAAGCAGGGAGCGGTTTTTGAGAGCATTTTACCCCAGCAGAAAAAAAGGAGACGACGATAATACACGCTAAGATTTCGGAGAAGGTACGAGCGCATACGAAATTGCAGTTTTATAGACCATTTCACCCTAGCAAAAAAGGCAGACGACGATAATACACGCTACGAATTCGGAGAAGGTACCTGTAACGACAAGCGCAAAGGAGGGAGCAGTTTTTGAAAGCATTTTACCCCAGCAGAAATAAGGAAACGACGATGTTACTAGCTTAGAATTTTGAGAAGGTACGAGCGCAAACGAAAGTGCAGTTTTAGAGACCATTTCACCCCAGCAAAAAAAGGAAGACGACGGTTATACACGCTAAGAATTCGGAGAAGGTACCTGTAACGACAAGCGCAAAGCAGGGAGCAGTTTTTGAGAGCATTTTACCCCAGCAGAAAAAAGGAGACGACGATAATACACGCTAAGAATTCGGAGAAGGTACGAGCGCAAACGAAAGTGCAGTTTTAGAGACCATTTTACCCTAGCAAAAAAGGAAGACGACGGTTATACACGCTAAGAATTCGGAGAAGGTACCTGTAACGACAAGCGCAAAGGAGGGTGCAGTTTTAGAGACCATTTTACCCCAGCAGAAAAAAGGAGACGACGGTTATACACGCTAAGAATTCGGAGAAGCCATGAGCGCCAAGGAGGGTGCAGTTTTAGAGACCTTTTTTACCCCACCCAAAAAATGAAGACGACGCTAATTTACGCTAAGATTACGAACGCATCTTGAACTCAGCAGGTGTACGAAAAACGGAAAAAAATACCTACCATTGCAATAGACGTCACATTGTTGCGTCCTGTCTATCTGTTCAAGTGGACTTCTGACCAGCCATGGTTTTTAGTCTTCTGGACCTGGAAATATAGACATACACTGTATAGTTACTAGATTTTCACATAAAACGTTCTTAACCCACATAAGCTGAATGGAATTCCCCACTTTTTATCAACTGGACCAGTCCATTTCCGTTTTAAGGATTGTTAAGTGGCAATTTTCATTTCCATTCAAATTTTAAGAGTACACTCTGTATGAAAACAGTGGAGACCCTGAGCGGACGCCACGTTCTGTCGCGTCTGATCTGGGTCTGCACTGTTTGCCTATGTCCCACAGAAAGGACGCTAGGCTAATATGGGTTAAGCATCTTCCCAAAAGTCAAATCTCAACACATAAACAGTGTTTGTTCCAGCACTTGAGATTCTGGTACCTATTGCAAAAGTCTTAAGTGAAGGCTCAGGCGAGACTGTGCATCCACCAAGTCTCACCAGTGCCTTTGCAGCTCGTCTTGATATAGTATGGAAGTAGATGAGCGCACTAAAATAATATACTTGGAGTCCCATTTGTTATGCAAGTTTTTAAGAGTGATTAACGTATATGCATTAAGAACAACAATTTCATATCTTTGCAAAAATGACTTATATAAGGTGTTTCCTCAGTCTGTACACCAACCCAAGATAAAGTGTTTCTTCAGTCTGTACACAAACCCAAGTATTGTTTTGGTGATAAGTGTACTACCAGAATGACCTATGTTGAAGCTAATCTATGATTGTGAAATGCCCTAGTCATTTTCCCTTGCTTTTACGAGTGTACACTTGACAGGTTCATGATCAGCAATGATTGTGAATTTCAATGGGTTTCCTCCCCTTATCTTACAAGCCAAACTTACTTAATGCTTGTTCCATTTGGTGACCATACAGAGACTCCTTTTAAGCATTTTGTCAGACCTTGTCTGGGTCTAAACTGTTTGACACTCTTGAGCTATTCTGGAATGAAATTCGAGTTAGTATACAAAGCCAACCATACCTCTTTAATCTCATTGACACGTTCATCTGTCCATACATCTGTACCATCTACTTGCTAGAACATGACACCTGAAAATATAAGAAAAGAATACGTGAGTACGCGGCAACGATTCGACATAGGTACCTGCAATGACAAGCGCAACCGAAAGTGCAGTTAAAGTGACCATTTTACCCAAGCAAAAAAAGGAAACGACGATAATCGGATAAGGTACGAGCGCAAACAAAAGTGCAGTTTTAGAGACCATTTCACCCCAGCAAAAAAGGAAGACGACGGTAATACACGCTAAGAATTTAGAGAAGGTACCTGTAACGACAAGCGCAAAGCAGGGAGCGGTTTTTGAGAGCATTTTACCCCAGCAGAAATAAGGAAACGACGATGTTACTAGCTTAGAATTTTGAGAAGGTACGAGCGCAAACGAAAGTGCAGTTTTAGAGACCATTTCACCCCAGCAAAAAAAGGAAGACGACGGTTATACACGCTAAGAATTCGGAGAAGGTACCTGTAACGACAAGCGCAAAGCAGGGAGCAGTTTTTGAGAGCATTTTACCCCAGCAGAAAAAAGGAGACGACGATAATACACGCTAAGAATTCGGAGATGGTACGAGCGCAAACGAAAGTGCAGTTTTATAGACCATTTCACCCTAGCAAAAAAGGAAGACGACGATAATACACGCTACGAATTCGGAGAAGGTACCTGTAACGACAAGCGCAAAGGAGGGAGCAGTTTTTGAAAGCATTTTACCCCAGCAGAAATAAGGAAACGACGATGTTACTAGCTTAGAATTTTGAGAAGGTACGAGCGCAAACGAAAGTGCAGTTTTAGAGACCATTTCACCCCAGCAAAAAAGGGAAGACGACGGTTATACACGCTAAGAATTCGGAGAAGGTACCTGTAACGACAAGCGCAAAGCAGGGAGCAGTTTTTGAGAGCATTTTACCCCAGCAGAAAAAAGGAGACGACGATAATACACGCTAAGAATTCGGAGATGGTACGAGCGCAAACGAAAGTGCAGTTTTAGAGACCATTTTACCCTAGCAAAAAAGGAAGACGACGGTTATACACGCTAAGAATTCGGAGAAGGTACCTGTAACGACAAGCGCAAAGGAGGGTGCAGTTTTAGAGACCATTTTACCCCAGCAGAAAAAAGGAGACGACGGTTATACACGCTAAGAATTCGGAGAAGCCATGAGCGCCAAGGAGGGTGCAGTTTTAGAGACCTTTTTTACCCCACCCAAAAAATGAAGACGACGCTAATTTACGCTAAGATTACGGACGCATCTTGAACTCAGCAGGTGTACGAAAAACGGAAAAAAATACCTACCATTGCAATAGACTTCACATTGTTGCGTCCTGTCTATCTGTTCAATAGGACTTCTGACCAGCCATGGTTTTTAGTCTTCTGGACCTGGAAATATAGACATACACTGTATAGTTACTAGATTTTCACATAAAACGTTCTTAACCCACATAAGCTGAATGGAATTCCCCACTTTTTATCAACTGGACCAGTCCATTTCCGTTTTAAGGATTGTTAAGTGGCAATTTTCATTTCCATTCAAATTTTAAGAGTACACTCTGTATGAAAACAGTGGAGACCCTGAGCGGACGCCACGTTCTGTCGCGTCTGATCTGGGTCTGCACTGTTTGCCTATGTCCCACAGAAAGGACGCTAGGCTAATATGGGTTAAGCATCTTCCCAAAAGTCAAATCTCAACACATAAACAGTGTTTGTTCCAGCACTTGAGATTCTGGTACCTATTGCAAAAGTCTTAAGTGAAGGCTCAGGCGAGACTGTGCATCCACCAAGTCTCACCAGTGCCTTTGCAGCTCGTCTTGATATAGTATGGAAGTAGATGAGCGCACTAAAATAATATACTTGGAGTCCCATTTGTTATGCAAGTTTTTAAGAGTGATTAACGTATATGCATTAAGAACAACAATTTCATATCTTTGCAAAAATGACTTATATAAGGTGTTTCCTCAGTCTGTACACCAACCCAAGATAAAGTGTTTCTTCAGTCTGTACACAAACCCAAGTATTGTTTTGGTGATAAGTGTACTACCAGAATGACCTATGTTGAAGCTAATCTATGATTGTGAAATGCCCTAGTCATTTTCCCTTGCTTTTACGAGTGTACACTTGACAGGTTCATGATCAGCAATGATTGTGAATTTCAATGGGTTTCCTCCCCTTATCTTACAAGCCAAACCTAACTTAATGCTTGTTCCATTTGGTGACCATACAGAGACTCCTTTTAAGCATTTTGTCAGACCTTGTCTGGGTCTAAACTGTTTGACACTCTTGAGCTATTCCGGAATGAAATTCGAGTTAGTATACAAAGCCAACCATACCTCTTTAATCTCATTGACACGTTCATCTGTCCATACATCTTTACCATCTACTTGCTAGAACATGACACCTGAAAATATAAGAAAAGAATACGTGAGTACGCGGCAACGATTCGACATAGGTACCTGCAATGACAAGCGCAACCGAAAGTGCAGTTAAAGTGACCATTTTACCCAAGCAAAAAAAGGAAACGACGATAATCGGATAAGGTACGAGCGCAAACAAAAGTGCAGTTTTAGAGACCATTTCACCCCAGCAAAAAAGGAAGACGACGGTAATACACGCTAAGAATTTAGAGAAGGTACCTGTAACGACAAGCGCAAAGCAGGGAGCGGTTTTTGAGAGCATTTTACCCCAGCAGAAAAAAAGGAGACGACGATAATACACGCTAAGATTTCGGAGAAGGTACGAGCGCATACGAAAGTGCAGTTTTATAGACCATTTCACCCTAGCAAAAAAGGAAGACGACGATAATACACGCTACGAATTCGGAGAAGGTACCTGTAACGACAAGCGCAAAGGAGGGAGCAGTTTTTGAAAGCATTTTACCCCAGCAGAAATAAGGAAACGACGATGTTACTAGCTTAGAATTTTGAGAAGGTACGAGCGCAAACGAAAGTGCAGTTTTAGAGACCATTTCACCCCAGCAAAAAAAGGAAGACGACGGTTATACACGCTAAGAATTCGGAGAAGGTACCTGTTACGACAAGCGCAAAGCAGGGAGCAGTTTTTGAGAGCATTTTACCCCAGCAGAAAAAAGGAGACGACGATAAAACACGCTAAGAATTCGCTGAAGGTACGAGCGCAAACGAAAGTGCAGTTTTAGAGACCATTTTACCCTAGCAAAAAAGGAAGACGACGGTTATACACGCTAAGAATTCGGAGAAGGTACCTGTAACGACAAGCGCAAAGGAGGGTGCAGTTTTAGAGACCATTTTACCCCAGCAGAAAAAAGGAGACGACGGTTATACACGCTAAGAATTCGGAGAAGCCATGAGCGCCAAGGAGGGTGCAGTTTTAGAGACCTTTTTTACCCCACCCAAAAAATGAAGACGACGCTAATTTACGCTAAGATTACGGACGCATCTTGAACTCAGCAGGTGTACGAAAAACGGAAAAAAATACCTACCATTGCAATAGACGTCACATTGTTGCGTCCTGTCTATCTGTTCAAGTGGACTTCTGACCAGCCATGGTTTTTAGTCTTCTGGACCTGGAAATATAGACATACACTGTATAGTTACTAGATTTTCACATAAAACGTTCTTAACCCACATAAGCTGAATGGAATTCCCCACTTTTTATCAACTGGACCAGTCCATTTCCGTTTTAAGGATTGTTAAGTGGCAATTTTCATTTCCATTCAAATTTTAAGAGTACACTCTGTATGAAAACAGTGGAGACCCTGAGCGGACGCCACGTTCTGTCGCGTCTGATCTGGGTCTGCACTGTTTGCCTATGTCCCACAGAAAGGACGCTAGGCTAATATGGGTTAAGCATCTTCCCAAAAGTCAAATCTCAACACATAAACAGTGTTTGTTCCAGCACTTGAGATTCTGGTACCTATTGCAAAAGTCTTAAGTGAAGGCTCAGGCGAGACTGTGCATCCACCAAGTCTCACCAGTGCCTTTGCAGCTCGTCTTGATATAGTATGGAAGTAGATGAGCGCACTAAAATAATATACTTGGAGTCCCATTTGTTATGCAAGTTTTTAAGAGTGATTAACGTATATGCATTAAGAACAACAATTTCATATCTTTGCAAAAATGACTTATATAAGGTGTTTCCTCAGTCTGTACACCAACCCAAGATAAAGTGTTTCTTCAGTCTGTACACAAACCCAAGTATTGTTTTGGTGATAAGTGTACTACCAGAATGACCTATGTTGAAGCTAATCTATGATTGTGAAATGCCCTAGTCATTTTCCCTTGCTTTTACGAGTGTACACTTGACAGGTTCATGATCAGCAATGATTGTGAATTTCAATGGGTTTCCTCCCCTTATCTTACAAGCCAAACCTAACTTAATGCTTGTTCCATTTGGTGACCATACAGAGACTCCTTTTAAGCATTTTGTCAGACCTTGTCTGGGTCTAAACTGTTTGACACTCTTGAGCTATTCCGGAATGAAATTCGAGTTAGTATACAAAGCCAACCATACCTCTTTAATCTCATTGACACGTTCATCTGTCCATACATCTGTACCATCTACTTGCTAGAACATGACACCTGAAAATATAAGAAAAGAATACGTGAGTACGCGGCAACGATTCGACATAGGTACCTGCAATGACAAGCGCAACCGAAAGTGCAGTTAAAGTGACCATTTTACCCAAGCAAAAAAAGGAAACGACGATAATCGGATAAGGTACGAGCGCAAACAAAAGTGCAGTTTTAGAGACCATTTCACCCCAGCAAAAAAGGAAGACGACGGTAATACACGCTAAGAATTTAGAGAAGGTACCTGTAACGACAAGCGCAAAGCAGGGAGCGGTTTTTGAGAGCATTTTACCCCAGCAGAAAAAAAGGAGACGACGATAATACACGCTAAGATTTCAGAGAAGGTACGAGCGCATACGAAAGTGCAGTTTTATAGACCATTTCACCCTAGCAAAAAAGGAAGACGACGATAATACACGCTACGAATTCGGAGAAGGTACCTGTAACGACAAGCGCAAAGGAGGGAGCAGTTTTTGAAAGCATTTTACCCCAGCAGAAATAAGGAAACGACGATGTTACTAGCTTAGAATTTTGAGAAGGTACGAGCGCAAACGAAAGTGCAGTTTTAGAGACCATTTCACCCCAGCAAAAAAAGGAAGACGACGGTTATACACGCTAAGAATTCGGAGAAGGTACCTGTAACGACAAGCGCAAAGCAGGGAGCAGTTTTTGAGAGCATTTTACCCCAGCAGAAAAAAGGAGACGACGATAATACACGCTAAGAATTCGGAGAAGGTACGAGCGCAAACGAAAGTGCAGTTTTAGAGACCATTTCACCCTAGCAAAAAAGGAAGACGACGGTTATACACGCTAAGAATTCGGAGAAGGTACCTGTAACGACAAGCGCAAAGGAGGGTGCAGTTTTAGAGACCATTTTACCCCAGCAGAAAAAAGGAGACGACGGTTATACACGCTAAGAATTCGGAGAAGCCATGAGCGCCAAGGAGGGTGCAGTTTTAGAGACCTTTTTTACCCCACCCAAAAAATGAAGACGACGCTAATTTACGCTAAGATTACGGACGCATCTTGAACTCAGCAGGTGTACGAAAAACGGAAAAAAATACCTACCATTGCAATAGACGTCACATTGTTGCGTCCTGTCTATCTGTTCAAGTGGACTTCTGACCAGCCATGGTTTTTAGTCTTCTGGACCTGGAAATATAGACATACACTGTATAGTTACTAGATTTTCACATAAAACGTTCTTAACCCACATAAGCTGAATGGAATTCCCCACTTTTTATCAACTGGACCAGTCCATTTCCGTTTTAAGGATTGTTAAGTGGCAATTTTCATTTCCATTCAAATTTTAAGAGTACACTCTGTATGAAAACAGTGGAGACCCTGAGCGGACGCCACGTTCTGTCGCATCTGATCTGGGTCTGCACTGTTTGCCTATGTCCCACAGTAAGGACGCTAGGCTAATATGGGTTAAGCATCTTCCCAAAAGTCAAATCTCAACACATAAACAGTGTTTGTTCCAGCACTTGAGATTCTGGTACCTATTGCAAAAGTCTTAAGTGAAGGCTCAGGCGAGACTGTGCATCCACCAAGTCTCACCAGTGCCTTTGCAGCTCGTCTTGATATAGTATGGAAGTAGATGAGCGCACTAAAATAATATACTTGGAGTCCCATTTGTTATGCAAGTTTTTAAGAGTGATTAACGTATATGCATTAAGAACAACAACTTCATATCTTTGCAAAAATGACTTATATAAGGTGTTTCCTCAGTCTGTACACCAACCCAAGATAAAGTGTTTCTTCAGTCTGTACACAAACCCAAGTATAGTTTTGGTGATAAGTGTACTACCAGAATGACCTATGTTGAAGCTTATCTATGATTGTGAAATGCCCTAGTCATTTTCCCTTGCTTTTACGAGTGTACACTTGACAGGTTCATGATCAGCAATGATTGTGAATTTCAATGGGTTTCCTCCCCTTATCTTACAAGCCAAACCTAACTTAATGCTTGTTCCATTTGGTGACCATACAGAGACTCCTTTTAAGCATTTTGTCAGACCTTGTCTGGGTCTAAACTGTTTGACACTCTTGAGCTATTCCGGAATGAAATTCGAGTTAGTATACAAAGCCAACCATACCTCTTTAATCTCATTGACACGTTCATCTGTCCATACATCTGTACCATCTACTTGCTAGAACATGACACCTGAAAATATAAGAAAAGAATACGTGAGTACGCGGCAACGATTCGACATAGGTACCTGCAATGACAAGCGCAACCGAAAGTGCAGTTAAAGTGACCATTTTACCCAAGCAAAAAAAGGAAACGACGATAATCGGATAAGGTACGAGCGCAAACAAAAGTGCAGTTTTAGAGACCATTTCACCCCAGCAAAAAAGGAAGACGACGGTAATACACGCTAAGAATTTAGAGAAGGTACCTGTAACGACAAGCGCAAAGCAGGGAGCGGTTTTTGAGAGCATTTTACCCCAGCAGAAAAAAAGGAGACGACGATAATACACGCTAAGATTTCGGAGAAGGTACGAGCGCATACGAAAGTGCAGTTTTATAGACCATTTCACCCTAGCAAAAAAGGAAGACGACGATAATACACGCTACGAATTCGGAGAAGGTACCTGTAACGACAAGCGCAAAGGAGGGAGCAGTTTTTGAAAGCATTTTACCCCAGCAGAAATAAGGAAACGACGATGTTACTAGCTTAGAATTTTGAGAAGGTACGAGCGCAAACGAAAGTGCAGTTTTAGAGACCATTTCACCCCAGCAAAAAAAGGAAGACGACGGTTATACACGCTAAGAATTCGGAGAAGGTACCTGTAACGACAAGCGCAAAGCAGGGAGCAGTTTTTGAGAGCATTTTACCCCAGCAGAAAAAAGGAGACGACGATAATACACGCTAAGAATTCGGAGAAGGTACGAGCGCAAACGAAAGTGCAGTTTTAGAGACCATTTTACCCTAGCAAAAAAGGAAGACGACGGTTATACACGCTAAGAATTCGGAGAAGGTACCTGTAACGACAAGCGCAAAGGAGGGTGCAGTTTTAGAGACCATTTTACCCCAGCAGAAAAAAGGAGACGACGGTTATACACGCTAAGAATTCGGAGAAGCCATGAGCACCAAGGAGGGTGCAGTTTTAGAGACCTTTTTTACCCCACCCAAAAAATGAAGACGACGCTAATTTACGCTAAGATTACGGACGCATCTTGAACTCAGCAGGTGTACGAAAAACGGAAAAAAATACCTACCATTGCAATAGACGTCACATTGTTGCGTCCTGTCTATCTGTTCAAGTGGACTTCTGACCAGCCATGGTTTTTAGTCTTCTGGACCTGGAAATATAGACATACACTGTATAGTTACTAGATTTTCACATAAAACGTTCTTAACCCACATAAGCTGAATGGAATTCCCCACTTTTTATCAACTGGACCAGTCCATTTCCGTTTTAAGGATTGTTAAGTGGCAATTTTCATTTCCATTCAAATTTTAAGAGTACACTCTGTATGAAAACAGTGGAGACCCTGAGCGGACGCCACGTTCTGTCGCGTCTGATCTGGGTCTGCACTGTTTGCCTATGTCCCACAGAAAGGACGCTAGGCTAATATGGGTTAAGCATCTTCCCAAAAGTCAAATCTCAACACATAAACAGTGTTTGTTCCAGCACTTGAGATTCTGGTACCTATTGCAAAAGTCTTAAGTGAAGGCTCAGGCGAGACTGTGCATCCACCAAGTCTCACCAGTGCCTTTGCAGCTCGTCTTGATATAGTATGGAAGTAGATGAGCGTACTAAAATAATATACTTGGAGTCCCATTTGTTATGCAAGTTTTTAAGAGTGATTAACGTATATGCATTAAGAACAACAATTTCATATCTTTGCAAAAATGACTTATATAAGGTGTTTCCTCAGTCTGTACACCAACCCAAGATAAAGTGTTTCTTCAGTCTGTACACAAACCCAAGTATTGTTTTGGTGATAAGTGTACTACCAGAATGACCTATGTTGAAGCTAATCTATGATTGTGAAATGCCCTAGTCATTTTCCCTTGCTTTTACGAGTGTACACTTGACAGGTTCATGATCAGCAATGATTGTGAATTTCAATGGGTTTCCTCCCCTTATCTTACAAGCCAAACTTACTTAATGCTTGTTCCATTTGGTGACCATACAGAGACTCCTTTTAAGCATTTTGTCAGACCTTGTCTGGGTCGTAACAGTTTGACACTCTTGAGCTATTCTGGAATGGAATTCGAGTTAGTATACAAAGCCAACCATACCTCTTTAATCTCATTGACACGTTCATCTGTCCATACATCTGTACCATCTACTTGCTAGAACATGACACCTGAAAATATAAGAAAAGAATACGTGAGTATGCGGCAACGATTCGACATAGGTACCTGCAATGACAAGCGCAACCGAAAGTGCAGTTAAAGTGACCATTTTACCCAAGCAAAAAAAGGAAATGACGATAATCGGATAAGGTACGAGCGCAAACAAAAGTGCAGTTTTAGAGACCATTTCACCCCAGCAAAAAAGAAAGACGACGGTAATACACGCTAAGAATTTAGAGAAGGTACCTGTAAAGACAAGCGCAAAGCAGGGAGCGGTTTTTGAGAGCATTTTACCCCAGCAGAAAAAAAGGAGACGACGATAATACACGCTAAGATTTCGGAGAAGGTACGAGCGCATACGAAATTGCAGTTTTATAGACCATTTCACCCTAGCAAAAAAGGCAGACGACGATAATACACGCTACGAATTCGGAGAAGGTACCTGTAACGACAAGCGCAAAGGAGGGAGCAGTTTTTGAAAGCATTTTACCCCAGCAGAAATAAGGAAACGACGATGTTACTAGCTTAGAATTTTGAGAAGGTACGAGCACAAACGAAAGTGCAGTTTTAGAGACCATTTCACCCCAGCAAAAAAAGGAAGACGACGGTTATACACGCTAAGAATTCGGAGAAGGTACCTGTAACGACAAGCGCAAAGCAGGGAGCAGTTTTTGAGAGCATTTTACCCCAGCAGAAAAAAGGAGACGACGATAATACACGCTAAGAATTCGGAGAAGGTACGAGCGCAAACGAAAGTGCAGTTTTAGAGACCATTTTACCCTAGCAAAAAAGGAAGACGACGGTTATACACGCTAAGAATTCGGAGAAGGTACCTGTAACGACAAGCGCAAAGGAGGGTGCAGTTTTAGAGACCATTTTATCCCAGCAGAAAAAAGGAGACGACGGTTATACACGCTAAGAATTCGGAGAAGCCATGAGCGCCAAGGAGGGTGCAGTTTTAGAGACCTTTTTTACCCCACCCAAAAAATGAAGACGACGCTAATTTACGCTAAGATTACGGACGCATCTTGAACTCAGCAGGTGTACGAAAAACGGAAAAAAATACCTACCATTGCAATAGACGTCACATTGTTGCGTCCTGTCTATCTGTTCAATAGGACTTCTGACCAGCCATGGTTTTTAGTCTTCTGGACCTGGAAATATAGACATACACTGTATAGTTACTAGATTTTCACATAAAACGTTCTTAACCCACATAAGCTGAATGGAATTCCCCACTTTTTATCAACTGGACCAGTCCATTTCCGTTTTAAGGATTGTTAAGTGGCAATTTTCATTTCCATTCAAATTTTAAGAGTACACTCTGTATGAAAACAGTGGAGACCCTGAGCGGACGCCACGTTCTGTCGCGTCTGATCTGGGTCTGCACTGTTTGCCTATGTCCCACAGAAAGGACGCTAGGCTAATATGGGTTAAGCATCTTCCCAAAAGTCAAATCTCAACACATAAACAGTGTTTGTTCCAGCACTTGAGATTCTGGTACCTATTGCAAAAGTCTTAAGTGAAGGCTCAGGCGAGACTGTGCATCCACCAAGTCTCACCAGTGCCTTTGCAGCTCGTCTTGATATAGTATGGAAGTAGATGAGCGCACTAAAATAATATACTTGGAGTCCCATTTGTTATGCAAGTTTTTAAGAGTGATTAACGTATATGCATTAAGAACAACAATTTCATATCTTTGCAAAAATGACTTATATAAGGTGTTTCCTCAGTCTGTACACCAACCCAAGATAAAGTGTTTCTTCAGTCTGTACACAAACCCAAGTATTGTTTTGGTGATAAGTGTACTACCAGAATGACCTATGTTGAAGCTAATCTATGATTGTGAAATGCCCTAGTCATTTTCCCTTGCTTTTACGAGTGTACACTTGACAGGTTCATGATCAGCAATGATTGTGAATTTCAATGGGTTTCCTCCCCTTATCTTACAAGCCAAACTTACTTAATGCTTGTTCCATTTGGTGACCATACAGAGACTCCTTTTAAGCATTTTGTCAGACCTTGTCTGGGTCTAAACTGTTTGACACTCTTGAGCTATTCTGGAATGAAATTCGAGTTAGTATACAAAGCCAACCATACCTCTTTAATCTCATTGACACGTTCATCTGTCCATACATCTGTACCATCTACTTGCTAGAACATGACACCTGAAAATATAAGAAAAGAATACGTGAGTACGCGGCAACGATTCGACATAGGTACCTGCAATGACAAGCGCAACCGAAAGTGCAGTTAAAGTGACCATTTTACCCAAGCAAAAAAAGGAAACGACGATAATCGGATAAGGTACGAGCGCAAACAAAAGTGCAGTTTTAGAGACCATTTCACCCCAGCAAAAAAGGAAGACGACGGTAATACAAGCTAAGAATTTAGAGAAGGTACCTGTAACGACAAGCGCAAAGCAGGGAGCGGTTTTTGAGAGCATTTTACCCCAGCAGAAAAAAAGGAGACGACGATAATACACGCTAAGATTTCGGAGAAGGTACGAGCGCATACGAGAGTGCAGTTTTATAGACCATTTCACCCTAGCAAAAAAGGAAGACGACGATAATACACGCTACGAATTCGGAGAAGGTACCTGTAACGACAAGCGCAAAGGAGGGAGCAGTTTTTGAAAGCATTTTACCCCAGCAGAAATAAGGAAACGACGATGTTACTAGCTTAGAATTTTGAGAAGGTACGAGAGCAAACGAAAGTGCAGTTCTAGAGACCATTTCACCCCAGCAAAAAAAGGAAGACGACGGTTATACACGCTAAGAATTCGGAGAAGGTACCTGTAACGACAAGCGCAAAGCAGGGAGCAGTTTTTGAGAGCATTTTACCCCAGCAGAAAAAAGGAGACGACGATAATATACGCTAAGAATTCGGAGATGGTACGAGCGCAAACGAAAGTGCAGTTTTAGAGACCATTTTACCCTAGCAAAAAAGGAAGACGACGGTTATACACGCTAAGAATTCGGAGAAGGTACCTGTAACGACAAGCGCAAAGGAGGGTGCAGTTTTAGAGACCATTTTACCCCAGCAGAAAAAAGGAGACGACGGTTATACACGCTAAGAATTCGGAGAAGCCATGAGCGCCAAGGAGGGTGCAGTTTTAGAGACCTTTTTTACCCCACCCAAAAAATGAAGACGACGCTAATTTACGCTAAGATTACGGACGCATCTTGAACTCAGCAGGTGTACGAAAAACGGAAAAAAATACCTACCATTGCAATAGACGTCACATTGTTGCGTCCTGTCTATCTGTTCAAGTGGACTTCTGACCAGCCATGGTTTTTAGTCTTCTGGACCTGGAAATATAGACATACACTGTATAGTTACTAGATTTTCACATAAAACGTTCTTAACCCACATAAGCTGAATGGAATTCCCCACTTTTTATCAACTGGACCAGTCCATTTCCGTTTTAAGGATTGTTAAGTGGCAATTTTCATTTCCATTCAAATTTTAAGAGTACACTCTGTATGAAAACAGTGGAGACCCTGAGCGGACGCCACGTTCTGTTGCGTCTGATCTGGGTCTGCACTGTTTGCCTATGTCCCACAGAAAGGACGCTAGGCTAATATGGGTTAAGCATCTTCCCAAAAGTCAAATCTCAACACATAAACAGTGTTTGTTCCAGCACTTGAGATTCTGGTACCTATTGCAAAAGTCTTAAGTGAAGGCTCAGGCGAGACTGTGCATCCACCAAGTCTCACCAGTGCCTTTGCAGCTCGTCTTGATATAGTATGGAAGTAGATGAGCGCACTAAAATAATATACTTGGAGTCCCATTTGTTATGCAAGTTTTTAAGAGTGATTAACGTATATGCATTAAGAACAACAATTTCATATCTTTGCAAAAATGACTTATATAAGGTGTTTCCTCAGTCTGTACACCAACCCAAGATAAAGTGTTTCTTCAGTCTGTACACAAACCCAAGTATTGTTTTGGTGATAAGTGTACTACCAGAATGACCTATGTTGAAGCTTATCTATGATTGTGAAATGCCCTAGTCATTTTCCCTTGCTTTTACGAGTGTACACTTGACAGGTTCATGATCAGCAATGATTGTGAATTTCAATGGGTTTCCTCCCCTTATCTTACAAGCCAAACCTAACTTAATGCTTGTTCCATTTGGTGACCATACAGAGACTCCTTTTAAGCATTTTGTCAGACCTTGTCTGGGTCTAAACTGTTTGACACTCTTGAGCTATTCTGGAATGAAATTCGAGTTAGTATACAAAGCCAACCATACCTCTTTAATCTCATTGACACGTTCATCTGTCCATACATCTGTACCATCTACTTGCTAGAACATGACACCTGAAAATATAAGAAAAGAATACGTGAGTACGCGGCAACGATTCGACATAGGTACCTGCAATGACAAGCGCAACAGAAAGTGCAGTTAAAGTGACCATTTTACCCAAGCAAAAAAAGGAAACGACGATAATCGGATAAGGTACGAGCGCAAACAAAAGTGCAGTTTTAGAGACCATTTCACCCCAGCAAAAAAGGAAGACGACGGTAATACACGCTAAGAATTTAGAGAAGGTACCTGTAACGACAAGCGCAAAGCAGGGAGCGGTTTTTGAGAGCATTTTACCCCAGCAGAAAAAAAGGAGACGACGATAATACACGCTAAGATTTCGGAGAAGGTACGAGCGCATACGAAAGTGCAGTTTTATAGACCATTTCACCCTAGCAAAAAAGGAAGACGACGATAATACACGCTACGAATTCGGAGAAGGTACCTGTAACGACAAGCGCAAAGGAGGGAGCAGTTTTTGAAAGCATTTTACCCCAGCAGAAATAAGGAAACGACGATGTTACTAGCTTAGAATTTTGAGAAGGTACGAGCGCAAACGAAAGTGCAGTTTTAGAGACCATTTCACCCCAGCAAAAAAAGGAAGACGACGGTTATACACGCTAAGAATTCGGAGAAGGTACCTGTAACGACAAGCGCAAAGCAGGGAGCAGTTTTTGAGAGCATTTTACCCCAGCAGAAAAAAGGAGACGACGATAATACACGCTAAGAATTCGGAGAAGGTACGAGCGCAAACGAAAGTGCAGTTTTAGAGACCATTTTACCCTAGCAAAAAAGGAAGACGACGGTTATACACGCTAAGAATTCGGAGAAGGTACCTGTAACGACAAGCGCAAAGGAGGGTGCAGTTTTAGAGACCATTTTACCCCAGCAGAAAAAAGGAGACGACGGTTATACACGCTAAGAATTCGGAGAAGCCATGAGCGCCAAGGAGGGTGCAGTTTTAGAGACCTTTTTTACCCCACCCAAAAAATGAAGACGACGCTAATTTACGCTAAGATTACGGACGCATCTTGAACTCAGCAGGTGTACGAAAAACGGAAAAAAATACCTACCATTGCAATAGACGTCACATTGTTGCGTCCTGTCTATCTGTTCAAGTGGACTTCTGACCAGCCATGGTTTTTAGTCTTCTGGACCTGGAAATATAGACATACACTGTATAGTTACTAGATTTTCACATAAAACGTTCTTAACCCACATAAGCTGAATGGAATTCCCCACTTTTTATCAACTGGACCAGTCCATTTCCGTTTTAAGGATTGTTAAGTGGCAATTTTCATTTCCATTCAAATTTTAAGAGTACACTCTGTATGAAAACAGTGGAGACCCTGAGCGGACGCCACGTTCTGTCGCGTCTGATCTGGGTCTGCACTGTTTGCCTATGTCCCACAGAAAGGACGCTAGGCTAATATGGGTTAAGCATCTTCCCAAAAGTCAAATCTCAACACATAAACAGTGTTTGTTCCAGCACTTGAGATTCTGGTACCTATTGCAAAAGTCTTAAGTGAAGGCTCAGGCGAGACTGTGCATCCACCAAGTCTCACCAGTGCCTTTGCAGCTCGTCTTGATATAGTATGGAAGTAGATGAGCGCACTAAAAT
Source organism: Loripinus fragilis (assembly GCA_964019695.1). Taxonomy (NCBI): domain Eukaryota; kingdom Metazoa; phylum Mollusca; class Bivalvia; order Lucinida; family Lucinidae; genus Loripinus; species Loripinus fragilis. The sequence continues at coordinate 63,554,738 of OZ026519.1, read as the reverse complement.
AATATACTTGGAGTCCCATTTGTTATGCAAGTTTTTAAGAGTGATTAACGTATATGCATTAAGAACAACAATTTCATATCTTTGCAAAAATGACTTATATAAGGTGTTTCCTCAGTCTGTACACCAACCCAAGATAAAGTGTTTCTTCAGTCTGTACACAAGCCCAAGTATAGTTTTGGTGATAAGTGTACTACCAGAATGACCTATGTTGAAGCTAATCTATGATTGTGAAATGCCCTAGTCATTTTCCCTTGCTTTTACGAGTGTACACTTGACAGGTTCATGATCAGCAATGATTGTGAATTTCAATGGGTTTCCTCCCCTTATCTTACAAGCCAAACCTAACTTAATGCTTGTTCCATTTGGTGACCATACAGAGACTCCTTTTAAGCATTTTGTCAGACCTTGTCTGGGTCTAAACTGTTTGACACTCTTGAGCTATTCCGGAATGAAATTCGAGTTAGTATACAAAGCCAACCATACCTCTTTAATCTCATTGACACGTTCATCTGTCCATACATCTGTACCATCTACTTGCTAGAACATGACACCTGAAAATATAAGAAAAGAATACGTGAGTACGCGGCAACGATTCGACATAGGTACCTGCAATGACAAGCGCAACCGAAAGTGCAGTTAAAGTGACCATTTTACCCAAGCAAAAAAAGGAAACGACGATAATCGGATAAGGTACGAGCGCAAACAAAAGTGCAGTTTTAGAGACCATTTCACCCCAGCAAAAAAGGAAGACGACGGTAATACACGCTAAGAATTTAGAGAAGGTACCTGTAACGACAAGCGCAAAGCGCGGAGCGGTTTTTGAGAGCATTTTACCCCAGCAGAAAAAAAGGAGACGACGATAATACACGCTAAGATTTCGGAGAAGGTACGAGCGCATACGAAAGTGCAGTTTTATAGACCATTTCACCCTAGCAAAAAAGGAAGACGACGATAATACACGTTACGAATTCGGAGAAGGTACCTGTAACGACAAGCGCAAAGGAGGGAGCAGTTTTTGAAAGCTTTTTACCCCAGCAGAAATAAGGAAACGACGATGTTACTAGCTTAGAATTTTGAGAAGGTACGAGCGCAAACGAAAGTGCAGTTTTAGAGACCATTTCACCCCAGCAAAAAAGGAAGACGACGGTTATACACGCTAAGAATTCGGAGAAGGTACCTGTAACGACAAGCGCAAAGCAGGGAGCAGTTTTTGAATGCATTTTACCCCAGCAGAAAAAAGGAGACGACGATAATACACGCTAAGAATTCGGAGAAGGTACGAGCGCAAACGAAAGTGCAGTTTTAGAGACCATTTTACCCTAGCAAAAAAGGAAGACGACGGTTATACACGCTAAGAATTCGGAGAAGGTACCTGTAACGACAAGCGCAAAGGAGGGTGCAGTTTTAGAGACCATTTTACCCCAGCAGAAAAAAGGAGACGACGGTTATACACGCTAAGAATTCGGAGAAGCCATGAGCGCCAAGGAGGGTGCAGTTTTAGAGACCTTTTTTACCCCACCCAAAAAATGAAGACGACGCTAATTTACGCTAAGATTACGGACGCATCTTGAACTCAGCAGGTGTACGAAAAACGGAAAAAAATACCTACCATTGCAATAGACGTCACATTGTTGCGTCCTGTCTATCTGTTCAAGTGGACTTCTGACCAGCCATGGTTTTTAGTCTTCTGGACCTGGAAATATAGACATACACTGTATAGTTACTAGATTTTCACATAAAACGTTCTTAACCCACATAAGCTGAATGGAATTCCCCACTTTTTATCAACTGGACCAGTCCATTTCCGTTTTAAGGATTGTTAAGTGGCAATTTTCATTTCCATTCAAATTTTAAGAGTACACTCTGTATGAAAACAGTGGAGACCCTGAGCGGACGCCACGTTCTGTTGCGTCTGATCTGGGTCTGCACTGTTTGCCTATGTCCCACAGAAAGGACGCTAGGCTAATATGGGTTAAGCATCTTCCCAAAAGTCAAATCTCAACACATAAACAGTGTTTGTTCCAGCACTTGAGATTCTGGTACCTATTGCAAAAGTCTTAAGTGAAGGCTCAGGCGAGACTGTGCATCCACCAAGTCTCACCAGTGCCTTTGCAGCTCGTCTTGATATAGTATGGAAGTAGATGAGCGTACTAAAATAATATACTTGGAGTCCCATTTGTTATGCAAGTTTTTAAGAGTGATTAACGTATATGCATTAAGAACAACAATTTCATATCTTTGCAAAAATGACTTATATAAGGTGTTTCCTCAGTCTGTACACCAACCCAAGATAAAGTGTTTCTTCAGTCTGTACACAAACCCAAGTATTGTTTTGGTGATAAGTGTACTACCAGAATGACCTATGTTGAAGCTAATCTATGATTGTGAAATGCCCTAGTCATTTTCCCTTGCTTTTACGAGTGTACACTTGACAGGTTCATGATCAGCAATGATTGTGAATTTCAATGGGTTTCCTCCCCTTATCTTACAAGCCAAACTTACTTAATGCTTGTTCCATTTGGTGACCATACAGAGACTCCTTTTAAGCATTTTGTCAGACCTTGTCTGGGTCTAAACTGTTTGACACTCTTGAGCTATTCTGGAATGAAATTCGAGTTAGTATACAAAGCCAACCATACATCTTTAATCTCATTGACACGTTCATCTGTCCATACATCTGTACCATCTACTTGCTAGAACATGACACCTGAAAATATAAGAAAAGAATACGTGAGTACGCAGCAACGATTCGACATAGGTACCTGCAATGACAAGCGCAACCGAAAGTGCAGTTAAAGTGACCATTTTACCCAAGCAAAAAAAGGAAACGACGATAATCGGATAAGGTACGAGCGCAAACAAAAGTGCAGTTTTAGAGACCATTTCACCCCAGCAAAAAAGGAAGACGACGGTAATACACGCTAAGAATTTAGAGAAGGTACCTGTAACGACAAGCGCAAAGCAGGGAGCGGTTTTTGAGAGCATTTTACCCCAGCAGAAAAAAAGGAGACGACGATAATACACGCTAAGATTTCGGAGAAGGTACGAGCGCATACGAAAGTGCAGTTTTATAGACCATTTCACCCTAGCAAAAAAGGAAGACGACGATAATACACGCTACGAATTCGGAGAAGGTACCTGTAACGACAAGCGCAAAGGAGGGAGCAGTTTTTGAAAGCATTTTACCCCAGCAGAAATAAGGAAACGACGATGTTACTAGCTTAGAATTTTGAGAAGGTACGAGCGCAAACGAAAGTGCAGTTTTAGAGACCATTTCACCCCAGCAAAAAAGGAAGACGACGGTTATACACGCTAAGAATTCGGAGAAGGTACCTGTAACGACAAGCGCAAAGCAGGGAGCAGTTTTTGAGAGCATTTTACCCCAGCAGAAAAAAGGAGACGACGATAATACACGCTAAGAATTCGGAGATGGTACGAGCGCAAACGAAAGTGCAGTTTTAGAGACCATTTTACCCTAGCAAAAAAGGAAGACGACGGTTATACACGCTAAGAATTCGGAGAAGGTACCTGTAACGACAAGCGCAAAGGAGGGTGCAGTTTTAGAGACCATTTTACCCCAGCAGAAAAAAGGAGACGACGGTTATACACGCTAAGAATTCGGAGAAGCCATGAGCGCCAAGGAGGGTGCAGTTTTAGAGACCTTTTTTACCCCACCCAAAAAATGAAGACGACGCTAATTTACGCTAAGATTACGGACGCATCTTGAACTCAGCAGGTGTACGAAAAACGGAAAAAAATACCTACCATTGCAATAGACGTCACATTGTTGCGTCCTGTCTATCTGTTCAAGTGGACTTCTGACCAGCCATGGTTTTTAGTCTTCTGGACCTGGAAATATAGACATACACTGTATAGTTACTAGATTTTCACATAAAACGTTCTTAACCCACATAAGCTGAATGGAATTCCCCACTTTTTATCAACTGGACCAGTCCATTTCCGTTTTAAGGATTGTTAAGTGGCAATTTTCATTTCCATTCAAATTTTAAGAGTACACTCTGTATGAAAACAGTGGAGACCCTGAGCGGACGCCACGTTCTGTCGCGTCTGATCTGGGTCTGCACTGTTTGCCTATGTCCCACAGAAAGGACGCTAGGCTAATATGGGTTAAGCATCTTCCCAAAAGTCAAATCTCAACATATAAACAGTGTTTGTTCCAGCACTTGAGATTCTGGTACCTATTGCAAAAGTCTTAAGTGAAGGCTCAGGCGAGACTGTGCATCCACCAAGTCTCACCAGTGCCTTTGCAGCTCGTCTTGATATAGTATGGAAGTAGATGAGCGTACTAAAATAATATACTTGGAGTCCCATTTGTTATGCAAGTTTTTAAGAGTGATTAACGTATATGCATTAAGAACAACATTTTCATATCTTTGCAAAAATGACTTATATAAGGTGTTTCCTCAGTCTGTACACCAACCCAAGATAAAGTGTTTCTTCAGTCTGTACACAAACCCAAGTATTGTTTTGGTGATAAGTGTACTACCAGAATGACCTATGTTGAAGCTAATCTATGATTGTGAAATGCCCTAGTCATTTTCCCTTGCTTTTACGAGTGTACACTTGACAGGTTCATGATCAGCAATGATTGTGAATTTCAATGGGTTTCCTCCCCTTATCTTACAAGCCAAACTTACTTAATGCTTGTTCCATTTGGTGACCATACAGAGACTCCTTTTAAGCATTTTGTCAAACCTTGTCTGGGTCTAAACTGTTTGACACTCTTGAGCTATTCTGGAATGAAATTCGAGTTAGTATACAAAGCCAACCATACCTCTTTAATCTCATTGACACGTTCATCTGTCCATACATCTGTACCATCTACTTGCTAGAACATGACACCTGAAAATATAAGAAAAGAATACGTGAGTACGCGGCAACGATTCGACATAGGTACCTGCAATGACAAGCGCAACCGAAAGTGCAGTTAAAGTGACCATTTTACCCAAGCAAAAAAAGGAAACGACGATAATCGGATAAGGTACGAGCGCAAACAAAAGTGCAGTTTTAGAGACCATTTCACCCCAGCAAAAAAGGAAGACGACGGTAATACACGCTAAGAATTTAGAGAAGGTACCTGTAACGACAAGCGCAAAGCAGGGAGCGGTTTTTGAGAGCATTTTACCCCAGCAGAAAAAAAGGAGACGACGATAATACACGCTAAGATTTCGGAGAAGGTACGAGCGCATACGAAAGTGCAGTTTTATAGACCATTTCACCCTAGCAAAAAAGGAAGACGACGATAATACACGCTACGAATTCGGAGAAGGTACCTGTAACGACAAGCGCAAAGGAGGGAGCAGTTTTTGAAAGCATTTTACCCCAGCAGAAATAAGGAAACGACGATGTTACTAGCTTAGAATTTTGAGAAGGTACGAGCGCAAACGAAAGTGCAGTTTTAGAGACCATTTCACCCCAGCAAAAAAGGAAGACGACGGTTATACACGCTAAGAATTCGGAGAAGGTACCTGTAACGACAAGCGCAAAGCAGGGAGCAGTTTTTGAGAGCATTTTACCCCAGCAGAAAAAAGGAGACGACGATAATACACGCTAAGAATTCGGAGATGGTACGAGCGCAAACGAAAGTGCAGTTTTAGAGACCATTTTACCCTAGCAAAAAAGGAAGACGACGGTTATACACGCTAAGAATTCGGAGAAGGTACCTGTAACGACAAGTGCAAAGGAGGGTGCAGTTTTAGAGACCATTTTACCCCAGCAGAAAAAAGGAGACGACGGTTATACACGCTAAGAATTCGGAGAAGCCATGAGCGCCAAGGAGGGTGCAGTTTTAGAGACCTTTTTTACCCCACCCAAAAAATGAAGACGACGCTAATTTACGCTAAGATTACGGACGCATCTTGAACTCAGCAGGTGTACGAAAAACGGAAAAAAATACCTACCATTGCAATAGACGTCACATTGTTGCGTCCTGTCTATCTGTTCAAGTGGACTTCTGACCAGCCATGGGTTTTAGTCTTCTGGACCTGGAAATATAGACATACACTGTATAGTTACTAGATTTTCACATAAAACGTTCTTAACCCACATAAGCTGAATGGAATTCCCCACTTTTTATCAACTGGACCAGTCCATTTCCGTTTTAAGGATTGTTAAGTGGCAATTTTCATTTCCATTCAAATTTTAAGAGTACACTCTGTATGAAAACAGTGGAGACCCTGAGCGGACGCCACGTTCTGTCGCGTCTGATCTGGGTCTGCACTGTTTGCCTATGTCCCACAGAAAGGACGCTAGGCTAATATGGGTTAAGCATCTTCCCAAAAGTCAAATCTCAACACATAAACAGTGTTTGTTCCAGCACTTGAGATTCTGGTACCTATTGCAAAAGTCTTAAGTGAAGGCTCAGGCAAGACTGTGCATCCACCAAGTCTCACCAGTGCCTTTGCAGCTCGTCTTGATATAGTATGGAAGTAGATGAGCGCACTAAAATAATATACTTGGAGTCCCATTTGTTATGCAAGTTTTTAAGAGTGATTAACGTATATGCATTAAGAACAACAATTTCATATCTTTGCAAAAATGACTTATATAAGGTGTTTCCTCAGTCTGTACACCAACCCAAGATAAAGTGTTTCTTCAGTCTGTACACAAACCCAAGTATTGTTTTGGTGATAAGTGTACTACCAGAATGACCTATGTTGAAGCTAATCTATGATTGTGAAAGGCCCTAGTCATTTTCCCCTTGCTTTTACGAGTGTACACTTGACAGGTTCATGATCAGCAATGATTGTGAATTTCAATGGGTTTCCTCCCCTTATCTTACAAGCCAAACCTAACTTAATGCTTGTTCCATTTGGTGACCATACAGAGACTCCTTTTAAGCATTTTGTCAGACCTTGTCTGGGTCTAAACTGTTTGACACTCTTGAGCTATTCCGGAATGAAATTCGAGTTAGTATACAAAGCCAACCATACCTCTTTAATCTCATTGACACGTTCATCTGTCCATACATCTGTACCATCTACTTGCTAGAACATGACACCTGAAAATATAAGAAAAGAATACGTGAGTACGCGGCAACGATTCGACATAGGTACCTGCAATGACAAGCGCAACCGAAAGTGCAGTTAAAGTGACCATTTTACCCAAGCAAAAAAAAAGGAAACGACGATAATCGAATAAGGTACGAGCGCAAACAAAAGTGCAGTTTTAGAGACCATTTCACCCCAGCAAAAAAGGAAGACGACGGTAATACACGCTAAGAATTTAGAGAAGGTACCTGTAACGACAAGCGCAAAGCAGGGAGCGGTTTTTGAAAGCATTTTACCCCAGCAGAAAAAAAGGAGACGACGATAATACACGCTAAGATTTCGGAGAAGGTACGAGCGCATACGAAAGTGCAGTTTTATAGACCATTTCACCCTAGCAAAAAAGGAAGACGACGATAATACACGCTACGAATTCGGAGAAGGTACCTGTAACGACAAGCGCAAAGGAGGGAGCAGTTTTTGAAAGCATTTTACCCCAGCAGAAATAAGGAAACGACGATGTTACTAGCTTAGAATTTTGAGAAGGTACGAGCGCAAACGAAAGTGCAGTTTTAGAGACCATTTCACCCCAGCAAAAAAAGGAAGACGACGGTTATACACGCTAAGAATTCGGAGAAGGTACCTGTAACGACAAGCGCAAAGCAGGGAGCAGTTTTTGAGAGCATTTTACCCCAGCAGAAAAAAGGAGACGACGATAATACACGCTAAGAATTCGGAGAAGGTACGAGCGCAAACGAAAGTGCAGTTTTAGAGACCATTTTACCCTAGCAAAAAAGGAAGACGACGGTTATACACGCTAAGAATTCGGAGAAGGTACCTGTAACGACAAGCGCAAAGGAGGGTGCAGTTTTAGAGACCATTTTACCCCAGCAGAAAAAAGGAGACGACGGTTATACACGCTAAGAATTCGGAGAAGCCATGAGCGCCAAGGAGGGTGCAGTTTTAGAGACCTTTTTTACCCCACCAAAAAAATGAAGACGACGCTAATTTACGCTAAGATTACGGACGCATCTTGAACTCAGCAGGTGTACGAAAAACGAAAAAAAATACCTACCATTGCAATAGACGTCACATTGTTGCGTCCTGTCTATCTGTTCAAGTGGACTTCTGACCAGCCATGGTTTTTAGTCTTCTGGACCTGGAAATATAGACATACACTGTATAGTTACTAGATTTTCACATAAAACGTTCTTAACCCACATAAGCTGAATGGAATTCCCCACTTTTTATCAACTTGACCAGTCCATTTCCGTTTTAAGGATTGTTAAGTGGCAATTTTCATTTCCATTCAAATTTTAAGAGTACACTCTGTATGAAAACAGTGGAGACCCTGAGCGGACGCCACGTTCTGTCGCGTCTGATCTGGGTCTGCACTGTTTGCCTATGTCCCACAGAAAGGACGCTAGGCTAATATGGGTTAAGCATCTTCCCAAAAGTCAAATCTCAACACATAAACAGTGTTTGTTCCAGCACTTGAGATTCTGGTACCTATTGCAAAAGTCTTAAGTGAAGGCTCAGGCGAGACTGTGCATCCACCAAGTCTCACCAGTGCCTTTGCAGCTCGTCTTGATATAGTATGGAAGTAGATGAGCGTACTAAAATAATATACTTGGAGTCCCATTTGTTATGCAAGTTTTTAAGAGTGATTAACGTATATGCATTTAGAACAACAATTTCATATCTTTGCAAAAATGACTTATATAAGGTGTTTCCTCAGTCTGTACACCAACCCAAGATAAAGTGTTTCTTCAGTCTGTACACAAACCCAAGTATTGTTTTGGTGATAAGTGTACTACCAGAATGACCTATGTTGAAGCTAATCTATGATTGTGAAATGCCCTAGTCATTTTCCCTTGCTTTTACGAGTGTACACTTGACAGGTTCATGATCAGCAATGACTGTGAATTTCAATGGGTTTCCTCCCCTTATCTTACAAGCCAAACCTAACTTAATGCTTGTTCCATTTGGTGACCATACAGAGACTCCTTTTAAGCATTTTGTCAGACCTTGTCTGGGTCTAAACTGTTTGACACTCTTGAGCTATTCCGGAATGAAATTCGAGTTAGTATACAAAGCCAACCATACCTCTTTAATCTCATTGACACGTTCATCTGTCCATACATCTGTACCATCTACTTGCTAGAACATGACACCTGAAAATATAAGAAAAGAATACGTGAGTACGCGGCAACGATTCGACATAGGTACCTGCAATGACAAGCGCAACCGAAAGTGCAGTTAAAGTGACCATTTTACCCAAGCAAAAAAAGGAAACGACGATAATCGGATAAGGTACGAGCGCAAACAAAAGTGCAGTTTTAGAGACCATTTCACCCCAGCAAAAAAGGAAGACGACGGTAATACACGCTAAGAATTTAGAGAAGGTACCTGTAACGACAAGCGCAAAGCAGGGAGCGGTTTTTGAGAGCATTTTACCCCAGCAGAAAAAAAGGAGACGACGATAATACACGCTAAGATTTCGGAGAAGGTACGAGCGCATACGAAAGTGCAGTTTTATAGACCATTTCACCCTAGCAAAAAAGGAAGACGACGATAATACACGCTACGAATTCGGAGAAGGTACCTGTAACGACAAGCGCAAAGGAGGGAGCAGTTTTTGAAAGCATTTTACCCCAGCAGAAATAAGGAAACGACGATGTTACTAGCTTAGAATTTTGAGAAGGTACGAGCGCAAACGAAAGTGCAGTTTTAGAGACCATTTCACCCCAGCAAAAAAGGAAGACGACGGTTATACACGCTAAGAATTCGGAGAAGGTACCTGTAACGACAAGCGCAAAGCAGGGAGCAGTTTTTGAGAGCATTTTACCCCAGCAGAAAAAAGGAGACGACGATAATACACGCTAAGAATTCGGAGAAGGTACGAGCGCAAACGAAAGTGCAGTTTTAGAGACCATTTTACCCTAGCAAAAAAGGAAGACGACGGTTATACACGCTAAGAATTCGGAGAAGGTACCTGTAACGACAAGCGCAAAGGAGGGTGCAGTTTTAGACACCATTTTACCCCAGCAGAAAAAAGGAGACGACGGTTATACACGCTAAGAATTCGGAGAAGCCATGAGCGCCAAGGAGGGTGCAGTTTTAGAGACCTTTTTTACCCCACCCAAAAAATGAAGACGACGCTAATTTACGCTAAGATTACGGACGCATCTTGAACTCAGCAGGTGTACGAAAAACGGAAAAAAATACCTACCATTGCAATAGACGTCACATTGTTGCGTCCTGTCTATCTGTTCAAGTGGACTTCTGACCAGCCATGGTTATTAGTCTTCTGGACCTGGAAATATAGACATACACTGTATAGTTACTAGATTTTCACATAAAACGTTCTTAACCCACATAAGCTGAATGGAATTCCCCACTTTTTATCAACTGGACCAGTCCATTTCCGTTTTAAGGATTGTTAAGTGGCAATTTTCATTTCCATTCAAATTTTAAGAGTACACTCTGTATGAAAACAGTGGAGACCCTGAGCGGACGCCACGTTCTGTCGCGTCTGATCTGGGTCTGCACTGTTTGCCTATGTCCCACAGAAAGGACGCTAGGCTAATATGGGTTAAGCATCTTCCCAAAAGTCAAATCTCAACACATAAACAGTGTTTGTTCCAGCACTTGAGATTCTGGTACCTATTGCAAAAGTCTTAAGTGAAGGCTCAGGCGAGACTGTGCATCCACCAAGTCTCACCAGTGCCTTTGCAGCTCGTCTTGATATAGTATGGAAGTAGATGAGCGTACTAAAATAATATACTTGGAGTCCCATTTGTTATGCAAGTTTTTAAGAGTGATTAACGTATATGCATTAAGAACAACAATTTCATATCTTTGCAAAAATGACTTATATAAGGTGTTTCCTCAGTCTGTACACCAACCCAAGATAAAGTGTTTCTTCAGTCTGTACACAAACCCAAGTATTGTTTTGGTGATAAGTGTACTACCAGAATGACCTATGTTGAAGCTAATCTATGATTGTGAAATGCCCTAGTCATTTTCCCTTGCTTTTACGAGTGTACACTTGACAGGTTCATGATCAGCAATGATTGTGAAATTCAATGGGTTTCCTCCCCTTATCTTACAAGCCAAACTTACTTAATGCTTGTTCCATTTGGTGACCATACAGAGACTCCTTTTAAGCATTTTTTCAGACCTTGTCTGGGTCTAAACTGTTTGACACTCTTGAGCTATTCTGGAATGAAATTCGAGTTAGTATACAAAGCCAACCATACCTCTTTAATCTCATTGACACGTTCATCTGTCCATACATCTGTACCATCTACTTGCTAGAACATGACACCTGAAAATATAAGAAAAGAATACGTGAGTACGCGGCAACGATTCGACATAGGTACCTGCAATGACAAGCGCAACCGAAAGTGCAGTTAAAGTGACCATTTTACCCAAGCAAAAAAAGGAAACGACGATAATCGGATAAGGTACGAGCGCAAACAAAAGTGCAGTTTTAGAGACCATTTCACCCCAGCAAAAAAGGAAGACGACGGTAATACACGCTAAGAATTTAGAGAAGGTACCTGTAACGACAAGCGCAAAGCAGGGAGCGGTTTTTGAGAGCATTTTACCCCAGCAGAAAAAAAGGAAACGACGATGTTACTAGCTTAGAATTTTGAGAAGGTACGAGCGCAAACGAAAGTGCAGTTTTAGAGACCATTTCACCCCAGCAAAAAAAGGAAGACGACGGTTATAAACGCTAAGAATTCGGAGAAGGTACCTGTAACGACAAGCGCAAAGCAGGGAGCAGTTTTTGAGAGCATTTTACCCCAGCAGAAAAAAGGAGACGACGATAATACACGCTAAGAATTCGGAGAAGGTACGAGCGCAAACGAAAGTGCAGTTTTAGAGACCATTTTACCCTAGCAAAAAAGGAAGACGACGGTTATACACGCTAAGAATTCGGAGAAGGTACCTGTAACGACAAGCGCAAAGGAGGGTGCAGTTTTAGACACCATTTTACCCCAGCAGAAAAAAGGAGACGACGGTTATACACGCTAAGAATTCGGAGAAGCCATGAGCGCCAAGGAGGGTGCAGTTTTAGAGACCTTTTTTACCCCACCCAAAAAATGAAGACGACGCTAATTTACGCTAAGATTACGGACGCATCTTGAACTCAGCAGGTGTACGAAAAACGGAAAAAAATACCTACCATTGCAATAGACGTCACATTGTTGCGTCCTGTCTATCTGTTCAAGTGGACTTCTGACCAGCCATGGTTTTTAGTCTTCTGGACCTGGAAATATAGACATACACTGTATAGTTACTAGATTTTCACATAAAACGTTCTTAACCCACATAAGCTGAATGGAATTCCCCACTTTTTATCAACTGGACCAGTCCATTTCCGTTTTAAGGATTGTTAAGTGGCAATTTTCATTTCCATTCAAATTTTAAGAGTACACTCTGTATGAAAACAGTGGAGACCCTGAGCGGACGCCACGTTCTGTCACGTCTGATCTGGGTCTGCACTGTTTGCCTATGTCCCACAGAAAGGACGCTAGGCTAATATGGGTTAAGCATCTTCCCAAAAGTCAAATCTCAACACATAAACAGTGTTTGTTCCAGCACTTGAGATTCTGGTACCTATTGCAAAAGTCTTAAGTGAAGGCTCAGGCGAGACTGTGCATCCACCAAGTCTCACCAGTGCCTTTGCAGCTCGTCTTGATATAGTATGGAAGTAGATGAGCGCACTAAAATAATATTCTTGGAGTCCCATTTGTTATGCAAGTTTTTAAGAGTGATTAACGTATATGCATTAAGAACAACAATTTCATATCTTTGCAAAAATGACTTATATAAGGTGTTTCCTCAGTCTGTACACCAACCCAAGATAAAGTGTTTCTTCAGTCTGTACACAAACCCAAGTATAGTTTTGGTGATAAGTGTACTACCAGAATGACCTATGTTGAAGCTAATCTATGATTGTGAAATGCCCTAGTCATTTTCCCTTGCTTTTACGAGTGTACACTTGACAGGTTCATGATCAGCAATGATTGTGAATTTCAATGGGTTTCCTCCCCTTATCTTACAAGCCAAACCTAACTTAATGCTTGTTCCATTTGGTGACCATACAGAGACTCCTTTTAAGCATTTTGTCAGACCTTGTCTGGGTCTAAACTGTTTGACACTCTTGAGCTATTCCGGAATGAAATTCGAGTTAGTATACAAAGCCAACCATACCTCTTTAATCTCATTGACACGTTCATCTGTCCATACATCTGTACCATCTACTTGCTAGAACATGACACCTGAAAATATAAGAAAAGAATACGTGAGTACGCGGCAACGATTCGACATAGGTACCTGCAATGACAAGCGCAACCGAAAGTGCAGTTAAAGTGACCATTTTACCCAAGCAAAAAAAGGAAACGACGATAATCGGATAAGGTACGAGCGCAAACAAAAGTGCAGTTTTAGAGACCATTTCACCCCAGCAAAAAAGGAAGACGACGGTAATACACGCTAAGAATTTAGAGAAGGTACCTGTAACGACAAGCGCAAAGCAGGGAGCGGTTTTTGAGAGCATTTTACCCCAGCAGAAAAAAAGGAGACGACGATAATACACGCTAAGATTTCGGAGAAGGTACGAGCGCATACGAAAGTGCAGTTTTATAGACCATTTCACCCTAGCAAAAAAGGAAGACGACAATAATACACGCTACGAATTCGGAGAAGGTACCTGTAACGACAAGCGCAAAGGAGGGAGCAGTTTTTGAAAGCATTTTACCCCAGCAGAAATAAGGAAACGACGATGTTACTAGCTTAGAATTTTGAGAAGGTACGAGCGCAAACGAAAGTGCAGTTTTAGAGACCATTTCACCCCAGCAAAAAAAGGAAGACGACGGTTATACACGCTAAGAATTCGGAGAAGGTACCTGTAACGACAAGCGCAAAGCAGGGAGCAGTTTTTGAGAGCATTTTACCCCAGCAGAAAAAAGGAGACGACGATAATACACGCTAAGAATTCGGAGAAGGTACGAGCGCAAACGAAAGTGCAGTTTTAGAGACCATTTTACCCTAGCAAAAAAGGAAGACGACGGTTATACACGCTAAGATTTCGGAGAAGGTACGAGCGCATACGAAAGTGCAGTTTTATAGACCATTTCACCCTAGCAAAAAAGGAAGACGACAATAATACACGCTACGAATTCGGAGAAGGTACCTGTAACGACAAGCGCAAAGGAGGGTGCAGTTTTAGAGACCAATTTACCCCAGCAGAAAAAAGGAGACGACGGTTATACACGCTAAGAATTCGGAGAAGCCATGAGCGCCAAGGAGGGTGCAGTTTTAGAGACCTTTTTTACCCCACCCAAAAAATGAAGACGACGCTAATTTACGCTAAGATTACGGACGCATCTTGAACTCAGCAGGTGTACGAAAAACGGAAAAAAATACCTACCATTGCAATAGACGTCACATTGTTGCGTCCTGTCTATCTGTTCAAGTGGACTTCTGACCAGCCATGGTTTTTAGTCTTCTGGACCTGGAAATATAGACATACACTGTATAGTTACTAGATTTTCACATAAAACGTTCTTAACCCACATAAGCTGAATGGAATTCCCCACTTTTTATCAACTGGACCAGTCCATTTCCGTTTTAAGGATTGTTAAGTGGCAATTTTCATTTCCATTCAAATTTTAAGAGTACACTCTGTATGAAAACAGTGGAGACCCTGAGCGGACGCCACGTTCTGTCGCGTCTGATCTGGGTCTGCACTGTTTGCCTATGTCCCACAGAAAGGACGCTAGGCTAATATGGGTTAAGCATCTTCCCAAAAGTCAAATCTCAACACATAAACAGTGTTTGTTCCAGCACTTGAGATTCTGGTACCTATTGCAAAAGTCTTAAGTGAAGGCTCAGGCGAGACTGTGCATCCACCAAGTCTCACCAGTGCCTTTGCAGCTCGTCTTGATATAGTATGGAAGTAGATGAGCGCACTAAAATAATATACTTGGAGTCCCATTTGTTATGCAAGTTTTTAAGAGTGATTAACGTATATGCATTAAGAACAACAATTTCATATCTTTGCAAAAATGACTTATATAAGGTGTTTCCTCAGTCTGTACACCAACCCAAGATAAAGTGTTTCTTCAGTCTGTACACAAACCCAAGTATTGTTTTGGTGATAAGTGTACTACCAGAATGACCTATGTTGAAGCTAATCTATGATTGTGAAATGCCCTAGTCATTTTCCCTTGCTTTTACGAGTGTACACTTGACAGGTTCATGATCAGCAATGATTGTGAATTTCAATGGGTTTCCTCCCCTTATCTTACAAGCCAAACTTACTTAATGCTTGTTCCATTTGGTGACCATACAGAGACTCCTTTTAAGCATTTTGTCAGACCTTGTCTGGGTCTAAACTGTTTGACACTCTTGAGCTATTCTGGAATGAAATTCGAGTTAGTATACAAAGCCAACCATACCTCTTTAATCTCATTGACACGTTCATCTGTCCATACATCTGTACCATCTACTTGCTAGAACATGACACCTGAAAATATAAGAAAAGAATACGTGAGTACGCGGCAACGATTCGACATAGGTACCTGCAATGACAAGCGCAACCGAAAGTGCAGTTAAAGTGACCATTTTACCCAAGCAAAAAAAGGAAACGACGATAATCGGATAAGGTACGAGCGCAAACAAAAGTGCAGTTTTAGAGACCATTTCACCCCAGCAAAAAAGGAAGACGACGGTAATACACGCTAAGAATTTAGAGAAGGTACCTGTAATGACAAGCGCAAAGCAGGGAGCGGTTTTTGAGAGCATTTTACCCCAGCAGAAAAAAAGGAGACGACGATAATACACGCTAAGATTTCGGAGAAGGTACGAGCGCATACGAAAGTGCAGTTTTATAGACCATTTCACCCTAGCAAAAAAGGAAGACGACGATAATACACGCTACGAATTCGGAGAAGGTACCTGTAACGACAAGCGCAAAGGAGGGAGCAGTTTTTGAAAGCATTTTACCCCAGCAGAAATAAGGAAACGACGATGTTACTAGCTTAGAATTTTGAGAAGGTACGAGCGCAAACGAAAGTGCAGTTTTAGAGACCATTTCACCCCAGCAAAAAAAGGAAGACGACGGTTATACACGCTAAGAATTCGGAGAAGGTACCTGTAACGACAAGCGCAAAGCAGGGAGCAGTTTTTGAGAGCATTTTACCCCAGCAGAAAAAAGGAGACGACGATAACACACGCTAAGAATTCGGAGAAGGTACGAGCGCAAACGAAAGTGCAGTTTTAGAGACCATTTTACCCTAGCAAAAAAGGAAGACGACGGTTATACACGCTAAGAATTCGGAGAAGGTACCTGTAACGACAAGCGCAAAGGAGGGTGCAGTTTTAGAGACCATTTTACCCCAGCAGAAAAAAGGAGACGACGGTTATACACGCTAAGAATTCGGAGAAGCCATGAGCGCCAAGGAGGGTGCAGTTTTAGAGACCTTTTTTACCCCACCCAAAAAATGAAGACGACGCTAATTTACGCTAAGATTACGGACGCATCTTGAACTCAGCAGGTGTACGAAATACGGAAAAAATACCTACCATTGCAATAGACGTCACATTGTTGCGTCCTGTCTATCTGTTCAAGTGGACTTCTGACCAGCCATGGTTTTTAGTCTTCTGGACCTGGAAATATAGACATACACTGTATAGTTACTAGATTTTCACATAAAACGTTCTTAACCCACATAAGCTGAATGGAATTCCCCACTTTTTATCAACTGGACCAGTCCATTTCCGTTTTAAGGATTGTTAAGTGGCAATTTTCATTTCCATTCAAATTTTAAGAGTACACTCTGTATGAAAACAGTGGAGACCCTGAGCGGACGCCACGTTCTGTCGCGTCTGATCTGGGTCTGCACTGTTTGCCTATGTCCCACAGAAAGGACGCTAGGCTAATATGGGTTAAGCATCTTCCCAAAAGTCAAATCTCAACACATAAACAGTGTTTGTTCCAGCACTTGAGATTCTGGTACCTATTGCAAAAGTCTTAAGTGAAGGCTCAGGCGAGACTGTGCATCCACCAAGTCTCACCAGTGCCTTTGCAGCTCGTCTTGATATAGTATGGAAGTAGATGAGCGCACTAAAATAATATACTTGGAGTCCCATTTGTTATGCAAGTTTTTAAGAGTGATTAACGTATATGCATTAAGAACAACAATTTCATATCTTTGCAAAAATGACTTATATAAGGTGTTTCCTCAGTCTGTACACCAACCCAAGATAAAGTGTTTCTTCAGTCTGTACACAAACCCAAGTATTGTTTTGGTGATAAGTGTACTACCAGAATGACCTATGTTGAAGCTAATCTATGATTGTGAAATGCCCTAGTCATTTTCCCTTGCTTTTACGAGTGTACACTTGACAGGTTCATGATCAGCAATGATTGTGAATTTCAATGGGTTTCCTCCCCTTATCTTACAAGCCAAACCTAACTTAATGCTTGTTCCATTTGGTGACCATACAGAGACTCCTTTTAAGCATTTTGTCAGACCTTGTCTGGGTCTAAACTGTTTGACACTCTTGAGCTATTCCGGAATGAAATTCGAGTTAGTATACAAAGCCAACCATACCTCTTTAATCTCATTGACACGTTCATCTGTCCATACATCTGTACCATCTACTTGCTAGAACATGACACCTGAAAATATAAGAAAAGAATACGTGAGTACGCGGCAACGATTCGACATAGGTACCTGCAATGACAAGCGCAACCGAAAGTGCAGTAAAAGTGACCATTTTACCCAAGCAAAAAAAGGAAACGACGATAATCGGATAAGGTACGAGTGCAAACAAAAGTGCAGTTTTAGAGACCATTTCACCCCAGCAAAAAAGGAAGACGACGGTAATACACGCTAAGAATTTAGAGAAGGTACCTGTAACGACAAGCGCAAAGCAGGGAGCGGTTTTTGAGAGCATTTTACCCCAGCAGAAAAAAAGGAAACGACGATGTTACTAGCTTAGAATTTTGAGAAGGTACGAGCGCAAACGAAAGTGCAGTTTAAGAGACCATTTCACCCCAGCAAAAAAAGGAAGACGACGGTTATACACGCTAAGAATTCGGAGAAGGTACCTGTAACGACAAGCGCAAAGCAGGGAGCCGTTTTTGAGAGCATTTTACCCCAGCAGAAAAAAGGAGACGACGATAATACACGCTAAGAATTCGGAGAAGGTACGAGCGCAAACGAAAGTGCAGTTTTAGAGACCATTTTACCCTAGCAAAAAAGGAAGACGACGGTTATACACGCTAAGAATTCGGAGAAGGTACCTGTAACGACAAGCGCAAAGGAGGGTGCAGTTTTAGAGACCATTTTACCCCAGCAGAAAAAAGGAGACGACGGTTATACACGCTAAGAATTCGGAGAAGCCATGAGCGCCAAGGAGGGTGCAGTTTTAGAGACCTTTTTTACCCCACCCAAAAAATGAAGACGACGCTAATTTACGCTAAGATTACGGACGCATCTTGAACTCAGCAGGTGTACGAAAAACGGAAAAAAATACCTACCATTGCAATAGACGTCACATTGTTGCGTCCTGTCTATCTGTTCAAGTGGACTTCTGACCAGCCATGGTTTTTAGTCTTCTGGACCTGGAAATATAGACATACACTGTATAGTTACTAGATTTTCACATAAAACGTTCTTAACCCACATAAGCTGAATGGAATTCCCCACTTTTTATCAACTGGACCAGTCCATTTCCGTTTTAAGGATTGTTAAGTGGCAATTTTCATTTCCATTCAAATTTTAAGAGTACACTCTGTATGAAAACAGTGGAGACCCTGAGCGGACGCCACGTTCTGTCGCGTCTGATCTGGGTCTGCACTGTTTGCCTATGTCCCACAGAAAGGACGCTAGGCTAATATGGGTTAAGCATCTTCCCAAAAGTCAAATCTCAACACATAAACAGTGTTTGTTCCAGCACTTGAGATTCTGGTACCTATTGCAAAAGTCTTAAGTGAAGGCTCAGGCGAGACTGTGCATCCACCAAGTCTCACCAGTGCCTTTGCAGCTCGTCTTGATATAGTATGGAAGTAAATGAGCGCACTAAAATAATATACTTGGAGTCCCATTTGTTATGCAAGTTTTTAAGAGTGATTAACGTATATGCATTAAGAACAACAATTTCATATCTTTGCAAAAATGACTTATATAAGGTGTTTCCTCAGTCTGTACACCAACCCAAGATAAAGTGTTTCTTCAGTCTGTACACAAACCCAAGTATAGTTTTGGTGATAAGTGTACTACCAGAATGACCTATGTTGAAGCTAATCTATGATTGTGAAATGCCCTAGTCATTTTCCCTTGCTTTTACGAGTGTACACTTGACAGGTTCATGATCAGCAATGATTGTGAATTTCAATGGGTTTCCTCCCCTTATCTTACAAGCCAAACCTAACTTAATGCTTGTTCCATTTGGTGACCATACAGAGACTCCTTTTAAGCATTTTGTCAGACCTTGTCTGGGTCTAAACTGTTTGACACTCTTGAGCTATTCCGGAATGAAATTCGAGTTAGTATACAAAGCCAACCATACCTCTTTAATCTCATTGACACGTTCATCTGTCCATACATCTGTACCATCTACTTGCTAGAACATGACACCTGAAAATATAAGAAAAGAATACGTGAGTACGCGGCAACGATTCGACATAGGTACCTGCAATGACAAGCGCAACCGAAAGTGCAGTTAAAGTGACCATTTTACCCAAGCAAAAAAAGGAAACGACGATAATCGGATAAGGTACGAGCGCAAACAAAAGTGCAGTTTTAGAGACCATTTCACCCCAGCAAAAAAGGAAGACGACGGTAATACACGCTAAGAATTTAGAGAAGGTACCTGTAACGACAAGCGCAAAGCAGGGAGCGGTTTTTGAGAGCATTTTACCCCAGCAGAAAAAAAGGAGACGACGATAATACACGCTAAGATTTCGGAGAAGGTACGAGCGCATACGAAAGTGCAGTTTTAGAGACCATTTCACCCTAGCAAAAAAGGAAGACGACGATAATACACGCTACGAATTCGGAGAAGGTACCTGTAACGACAAGCGCAAAGGAGGGAGCAGTTTTTGAAAGCATTTTACCCCAGCAGAAATAAGGAAACGACGATGTTACTAGCTTAGAGTTTTGAGAAGGTACGAGCGCAAACGAAAGTGCAGTTTTAGAGACCATTTCACCCCAGCAAAAAAAGGAAGACGACGGTTATACACGCTAAGAATTCGGAGAAGGTACCTGTAACGACAAGCGCAAAGCAGGGAGCAGTTTTTGAGAGCATTTAACCCCAGCAGAAAAAAGGAGACGACGATAATACACGCTAAGAATTCGGAGAAGGTACGAGCGCAAACGAAAGTGCAGTTTTAGAGACCATTTTACCCTAGCAAAAAAGGAAGACGACGGTTATACACGCTAAGAATTCGGAGAAGGTACCTGTAACGACAAGCGCAAAGGAGGGTGCATTTTTTGAGACCATTTTACCCCAGCAGAAAAAAGGAGACGACGGTTATACACGCTAAGAATTCGGAGAAGCCATGAGCGCCAAGGAGGGTGCAGTTTTAGAGACCTTTTTTACCCCACCCAAAAAATGAAGACGACGCTAATTTACGCTAAGATTACGGACGCATCTTGAACTCAGCAGGTGTACGAAAAACGGAAAAAAATACCTACCATTGCAATAGACGTCACATTGTTGCGTCCTGTCTATCTGTTCAAGTGGACTTCTGACCAGCCATGGTTTTTAGTCTTCTGGACCTGGAAATATAGACATACACTGTATAGTTACTAGATTTTCACATAAAACGTTCTTAACCCACATAAGCTGAATGGAATTCCCCACTTTTTATCAACTGGACCAGTCCATTTCCGTTTTAAGGATTGTTAAGTGGCAATTTTCATTTCCATTCAAATTTTAAGAGTACACTCTGTATGAAAACAGTGGAGACCCTGAGCGGACGCCACGTTCTTTCGCGTCTGATCTGGGTCTGCACTGTTTGCCTATGTCCCACAGAAAGGACGCTAGGCTAATATGGGTTAAGCATCTTCCCAAAAGTCAAATCTCAACACATAAACAGTGTTTGTTCCAGCACTTGAGATTCTGGTACCTATTGCAAAAGTCTTAAGTGAAGGCTCAGGCGAGACTGTGCATCCACCAAGTCTCACCAGTGCCTTTGCAGCTCGTCTTGATATAGTATGGAAGTAGATGAGCGTACTAAAATAATATACTTGGAGTCCCATTTGTTATGCAAGTTTTTAAGAGTGATTAACGTATATGCATTAAGAACAACAATTTCATATCTTTGCAAAAATGACTTATATAAGGTGTTTCCTCAGTCTGTACACCAACCCAAGATAAAGTGTTTCTTCAGTCTGTACACAAACCCAAGTATAGTTTTGGTGATAAGTGTACAACCAGAATGACCTATGTTGAAGCTAATCTATGATTGTGAAATGCCCTAGTCATTTTCCCTTGCTTTTACGAGTGTACACTTGACAGGTTCATGATCAGCAATGATTGTGAATTTCAATGGGTTTCCTCCCCTTATCTTACAAGCCAAACCTAACTTAATGCTTGTTGCATTTGGTGACCATACAGAGACTCCTTTTAAGCATTTTGTCAGACCTTGTCTGGGTCTAAACTGTTTGACACTCTTGAGCTATTCCGGAATGAAATTCGAGTTAGTATACAAAGCCAACCATACCTCTTTAATCTCATTGACACGTTCATCTGTCCATACATCTGTACCATCTACTTGCTAGAACATGACACCTGAAAATATAAGAAAAGAATACGTGAGTACGCGGCAACGATTCGACATAGGTACCTGCAATGACAAGCGCAACCGAAAGTGCAGTTAAAGTGACCATTTTACCCAAGCAAAAAAAGGAAACAACAATAATCGGATAAGGTACGAGCGCAAACAAAAGTGCAGTTTTAGAGACCATTTCACCCCAGCAAAAAAGGAAGACGACGGTAATACACGCTAAGAATTTAGAGAAGGTACCTGTAACGACAAGCGCAAAGCAGGGAGCGGTTTTTGAGAGCATTTTACCCCAGCAGAAAAAAAGGAGACGACGATAATACACGCTAAGATTTCGGAGAAGGTACGAGCGCATACGAAAGTGCAGTTTTATAGACCATTTCACCCTAGCAAAAAAGGAAGACGACGATAATACACGCTACGAATTCGGAGAAGGTACCTGTAACGACAAGCGCAAAGGAGGGAGCAGTTTTTGAAAGCATTTTACCCCAGCAGAAATAAGGAAACGACGATGTTACTAGCTTAGAATTTTGAGAAGGTACGAGCGCAAACGAAAGTGCAGTTTTAGAGACCATTTCACCCCAGCAAAAAAAGGAAGACGACGGTTATACACGCTAAGAATTCGGAGAAGGTACCTGTAACGACAAGCGCAAAGCAGGGAGCAGTTTTTGAGAGCATTTTACCCCAGCAGAAAAAAGGAGACGACGATAATACACGCTAAGAATTCGGAGAAGGTACGAGCGCAAACGAAAGTGCAGTTTTAGAGACCATTTTACCCTAGCAAAAAAGGAAGACGACGGTTATACACGCTAAGAATTCGGAGAAGGTACCTGTAACGACAAGCGCAAAGGAGGGTGCAGTTTTAGACACCATTTTACCCCAGCAGAAAAAAGGAGACGACGGTTATACACGCTAAGAATTCAGAGAAGCCATGAGCGCCAAGGAGGGTGCAGTTTTAGAGACCTTTTTTACCCCACCCAAAAAATGAAGACGACGCTAATTTACGCTAAGATTACGGACGCATCTTGAACTCAGCAGGTGTACGAAAAACGGAAAAAATACCTACCATTGCAATAGACGTCACATTGTTGCGTCCTGTCTATCTGTTCAAGTGGACTTCTGACCAGCCATGGTTTTTAGTCTTCTGGACCTGGAAATATAGACATACACTGTATAGTTACTAGATTTTCACATAAAACGTTCTTAACCACATAAGCTGAATGGAATTCCCCACTTTTTATCAACTGGACCAGTCCATTTCCGTTTTAAGGATTGTTAAGTGGCAATTTTCATTTCCATTCAAATTTTAAGAGTACACTCTGTATGAAAACAGTGGAGACCCTGAGCGGACGCCACGTTCTGTCGCGTCTGATCTGGGTCTGCACTGTTTGCCTATGTCCCACAGAAAGGACGCTAGGCTAATATGGGTTAAGCATCTTCCCAAAAGTCAAATCTCAACACATAAACAGTGTTTGTTCCAGCACTTGAGATTCTGGTACCTATTGCAAAAGTCTTAAGTGAAGGCTCAGGCGAGACTGTGCATCCTCCAAGTCTCACCAGTGCCTTTGCAGCTCGTCTTGATATAGTATGGAAGTAGATGAGCGTACTAAAATAATATACTTGGAGTCCCATTTGTTATGCAAGTTTTTAAGAGTGATTAACGTATATGCATTAAGAACAACAATTTCATATCTTTGCAAAAATGACTTATATAAGGTGTTTCCTCAGTCTATACACCAACCCAAGATAAAGTGTTTCTTCAGTCTGTACACAAACCCAAGTATTGTTTTGGTGATAAGTGTACTACCAGAATGACCTATGTTGAAGCTAATCTATGATTGTGAAATGCCCTAGTCATTTTCCCTTGCTTTTGCGAGCGTACACTTGACAGGTTCATGATCAGCAATGATTGTGAATTTCAATGGGTTTCCTCCCCTTATCTTACAAGCCAAACCTAACTTAATGCTTGTTCCATTTGGTGACCATACAGAGACTCATTTTAAGCATTTTGTCAGACCTTGTCTGGGTCTAAACTGTTTGACACTCTTGAGCTATTCCGGAATGAAATTCGAGTTAGTATACAAAGCCAACCATACCTCTTTAATCTCATTGACACGTTCATCTGTCCATACATCTGTACCATCTACTTGCTAGAACATGACACCTGAAAATATAAGAAAAGAATACGTGAGTACGCGGCAACGATTCGACATAGGTACCTGCAATGACAAGCGCAACCGAAAGTGCAGTTAAAGTGACCATTTTACCCAAGCAAAAAAAGGAAACGACGATAATCGGATAAGGTACGAGCGCAAACAAAAGTGCAGTTTTAGAGACCATTTCACCCCAGCAAAAAAGGAAGACGACGGTAATACACGCTAAGAATTTAGAGAAGGTACCTGTAAAGACAAGCGCAAAGCAGGGAGCGGTTTTTGAGAGCATTTTACCCCAGCAGAAAAAAAGGAGACGACGATAATACACGCTAAGATTTCGGAGAAGGTACGAGCGCATACGAAATTGCAGTTTTATAGACCATTTCACCCTAGCAAAAAAGGCAGACGACGATAATACACGCTACGAATTCGGAGAAGGTACCTGTAACGACAAGCGCAAAGGAGGGAGCAGTTTTTGAAAGCATTTTACCCCAGCAGAAATAAGGAAACGACGATGTTACTAGCTTAGAATTTTGAGAAGGTACGAGCGCAAACGAAAGTGCAGTTTTAGAGACCATTTCACCCCAGCAAAAAAAGGAAGACGACGGTTATACACGCTAAGAATTCGGAGAAGGTACCTGTAACGACAAGCGCAAAGCAGGGAGCAGTTTTTGAGAGCATTTTACCCCAGCAGAAAAAAGGAGACGACGATAATACACGCTAAGAATTCGGAGAAGCCATGAGCGCCAAGGAGGGTGCAGTTTTAGAGACCTTTTTTACCCCACCCAAAAAATGAAGACGACGCTAATTTACGCTAAGATTACGGACGCATCTTGAACTCAGCAGGTGTACGAAAAACGGAAAAAAATACCTACCATTGCAATAGACGTCACATTGTTGCGTCCTGTCTATCTGTTCAAGTGGACTTCTGACCAGCCATGGTTTTTAGTCTTCTGGACCTGGAAATATAGACATACACTGTATAGTTACTAGATTTTCACATAAAACGTTCTTAACCCACATAAGCTGAATGGAATTCCCCACTTTTTATCAACTGGACCAGTCCATTTCCGTTTTAAGGATTGTTAAGTGGCAATTTTCATTTCCATTCAAATTTTAAGAGTACACTCTGTATGAAAACAGTGGAGACCCTGAGCGGACGCCACGTTCTGTCGCGTCTGATCTGGGTCTGCACTGTTTGCCTATGTCCCACAGAAAGGACGCTAGGCTAATATGGGTTAAGCATCTTCCCAAAAGTCAAATCTCAACACATAAACAGTGTTTGTTCCAGCACTTGAGATTCTGGTACCTATTGCAAAAGTCTTAAGTGAAGGCTCAGGCGAGACTGTGCATCCACCAAGTCTCACCAGTGCCTTTGCAGCTCGTCTTGATATAGTATGGAAGTAGATGAGCGCACTAAAATAATATACTTGGAGTCCCATTTGTTATGCAAGTTTTTAAGAGTGATTAACGTATATGCATTAAGAACAACAATTTCATATCTTTGCAAAAATGACTTATATAAGGTGTTTCCTCAGTCTGTACACCAACCCAAGATAAAGTGTTTCTTCAGTCTGTACACAAACCCAAGTATTGTTTTGGTGATAAGTGTACTACCAGAATGACCTATGTTGAAGCTAATCTATGATTGTGAAATGCCCTAGTCATTTTCCCTTGCTTTTACGAGTGTACACTTGACAGGTTCATGATCAGCAATGATTGTGAATTTCAATGGGTTTCCTCCCCTTATCTTACAAGCCAAACTTACTTAATGCTTGTTCCATTTGGTGACCATACAGAGACTCCTTTTAAGCATTTTGTCAGACCTTGTCTGGGTCTAAACTGTTTGACACTCTTGAGCTATTCTGGAATGAAATTCGAGTTAGTATACAAAGCCAACCATACCTCTTTAATCTCATTGACACGTTCATCTGTCCATACATCTGTACCATCTACTTGCTAGAACATGACACCTGAAAATATAAGAAAAGAATACGTGAGTACGCGGCAACGATTCGACATAGGTACCTGCAATGACAAGCGCAACCGAAAGTGCAGTTAAAGTGACCATTTTACCCAAGCAAAAAAAGGAAACGACGATAATCGGATAAGGTACGAGCGCAAACAAAAGTGCAGTTTTAGAGACCATTTCACCCCAGCAAAAAAGGAAGACGACGGTAATACACGCTAAGAATTTAGAGAAGGTACCTGTAACGACAAGCGCAAAGCAGGGAGCGGTTTTTGAGAGCATTTTACCCCAGCAGAAAAAAAGGAGACGACGATAATACACGCTAAGATTTCGGAGAAGGTACGAGCGCATACGAAAGTGCAGTTTTATAGACCATTTCACCCTAGCAAAAAAGGAAGACGACGATAATACACGCTACGAATTCGGAGAAGGTACCTGTAACGACAAGCGCAAAGGAGGGAGCAGTTTTTGAAAGCATTTTACCCCAGCAGAAATAAGGAAACGACGATGTTACTAGCTTAGAATTTTGAGAAGGTACGAGCGCAAACGAAAGTGCAGTTTTAGAGACCATTTCACCCCAGCAAAAAAAGGAAGACGACGGTTATACACGCTAAGAATTCGGAGAAGGTACCTGTAACGACAAGCGCAAAGCAGGGAGCAGTTTTTGAGAGCATTTTACCCCAGCAGAAAAAAGGAGACGACGATAATACACGCTAAGAATTCGGAGAAGGTACGAGCGCAAACGAAAGTGCAGTTTTAGAGACCATTTTACCCTAGCAAAAAAGGAAGACGACGGTTATACACGCTAAGAATTCGGAGAAGGTACCTGTAACAACAAGCGCAAAGGAGGGTGCAGTTTTAGAGACCATTTTACCCCAGCAGAAAAAAGGAGACGACGGTTATACACGCTAAGAATTCAGAGAAGCCATGAGCGCCAAGGAGGGTGCAGTTTTAGAGACCTTTTTTACCCCACCCAAAAAATGAAGACGACGCTAATTTACGCTAAGATTACGGACGCATCTTGAACTCAGCAGGTGTACGAAAAACGGAAAATATACCTACCATTGCAATAGACGTCACATTGTTGCGTCCTGTCTATCTGTTCAAGTGGACTTCTGACCAGCCATGGTTTTTAGTCTTCTGGACCTGGAAATATAGACATACACTGTATAGTTACTAGATTTTCACATAAAACGTTCTTAACCCACATAAGCTGAATGGAATTCCCCACTTTTTATCAACTGGACCAGTCCATTTCCGTTTTAAGGATTGTTAAGTGGCAATTTTCATTTCCATTCAAATTTTAAGAGTACACTCTGTATGAAAACAGTGGAGACCCTGAGCGGACGCCACGTTCTGTCGCGTCTGATCTGGGTCTGCACTGTTTGCCTATGTCCCACAGAAAGGACGCTAGGCTAATATGGGTTAAGCATCTTCCCAAAAGTCAAATCTCAACACATAAACAGTGTTTGTTCCAGCACTTGAGATTCTGGTACCTATTGCAAAAGTCTTAAGTGAAGGCTCAGGCGAGACTGTGCATCCACCAAGTCTCACCAGTGCCTTTGCAGCTCGTCTTGATATAGTATGGAAGTAGATGAGCGCACTAAAATAATATACTTGGAGTCCCATTTGTTATGCAAGTTTTTAAGAGTGATTAACGTATATGCATTAAGAACAACAATTTCATATCTTTGCAAAAATGACTTATATAAGGTGTTTCCTCAGTCTGTACACCAACCCAAGATAAAGTGTTTCTTCAGTCTGTACACAAACCCAAGTATTGTTTTGGTGATAAGTGTACTACCAGAATGACCTATGTTGAAGCTAATCTATGATTGTGAAATGCCCTAGTCATTTTCCCTTGCTTTTACGAGTGTACACTTGACAGGTTCATGATCAGCAATGATTGTGAATTTCAATGGGTTTCCTCCCCTTATCTTACAAGCCAAACCTAACTTAATGCTTGTTCCATTTGGTGACCATACAGAGACTCCTTTTAAGCATTTTGTCAGACCTTGTCTGGGTCTAAACTGTTTGACACTCTTGAGCTATTCCGGAATGAAATTCGAGTTAGTATACAAAGCCAACCATACCTCTTTAATCTCATTGACACGTTCATCTGTCCATACATCTGTACCATCTACTTGCTAGAACATGACACCTGAAAATATAAGAAAAGAATACGTGAGTACGCGGCAACGATTCGACATAGGTACCTGCAATGACAAGCGCAACCGAAAGTGCAGTTAAAGTGACCATTTTACCCAAGCAAAAAAAGGAAATGACGATAATCGGATAAGGTACGAGCGCAAACAAAAGTGCAGTTTTAGAGACCATTTCACCCCAGCAAAAAAGGAAGACGACGGTAATACACGCTAAGAATTTAGAGAAGGTACCTGTAACGACAAGCGCAAAGCAGGGAGCGGTTTTTGAGAGCATTTTACCCCAGCAGAAAAAAAGGAGACGACGATAATACACGCTAAGATTTTGGAGAAGGTACGAGCGCATACGAAAGTGCAGTTTTATAGACCATTTCACCCTAGCAAAAAAGGGAGACGACGATAATACACGCTACGAATTCGGAGAAGGTACCTGTAACGACAAGCGCAAAGGAGGGAGCAGTTTTTGAAAGCATTTTACCCCAGCAGAAATAAGGAAACGACGATGTTACTAGCTTAGAATTTTGAGAAGGTACGAGCGCAAACGAAAGTGCAGTTTTAGAGACCATTTCACCCCAGCAAAAAAAGGAAGACGACGGTTATACACGCTAAGAATTCGGAGAAGGTACCTGTAACGACAAGCGCAAAGCAGGGAGCAGTTTTTGAGAGCATTTTACCCCAGCAGAAAAAAGGAGACGACGATAATACACGCTAAGAATTCGGAGAAGGTACGAGCGCAAACGAAAGTGCAGTTTTAGAGACCATTTTACCCTAGCAAAAAAGGAAGACGACGGTTATACACGCTAAGAATTCGGAGAAGGTACCTGTAACGACAAGCGCAAAGGAGGGTGCAGTTTTAGAGACCATTTTACCCCAGCAGAAAAAAGGAGACGACGGTTATACACGCTAAGAATTCGGAGAAGCCATGAGCGCCAAGGAGGGTGCAGTTTTAGAGACCTTTTTTACCCCACCCAAAAAATGAAGACGACGCTAATTTACGCTAAGATTACGGACGCATCTTGAACTCAGCAGGTGTACGAAAAACGGAAAAAAATACCTACCATTGCAATAGACGTCACATTGTTGCGTCCTGTCTATCTGTTCAAGTGGACTTCTGACCAGCCATGGTTTTTAGTCTTCTGGACCTGGAAATATAGACATACACTGTATAGTTACTAGATTTTCACATAAAAGGTTCTTAACCCACATAAGCTGAATGGAATTCCCCACTTTTTATCAACTGGACCAGTCCATTTCCGTTTTAAGGATTGTTAAGTGGCAATTTTCATTTCCATTCAAATTTTAAGAGTACACTCTGTATGAAAACAGTGGAGACCCTGAGCGGACGCCACGTTCTGTCGCGTCTGATCTGGGTCTGCACTGTTTGCCTATGTCCCACAGAAAGGACGCTAGGCTAATATGGGTTAAGCATCTTCCCAAAAGTCAAATCTCAACACATAAACAGTGTTTGTTCCAGCACTTGAGATTCTGGTACCTATTGCAAAAGTCTTAAGTGAAGGCTCAGGCGAGACTGTGCATCCACCAAGTCTCACCAGTGCCTTTGCAGCTCGTCTTGATATAGTATGGAAGTAGATGAGCGCACTAAAATAATATACTTGGAGTCCCATTTGTTATGCAAGTTTTTAAGAGTGATTAACGTATATGCATTAAGAACAACAATTTCATATCTTTGCAAAAATGACTTATATAAGGTGTTTCCTCAGTCTGTACACCAACCCAAGATAAAGTGTTTCTTCAGTCTGTACACAAACCCAAGTATTGTTTTGGTGATAAGTGTACTACCAGAATGACCTATGTTGAAGCTAATCTATGATTGTGAAATGCCCTAGTCATTTTCCCTTGCTTTTACGAGTGTACACTTGACAGGTTCATGATCAGCAATGATTGTGAATTTCAATGGGTTTCCTCCCCTTATCTTACAAGCCAAACCTAACTTAATGCTTGTTCCATTTGGTGACCATACAGAGACTCCTTTTAAGCATTTTGTCAGACCTTGTCTGGGTCTAAACTGTTTGACACTCTTGAGCTATTCCGGAATGAAATTCGAGTTAGTATACAAAGCCAACCATACCTCTTTAATCTCATTGACACGTTCATCTGTCCATACATCTGTACCATCTACTTGCTAGAACATGACACCTGAAAATATAAGAAAAGAATACGTGAGTACGCGGCAACGATTCGACATAGGTACCTGCAATGACAAGCGCAACCGAAAGTGCAGTTAAAGTGACCATTTTACCCAAGCAAAAAAAGGAAACGACGATAATCGGATAAGGTACGAGCGCAAACAAAAGTGCAGTTTTAGAGACCATTTCACCCCAGCAAAAAAGGAAGACGACGGTAATACACGCTAAGAATTTAGAGAAGGTACCTGTAACGACAAGCGCAAAGCAGGGAGCGGTTTTTGAGAGCATTTTACCCCAGCAGAAAAAAAGGAGACGACGATAATACACGCTAAGATTTCGGAGAAGGTACGAGCGCATACGAAAGTGCAGTTTTATAGACCATTTCACCCTAGCAAAAAAGGAAGACGACGATAATACACGCTACGAATTCGGAGAAGGTACCTGTAACGACAAGCGCAAAGGAGGGAGCAGTTTTTGAAAGCATTTTACCCCAGCAGAAATAAGGAAACGACGATGTTACTAGCTTAGAATTTTGAGAAGGTACGAGCGCAAACGAAAGTGCAGTTTTAGAGACCATTTCACCCCAGCAAAAAAAGGAAGACGACGGTTATACACGCTAAGAATTCGGAGAAGGTACCTGTAACGACAAGCGCAAAGCAGGGAGCAGTTTTTGAGAGCATTTTACCCCAGCAGAAAAAAGGAGACGACGATAATACACGCTAAGAATTCGGAGAAGGTACGAGCGCAAACGAAAGTGCAGTTTTAGAGACCATTTTACCCTAGCAAAAAAGGAAGACGACGGTTATACACGCTAAGAATTCGGAGAAGGTACCTGTAACGACAAGCGCAAAGGAGGGTGCAGTTTTAGAGACCATTTTACCCAAGCAGAAAAAAGGAGACGACGGTTATACACGCTAAGAATTCGGAGAAGCCATGAGCGCCAAGGAGGGTGCAGTTTTAGAGACCTTTTTTACCCCACCCAAAAAATGAAGACGACGCTAATTTACGCTAAGATTACGGACGCATCTTGAACTCAGCAGGTGTACGAAAAACGGAAAAAAATACCTACCATTGCAATAGACGTCACATTGTTGCGTCCTGTCTATCTGTTCAAGTGGACTTCTGACCAGCCATGGTTTTTAGTCTTCTGGACCTGGAAATATAGACATACACTGTATAGTTACTAGATTTTCACATAAAACGTTCTTAACCCACATAAGCTGAATGGAATTCCCCACTTTTTATCAACTGGACCAGTCCATTTCCGTTTTAAGGATTGTTAAGTGGCAATTTTCATTTCCATTCAAATTTTAAGAGTACACTCTGTATGAAAACAGTGGAGACCCTGAGCGGACGCCACGTTCTGTCGCGTCTGATCTGGGTCTGCACTGTTTGCCTATGTCCCACAGAAAGGACGCTAGGCTAATATGGGTTAAGCATCTTCCCAAAAGTCAAATCTCAACACATAAACAGTGTTTGTTCCAGCACTTGAGATTCTGGTACCTATTGCAAAAGTCTTAAGTGAAGGCTCAGGCGAGACTGTGCATCCACCAAGTCTCACCAGTGCCTTTGCAGCTCGTCTTGATATAGTATGGAAGTAGATGAGCGCACTAAAATAATATACTTGGAGTCCCATTTGTTATGCAAGTTTTTAAGAGTGATTAACGTATATGCATTAAGAACAACAATTTCATATCTTTGCAAAAATGACTTATATAAGGTGTTTCCTCAGTCTGTACACCAACCCAAGATAAAGTGTTTCTTCAGTCTGTACACAAACCCAAGTATAGTTTTGGTGATAAGTGTACTACCAGAATGACCTATGTTGAAGCTAATCTATGATTGTGAAATGCCCTAGTCATTTTCCCTTGCTTTTACGAGTGTACACTTGACAGGTTCATGATCAGCAATGATTGTGAATTTCAATGGGTTTCCTCCCCTTATCTTACAAGCCAAACCTAACTTAATGCTTGTTCCATTTGGTGACCATACAGAGACTCCTTTTAAGCATTTTGTCAGACCTTGTCTGGGTCTAAACTGTTTGACACTCTTGAGCTATTCCGGAATGAAATTCGAGTTAGTATACAAAGCCAACCATACCTCTTTAATCTCATTGACACGTTCATCTGTCCATACATCTGTACCATCTACTTGCTAGAACATGACACCTGAAAATATAAGAAAAGAATACGTGAGTACGCGGCAACGATTCGACATAGGTACCTGCAATGACAAGCGCAACCGAAAGTGCAGTTAAAGTGACCATTTTACCCAAGCAAAAAAAGGAAACGACGATAATCGGATAAGGTACGAGCGCAAACAAAAGTGCAGTTTTAGAGACCATTTCACCCCAGCAAAAAAGGAAGACGACGGTAATACACGCTAAGAATTTAGAAAAGGTACCTGTAACGACAAGCGCAAAGCAGGGAGCGGTTTTTGAGAGCATTTTACCCCAGCAGAAAAAAAGGAGACGACGATAATACACGCTAAGATTTCGGAGAAGGTACGAGCACATACGAAAGTGCAGTTTTATAGACCATTTCACCCTAGCAAAAAAGGAAGACGACGATAATACACGCTACGAATTCGGAGAAGGTACCTGTAACGACAAGCGCAAAGGAGGGAGCAGTTTTTGAAAGCATTTTACCCCAGCAGAAATAAGGAAACGACGATGTTACTAGCTTAGAATTTTGAGAAGGTACGAGCGCAAACGAAAGTGCAGTTTTAGAGACCATTTCACCCCAGCAAAAAAAGGAAGACGACGGTTATACACGCTAAGAATTCGGAGAAGGTACCTGTAACGACAAGCGCAAAGCAGGGAGCAGTTTTTGAGAGCATTTTACCCCAGCAGAAAAAAGGAGACGACGATAATACACGCTAAGAATTCGGAGAAGGTACGAGCGCAAACGAAAGTGCAGTTTTAGAGACTATTTTACCCTAGCAAAAAAGGAAGACGACGGTTATACACGCTAAGAATTCGGAGAAGGTACCTGTAACGACAAGCGCAAAGGAGGGTGCAGTTTTAGAGACCATTTTACCCCAGCAGAAAAAAGGAGACGACGGTTATACACGCTAAGAATTCGGAGAAGCCATGAGCACCAAGGAGGGTGCAGTTTTAGAGACCTTTTTTACCCCACCCAAAAAATGAAGACGACGCTAATTTACGCTAAGATTACGGACGCATCTTGAACTCAGCAGGTGTACGAAAAACGGAAAAAAATACCTACCATTGCAATAGACGTCACATTGTTGCGTCCTGTCTATCTGTTCAAGTGGACTTCTGACCAGCCATGGTTTTTAGTCTTCTGGACCTGGAAATATAGACATACACTGTATAGTTACTAGATTTTCACATAAAACGTTCTTAACCCACATAAGCTGAATGGAATTCCCCACTTTTTATCAACTGGACCAGTCCATTTCCGTTTTAAGGATTGTTAAGTGGCAATTTTCATTTCCATTCAAATTTTAAGAGTACACTCTGTATGAAAACAGTGGAGACCCTGAGCGGACGCCACGTTCTGTCGCGTCTGATCTGGGTCTGCACTGTTTGCCTATGTCCCACAGAAAGGACGCTAGGCTAATATGGGTTAAGCATCTTCCCAAAAGTCAAATCTCAACACATAAACAGTGTTTGTTCCAGCACTTGAGATTCTGGTACCTATTGCAAAAGTCTTAAGTGAAGGCTCAGGCGAGACTGTGCATCCACCAAGTCTCACCAGTGCCTTTGCAGCTCGTCTTGATATAGTATGGAAGTAGATGAGCGTACTAAAATAATATACTTGGAGTCCCATTTGTTATGCAAGTTTTTAAGAGTGATTAACGTATATGCATTAAGAACAACAATTTCATATCTTTGCAAAAATGACTTATATAAGGTGTTTCCTCAGTCTGTACACCAACCCAAGATAAAGTGTTTCTTCAGTCTGTACACAAACCCAAGTATTGTTTTGGTGATAAGTGTACTACCAGAATGACCTATGTTGAAGCTAATCTATGATTGTGAAATGCCCTAGTCATTTTCCCTTGCTTTTACGAGTGTACACTTGACAGGTTCATGATCAGCAATGATTGTGAATTTCAATGGGTTTCCTCCCCTTATCTTACAAGCCAAACTTACTTAATGCTTGTTCCATTTGGTGACCATACAGAGACTCCTTTTAAGCATTTTGTCAGACCTTGTCTGGGTCTAAACTGTTTGACACTCTTGAGCTATTCTGGAATGAAATTCGAGTTAGTATACAAAGCCAACCATACCTCTTTAATCTCATTGACACGTTCATCTGTCCATACATCTGTACCATCTACTTGCTAGAACATGACACCTGAAAATATAAGAAAAGAATACGTGAGTACGCGGCAACGATTCGACATAGGTACCTGCAATGACAAGCGCAACCGAAAGTGCAGTTAAAGTGACCATTTTACCCAAGCAAAAAAAGGAAACGACGATAATCGGATAAGGTACGAGCGCAAACAAAAGTGCAGTTTTAGAGACCATTTCACCCCAGCAAAAAAGGAAGACGACGGTAATACACGCTAAGAATTTAGAGAAGGTACCTGTAACGACAAGCGCAAAGCAGGGAGCGGTTTTTGAGAGCATTTTACCCCAGCAGAAAAAAAGGAGACGACGATAATACACGCTAAGATTTCGGAGAAGGTACGAGCACATACGAAAGTGCAGTTTTATAGACCATTTCACCCTAGCAAAAAAGGAAGACGACGATAATACACGCTACGAATTCGGAGAAGGTACCTGTAACGACAAGCGCAAAGGAGGGAGCAGTTTTTGAAAGCATTTTACCCCAGCAGAAATAAGGAAACGACGATGTTACTAGCTTAGAATTTTGAGAAGGTACGAGCGCAAACGAAAGTGCAGTTTTAGAGACCATTTCACCCCAGCAAAAAAGGAAGACGACGGTTATACACGCTAAGAATTCGGAGAAGGTACCTGTAACGACAAGCGCAAAGCAGGGAGCAGTTTTTGAGAGCATTTTACCCCAGCAGAAAAAAGGAGACGACGATAATACACGCTAAGATTTCGGAGATGGTACGAGCGCAAACGAAAGTGCAGTTTTAGAGACCATTTTACCCTAGCAAAAAAGGAAGACGACGGTTATACACGCTAAGAATTCGGAGAAGGTACCTGTAACGACAAGCGCAAAGGAGGGTGCAGTTTTAGAGACCATTTTACCCCAGCAGAAAAAAGGAGACGACGGTTATACACGCTAAGAATTCGGAGAAGCCATGAGCGCCAAGGAGGGTGCAGTTTTAGAGACCTTTTTTACCCCACCCAAAAAATGAAGACGACGCTAATTTACGCTAAGATTACGGACGCATCTTGAACTCAGCAGGTGTACGAAAAACGGAAAAAAATACCTACCATTGCAATAGACGTCACATTGTTGCGTCCTGTCTATCTGTTCAAGTGGACTTCTGACCAGCCATGGTTTTTAGTCTTCTGGACCTGGAAATATAGACATACACTGTATAGTTACTAGATTTTCACATAAAACGTTCTTAACCCACATAAGCTGAATGGAATTCCCCACTTTTTATCAACTGGACCAGTCCATTTCCGTTTTAAGGATTGTTAAGTGGCAATTTTCATTTCCATTCAAATTTTAAGAGTACACTCTGTATGAAAACAGTGGAGACCCTGAGCGGACGCCACGTTCTGTCGCGTCTGATCTGGGTCTGCACTGTTTGCCTATGTCCCACAGAAAGGACACTAGGCTAATATGGGTTAAGCATCTTCCCAAAAGTCAAATCTCAACACATAAACAGTGTTTGTTCCAGCACTTGAGATTCTGGTACCTATTGCAAAAGTCTTAAGTGAAGGCTCAGGCGAGACTGTGCATCCACCAAGTCTCACCAGTGCCTTTGCAGCTCGTCTTGATATAGTATGGAAGTAGATGAGCGCACTAAAATAATATACTTGGAGTCCCATTTGTTATGCAAGTTTTTAAGAGTGATTAACGTATATGCATTAAGAACAACAATTTCATATCTTTGCAAAAATGACTTATATAAGGTGTTTCCTCAGTCTGTACACCAACCCAAGATAAAGTGTTTCTTCAGTCTATACACAAACCCAAGTATTGTTTTGGTGATAAGTGTACTACCAGAATGACCTATGTTGAAGCTAATCTATGATTGTGAAATGCCCTAGTCATTTTCCCCTTGCTTTTACGAGTGTACACTTGACAGGTTCATGATCAGCAATGATTGTGAATTTCAATGGGTTTCCTCCCCTTATCTTACAAGCCAAACCTAACTTAATGCTTGTTCCATTTGGTGACCATACAGAGACTCCTTTTAAGCATTTTGTCAGACCTTGTCTGGGTCTAAACTGTTTGACACTCTTGAGCTATTCCGGAATGAAATTCGAGTTAGTATACAAAGCCAACCATACCTCTTTAATCTCATTGACACGTTCATCTGTCCATACATCTGTACCATCTACTTGCTAGAACATGACACCTGAAAATATAAGAAAAGAATACGTGAGTACGCGGCAACGATTCGACATAGGTACCTGCAATGACAAGCGCAACCGAAAGTGCAGTTAAAGTGACCATTTTACCCAAGCAAAAAAAGGAAACGACGATAATCGAATAAGGTACGAGCGCAAACAAAAGTGCAGTTTTAGAGACCATTTCACCCCAGCAAAAAAGGAAGACGACGGTAATACACGCTAAGAATTTAGAGAAGGTACCTGTAACGACAAGCGCAAAGCAGGGAGCGGTTTTTGAGAGCATTTTACCCCAGCAGAAAAAAAGGAGACGACGATAATACACGCTAAGATTTCGGAGAAGGTACGAGCGCATACGAAAGTGCAGTTTTATAGACCATTTCACCCTAGCAAAAAAGGAAGACGACGATAATACACGCTACGAATTCGGAGAAGGTACCTGTAACGACAAGCGCACAGGAGGGAGCAGTTTTTGAAAGCATTTTACCCCAGCAGAAATAAGGAAACGACGATGTTACTAGCTTAGAATTTTGAGAAGGTACGAGCGCAAACGAAAGTGCAGTTTTAGAGACCATTTCACCCCAGCAAAAAAAGGAAGACGACGGTTATACACGCTAAGAATTCGGAGAAGGTACCTGTAACGACAAGCGCAAAGCAGGGAGCAGTTTTTGAGAGCATTTTACCCCAGCAGAAAAAAGGAGACGACGATAATACACGCTTAGAATTCGGAGAAGCCATGAGCGCCAAGGAGGGTGCAGTTTTAGAGACCTTTTTTACCCCACCCAAAAAATGAAGACGACGCTAATTTACGCTAAGATTACGGACGCATCTTGAACTCAGCAGGTGTACGAAAAACGGAAAAAATACCTTCCATTGCAATAGACGTCACATTGTTGCGTCCTGTCTATCTGTTCAAGTGGACTTCTGACCAGCCATGGTTTTTAGTCTTCTGGACCTGGAAATATAGACATACACTGTATAGTTACTAGATTTTCACATAAAACGTTCTTAACCCACATAAGCTGAATGGAATTCCCCACTTTTTATCAACTGGACCAGTCCATTTCCGTTTTAAGGATTGTTAAGTGGCAATTTTCATTTCCATTCAAATTTTAAGAGTACACTCTGTATGAAAACAGTGGAGACCCTGAGCGGACGCCACGTTCTGTCGCGTCTGATCTGGGTCTGCACTGTTTGCCTATGTCCCACAGAAAGGACGCTAGGCTAATATGGGTTAAGCATCTTCCCAAAAGTCAAATCTCAACACATAAACAGTGTTTGTTCCAGCACTTGAGATTCTGGTACCTATTGCAAAAGTCTTAAGTGAAGGCTCAGGCGAGACTGTGCATCCACCAAGTCTCACCAGTGCCTTTGCAGCTCGTCTTGATATAGTATGGAAGTTGATGAGCGTACTAAAATAATATACTTGGAGTCCCATTTGTTATGCAAGTTTTTAAGAGTGATTAACGTATATGCATTAAGAACAACAATTTCATATCTTTGCAAAAATGACTTGTATAAGGTGTTTCCTCAGTCTGTACACCAACCCAAGATAAAGTGTTTCTTCAGTCTGTACACAAACCCAAGTATTGTTTTGGTGATAAGTGTACTACCAGAATGACCTATGTTGAAGCTAATCTATGATTGTGAAATGCCCTAGTCATTTTCCCTTGCTTTTACGAGTGTACACTTGACAGGTTCATGATCAGCAATGATTGTGAATTTCAATGGGTTTCCTCCCCTTATCTTACAAGCCAAACTTACTTAATGCTTGTTCCATTTGGTGACCATACAGAGACTCCTTTTAAGCATTTTGTCAGACCTTGTCTGGGTCTAAACTGTTTGACACTCTTGAGCTATTCTGGAATGAAATTCGAGTTAGTATACAAAGCCAACCAT
This sequence comes from Loripinus fragilis, assembly GCA_964019695.1. Taxonomy (NCBI): domain Eukaryota; kingdom Metazoa; phylum Mollusca; class Bivalvia; order Lucinida; family Lucinidae; genus Loripinus; species Loripinus fragilis. The sequence continues at coordinate 63,516,114 of OZ026519.1, read as the reverse complement.
ACCTCTTTAATCTCATTGACACGTTCATCTGTCCATACATCTGTACCATCTACTTGCTAGAACATGACACCTGAAAATATAAGAAAAGAATACGTGAGTACGCGGCAACGATTCGACATAGGTACCTGCAATGACAAGCGCAACCGAAAGTGCAGTTAAAGTGACCATTTTACCCAAGCAAAAAAAGGAAACGACGATAATCGGATAAGGTACGAGCGCAAACAAAAGTGCAGTTTTAGAGACCATTTCACCCCAGCAAAAAAGGAAGACGACGGTAATACACGCTAAGAATTTAGAGAAGGTACCTGTAAAGACAATCGCAAAGCAGGGAGCGGTTTTTGAGAGCATTTTGCCCCAGCAGAAAAAAAGGAGACGACGATAATACACGCTAAGATTTCGGAGAAGGTACGAGCGCATACGAAATTGCAGTTTTATAGACCATTTCACCCTAGCAAAAAAGGCAGACGACGATAATACACGCTACGAATTCGGAGAAGGTACCTGTAACGACAAGCGCAAAGGAGGGAGCAGTTTTTGAAAGCATTTTACCCCAGCAGAAATAAGGAAACGACGATGTTACTAGCTTAGAATTTTGAGAAGGTACGAGCACAAACGAAAGTGCAGTTTTAGAGACCATTTCACCCCAGCAAAAAAAGGAAGACGACGGTTATACACGCTAAGAATTCGGAGAAGGTACCTGTAACGACAAGCGCAAAGCAGGGAGCAGTTTTTGAGAGCATTTTACCCCAACAGAAAAAAGGAGACGACGATAATACACGCTAAGAATTCGGAGAAGGTACGAGCGCAAACGAAAGTGCAGTTTTAGAGACCATTTTACCCTAGCAAAAAAGGAAGACGACGGTTATACACGCTAAGAATTCGGAGAAGGTACCTGTAACGACAAGCGCAAAGGAGGGTGCAGTTTTAGACACCATTTTACCCCAGCAGAAAAAAGGAGACGACGGTTATACACGCTAAGAATTCGGAGAAGCCATGAGCGCCAAGGAGGGTGCAGTTTTAGAGACCTTTTTTACCCCACCCAAAAAATGAAGACGACGCTAATTTACGCTAAGATTACGGACGCATCTTGAACTCAGCAGGTGTACGAAAAACGGAAAAAAATACCTACCATTGCAATAGACGTCACATTGTTGCGTCCTGTCTATCTGTTCAAGTGGACTTCTGACCAGCCATGGTTTTTAGTCTTCTGGACCTGGAAATATAGACATACACTGTATAGTTACTAGATTTTCACATAAAACGTTCTTAACCCACATAAGCTGAATGGAATTCCCCACTTTTTATCAACTGGACCAGTCCATTTCCGTTTTAAGGATTGTTAAGTGGCAATTTTCATTTCCATTCAAATTTTAAGAGTACACTCTGTATGAAAACAGTGGAGACCCTGAGCGGACGCCACGTTCTGTCGCGTCTGATCTGGGTCTGCACTGTTTGCCTATGTCCCACAGAAAGGACGCTAGGCTAATATGGGTTAAGCATCTTCCCAAAAGTCAAATCTCAACACATAAACAGTGTTTGTTCCAGCACTTGAGATTCTGGTACCTATTGCAAAAGTCTTAAGTGAAGGCTCAGGCGAGACTGTGCATCCACCAAGTCTCACCAGTGCCTTTGCAGCTCGTCTTGATATAGTATGGAAGTAGATGAGCGCACTAAAATAATATACTTTGAGTCCCATTTGTTATGCAAGTTTTTAAGAGTGATTAACGTATATGCATTAAGAACAACAATTTCATATCTTTGCAAAAATGACTTATATAAGGTGTTTCCTCAGTCTGTACACCAACCCAAGATAAAGTGTTTCTTCAGTCTGTACACAAACCCAAGTATTGTTTTGGTGATAAGTGAACTACCAGAATGACCTATGTTGAAGCTAATCTATGATTGTGAAATGCCCTAGTCATTTTCCCTTGCTTTTACGAGTGTACACTTGACAGGTTCATGATCAGCAATGATTGTGAATTTCAATGGGTTTCCTCCCCTTATCTTACAAGCCAAACTTACTTAATGCTTGTTCCATTTGGTGACCATACAGAGACTCCTTTTAAGCATTTTGTCAGACCTTGTCTGGGTCTAAACTGTTTGACACTCTTGAGCTATTCTGGAATGAAATTCGAGTTAGTATACAAAGCCAACCATACCTCTTTAATCTCATTGACACGTTCATCTGTCCATACATCTGTACCATCTACTTGCTAGAACATGACACCTGAAAATATAAGAAAAGAATACGTGAGTACGCGGCAACGATTCGACATAGGTACCTGCAATGACAAGCGCAACCGAAAGTGCAGTTAAAGTGACCATTTTACCCAAGCAAAAAAAGGAAACGACGATAATCGGATAAGGTACGAGCGCAAACAAAAGTGCAGTTTTAGAGACCATTTCACCCCAGCAAAAAAGGAAGACGACGGTAATACACGCTAAGAATTTAGAGAAGGTACCTGTAACGACAAGCGCAAAGCAGGGAGCGGTTTTTGAGAGCATTTTACCCCAGCAGAAAAAAAGGAGACGACGATAATACACGCTAAGATTTCGGAGAAGGTACGAGCGCAAACGAAAGTGCAGTTTTATAGACCATTTCACCCTAGCAAAAAAGGAAGACGACGATAATACACGCTACGAATTCGGAGAAGGTACCTGTAACGACAAGCGCAAAGGAGGGAGCAGTTTTTGAAAGCATTTTACCCCAGCAGAAATAAGGAAACGACGATGTTACTAGCTTAGAATTTTGAGAAGGTACGAGCGCAAACGAAAGTGCAGTTCTAGAGACCATTTCACCCCAGCAAAAAAAGGAAGACGACGGTTATACACGCTAAGAATTCGGAGAAGGTACCTGTAACGACAAGCGCAAAGCAGGGAGCAGTTTTTGAGAGCATTTTACCCCAGCAGAAAAAAGGAGACGACGATAATATACGCTAAGAATTCGGAGATGGTACGAGCGCAAACGAAAGTGCAGTTTTAGAGACCATTTTACCCTAGCAAAAAAGGAAGACGACGGTTATACACGCTAAGAATTCGGAGAAGGTACCTGTAACGACAAGCGCAAAGGAGGGTGCAGTTTTAGAGACCATTTTACCCCAGCAGAAAAAAGGAGACGACGGTTATACACGCTAAGAATTCGGAGAAGCCATGAGCGCCAAGGAGGGTGCAGTTTTAGAGACCTTTTTTACCCCACCCAAAAAATGAAGACGACGCTAATTTACGCTAAGATTACGGACGCATCTTGAACTCAGCAGGTGTACGAAAAACGGAAAAAAATACCTACCATTGCAATAGACGTCACATTGTTGCGTCCTGTCTATCTGTTCAAGTGGACTTCTGACCAGCCATGGTTTTTAGTCTTCTGGACCTGGAAATATAGACATACACTGTATAGTTACTAGATTTTCACATAAAACGTTCTTAACCCACATAAGCTGAATGGAATTCCCCACTTTTTATCAACTGGACCAGTCCATTTCCGTTTTAAGGATTGTTAAGTGGCAATTTTCATTTCCATTCAAATTTTAAGAGTACACTCTGTATGAAAACAGTGGAGACCCTGAGCGGACGCCACGTTCTGTCGCGTCTGATCTGGGTCTGCACTGTTTGCCTATGTCCCACAGAAAGGACGCTAGGCTAATATGGGTTAAGCATCTTCCCAAAAGTCAAATCTCAACACATAAACAGTGTTTGTTCCAGCACTTGAGATTCTGGTACCTATTGCAAAAGTCTTAAGTGAAGGCTCAGGCGAGACTGTGCATCCACCAAGTCTCACCAGTGCCTTTGCAGCTCGTCTTGATATAGTATGGAAGTAGATGAGCGCACTAAAATAATATACTTGGAGTCCCATTTGTTATGCAAGTTTTTAAGAGTGATTAACGTATATGCATTAAGAACAACAATTTCATATCTTTGCAAAAATGACTTATATAAGGTGTTTCCTCAGTCTGTACACCAACCCAAGATAAAGTGTTTCTTCAGTCTGTACACAAACCCAAGTATAGTTTTGGTGATAGGTGTACTACCAGAATGACCTATGTTGAAGCTAATCTATGATTGTGAAATGCCCTAGTCATTTTCCCTTGCTTTTACGAGTGTACACTTGACAGGTTCATGATCAGCAATGATTGTGAATTTCAATGGGTTTCCTCCCCTTATCTTACAAGCCAAACCTAACTTAATGCTTGTTCCATTTGGTGACCATACAGAGACTCCTTTTAAGCATTTTGTCAGACCTTGTCTGGGTCTAAACTGTTTGACACTCTTGAGCTATTCCGGAATGAAATTCGAGTTAGTATACAAAGCCAACCATACCTCTTTAATCTCATTGACACGTTCATCTGTCCATACATCTGTACCATCTACTTGCTAGAACATGACACCTGAAAATATAAGAAAAGAATACGTGAGTACGCGGCAACGATTCGACATAGGTACCTGCAATGACAAGCGCAACCGAAAGTGCAGTTAAAGTGACCATTTTACCCAAGCAAAAAAAGGAAACGACGATAATCGGATAAGGTACGAGCGCAAACAAAAGTGCAGTTTTAGAGACCATTTCACCCCAGCAAAAAAGGAAGACGACGGTAATACACGCTAAGAATTTAGAGAAGGTACCTGTAACGACAAGCGCAAAGCAGGGAGCGGTTTTTGAGAGCATTTTACCCCAGCAGAAAAAAAGGAGACGACGATAAAACACGCTAAGATTTCGGAGAAGGTACGAGCGCATACGAAAGTGCAGTTTTATAGACCATTTCACCCTAGCAAAAAAGGCAGACGACGATAATACACGCTACGAATTCGGAGAAGGTACCTGTAACGACAAGCGCAAAGGAGGGAGCAGTTTTTGAAAGCATTTTACCCCAGCAGAAATAAGGAAACGACGATGTTACTAGCTTAGAATTTTGAGAAGGTACGAGCGCAAACGAAAGTGCAGTTTTAGAGACCATTTCACCCCAGCAAAAAAAGGAAGACGACGGTTATACACGCTAAGAATTCGGAGAAGGTACCTGTAACGACAAGCGCAAAGCAGGGAGCAGTTTTTGAGAGCATTTTACCCCAGCAGAAAAAAGGAGACGACGATAATACACGCTAAGAATTCGGAGAAGGTACGAGCGCAAACGAAAGTGCAGTTTTAGAGACCATTTTACCCTAGCAAAAAAGGAAGACGACGGTTATACACGCTAAGAATTCGGAGAAGGTACCTGTAACGACAAGCGCAAAGGAGGTTGCAGTTTTAGAGACCATTTTACCCCAGCAGAAAAAAGGAGACGACGGTTATACACGCTAAGAATTCGGAGAAGCCATGAGCGCCAAGGAGGGTGCAGTTTTAGAGACCTTTTTTACCCCACCCAAAAAATGAAGACGACGCTAATTTACGCTAAGATTACGGACGCATCTTGAACTCAGCAGGTGTACGAAAAACGGAAAAAAATACCTACCATTGCAATAGACGTCACATTGTTGCGTCCTGTCTATCTGTTCAAGTGGACTTCTGACCAGCCATGGTTTTTAGTCTTCTGGACCTGGAAATATAGACATACACTGTATAGTTACTAGATTTTCACATAAAACGTTCTTAACCCACATAAGCTGAATGGAATTCCCCACTTTTTATCAACTGGACCAGTCCATTTCCGTTTTAAGGATTGTTAAGTGGCAATTTTCATTTCCATTCAAATTTTAAGAGTACACTCTGTATGAAAACAGTGGAGACCCTGAGCGGACGCCACGTTCTGTCGCGTCTGATCTGGGTCTGCACTGTTTGCCTATGTCCCACAGAAAGGACGCTAGGCTAATATGGGTTAAGCATCTTCCCAAAAGTCAAATCTCAACACATAAACAGTGTTTGTTCCAGCACTTGAGATTCTGGTACCTATTGCAAAAGTCTTAAGTGAAGGCTCAGGCGAGACTGTGCATCCACCAAGTCTCACCAGTGCCTTTGCAGCTCGTCTTGATATAGTATGGAAGTAGATGAGCGTACTAAAATAATATACTTGGAGTCCCATTTGTTATGCAAGTTTTTAAGAGTGATTAACGTATATGCATTAAGAACAACAATTTCATATCTTTGCAAAAATGACTTATATAAGGTGTTTCCTCAGTCTGTACACCAACCCAAGATAAAGTGTTTCTTCAGTCTGTACACAAACCCAAGTATTGTTTTGGTGATAAGTGTACTACCAGAATGACCTATGTTGAAGCTAATCTATGATTGTGAAATGCCCTAGTCATTTTCCCTTGCTTTTACGAGTGTACACTTGACAGGTTCATGATCAGCAATGATTGTGAATTTCAATGGGTTTCCTCCCCTTATCTTACAAGCCAAACTTACTTAATGCTTGTTCCATTTGGTGACCATACAGAGACTCCTTTTAAGCATTTTGTCAGACCTTGTCTGGGTCTAAACTGTTTGACACTCTTGAGCTATTCTGGAATGAAATTCGAGTTAGTATACAAAGCCAACCATACCTCTTTAATCTCATTGACACGTTCATCTGTCCATACATCTGTACCATCTACTTGCTAGAACATGACACCTGAAAATATAAGAAAAGAATACGTGAGTACGCAGCAACGATTCGACATAGGTACCTGCAATGACAAGCGCAACCGAAAGTGCAGTTAAAGTGACCATTTTACCCAAGCAAAAAAAGGAAACGACGATAATCGGATAAGGTACGAGCGCAAACAAAAGTGCAGTTTTAGAGACCATTTCACCCCAGCAAAAAAGGAAGACGACGGTAATACACGCTAAGAATTTAGAGAAGGTACCTGTAACGACAAGCGCAAAGCAGGGAGCGTTTTTTGAGAGCATTTTACCCCAGCAGAAAAAAAGGAGACGACGATAATACACGCTAAGATTTCGGAGAAGGTACGAGCGCATACGAAAGTGCAGTTTTATAGACCATTTCACCCTAGCAAAAAAGGAAGACGACGATAATACACGCTACGAATTCGGAGAACGTACCTGTAACGACAAGCGCAAAGGAGGGAGCAGTTTTTGAAAGCATTTTACCCCAGCAGAAATAAGGAAACGACGATGTTACTAGCTTAGAATTTTGAGAAGGTACGAGCGCAAACGAAAGTGCAGTTTTAGAGACCATTTCACCCCAGCAAAAAAAGGAAGACGACGGTTATACACGCTAAGAATTCGGAGAAGGTACCTGTAATGACAAGCGCAAAGCAGGGAGCAGTTTTTGAGAGCATTTTACCCCAGCAGAAAAAAGGAGACGACGATAATACACGCTAAGAATTCGGAGAAGCCATGAGCGCCAAGGAGGGTGCAGTTTTAGAGACCTTTTTTACCCCACCCAAAAAATGAAGACGACGCTAATTTACGCTAAGATTACGGACGCATCTTGAACTCAGCAGGTGTACGAAAAACGGAAAAAAATACCTACCATTGCAATAGACGTCACATTGTTGCGTCCTGTCTATCTGTTCAAGTGGACTTCTGACCAGCCATGGTTTTTAGTCTTCTGGACCTGGAAATATAGACATACACTGTATAGTTACTAGATTTTCACATAAAACGTTCTTAACCCACATAAGCTGAATGGAATTCCCCACTTTTTATCAACTGGACCAGTCCATTTCCGTTTTAAGGATTGTTAAGTGGCAATTTTCATTTCCATTCAAATTTTAAGAGTACACTCTGTATGAAAACAGTGGAGACCCTGAGCGGACGCCACGTTCTGTCGCGTCTGATCTGGGTCTGCACTGTTTGCCTATGTCCCACAGAAAGGCCGCTAGGCTAATATGGGTTAAGCATCTTCCCAAAAGTCAAATCTCAACACATAAACAGTGTTTGTTCCAGCACTTGAGATTCTGGTACCTATTGCAAAAGTCTTAAGTGAAGGCTCAGGCGAGACTGTGCATCCACCAAGTCTCACCAGTGCCTTTGCAGCTCGTCTTGATATAGTATGGAAGTAGATGAGCGTACTAAAATAATATACTTGGAGTCCCATTTGTTATGCAAGTTTTTAAGAGTGATTAACGTATATGCATTAAGAACAACATTTTCATATCTTTGCAAAAATGACTTATATAAGGTGTTTCCTCAGTCTGTACACCAACCCAAGATAAAGTGTTTCTTCAGTCTGTACACAAACCCAAGTATTGTTTTGGTGATAAGTGTACTACCAGAATGACCTATGTTGAAGCTAATCTATGATTGTGAAATGCCCTAGTCATTTTCCCTTGCTTTTACGAGTGTACACTTGACAGGTTCATGATCAGCAATGATTGTGAATTTCAATGGGTTTCCTCCCCTTATCTTACAAGCCAAACTTACTTAATGCTTGTTCCATTTGGTGACCATACAGAGACTCCTTTTAAGCATTTTGTCAGACCTTGTCTGGGTCTAAACTGTTTGACACTCTTGAGCTATTCTGGAATGAAATTCGAGTTAGTATACAAAGCCAACCATACCTCTTTAATCTCATTGACACGTTCATCTGTCCATACATCTGTACCATCTACTTGCTAGAACATGACACCTGAAAATATAAGAAAAGAATACGTGAGTACGCGGCAACGATTCGACATAGGTACCTGCAATGACAAGCGCAACCGAAAGTGCAGTTAAAGTGACCATTTTACCCAAGCAAAAAAAGGAAACGACGATAATCGGATAAGGTACGAGCGCAAACAAAAGTGCAGTTTTAGAGACCATTTCACCCCAGCAAAAAAGGAAGACGACGGTAATACACGCTAAGAATTTAGAGAAGGTACCTGTAACGACAAGCGCAAAGCAGGGAGCGGTTTTTGAGAGCATTTTACCCCAGCAGAAAAAAAGGAGACGACGATAATACACGCTAAGATTTCGGAGAAGGTACGAGCGCATACGAAAGTGCAGTTTTATAGACCATTTCACCCTAGCAAAAAAGGAAGACGACGATAATACACGCTACGAATTCGGAGAAGGTACCTGTAACGACAAGCGCAAAGGAGGGAGCAGTTTTTGAAAGCATTTTACCCCAGCAGAAATAAGGAAACGACGATGTTACTAGCTTAGAATTTTGAGAAGGTACGAGCGCAAACGAAAGTGCAGTTTTAGAGACCATTTCACCCCAGCAAAAAAGGAAGACGACGGTTATACACGCTAAGAATTCGGAGAAGGTACCTGTAACGACAAGCGCAAAGCAGGGAGCAGTTTTTGAGAGCATTTTACCCCAGCATGAAAAAGGAGACGACGATAATACACGCTAAGAATTCGGAGAAGGTACGAGCGCAAACGAAAGTGCAGTTTTAGAGACCATTTTACCCTAGCAAAAAAGGAAGACGACGGTTATACACGCTAAGAATTCGGAGAAGGTACCTGTAACGACAAGCGCAAAGGAGGGTGCAGTTTTAGAGACCATTTTACCCCAGCAGAAAAAAGGAGACGACGGTTATACACGCTAAGAATTCGGAGAAGCCATGAGCGCCAAGGAGGGTGCAGTTTTAGAGACCTTTTTTACCCCACCCAAAAAATGAAGACGACGCTAATTTACGCTAAGATTACGGACGCATCTTGAACTCAGCAGGTGTACGAAAAACGGAAAAAAATACCTACCATTGCAATAGACGTCACATTGTTGCGTCCTGTCTATCTGTTCAAGTGGACTTCTGACCAGCCATGGTTTTTAGTCTTCTGGACCTGGAAATATAGACATACACTGTATAGTTACTAGATTTTCACATAAAACGTTCTTAACCCACATAAGCTGAATGGAATTCCCCACTTTTTATCAACTGGACCAGTCCATTTCCGTTTTAAGGATTGTTAAGTGGCAATTTTCATTTCCATTCAAATTTTAAGAGTACACTCTGTATGAAAACAGTGGAGACCCTGAGCGGACGCCACGTTCTGTCGCGTCTGATCTGGGTCTGCACTGTTTGCCTATGTCCCACAGAAAGGACGCTAGGCTAATATGGGTTAAGCATCTTCCCAAAAGTCAAATCTCAACACATAAACAGTGTTTGTTCCAGCACTTGAGATTCTGGTACCTATTGCAAAAGTCTTAAGTGAAGGCTCAGGCGAGACTGTGCATCCACCAAGTCTCACCAGTGCCTTTGCAGCTCGTCTTGATATAGTATGGAAGTAGATGAGCGCACTAAAATAATATACTTGGAGTCCCATTTGTTATGCAAGTTTTTAAGAGTGATTAACGTATATGCATTAAGAACAACAATTTCATATCTTTGCAAAAATGACTTATATAAGGTGTTTCCTCAGTCTGTACACCAACCCAAGATAAAGTGTTTCTTCAGTCTGTACACAAACCCAAGTATTGTTTTGGTGATAAGTGTACTACCAGAATGACCTATGTTGAAGCTAATCTATGATTGTGAAATGCCCTAGTCATTTTCCCTTGCTTTTACGAGTGTACACTTGACAGGTTCATGATCAGCAATGATTGTGAATTTCAATGGGTTTCCTCCCCTTATCTTACAAGCCAAACTTACTTAATGCTTGTTCCATTTGGTGACCATACAGAGACTCCTTTTAAGCATTTTGTCAGACCTTGTCTGGGTCTAAACTGTTTGACACTCTTGAGCTATTCTGGAATGAAATTCGAGTTAGTATACAAAGCCAACCATACCTCTTTAATCTCATTGACACGTTCATCTGTCCATACATCTGTACCATCTACTTGCTAGAACATGACACCTGAAAATATAAGAAAAGAATACGTGAGTACGCGGCAACGATTCGACATAGGTACCTGCAATGACAAGCGCAACCGAAAGTGCAGTTAAAGTGACCATTTTACCCAAGCAAAAAAAGGAAACGACGATAATCGGATAAGGTACGAGCGCAAACAAAAGTGCAGTTTTAGAGACCATTTCACCCCAGCAAAAAAGGAAGACGACGGTAATACACGCTAAGAATTTAGAGAAGGTACCTGTAACGACAAGCGCAAAGCAGGGAGCGGTTTTTGAGAGCATTTTACCCCAGCAGAAAAAAAGGAGACGACGATAATACACGCTAAGATTTCGGAGAAGGTACGAGCGCAAACGAAAGTGCAGTTTTATAGACCATTTCACCCTAGCAAAAAAGGAAGACGACGATAATACACGCTACGAATTCGGAGAAGGTACCTGTAACGACAAGCGCAAAGGAGGGAGCAGTTTTTGAAAGCATTTTACCCCAGCAGAAATAAGGAAACGACGATGTTACTAGCTTAGAATTTTGAGAAGGTACGAGCGCAAACGAAAGTGCAGTTCTAGAGACCATTTCACCCCAGCAAAAAAAGGAAGACGACGGTTATACACGCTAAGAATTCGGAGAAGGTACCTGTAACGACAAGCGCAAAGCAGGGAGCAGTTTTTGAGAGCATTTTACCCCAGCAGAAAAAAGGAGACGACGATAATATACGCTAAGAATTCGGAGACGGTACGAGCGCAAACGAAAGTGCAGTTTTAGAGACCATTTTACCCTAGCAAAAAAGGAAGACGACGGTTATACACGCTAAGAATTCGGAGAAGGTACCTGTAACGACAAGCGCAAAGGAGGGTGCAGTTTTAGAGACCATTTTACCCCAGCAGAAAAAAGGAGACGACGGTTATACACGCTAAGAATTCGGAGAAGCCATGAGCGCCAAGGAGGGTGCAGTTTTAGAGACCTTTTTTACCCCACCCAAAAAATGAAGACGACGCTAATTTACGCTAAGATTACGGACGCATCTTGAACTCAGCAGGTGTACGAAAAACGGAAAAAAATACCTACCATTGCAATAGACGTCACATTGTTGCGTCCTGTCTATCTGTTCAAGTGGACTTCTGACCAGCCATGGTTTTTAGTCTTCTGGACCTGGAAATATAGACATACACTGTATAGTTACTAGATTTTCACATAAAACGTTCTTAACCCACATAAGCTGAATGGAATTCCCCACTTTTTATCAACTGGACCAGTCCATTTCCGTTTTAAGGATTGTTAAGTGGCAATTTTCATTTCCATTCAAATTTTAAGAGTACACTCTGTATGAAAACAGTGGAGACCCTGAGCGGACGCCACGTTCTGTCGCGTCTGATCTGGGTCTGCACTGTTTGCCTATGTCCCACAGAAAGGACGCTAGGCTAATATGGGTTAAGCATCTTCCCAAAAGTCAAATCTCAACACATAAACAGTGTTTGTTCCAGCACTTGAGATTCTGGTACCTATTGCAAAAGTCTTAAGTGAAGGCTCAGGCGAGACTGTGCATCCACCAAGTCTCACCAGTGCCTTTGCAGCTCGTCTTGATATAGTATGGAAGTAGATGAGCGCACTAAAATAATATACTTGGAGTCCCATTTGTTATGCAAGTTTTTAAGAGTGATTAACGTATATGCATTAAGAACAACAATTTCATATCTTTGCAAAAATGACTTATATAAGGTGTTTCCTCAGTCTGTACACCAACCCAAGTAGTGACCAGCTTTGTTTGTTTTGGTGATAAAGTGTACTACTAGAATGACCTATGTTGAAGCTAATCTATGATTGTGAAATGTCCTAGTCCTTTTCACTTGCTTTTACGGGTGTACACAAGACGTTCTGTGGCGCCTGATCTGGGTATGCACTGTTTGCTCTGTCCACCCATAGAAGGCTTATTTTGCATTGAAAGGGTGTTTTTACTCGAATATTCAATAAACCGGTTCCCCCAAACCAGAGTTTTGCCACTATAGCCGCACATGTGGTTACGTGGTGGGGGAGGGGGGGGCCTAGTTACCCACATGGTTTCCAACTCCCTTTATCACTTCCCTGGCCACAAAACCCAGCAGGAGCAGGCATATAACTCCACTGAAAAGATAGCGCGAAAGGCACCTTTTCGCCAATTTACCTAGCATGTAATAAAATATTCAGATTATGCGCCAAAAGTTTTGCGTTCTACGTATCACTGTTCGGTGTTCAATGTAATAGCGCGTAGACTATCTGGGCCTAGACCTGTAATTTTTTTCCAATAGCTCATTTATAGCTTTTAAGAAGGATGTAGTCCTCACAACTCTTCAATCACAATACAATGAGCAATAATGAGATACCCCGGTGACCAGCATATTCTACCACTTGTTTGCCCCTGAAGATGGACACCCTACATGAGAGGAAAAATCCTTTAAAAATACAGAATGTAAGGTCCTTTTTCTAAGTAAGTAAAGGTGTCACACCAGTAACATTAATCAACAAAATCAATGAGATGTTTAACAAGAAATATCTTTTAAAAAGATAAGTGGCGGAGATAAAATGGATGGATACTTTTTCAGAAGCTTGGTATTATCTTAACGTTAATATTCTAGTCAGCATCGACCACCATAGTAACATAATCGCTGCAGTAGTACATTGGAACCATGTAGGCGCGACATAATCTGCCCTTCATTGAAAGATTCATTGGATAAAAACAGAGAGTCTGGGTGTGTGTGGGGGGAGTGGGGTTAGGATCTGGAGATAAGGGCTATTTGTTTTCAGGTAGCTTGGGAGCACTGGTTATTATTTTCAGGGATCTGGGGAGCAACCTCATAGTTCGGGGGATTTAGGAAGCCCTACAGAAAGCAAAAAATGAATTTATATTTCGTTTGACTTTTTTTAAAAAAATCTTGTTGATATCGATGGTAGTTATCGATCAAACACAATTGTAAATACTGAATATCCCAGAACCCAAAATAGTATTTCACTTAAATCATGGGTATTTTTACACTATTTACATGGCTTACGTCCGTATTGCCATAACGTACACTTTTCTAAAATATATGATTGTTTATTTGAACTGGACTATAGATTTATATATCACGCTCGAGCTTGACCTTTGAGATCGCTAAATAAAATATGCATAACATTGATCAACTGGTCAGATATTTTATTTTTAGATAATTATTGCGTAACTTAAACTAGTTGTGTCGGACCTATGCCCCCCCCCCCCCCCACACACACACACACACACACACAAAGTGCAGGAAAGATAAAAATATTTCTGTAATTTTATAATTAATCAATCAAGAAACACCTTACAACTTAAATATTGTGCTGAGCTTCCACCCACCTTTTTAGCCAATCACTGCCCTTTTTACAATTACAGGTCTGTGACCATCAAAGGAGAGGGAACTGCCATTTATGATCCGAAAAATATACTTCAAAAAACACATTTTGTGGTTATAATCCTTTGTGCGTGCGTGCGTGCGTGTGTGTGTGTGAAAGCTTGTGGTATGAAACGCCGTTCAATTCTATTCTACTATTTATTACTCTAGGTTAACATGGTTAACAACAAGAGAATCAGATTTTACATAACATTTTCCTATACAAATAACGTGAGCATCAACACATCCGAGTATTACCTATCCAGATGCGTAATCCTCGGAATGTGGGGTCACAACAGACCTAATCTATGATCGGTTTTTCTGATCTGGGAATTTGTCTATGGTCAGTTACTGTATGTAAATATTATTAACGTAATTGTGTCACGTGTGCATTAATCCGATCTGATTGAGTTGACAGGTACCGGTTTTAGGATGTTATGTCATGTTGTGTTTCATTCAATCAGAAAACCGCGTGTTATTCTTTGAGGTGATTCTGTTATTTTGGATATTTATTTTTAAAAAAATCAAAAGTTTTGGAATTACTAAAAGCTATGGTTTTGTTTATGGATCAGCATCTGGACAGGTAATACTTTCCTTCTTACAACAAGTGTTAGTTCATCGTGTCGCCAGGGCTGTAGGTTATCTTAGTACTCTTACAGGTAATATAGATTCAGGTCAGAATGTGAGTTGGCCAGTTGTAACACGAGGCAATATTGGCGACGATGCAGCGCTTTCACGTCGCATCGACGTCAACATTACGTCGCTTTATAACCCGATGATATGTGGTAATTTTTTTCGAAGGCTAGGGGAAGCAAGCATCAGCTCATTAGCTCTAGGGACAAGACGAGGCAATATTGGCGCCGATGCAGCGCTTTAACGTCGCATCGGCGTCAATATTACGTCGTTCGATAACATGTGATGAAATTTTCCGAGGGCTGGGGGGGGGGGGGGGGGGGGAAACAAACTTCTGCTCCTTAGCTCTAGGGACAAGACGAAGCAATATTGACGCCGATGCAGCGCATTTGCGTCGCATCGACGTCAATATTACGTCGTTTG
Source organism: Loripinus fragilis (assembly GCA_964019695.1). NCBI lineage: Eukaryota > Metazoa > Mollusca > Bivalvia > Lucinida > Lucinidae > Loripinus > Loripinus fragilis. The sequence goes on along the minus strand of OZ026519.1, from coordinate 63,501,021 downwards.
ATAACGTGACGAAAGTTTTCGAAGTATTACGTCGTTTAAGATATGGTATGAGGCTGTTCTCATTCACTCATTGTGCAAGTCCAAATTTATATTATACAACTGTACATGAATCCCAATGAGCGAAGGCTCTGATGCAGCGCTTTTACGTCGCATCGACGTCATTATTACGTCGTTTGATAACCCGATGACATGTGGTAAAATTTTTCGAAGGCTGTGGGAGCAAACATCAGCTGACAAGACGAAGCAATATTGACGCCGATGCAGCGCTTTAACGTTATTATCAGCCGCTTGATCAACTATGCAAATATTTGTCACCCCCTCATAACTTAATCGAACATTCAAACAAACAAACAACTCGATGATCAATCAATTAAATCAATCAATCGATAGATAGATAGATCAAACAATCGATCAGAACAGAATCCATAATTAAGGCATGAATGCTAGATGAGTTTAGAGGTAGTAGATTGAGTGTTTTTGTTTGACGCCCCCATAGTTTTTGGGCGTAAAACGACAATTGGGCCTCTGTAATCGGGAGTTTGCGAACAACAAAGGCGAAGACCAGCCTGCGCAGTCTAATTATCGCCTATGTTATTTGCCTGTCGCCAAGAGCAGGCTGTTTTGAATCCCATCTTGTCGGAAACACCGAAACAGATTTTCTTACTACTCGACACTATTATATTCTATCAGTTTAGACATAATTATATGCCCAAAAGAACATACTTGTTTTAGTCGGTTCTTTTGAGTAAGCAGAACATGTTTTGACTGAAATAAAAAAAAAACAGACACTCTTACCTGGAGGTTTGTGTCCCACCAGCACCTAAGGTGGGCTAGGGTCTCCTCCGCTGACAGACTCGGGAAGCGGGCACCTAAGGTGGGCTTTAATCTCATCCGCCGACAGACTGGGGAAGGTTTGTGTCCCACCAGCACCTAAGGTGGGCTACGGTCTCCTCCGCCGACAGACTGGGGAAGCGGGCACCTAAGGTGGGCTTAAAGTCTCATCCGCCGACAGACTGGGGAGGCTTGTGTCCCACCAGTACCTAAGGTGGGCTTAAAGTCTCATCCGCCGATAGACTGTAGAAGCGGGCACCTAAGGTGGGCTTAAAGTCTCATCCGCCGACAGACTAGGGAGGCTTGTGTCCCACCAGCACCTAAGGTGGGCTTAAAGTCTCATCCGCAGATAGACTGTAGAAGCGGGCACCTAAGGTGGGCTTACAGTCTCATCCGCCGACAGACTGGGGAGGCTTGTGTCTCACCAGCACCAAAGGTGGGCTTAAAGTCTCATCCGCCGACAGACTGGGGATGTTTGTGTCCCACCAGCACCTAGGGTGGGCTTAAAGTCTCATCCCCCGACAGACTGGGGAAGGCTTGTGTTCCACCAGCACCTAAGGTGGACTTAAGGTCTCATCCGCCGATAGACTGTGGAAGCGGGCACCTAAGGTGGGCTTAAAGTCTCATCCGCCAATAGACTGTGGAAGCGGGCACCTAAGGTGGGCTTAAAGTCTCATCCGCCGATAGACTGTGGACGCGGGCACCTTAGGTGGGCTTAAAGTCTCATCCGCCGATAGACTGTGGAAGCGGGCACCTAAGGTGGGCTTAAAGTCTCATCGGCCGACAGACTGGGGAGGCTTGTGTCCTGCCAGCACCTAAGGTGGGCTTAAAGTCTCATCCGCCGACAGACTGGGGAGGCTTGTGTCTCACCAGCAACAAAGGTGGGCTTAAAGTCTCATCGGCCGACAGACTGGGGAGGCTTGTGTCCTGCCAGCACCTAAGGTGGGCTTAAAGTCTCATCCGCCGATAGACACAGTGTGAAATTGTTCCGGCCGTTCTTCTGTCATGCAGTTCTGTTCCAGCCGGATATACTGTCCTGCCAGCCAAGAGTGACAGTGGCGTCATGATTTGTTTACTTAGTTATCAGGACTTAGAATCGATAGATCACTTGTGTATTAATCCTATCCTCAGGATAGAATTAATACTCAAGTGATCTATCGATTCGCGTTAACTCAATAGAAGTGTACACGTTAGTGTTTTACCTAGCAATTGTAAACAAAGAATTACGTCACCGTCTCGCTTGGTTGGCACGACAGTAACTGCCCTATATTACAGCTAATTTGGTGGCAACTGAATTGTCACTGATATCGGAGTAACCATTCAACTGCTTTAAAAACCATGTTCTGTTCGGTTGGAGGAATCAAGAGAGTAACTATAACTATATCTGGTAAAACATTTATCACTAAAGAAATCTTGACCTCAAGTTGTTTTAGTAGAAGAGCTCAAAAAGGGGGTGGCAGCTAAGATGTCACCTTTTTAGTGCTTAGTGTTAGCTAGCACGCATTTTTACAACGAAGGGTTGGTGCCAGGTGAACTTTAGCCCTTGGTAATGCTTGATTCCCTTCATTTCGTGATTCCCTTTAATTTGATGTGCAACATGACCAGGTTCTAAAAAAATTGAATTTTGACATATTGGCCCCATCCCCAGGGTCGGGGGGGGGGGGGTCTGCGGGAAAAATATAAAAAATATTCGCTACCATGTTACTGCATTTGTGATTATACCCACTTTTTCTTTAGTAAGAAAAGGCATACTAATATCGTACCAAAGTCGGTCCGTCGTCCGTTCCTCTGTCCGTCTGTCCGTTCGTCACGTTTCTTGTAAATATATCTCCTCCTAAACCGTTAGAGTGAGCAACTTCAAACTTTGAAGCTGAATGTAGAGGGTACTGGGCAACATTTCGTGTGACCTTGACCCGACCCCAAGGTCAAGGTCAAAGGTCAATATTGAATTTTCTTGTAAATGAATCTCCACCGAAACCCTTTGATGTAGCATCTTCAAACTTGTAGCTGAGTAGGTCACATGATGTAGAGGGTACTGGGAAACATTTCGTGAGATCTTGACCCCAAGGTCAAGGTCAAATGTCAAATATTGAATTTTCTTGTAAATGCATCTCCTCCTAAACCTTTTGACTTAGCAACTTCAAGCTTTGTAACTGAATAGTTTACATGATGTAAAGGGTACTGGGCAACCTTTGGTGTGACCTTGACTCCAAAGTCAAGGTCAAAGATCAAATAATGTATTTGATTGTTAATGTATCTCCTCCTAAACGGTTAGACGTAGCAGCTTCAAAATTTGTAGCTGAATAGATCACATGATTTAGAGGGTACTGGGCAACATTTCGTGAAAGCTTCATCCCAAGGTCACGGTCAAAGGTCAAATATTGAATTTTCTTGTAAATGCTTCTCCATCTAAACCTTTTGACGTAGTAACTTCAAACTCTGTAGATGCATATGTCGCATAATGTAGGGGGCACTGGGCAACAATTCGTATGACCTTGACCCGAAAGTCAAGGTCAAATAATGTGTTTTCTTGTAAATGCATCGTTTCCTAAACCGTGGAATGTAGCGATATCAAATTTGCTGGTGCATAGGTCACGAGATGTCGAGGGAACTGGGCAACATTTCGTGTGACCATGACCCCCTTGACATTTGGGCCAAGGTCAAATGATGTATTTTCTTGGTAATGTATCTCCTTAACCATTGGCCGTAGCAACTTCAAACTTTGCAGGTCAAGGTCAAATCAAATATTTCTTGTAAATGCATTTCCTCTTAAGCCGTTGGACATAGCAGCTTCAAACTTTGCAGGTGCATAGGTCATACGATGTCGAGGATACTGCGCAACATTTCGTGTTCGTCCTTGACCTAAGAAAGGTCAAGGTCGAAAGAACAATATAATGTACCTTCTTGTAAATGCATCTCCTCGTAAACAGTTGGACGTAGCAACTTCAAACTTTGCTGATGCTTTGGTTAGCTCAAAGGCGGGTATTTGCGATGGTGTTCCATCGACTGAAGTCTAGTTCTTTTTAATTTGATATGCAACATGACCATGTTCAGAAAAGGTTGAATTTTGACCCCACCCCCTAAGTCCACCCAGTGGGTGAGACACAGGCCTACGATCGAAAATCACGTTTGCTTTATTTCATATTTATTGTACCTCTGTCTGCATGCGAAATTTCAGTAAAAAAGATATTGACAACTTACTGAGTTATTGCAAAATTTAAATATTTGACCTTTGACCCCACCTAAGGGGTTAGGTTGAAGTAAAATTGTAATCACTGTCATGCTTAAGCTTGAGGGTCTGGATGGGGTATAATGATTAGTGAATAATGGCCCTTTTTTATAATGAATAGTGAATAATAAGTCAAAAAAATAATGAATTGTGAATAAGGGTCTAAAAATAAATGAATAATCCTTTTTTATAAATTGAAGAAAAAATTTCTTTGCCACCTCTCTTACTTTTAATGAACAATTGGTCTTATTTTAACGAATAACCCAAAATTTTAATGAGATGAATAATGGGCTAAATTTTTAATGAATAGTGAATTTCAGACCCCCCCATCCAGACCCTCATGCTTATCAACAGACACTGGGTAATCATGGCATATAGCGAGAAATTGTCTGATATTATAGATTTGGAGAAATGTGAAGTTTATTCCACAAAAAAGCCAATATAGCTTTTGCATTAGCCTAGCCTAAGTAAAAAAGGGCCATAGCTCAGTCAAAAGTTTGCGAATGACATCCAAATTCAAACTTGACATGTATTTTATTATGCTTAACCCTTTTGTAAAATTACATCCCTTCGAAAGTTATTGATTGGAAACCACAAATTGATAATTAAGCCAAAATCCTAGTCCAAAAAGGGTCATAACTCAGTCAAAATTTTGCAGATTACCCCTTTTTTCGAACTTGACCTGTTTTTTATGATGCTTGACCCTTCTGTAAAGTTTAAATGAAATTGATGCATCCCTTCAAGAATTATCGATCGGAAACCAAAAGTATGATGCCGCGAACGACAACGCCGGAGTCATGATCCATATGTGTCGACCTTGCTTCGAATGCGACGCAAAAATGTGATTTAAAATCATGAATGGTACACTACTTTATTCAGTTCATTTCTGAGACGACCCCCTCGGTTTTTAAGCGATCGCCGATCTCCGTGACTTTCACCGGCTTTTTAATCATGAATCTCAATCGCACGAGCACGAGGTGAGCACACTCATTCAATTTTAAGTAGAATAATAATACTTGGTCTTCGAATGTCCCTTTAATCGTGACAATTCGAGAACTACTGTCCTACCAGCCAAGAGTGACAGTGACGTCATGTTTTGTTTACAAAGTTATCAGGGACTTATATTCGATAGATCGCTTGTGTATTAATCCTATCCACAGGATAGGATTAATACGCAAGTAATCTATCGATTCGCGTTATATCAAGTGGAGTGTACGTGCTATTTTTTACTTAGCAGTTGTAAACAAAACAATTCGTCACTGTCACTCTTGGATAGCACAACAGTAAATAAATTGCTTTCGCTGTGTGTCCAAATTGTTTGTTTGTTTGTTTGATTGATTGGTTCTTTACGTCCCATCAACAATCTTTCAGTTATAAAGGGACGGGCCTTCCTGGGTTGAACCAGAACTAAGCTAGGATTAATGTTCTTGCTCAATGACACAACGCAGTGACACCCGTGAGGCTCGAACCCGCGGCCTCACCCGCGGCCCCTCGGTCTCGAGTCAAGCACCCTACCACTGAGCCACAGCGCTCCCGTGTCCAAATTGAATGCAAACATAAGTTTACTGGGGTCCAGAAAGCGATATATTATTCAGCTATTCGGTAACGTGGTATGTAATGTCCCGGTCTCTTGTAAAGCTAATGGAGATAGGAACCAGTTGGAGCATGGTTAGACAGTGACCCAATAGCCGAATAATACTTTTAAATGGATTTTTATAACTATTCTTGATCTTCAGCCAGGCCAGATGTGCAAACTAATATGCTTAACCCAACCCTTGCACTTTAGGTTCATTTTCGTACACTGTCTATTAGATTTTTATTACCAAATTTTAATTCTTTTTGGCTATATAACTGAAAGATTGTTGATGGAACGTAAAGAATCAAATCAAACAAACAAACAGAACAATTTCTTTTTGGCACCCTATTATTTTGAAAATACGAGTTCCTTTCTCTACAAATTGAATTACTTAAATACAGCCCCCCCCCCCCCAAAAAAAAAGCGGTTTCTCTAGTCTTTTGTTTAGGTTATTTGGGCCTAGACGCGAGAAACCCTGTCTTCGAGGGCTTGCAAACAGCAAAGGCGCAGACCAGCCTGCGCATCCGGCATCCGCGCAGATTGATTGGCACCTTTGCTATGCTATTCTCTTAATGGAGAGTATCAATTCAAAATATCCTACAAGCGACATTTTACTTCTCTAGCTTGTCTCTGTAGCTGTGGAGACTGGTTTGAGTCTCGCGTTGCTGGAAACCCCGATGAAAGGTTCTGTCGCGTCGTGGCCCTTTCGAGGTTACTCTCTGATATTTATGCTAAGGGAAAATTGAGACGTAACATGACATTTTCAACAATGTGGTATCAAAAGGCTCAGACCAGCCTGCGCATATGCGCAGTCTGATCAGAGCCTTCGCTTGTCGTTAGAATACTCTTTGATTGTTAAGCTACTGACTAAACATCATTTGGAGCTAACAGAAGGCTGCACATGCTTGTCTGAGTAGTACACTTGCTAAAATGCCACATTGTTGGAAATCACATGTCACGGCTCTAGACGTCACTGCACTATCATATTTTAACAACGTCGTATCCACGTTGATGTGTAGTCACATTTTGCATACCTGTCGCTCGATAATGTTAAAATGAGCCGTGACATGAGATTCCCATCAATGTGGCATTTTGAAAAGTGTAGACTCAGATGAGAATGTACAACCTCCTTACTAGCCTAGCAACTCCATATGGTGTTCGGTTAGTAGCCTTAGAGTCGTAGAGTTGTCAAGCGACTAGCAAAGGCTCTGATCAGACTGCGAGTATGCGCAGAGGCTGGTCTGAGACTTTCCTGGTCGCACTTACCACATTTTTTGAAACGCCATATGAAAAAAGTTACCATGCGATTCAAGAGTTATGAGCATTTTACTAGAATACCTGGACCGGCCAAAATGATGCTCAGTGAACCCTCGGCATCGTTTCGCATGCCAGTGGCTGGACAATATTAAAATGAATTAGCTTGCAAAATTTGCTCCAAATATCAGTTAGGAGGAGTTTTCACTTACTGACCACAACAGGCTGGACTGATGCTCATATAAAAATGGTTTGGCATTATAGTGGTTAGGGAATGTTAACATACATACATATATGTGTACCAAATGCGATCATATAAACCGTGCTGTTCAAGAGATACAATGTATGGACATTTTCACTAACTGCTAACTGACGAGCTCACATAGTGAATATGAGCCGCGACATGTGATTACCAACAATGTGGTATGTGCGACCAGCAAAGTCTCAGATCAGCCTGCCCATACGCGCAGTCTGATCAGAGCCTTTACTAGTCGCTTGAACATTCAATGAGTGTTAAGCTACTGACTGAACATCATTTGGAGTTTCTACGCTTATAAGGAGGCTGCACAGGCTTGTCTGAGTCTACACTTGTCAAAATGCCACATCGTTGGAAATCACATGTCGAGGCTCATATAGTGTAGACCCAATGGTGGTGCAATCAGACAGTCTACCAATATGCTTCACATTGCGAGAGTCTTTTGTGGCAACCCCTTGCTGCTAACACATTCGTGAGGCATCATGCAACAGATGTTTGCACTTTTAGAACAAAACTTAAATATTCAAATATGCATAAAATCAACTCACAGAATCCCAAACTTCAGCCTCTTCAACCATGGGTTTCACAATATAAAACCTGACTAAAATCCCAATCTCCATTTTTCAACCACCAAAAACATGAGTAAAAATCTTGAAATCATGAAGCGTACTGTTCTCACCTGTATTTCTTAACAAAAGAAATTTCCCCTTTCCACCTATTCTTGCGATTTGAGCAATCACGTGTCAGCGAGTTACTGGTTAAAATAATAACCCGTGTAGAGCAACGGCATGTGCGGATCCAGCGGGGGCATGGTTCCGGACCCCCCCCCACCCCCTGGAAATTCACAAACCTATAAGGTTCCTTAACAAAAATGGTCCGGAACATCCAAAAAATCACAAAGCTACCAAGCAAGCATGCAATGGCCTGCCAGAGAAACGCCATTTGAGTGGCATTTCGCTGGCGGGCCGATACAATACAATACAAAATTTATTTATATAGTCGGAGATACAAAAAATGCATTCCACTAGCGGGCCGATTTAGCGGTATTTTGATCCTCTCTCCCCTCATCAAAGGAAAAACATGTCAGAGTTGGACCCCCTCTGACAAAACATTCTGGGTTTGCTCATGAACGGAATTTCCAACGTAAAATCTTGATAAAGTTAAGTCAGGATATTCTCTTGTACAAGATACATATTGAGGGGTCACCTGTTGTTGTTTGCATACGTTTTTTTAATCTTCGTCTGCGCTGTTCACCAGAGTACACATTATGGGGGTTCCAGTTCTAAGGGGTCCGCTAACGACTTTTGTAGTCTGCTGACAGCGGCAACCTTTACAAAGGGTTCGGACCCAGATCAGGCCAGATATTTGACGTACCTGGTCTGGTTCCAGTAAGTTTGACACTCAGATGGTACATTTGTATTCCTGGAGTAACTGTTTGAAAAAGTTAATGCTGAAAAAGTAAATGCCATAAAAGTCAGGTAATCTTCAGACAATATTTAGGTGAGCCATACCATAGAAAAAAGCCTGCTTACCCAGGAGACACACGACCAGAGTTTAAAATGTGGGGAGGAGCTTCAGAATCAGTGTTTGTTTTAGTGTTAAAAATCTGTCAACATCAATTTGCTAGCAAGACTCTCAGTTGTTTAAATAACAATCTGCATCCTGCATTGTGACAAGCATTTTTACAAATCTACACCATAAGAAAGCTTGATTAATGTTTAGCCAGCAATAACTTTTTTCTTAAAATGTTGTCTGCATTTCTAGTCTGCTTCACACATTTAAAAGCACTTCAGATAAGATTTTTCATGGAGATTTCTTTTCATGGAAGACAATGTTACGGGGGAGCAGTCTGATCTGGGTCCATATTGTTTGCAATATAAGCTACATAAGAGCTACATAAGAACATCAACAGACTAGGGAAGCAGACGATAAGTGGCTAAATACTTTTTCATTTGAAGAAAAAAATTACATAACAATAATCTTAATTTATGTGTGTTTTGTAAAACAAATCTGTAAGCTTTAAACCAAATTAGGTGGCAGCAAAACTGCCACCTCTTATAATATGAACTAACACTAATTTTTGTGCGATAAACAATCTGCGGTAAAACATTTTCTAGTGACGAGTCCTTAACATTTCTACCTGTAGTTAGGTGGCAGCTGAACTGCCACCCCTTATAGTATAAACTTACACTTATTTTTGCGCAATAAACAATCTGCGATAAAACACTTTCCTATGATAATTCCTTAATATTTCTATCTGTAATATGGTGGCAGCTGAACTGCCACCCCATATGGTATAAACTAATGTGAATGCGTTGTGTTCCCACAGAAGGGATATATCTTTATGCATGATCTTGCGCCATGCCATAAGCCTAAAAGAACTATAACATTCTTTGAATGTAAAGAAATACTTGTTCTGAAATGGCCAGGTAATTTGCCAGAAATTATTTCCATAAAGAACGTTTGAAATTTAACAAAGAAAGATATTGGTAACCAACTTCTGTGTTTAAAAGAAGAGATGTCGAAGCGAGTATGTGAAGCGTGGTATAGTGTAAGATCGAATGTCGTAGTATAGTGTAAGACCGAACGTCCTGGTATAGTGTTGGACCGAACGTCCTGGAAGAACTTGACAATTCAATACCAAGGAGAATTGCAGACCCAATTAAAACAAAGGGAGATGCAACGAATAATGACTTTTTAGATTGTAGGCATACAGGTATGTTGTTATGTTTTCATTGGCATATATTTAAGTATGTTGTGTTTTCATTGGATCGTTTTTATTATTCATATACAAATGTTGTCTGATTATACATTGATATGATTTATAGAAATAAATGGCATAAAAATTAAATTACATGTATGGTAAAACATATGCCATTAATGTATAAAAATGTGAAAAAAAACTTTTGAAATATTGCGTAGTGAAATAACTTTTTTAATGGACCTCTAGATGTAAACTATCCCATTCGCATATTCATGAATATTTATGAAAACTTGAAAAATGATAGGAAGATCATTGGTGAGAAAAACAGGAAGCAGGACCCTGTGATAGTAGACCTACCTTACACCCTTATGACGATTTCTACTGGATGCCAACGACTAGAAATTTGGACCCTGTGATAGTAGACCTACCTTACACCCCTATGACGATTTCTAATGAATGCCAAATTATTCATTTGGACCACCAAAATGCAAAAGTATTGTCCTCAAAATTTTACCCATTTGAGTTAAGTGAAATTGAACGATTTCCATGACAACCTATATAATAACTCTTAAGAATGGAATGTACCTACAGAAATACTCATATCTCAGCAGCAACTCACCCAAGAATACAAAACATGGTATCAAACTAATTCTTAGTCATAGATCTTTTTTCTGGACTGTCCGGTATGCAATTTTCTCATTTGAGTATTCATGAATATTACAAAAACTTGAGAAATTGAGAGAAAACTCAGGAAAAATGGGGTATACAACTCAGCTACTTATTACACTAGTATACAAAACTGGTACCAAATTAATGCTGAGACGAAGCTCTTCTACTCTGGTTAAATATGTAAATTACCTAATTGTCATATCCATCAATATTAATGAAAATTGTAGAAGTAAGAGAAAATTTGTAAAAAGGAAAAAACAGGAAGAAATGCGTGATAAACTCACATCTCAGAATTCTTTTACCCGCTTGTTCAACATTCTAATGACTTAATTTATATATTCACGGATATCAATGAAATATTGAAAATAATAGACAAAGCTCAGAAAAGAATAAGTGGGTATGTTTTCAAAATTACACATATCGCAGCTGCTAGATGCCCTAAATAATCAAACTCGGCTCTTAATTGATGCTTAGACATAGTCCTTATACCATGTGGTTCAATATGCATATGATCTAATTTTATTAAGAAATGAATTTGATTTTTGGAAGGTTCATGGAATCATGAATACTTCGGGTCTCTTGCAAGAGACCCGAAGTAGTCATGGTTCCATGAACCTCCCAAAAATTGAATTTATTACTTATATTTACACTTTATATTATCAGTTAAGTATCAATTTTCAATTTCACCTAACTTGGCTGGTTTTCTGAATATTTTGAATTAAATCAGACATAACGGAGGGTTTGGAAAAGCCAAAACGCCAAATATCCGCGCTTAATGTCATGGCAAACGCGTTCAACGTCACGCAAACCTAAGTAAACAAGCAACTTTATTGGAAGGCGTTGACGTTTGCCCGCTCAAATGGCGCGTATGTGAGTGTGGCTTAAATCGATTTGTTCATGAAGGTATGAACGGCATCTCAAATGTAAAGATTCATTTTAAGACTCGTATTGGAAATGTAAATATGTTCATATGAATTTATGAAACATTGGAAATGATAGAAAAATCGCAGAAAAAAAATAGGAGAGTAAACATACAAAATTACTTATGCCAAAAATGTGAGTTTACTGTGCATGGAAAATTAAAATAAGGTAGGTAGGTCTGATTTGATTTCTAAAAAATATTACATGGGATGAATGGGGAAAATATGGCTAAAAAGGGGGATTTCCCATATAATATTAAACAAGAGGGCAATCATGGGTGGCTCTGGAATGCTCACCTGAATCGTAGCCCTTGGGACACTTTGTTAAGCATAGTTGAATCATTATGAGCAATAAAAGGAACATAGATCAATCTGAAACATTTTTGTAATTACTTTGAATCTGGATCAATAGATCAGATGTTGTGTAACCAGTTCTATTTTTAGCTCTGGTGATTATAATGTTCAGGGGTAGCTTAAGTAGAAGACCTCACAAGGAATGACATTACAAATTGTATGAAATGATTTCCAATATGGACCAGTACAATGTAATTCATTTGTTGTTAAAAATATTTCTTATCTAGAGCTCTGGTGGCCCTCTTGGCTGGCAGAGCGGAATCACTTGACTCTATTTTATTTTGTGGGTGCATTGCTATAAAATTTTCATTTTTTTCCTCATTTCTAATATTCTTATTGATAATGTTGATTTTGCAATTCAAATATTTCCAATAAAGAACATATGGTTTAGGCTCTAAGTCTTAGCAATATGTTAATAACATGTTTGCTGCTCTGTTGCAATTAGCAGCTGAGATATTAGTAATTGTGTAGGTATACCCCCTTAATTTTTCTGTTATTTCTTATGTTCTCTTTAATAATCATGAATATCAAAGTTAGATTACTCTCACATTGAACCAATGGATAAAAGGAATGTGTCTAAGCATCAATTCAGAACCAAAAATAGTAAGTGAGTATGATCAGGAAATACCACAATCACAAACTGCAGACAACCCCGTGGCATCGCGAGGAAGAGCCGCTCAACCATCACGAGACACCAGAAAGACAAATTAAGCAAAGCAATCAGCTCACTCTTCCCCATCAAGATGACTGCAATACTAGAATGGACATAAAGTAACGTACAACAAAACATAGAACAATTACAGACTCCCACAATGGGAGTAACAATAAACAAAAAGTCAACAACAACAGAACCACCGCTTTAGAACGGACAGCAGCCTAAGGCACCGGGGGGCTTAAAGGCATTTTACAGGTACCAAATCTTCGCCCTAGATTCTGCTGTTGTTGAAGTACAAGAAATGTTCAGCTCGCATGGAGGCCATCTAACTAATGCAATGTATCATCATGGAAAACACTCTCTAATCAAATTAACACTCCATGATGAAACAAAGAAAAGGGCTCATGACTCACAAATAGTCAGAGCTAAAGAAAACCTCAAGTTGAGCCACGGTGGGTCCAGCTAGAGATAAGCATCAGGCAGTTTGGTAACTCAGGCCAACTAGCAGTTGTGACAAGAGCAATTCTGTAGTGATACCCCCTTAATTTTTCTGCGGGTTTTCTATAATACCTTATGTTTTATCAATAGTCATAGATATTTAAGGCAAACTATTTGCATATTGAACCACTGGGTAAACGAATTGTATCTTGGTTTCAGTTTGCTACCATGTTTGGTAATCTAGGGAAATTGGTCGCTGAGATATAATCAATTTTATAGGTATACCCCGTAGTTTTTCTTAGAATTTACTCTTATTTCTAATGTTTTCATTGACATTGGTGAATATGAAAATAAGTTAATTTGCATATTAAACCACTTTGTAAAGGGACAATGGCTCAGCATCAATTTGTACCAATTTTTGACCTGTAGTTTAATTAGCAGTTTAGATACAGCACATTTTGTAGGTATAACCCCTTAATTTCCTGCAATTTTCTCTAATTTCTCATATTCTCATAAATAATCATGTATATACAAATTAGATGATTTGCATATCGAACAATCAGGAACATGTTAGATAACTAAGAAATAATTTGGTACCAAATTTAGTATTTTAGGATGAATTGCAGCTGAGATATCCATATTTTTGTTGACACACCTCCATTATTTAGGATTGTGGGTTGCCATTGAAACGAATATGTTCTCTGCTGACCACTCAGTTTACACACTTGTGATCAGAAAACCATCCACACCTGATTTATTCAGCATTTGCTTATAAAGAATGTGAAATTTATAAGCATATTTTGTCAAAAATCATTATTTCCATTTTTCAGGTACCCCACCCACTAATGATAAAAACTTAAATCTTAATTTTCTCGAATTTGGCACCGATATTTTTTGAGGACTTTTTAATGGTTATTTACACTACACACTCCTGTACTTTGGTGCTAAAATAATTTCTCAAGGAATTATCTTGACGTTAAAAAGTTAAAGTTCCTGGCCTATTAGTCTGCTCCTGGTCGACCTCTAGTTAACTAGGTGTAAAGAATAGCTTGATTGAATAGTACTGTACCTCATTTAAGATACATTTTGTAATGTCATTATGCAGCTTTGCGGCTGTTGGGTTATAATCATTTCAATTATAACTCCCTAAGAGGTAATATATTCATGAGCAGTGTATATATACATGTAGTGTATAAAGTGAAATCTACTGATACAATACAGTAAATGTTTTTCAAATTTCAAACACTTTTCTCTTACTGTTTACCACTAAAATGGTGACTATGTCAGGGCTCTGAATCACAAAATATTTGCCAGAATAGCAGAGTTGACCCTGATAAGACTGCATCTTCAGAAGCAGTCTCATCTGGGTTGACACTGTTGGTCTACACACTTTGATCTGGATCTACACTGTTTATTTACATGGTTTGGTCAGGCAATTAGGGTTTGAAATTTCAGAACATTTACTGCATGTAAACAAGTGATGTGTTGTTTTCCTTAAAGTAAATAAAATGTTATAGTTCTAACTGTTGTAATAACTGTATATATGTGTATCTTTTAACTGTACATATATTAATAAACTATGATAAAAATGTTTTTATTTGATTTCCTTCCAGCATTGGTGCATAGGCATATGTCCAGATAACCAAATATTTTGAGCATAAAATTGTGAATTTTTTCATATCCATCAGTTTTAACATTTTTTGGGGGGTGCTCATAAGAACCGTCACATTGAAAATATGAAATTAATGGTGTTTATGTTGAGAAATAATAAAAATAATTTCACTTACAAACTCTTTCCTAAAGGCTTGCATATATGAAAAATATACATATTAACACTCAATTTTGCCAGTCAAAACACAGCTGAAATTGCTATCTGTTTATGTCCTCTCCTGCATTTTTCAGACAAATTTTAATATGCACACAACCAGTATGGACCAAGATTAGACTGCTCTCTCTGGATTTTGGCCAACAATGTTTGCCTACAGAGGCTTCATTAACCCTTAAAGCGCCAAGAAAAAATGCATCTGAAAATGTCGTCTGCTGCAAATAATTGCCTAGCATTACTGACGAATTAAGTATACAAACAAACAGCGTGGACCCAGAACAGACTCTGATCTGGGTCCACACTGTTTGCCATAGAGGCTTCTTTAACATTTCAGCAGATGAGAAAAGCAGACGACTCTTATTGCGATTGGCGCATTAAGGGTTAATAGACTAGCAGATGATAAAACCGAAGTGACACAGAATGTGTTACGTGAGCCTTAACTCCAGCTGTTAAGTTTTTAGACTTAATTTTTCGCAATAACTTTTTTATCTTCAATATTAGCAAAATATGTTCGCGATGAAAAGTATTCAGGAACATCTCCGCCAACTTCTCCAAATGGTTCCAACATCCTAGATGCTGCAGGTTCATCTGTGCTTAGATGCACTCTTTGAACATTTTAAAGTTGCATACTCTGTAACTATGAACATTTTTCGAAAAATTTCATTTTCTTTTTAAATCATTTGTAAAAGTCGAATTAAGCTATGTTTTCACAATAAAAGTGTTTAGTACAGCTGAAAACTGCATGGAAAAGTGAATTATCTCATCAAATAGGTTTGTTTTCTCTTGTTGGTAATTATTTGCGTCCCTCCAATAATTCTAGACCGTTGAATTTTAACATAAATGCAGTTGTTTTGATAGTGATACCTTGTTAAGATTTACGAAAATGATAAAATGTTTACCTGAATTTGAGTATTTTTACTGTGTTCTTGAAAAATAAAAACATTATTTTCAAAATTAGAAGATCAAAAGTTACAGACTATGCAGCTTTAAGCAAAGCGCAAATAAAGTCCAAGGCGTACTTCGAATCGAACTAAAGTTCCTACTATAGTTCTTACGTAATAGATGTGCACGCACGATTACACCCGAACGACTAAAGTTGGCACTTTTAGTTGGTTGGCAAGTAAACAAAAATAATAGCCCTGTATGCTCCACTTCAATTCTTCGTCGTAGACAAAAAAGGATGTTATAAACTGCACAGGGCTTTCTAATAATCAATTACGAATAAGTGGGACCAAGAATTATGCTCAGCTATGTTTATTTTACAAAAACATATAATTTTGAGGCTACTGACCGATCTTGAACCCATCGTGCTAGATCTTGAACCCATCGTGCTAGATAGGTCTAGAGTAGGAAACCAGCTAGGGAACCTATCTACTTGAGTAACGGTGCTCCGACCATCTCCAGTAGGTTCGTGACGTCACTCTAGTAGCGACTATAGGTGTTCGAATCAAACTTTAGTTATTATAGTAGGGACTATAGTTCGATTCGAAGTACGCCCAAGATGTCAGTCAAAAAGTTACATTGCACCGCCCTAATTCAATTACTAAAGCAATGGATGGCTTGTTCAAATATATTAGAAATCGCGCCTGATTCGCTCGTGCGTTAAGCTAGTAGGATCATCTCAAAACCATTCATTTCATAGCACGTGCATAAGAGAAAAATTGCACGTCATGCGATAACCCAGCCTTTGTTCCTACAAATGAGCCTGCTTTAAGTTGATTCTGCATATGCACGGTAAATTCTGTGCATGTTAAAGGCAGTTTTATGTTATGCACAGCCTTTGAAGAGCGGGATATGCACCGCTTCCGAATATTTTTTGAAACTACCCCTTTCTGTCACGCCTATACGAATTATTGGTAGAGCAAAGAACTGGCAAAAAGTCGCTTATTTAAGGAGGAACCTCTCCCCATCTGTAAAAACGATTACATGAATGATATCGCAAGATGTTGAAGTTTCTTGGATCGCCGGAATTACTTTTTCGAAGAGGGGCAGTGGTGTAAAAATTTGGCAAAAACTTCATTTTTAGAAGTGAAATTGCGAATTTCTGAAATCCATTTGCAGCAACAGATACACGACACCGGCAAAGAAAGACTGAAAAATGATCATTGAGTTTTATATAATCCTTACCGGACTTTATTATGGAGTCAACGTCAGAAATGACATGTCTTAATTTGTGGGTGAAAATCAGTATTTTTATAAAAAGTAATCCAATTTTTTGTAATCTGACAGGAAAAGTTTTTAAAATTTATAGTTTTTATTCATCTTGTTATAAATTAAATGCTTCATTATTCAAGATACATATATCTTGTCGGGTTTACTTATAAAACCTGCCAAAATATTTTCTTTTTTGGCCTCGAAAACTGACATTTTTATATTCAGGTATATTTGGGAAATGCATATTTTGCTATTTCATAAATATCAGGGCATTGTCATATTATGAAAATGACGTACATATAGTAAACATATCAAAGGGAAACAGCATTTATCATGTTCTGCGATATCATATCAAGTATTGACACACATTTAAAGAGGGTCAAGTGACCCTGGATTGCTCACCTGAGTTTTTGTTAAAAACCTTTAATCTATATGTATCTATTAAAAACCGACCATGCTCTGGTGAACCCTTGGTGGGGCAACTTTTGTCCCCAGAGCTCTATTTGAGCGAATTTAAATATGATCCATCCACTGGGTGATATCAGGGATCCAGACCTAGTGGTTTCAAACCAGCAGATTTTGTATGTTTCAATTTATAAGTCAATGTTAGCTCTATGACATCCAGGATGAGGCCATTTTGACCATATAACCATAATTTGAGCAAACTCGGTAGAGTACCACTAGGTGATGTTACATACCAAATATCAACACTTTGGGGCATTTTGTTTTCTAGCAAGAATATATTTAATGTTTCCTCTAACTAACCTATTGATTGAGGAAATATCTGTCAAATTATGAGTCGCTCAGTTAAAGTGGATATATCAATGGAAAGTTTAATAACTGTACATTATGAAATCACTGGCATTACTTTTCAAAACAGGGGCAGTGACTCTTAATTAGGCTTCGAAGAAGGGCCACTCATTCAAAGAATCATATATAGCATCTAAAATAAGCAAAAGTTGGCTGGGTGAAAAGAAATGCAAAAATGCAAATAATTTCAAAATTTTAAAGCATTAGGGGTGTGTCTTTAACCAAATAAGCTATGCATTAAAACAGTTAGGCATATTTAAAATTACATAAGAACGCGGATCTGACAAAAGGGACCTTAAGGAATCCAAGTAATTATTACGTGAGAGACATTTGAAAAAAATACTTAAAATAAACATAAAATTACATACCTTTATATTGCCATGAAAATGCTTTTAAACTTTAATACCATCAACATAACAAAAGTTTCTGATTATACTTTTTTTTAAGTTTTCTATAAGGGTTGTTGCCATGTGAACACTCATATCACAACACCTACATGTGGGTCATTTGAACGTCTATAATACGACCTATAAGATATAAATTCATGTAACTTCATCTGCATTTTCATTATCACATGGATAAGACATGAGCATACTTTATATTTGCTAGATTCTTATGCTGAGCACGCAATAGTAAAAAAACGAATATGGACCATCACTCTGATGTCATCATACGGTTAAGGCCATTATTGACATCACATTCGAAACCTGATTACATATGTTGTTTCTAACATCCATATAATCATCAGTTTCGAAGATAATCACGTCGAATTTTCAGGAAATGCTCTAAACATGTTATACTTTGCAGATGTAACATTAGACTGATTTTGATTATCGCCACCATGGGGCACCTTTCATGATATACTGGCCCATATATATGTAGAATGGGAGTACCTGATTTATCATTTTGACATCATTATTTAGAACCATGATTACATTTATTTTAATATATGGTCTTCATTTTACACATATGGTCAGTGCGTACGATTTGAACGCATTCCAAATCAAATATGGTCTTTTATCAATCAGCTAATTTAAAAAATAGGTTTTGCCTTTGGGTATTAATAGCAGCATAGAGTTTGTGCATCACCAATTGTCCTCCTAAATCTGTTTTAAAGAGTAACTATGTTAGTGTTATAACAAGAACTTGCCATTTAACTTTTATGCCTCGATGTTTATATTTGCCTATGGTGTGTATTTCAAATGATCAATATAATCTTGGAGTTAAAGGTCAAGGTCAAATTAAGACAAAATCTGTAATACGACTCATAACATGAACTTCTCTTTCATTTCTATGACCGAGGGTGTTCATATATGGAACAATGATTGTCTATGGGGTGTAGATTTCAACATAGGTTTCATATCACCGCTTTGCCATTGGTGTCAAAAGACAAGGTCAAATATACTTACAATCAGTCTATGGCTTGTTGTTTATGGCTTGTTACGCGAACTCCTACTTCATTTTTTGACCAATGGTGTTCATATCTAGCACAATTATTGCTTATGGTGTGCAAATTACAAAGTACGTTACATATCACCGCTATGGCCCTGGAGTCAAAGGTTAATTAGAATCTGTCTTACAGTGGCATTTTCTGACAGAGGTGCTTCATATTTTGTAGAATAATATGACATTTGAGCCTTAATTTTCAAAATAATTTGAAGCCGATTGTATGGATTGTAAAGCAATATCTCTTACATGTTTTGTTGTAGATGGTTCATATCTTGCACACGGATTGTCTAAGGTGTTCTTTTGTCAATAATAGCTTCTGACTGCTGATATGACCTTTGTATGAAAGTTCAAGGTCAAACTGCTTCAAAACCTACATTTTAAACCCTCAAAGTGGTACTAATCATAAATGTGTTTATGACTCTCCTCGGTTCTATGCGAGGCAGATCAAATAGTGGATTATGAATTCCCTGCATGGGGTAATAAAGAGGTTCTTAAAGGTTTTAGCTATTTTCTGATCAAATATTCATATTAATCTTAGTGGACCTACATAGGCGGTAAGTCCCCTCTTGGAGCCACCTTAGTCCGGTGAGATATTGAATTACACTTAGACATGAAATAATTTTCCCCTTAGTAGTTAATCTGCTGATGACCACTCAAAAATCGAAATGTTGACCTTTAAACTCTGCATATGCGGCATGTAATGCATTCTGTTTTGGAAGAAATGCAAAATGATCATATTTGGGACACTGGCTGTATATGGTTTTATGATGGCACATTCTCCTCCTAAATTACTTGCTAGATTTTAACCAAACTTTGCAGGAATTATTATTATATGACCCTCTTAAATAATTGTTCAAATAGTTTAGTCCATTGCATATCTAGGTCATATGGGCTAAAATAGATTTTCAAAATGAAAATCTTCTTGTTTGAAACCACAATGCATAGAGTCTTAATATTTGTTATGTAGCATAACCTAGTAGACCTCCACCAAGTTTTTGTTAAAGTATAGCCCTGTGGTTTGAATGGCACACTTCTGGAGGTGGCATATTTTACATTGGCATGTGATCACCTGCTGAGAAAGGGCTGATCTCTTGGCTCTCTTGTTTGTGGTGTTTTCTTGTATTTTGTCACTTTTCCATATGGTGTTTTTGGTCAGTTGTGGTGCTTGATTGTATCGATTTCTGGGTCTTGTCCTCTGCTTTACTTTTATATTGAGAAAATAAACCAAATCTTCTTGTCTGATATAAAACGACAATGCCTAGTACCTTGATAATTGGTATGCAACATCACCTAGTACACCTCTACCAATTTTATTCAATTTTGGGCACAGGGACTGTTAAGTGGACCCGCCTGCGAGCTTACACATTCACTATAGGTATATATTTGGAAAATATTTTTGTCTGACCCCACAAGGCATAGAACATTGGTATTTGCTATGTAGCATCACCTAGTATACCTGTACTAAGTTTGTTCACATTATGACCCTTGTGCCAAAACTGGCCCCGGCCTGTGGTCACATATTTTACAAAGGCTTATATATGGAACACTTAAAATAGTCTAGTCTGAAACCACAGTACCTAGAGTCTACATTTGGCATGTTGCATCATCTAGTAGACTGACTAAGTTTGTTGAAAATTATGACCCTGAGGCCGAAAACGAGGCCGCCTCGGGGATAAAGATTTTTATATAGCTAATATAGAAAACATATTAAAATACATTCTTGTCAGATACTAAAAGGCTTGATATTTGATATGTAGCATCACCAAGTGATACTCTACCAAGTTTGTTCAAATTATGGTTCTGTGGTCAAAATGTTATCGTCCTGGAGGTCACAGAGTTTATGAGGCTGTTATTGTTCTTTCACTCTTCCTCTCGGTGCCGTGGGTTTGTATGCAGTTTATGAGTGTGGCATTTCCTGGTCATACATTCTTCTTTTATATTGAACATCTATATGTAATATAGTGAAAACATAAAAAAATCTTCTTGTCTGAAACCACCTAAGGCCCTGATATTTGGTATGTAGCATCAGCTGGTAGACACCATTTAAATATGTTCCAATTATGACTCTGGGTCCGAACATGGACCACAAGGCAGGTCATAAGGAGCGTGGCCAGTTTACAATCGATACCTATAGATAAGACGTTTAAAACAAAACTCAGGTGAGTGATTCAGGGTCACTTGGTCCTCTTTTTATTATGTCATTACTTGATATGATATCATAGTTCATGATAAATGTTGTTTCCGTTTGAAATGTTTACTATGTGTACGTCATTTTCTTAATATGGCAATGTCCAGCTATACAAGTAATAGCAATACATGCATTTCACAAAATATACCTGAATATCAAAATGCCGGATTTTGAGGTAAAAACGAAAATATTTTGGTGGGGTTTTTAAGTATACACGACAGAGATATGTGTAAGTTGAATAATTCAGCATCGAATTTGAAACAAGTTAAATAACAAATCTAAATTTTAAAACTTTATCAGCCAGATTACAAAAATTCGTGTTTAAATTTATAAAAACACCGATTTTCACCCCAAAATCAAGACACTAGTTTTCCGGTTTTGACACCATAATAAAATCAGAGAGGACTTATATAAGACTCAAAAATCATTTTTCAGTCATTCTTTGCTGATGTCATGTATCTGTTGCTGCAAACGGATTTCAGAAATTCGCAATTTCACTTCTAAAAACGAAGTTTTTTGCCAAATTTTAACACCACTACCCCTCTTTGCAAAAGTAGTTCCGGCGATCCAAGAAACTTCAACATCTTGTCACATCATTCATACAATCATTTTCCATTTTACTGATGGGGAGGGGTTATCGGTCAATTTCGCTAGTTTTTGCTCTACCGTATACCTGTCATTAAAAGACTTAGAAATTTAGGACGAATTCAATTTATTGCAAAATCTTCATCTATATACACAAAAATCTGTTTGCGCCACAAGCACAAGACCTTTTGGAGAAGTTGGCGGAAATTCTCCTCTACAACTTTCATCGCGAACACATTTTGCTAAAATTGAAGATAAAAAAGTTATTGCGAAAAATTAAGTCTAAAAACTTAACAGCTGGAGTTTAGTGCATAAGAAAACACGATTATAAAAAATTATTACAAGACCTGTGAGTGATATAACACCATGCAATAAAATCAATAGACCACTATTGGTTTACAGATTTAATAACGTAACGTAATGAGGTCCATTATAACGCTGCGTAAAAGATGGCAAAACATTGACTTTTTCACACCAAAATTGAGATTTTTTAAAGTAATTTTTTAATGTCATGTGATAAATAGAATCTTGTATTTGTGCTCCTATGTTATTGAATTTATTTAAATTGTTGCGAAAAAGTGATAAAATGTTCGACAAGCCTCGCATTTAATCACTTTTCCCAAACTCGTTTAATAAATTCAATTATGATGAATAAAGCATGAGCACTCGTTTAAGATCCTCTCTGTACACCCAAATACTCAGATCTGTGTAGTCTTGTCAGTGTTTGTTGTCCAAATGAAGAAACCATTAGTCCTACACCCAGTGATAACTTTGTGAAGACTTTGAAACCTCTTCTCTTTAGGCTACCACATATTATCAAAATATCTCAAAGGGTTTGAAAGTTACGGAGCCAACAAAGTTACCCAAAGAGTCACAGAGCTGTAATTTTGTAGAAACTCTGACTGTTGCATGCAAACAACAAAGGTGCAGTCTGATCGTTGCCTTTGTTATTCAGTTTATGGAATGTGAAGTAATCAAACTTGCTCCATGTAAAAATTTCAATGTTCTAACTAATTTCTATTAAAGTCTCTTTTTTCATGCTCAACTCAGATGAGCACGAAATTTCAACTGCTCATAACAACTAAAATACCGACAAATGAAGCAGTTTCTTCCTTTAAATCTCAAAGATGTACTTATTATAATAATAACTGTTAAAATGACAACAATTGTTGGCATTTTAACATTTATGAGCAGGATAATTTTTGTGCCCAGCTTAATTGAGCATGAAAAATGTTTTATAACCTCAGGGCCTGGTCGGAAACCAGTTGAGCACAGGGCAAATATTAAGCAAAGGGAAATAACTAAAAAAAATAGAGTTATGGTTGTTAAGCGCTGTGCTTCCCCTCTATAAGATCTATCTTTCAATCAAGTTTCAGGTCTATATTTTACAGGGTTGTGGAATGGTAACTCCTTAAAATATTCTAATAAGATTATTGTAACAAAGGGCAATAACTCAAAATTGTATCTTTCAATGAAGTTTCAGGTCTATATTTTATAGGGTTGTGGAATTATAACTCCTAAAAATATTCTTATAAGATTATTGTAACAAAGGGCAATAACTCAAAATTGTATCTTTCAATGAAGTTTCAGGTCTATATTTTACAGGGTTGTGGAATGATAACGCCTAAAAATATTCTAATAAGATTATTGTAACAAAGGGCAATAACTCAAAATTGTATCTTTCAATGAAGTTTCAGGTCTATATTTTACAGGGTTGTGGAATGATAACGCCTAAAGATATTCTAATAAGATTATTGTAACAAAGGGCAATAACTCAAAATTGTATCTTTCAATGAAGTTTCAGGTCTATATTTTACAGGGTTGTGGAATGATACTCCTAAAAATATTCTAATAAGATTATTGTAACAAAGGGCAATAACTCAAAATTGTATCTTTCAATGAAGTTTCAGGTCTATATTTTACAGGGTTGTGGAATGATAACTCCTAAAAATATTCTAATAAGATTATTGTAACAAAGGGCAATAACTCAAAATTGTATCTTTCAATGAAGTTTCAGGTCTATATTTTACAGGGTTTTGGAATTAT
The DNA here is from genome assembly GCA_964019695.1 of Loripinus fragilis. Lineage (NCBI taxonomy): Eukaryota > Metazoa > Mollusca > Bivalvia > Lucinida > Lucinidae > Loripinus > Loripinus fragilis. The sequence continues at coordinate 63,477,078 of OZ026519.1, read as the reverse complement.
AACTCCTAAAAATATTCTAATAAGATTATTGTAATAAAGGGCAATAACTCAAAATTGTATCTTTCAATGAAGTTCCAGGTCTATATTTTACAGGGTTGTGGAATGATAACTCCTAAAAATATTCTAATAAGATTATTGTAACAAAGGACAATAACTCAAAATTGTATCTTTCAATGAAGTTTCAGGTCTGTATTTTACAGGGTTGTGGAATTATAACTCCTTAAAATATTCTAATAAGATTATTGTAACAAAGGGCAATAACTCAAAATTGTATCTTTCAATGAAGTTTCAGGTCTATATTTTACAGGGTTGTGGAATGATAACTCCTAAAAATATTCTAATAAGATTATTTTAACAAAGGGCAATAACTCAAAAATGTATATTTCAATGAAGTTTCAGGTCTATATTTTACAGGGTTGTTGAATGATAACTCCTTAAAATATCCTAATAAGATTATTGTATCAAAGGGCAATAACTAAAAATTGTATCTTTCAATGAAGTTTTAGGTCTATATTTTACAGGGTTGTGGAATGATAACTCCTAAAAATATTCTAATAAGATTATTGTAACAAAGGACAATAACTCAAAATTGTATCTTTCAATGAAGTTTCAGGTCTATATTTTACAGGGTTGTGGAATTATAACTCCTAAATATATTTAAAAAGATCATTCTAACAAGGGGCAATAACTCAAAATTGTATCTTTCAATGAAGTTCCAGGTCTATATTTTACAGGGTTGTGGAATGATAACTCCTAAAAATATTCTAATAAGATTATTGTAACAAAGGACAATAACTCAAAATTGTATCTTTCAATGAAGTTTCAGGTCTGTATTTTACAGGGTTGTGGAATTATAACTCCTTAAAATATTCTCATAAGATTATTGTAACAAAGGGCAATTACTCAAAATTGTATCTTTCAATGAAGTTTCAGGTCTATATTTTACAGGGTTGTGAAATGATAACTCCTTAAAATATTCTAATAAGATTATTGTAACAAAGGGCAATAACTCAAAATTGTATCTTTCAATGAAGTTTCAGGTCTATATTTTACAGGGTTGTGGAATGATAACTCCTAAAAATATTCTAATAAGATTATTGTAACAAAGGACAATAACTCAAAATTGTATCTTTCAATGAAGTTTCAGGTCTGTATTTTACAGGGTTGTGGAATTATAACTCCTAAAAATATTTTAAAAAGATCATTCTAACAAGGGGGCAATAACTCAAAATTGTATCTTTCTATGAAGTTTCAGGTCTATATTTTACAGGGTTGTGGAATGATAACTCCTAAAAATATTCTAATAAGATTATTGTAACAAAGGGCAATAACTCAAAATTGTATCTTTCAATGAAGTTTCAGGTCTATATTTTACAGGGTTGTTGGATGATAACTCCTTAAAATATCCTTATAAGATTATTGTATCAAAGGGCAATAACTAAAAATTGTATCTTTCAATGAAGTTTTAGGTCTATATTTTACAGGGTTGTGGAATGATAACTCCTAAAAATATTCTAATAAGATTATTGTAACAAAGGACAATAACTCAAAATTGTATCTTTCAATGAAGTTTCAGGTCTATATTTTACAGGGTTGTGGAATTATAACTCCTAAAAATATTTTAAAAAGATCATTCTAACAAGGGGCAATAACTCAAAATTGTATCTTTCAGTGAAGTTTCAGGTCTATATTTTACAGGGTTGTGGAATGATAACTCCTTAAAATATTCTAATAAGATTATTGTAACAAAGGGCAATAACTCAAAATTGTATCTTTCAATGAAGTTTCAGGTCTATATTTTACAGGGTTGTGGAATGAAACTCCTAAAAATATTCTAATAAGATTATTGTAACAAAGGGCAATAACTCAAAGTTGTATCTTTCAATGAAGTTCCAGGTCTATATTTTACAGGGTTGTGGAATGATAACTCCTAAAAATATTCTAATAAGATTATTGTAACAAAGGGCAATAACTCAAAATTGTATCTTTCAGTGAAGTTTCAGGTCTATATTTTACAGGGTTGTGGAATGATAACTCCTTAAAATATTCTAATAAGATTATTGTAACAAAGGGCAATAACTCAAAATTGTATCTTTCAATGAAGTTTCAGGTCTATATTTTACAGGGTTGTGGAATGATAACTCCTAAAAATATTCTAATAAGATTTTTGTAACAAAGGACAATAACTCAAAATTGTATCTTTAAATGAAGTTTCAGGTCTATATTTTACAGGGTTGTGGAATTATAACTCCTAAAATATTTTAAAAAGATCATTCTAACAAGGGGGCAATTACTCAAAATTGTATCTTTCTATGAAGTTTCAGGTCTATATTTTACAGGGTTGTGGAATGATAACTCCTTAAAATATCCTAATAAGATTATTGTAATAAAGGGCAATAACTCAAAATTGTATCTTTCAATGAAGTTTCAGGTCTATATTTTACAGGGTTGTGGAATGATAACTCCTAAAAATATTCTAATAAGATTATTGTAACAAAGGACAATAACTCAAAATTGTATCTTTCAATGAAGTTTCAGGTCAATACTTTACAGGGTTGTGGAATTATAACTCCTAAAAATATTTTAAAAAGATCATTCTAACAAGGGGGCAATAACTCAAAATTGTATCTTTCTATGAAGTTTCAGGTCTATATTTTACAGGGTTGTTTGAATTATAACTCCTAAAAATATTCTAATAAGATTATTGTAACAAATGCTAATAACTCAAAAACTACAGCAGATATAGTTATGCTCTGGACAAAAGTTAGGGATGTGCAGAAAGAAAGATGAAGAGCCCCTGCAGGGAGAATATAAAAACAACAACTGTTTGATTCTGTATTTTAATATCGAGTATCAGAGCACTATACAACCAGTCTTACCATATTTACCCTAAATATTTGGACAGATAGCCCTCTCCAACTCTTTGCATGCTGGGTAATTTTTCATGCTTTTGATGTCGTCTGCTGATTTTTTTAAAATTAACTTTTTCAAAAAATTCTTTCAGGAACACTATCAGAGTGTCAAAGAGTTTGGATCCAGAACAGGACCAACATTCTGGTCCTGGTCTGGGTCCAAACTGTTTGCAAAGTTTATCAGCAGATGACATTTGCTGTAACAGCTGAATAAAACTATTGCATGCATTTTTAAAAGCAGTTACTTGTTTAAACATGTTGTTAGCTTATTTTTGAAAGTATTTTTAAAATGCTTGCACATTTCAACAACAGGATTGTGAAATGCAAATCTAACCATTTAACCCTTTACCTACTCGTGTCAACTGCTGATATCTTTGCAAACAGTTTTATTATAAAAAAAATCTTTTCTAGATGTACCAAGAAGGCGAGATCTCCATATTGGTACAAAATCTTATTTTTTTTACCCTGCCTGCTCGTGAATGATCAGCCTAATCAGGGTATATGCCGCTAGTCACGGCTACAGATAATAGTGCTTAATTTGAAAAATTATTTTTCTTATGGTTCAACCAAAACATATGTTGTGTGGGTACTCAAAAGAACCGTCTCAATGAGATGGTTCTTTTGAAAACCCAAAACACAATTTAAACTAATAGATAAGAAAATAATGACACTTATTTTGCTAATCTGGATCTACGTTAGCCATTTTAACAGCATATTTTACACACCTAATCAGCTTGTCATATTGCCTGGTTGAAAGTTTAGAATGAACCCTTAGCCTGCCAGTCATGACTTTTCTTGTCTGCTCCTCTCATCTGCATATAGTAAAACCTGTCTTAAGCGGCCACTTAAAAAAAGATAAAACAAAGGTCTTTATGGAAAATGATAGCTTAATGAAGGTCACAAGAATACTTTAGACCTGCATTAAGTGATAATCTGTATTGAAAACCAATTTTTGGTCTTCTTTTTGAGTGGCTGCTTTAGACAGGTTTTACTATATGTTCTTAGGAGGCTTCAATTGCAAATAATATGGGCTTATTGTATTATTACCTATATTGTTTGCTTCCATGAAAATAAGTCTTTAAGTGAACATGAATGTATGAAGCAGACATAGAAGCAGATGACCTATCCTGGACAAAAATAGTGGCGGGATAAGATTTAATATGGTCAGAATTTATCATGTCCAAATATTTAGGGAGTAACTTTGTTACATAGGTGACATTTAAACAACAATCTCACATGAGGGATATTCTAAATATAACTTGGGTACCAAAAATGTCCACATTTCTTTTTGAAACAAGAAATATTTTAGTTCAGTAGAACCTGTGTAAAACGGTCACTCTCAAAAAGACCACAAATTGGTATTCAAGACCAATTATCAGTTAATGCAGGTCAAAAGAATTGCAGAATGCTCCAAGCATTCTGCAAAACTATCTACCTTCATTAAGCTACCATTTGTCATTAAGATCTTTGTTTTGTCTTTTTTTGAGTGGCCGTTTTACACAGGTTTTACTGTAACATTCTGCATTTGTGACAATAACAAAACCTCATTACTGTCATAATAATATCATAATCGGATTTTTGATTACGAGGATGCCTCCTGCCTGAACATACAGTAGATCTTCAATGGCTCAAAATCTGATGGCTCATTTACCTCGGCTGACTAGAACTATAAACATGGTCCCTTCAGGTTATTTATGCATAATACATCCTGGATGTCTGGAACTACCCCTTGGCTAGAACTATTTTTGCTGGTCCCAAGCCTGTTCGAGCCATTGAAGTTCTACTTTCAGGTAAACAGGGGCCCAAACTGTCCTAATGACTTGTCAATTGTTAACAAAATAAGCCGTGGCATGGGATTTCCAACAATGTGGTATGTGAGACCAGCAAAGCATCAGATCAGCCTGCCCATACGTGCAGTCTGATCAGAGCCTTTGCTAGTCGCATGAATACTTTATGAGTGTTAAGCTACTGACTGAACATAATTTGGAGTTTCTAAGCTTAAAAGTAGGCTGTACAGGCTCATCTGAGTCTAGACTTATATCAGTCGTAGATGTTGTAGGACCTATGAATCCATACCAACCAATGCCATTCCACATCTTATCTTTTGCCCTATCCCAGTCCAGAATTTTAATTTATGCTGGCTCAAACGAGAGAGTAGAAGAGAAAAAAGTATTTGAGAGGAATGTGGATATTTAGTGATATAGATCAATATGAGCGAAAATGTACATGCAAAAAAACATCTCATCAGACTTTATAAGTCTAATCTGAGTCTACACTTGTCAAAATACCACATTGTTGGAAATCACATGTCACGGCTCACATGGAACTTGACCTGAATTTTATGGCAATACACATACAGGGCAGTCCCTTTATAACACACCTGGTTATTTCACAGGTTTGGATATAACACAATCAGGTTCTGGCTCAGATTGTTTTACCATGGAATTTTACGAAGGATATACTGTGCCCGGGATACTGTGTAAGGAAAATGACCATTTTATGGTCATGTTCCTTATAATTCCTTCATAAACTTTTCCTATGATTCCTTTGTTAAATTGTACCTTTATAACACAATTCATTTATAACACAGTCCATTCCTATGGACCCCAAAATAGCCTTATGAAGAAACAACTCAACTTAAAAACAATATAACACGGAAACTGCCATATTCGAGAATGTACAGACAGGTGATACTGTATGCCCCACATCCCCACATTCAATGTGCTAGCCAGTGTATTCATAGCACATATACATATGGGTCTCAATGCCAGAAAACCTGTCTTCCGGGTTAGCAACAGCTCAGTCTCAAACCAGCCTTAGGAAATGAACTCTATAAGCTTTAAAGCTTCCTTTCATATCCTTTACATTGTTCTATGTAATTATTGTACCACTTGTATTATTTATAGAGATAAAATAAAGTTTAAACTAAACCAGCCTGCTCAGCTACAGAGGCTTGCTAAAATATTTAAATTTTGACTGAAGCAAGTTTAGACACTATACTTTGCAGCGAACAAATAATAAAGGTATTGATCAGGTTGTGCAAACGAAATTTTGCACCTTTATTGTTTGAATGTAATGCACCAGTTATTTGCAGCCATGACCCCCCTGGGACTAGGGAATAGAGGGGATATTTACTTTTCCAGGGTTGCCACTCAATATCCATTTCAAATTTCCCTGACTTTTTACTGACTTTTCCCTGACTTTCAACCGTTTTCCAGACCCTTTTGGAAGGCCAATTATAGCCATTTTCATCCATAGACAATTCAAAGATTTTGCACAAATATTTGAACTTGCTGATTTAATCTTTAAAGAAAAATCTTAAATCATAAATATTAGAAAAGGAATGTTTCTGAACATAATTTGCTTGCAATTTATGTTCAGAAACATTCCTTTTCTAATATTGCTTGTAAATTATGGAAACTAAAATTTCCAGAAGCCTGTTAACTAGCATCTTTTTAGGAAAATTTTGAAATTCCCTGACTTTTTCATTTTTTTTTAAATTTCCCTGACTGAAAATGTAATTCCCTGACTTTTCCCTGACCTGGAAAATTTTTCATTTTCCAGAACTTTTTCTCTGACCGTGGCAACCCTGTTTTCACTCTGCAAAGCCCTGGTATATGACCTGTATATGACTTTTCTTGTCAAATCCCTGGTAAAGATCCCTGTCCCCTGTGGATCATATCAAAACATACTGAGGAGTACCACTGTTTTGGTGAGAAGCAAAAGCCTGGCATATCCATGGCACTAACGGAACACCTCTTAGGTATAAACAAGGTAATTAAGCCCCACTATGCCCCCACTATCCAAGGCCCAGGGGGCTGTGGTTACAAATGACTGGTGCATAACGAAATCAGGGTTTCTTTCAGCCAAGCCATGATTTAAATTGCTATCATGCTTAGCATGAGAAATAGCGAATACTAGGTGAGTGTCTTTTGATATCAAGTTTACCAAGCAAGGCTTTGAGAAAGATTGATGACATAGCGAGGCTTGCCTAGCGATTCAACAAGCGCTCTCAAAGCCGAGCCTGGTAAACTTGATATCAAAAGACGCGAACCTGGTATTCTATTTATCAGTTACCCATTGTTGAACACTCTTTAAACTAGCTATCATGACGTATTTTTGATGTTTGTGTTGATTCAGCGTCATAAGCGACGTCATTCAAAAACTGCAACGTCATCATGACCTGATAAAGGTAACATGCCCTGAGATAGGAAACGTTTATAAGGGCATGTTGAAACAATTCAGTTAATATTAGTGGTGACTGATAAAATGTACCCTTGGGTATTTGCGAAAAATTAGAGACTAATCAAACTTTCGGAAGTTTGTCTTCTCAATAGGACCTTTTCTCCCAATATATATTCATATGATAGAATAGGGTTATTATACCGATTAATATTGTCCCTGAGCCGAGATATCTCTATAAATGTCAGTATATTTAATGGAATTAGGGACAATATCAGGTAATAAGCTAGGGGGCGACTAGGGCAAAATGGTCGCTCTAGGGATGGAAAATATTGCTCAAAATGGGATCTAAGGAGAAGTTGGAGACTCCCTAAAAAAAGTCACTTCTCCCTAGTGTCAGGGCCCAGCTTGAACCCTGAATATTAGCTGATATAAGTGCAACAACCCTTTTATTATACATGAGTGACAGTTCAATATTTAAAAAAATCTGAACTTTAGTAGAAAAATATTAACAGTTTCAAGTTTATATAGTCAATTGTCTTTAAGAATCATAATCTTGAGGGATTAAGCTTTTGTCTATGGACGGACCCATTTGTGAGGCTAGCTATTTGTAATATAAACACATAATAAGAGGCTTATTCTCTTTAGAGGCTAGCCACACAAGACATATATCAGTGTATTGCCACATACATCTTACGGAATAAACTGCATTTTGAACTCAAGAATGTATATTAACCCTTAAAGCGCCAATCTCAACAAAAGTCGTCTGCTTTTCTCGTCTGCTGAAATGTTTAAGAAGCCTCTATGGCAAACAGTGTGCACCCAGATCAGACTGCTCCTATAGGAGCAGTCTGTTCTGGGTCCACGCTGTTCGCTTCTATACTTAATTCGTCGGTAATGTAAGGCAATTATTTGCCGCAGACAACTTCAGCAGATGACATTTTCAGATATTTTTTTCCTGGCGCTTTAAGGGCTAAAATGGCAAACTGTCCTAATTTAAACGCCATCTATCCCCCTGTGGGTGTGAATGGTTAGATGGATGTTAGCACAGACAGACACTTGGCTGATCCCTATATCCCTTGAACCTTGTCAGTTGCAGGACAAAAAGATAACAAAAATATCAGACATTGGCGTAGCTCCAATTATGCAGTTACGCATGTGCGTAATAAAACAAGTAACATTCAAGGGAAGTCACCCTATGTAGTAAAAATGATTTTCCATACTATCAGGAACTGCTCATAAAGGAAAGAATTCGCTCCCTCCCAGGGCAAATTCTTTCCTTTAAGAGAAGTTCCCATTTTGAAAATGACGCCACTGAAGAAAATCACTGCTTTATTTAGTAGTCTCCCTTTGATGTGCGTAACTTTTTCAGCGTTCTGGCTACGCCATTGTCAGAGGAGCACAGTGGTAGAGTGTTAGACCTAGGATCGAAGGGTCGATGGATCAAAACTCACTGGTGGCACTGTGTTGCGTCCTTGGAGCAGGACACTCTATCCTCTGCTTAGTACTGGTTCAACCCAGAGAAATGAAAAAATGTCCCAACATCGCTGTAAGATTGTTGACTGGGATATAAAGAATCATTACAGACAAACTACATGTAACAAAAATATCAGATCAAAGTTCTGGGATAATACATGCAAATATTCTTACATATTTTTTTTTTTTATATTTACAAGACAATATACACAATAAGTATACAGCTGCAATGATGATTTAAGAGTGTGTTATCAAAAAATTAATCCGTTATTTCTCAATCTAAACATATGTTGTGGGTACTCAAAAGAATCGTCTTGATGAGACAATTCTTTTGAGCACTCAATACATGTGTTTAAAACTAGAAAATTATACGCATAAAAGGTTCGCTTATCTGGAGCTATGTTATCAATTGAGCCATTTCATGAGATTTTGGGACTTATCTAATATGCTAGACCCTTGACAGTCTGCAACAATATTCAGGATCTTACAACAGTGCTTACTTATTATTTAATTTATTAAACAAGTTGAGAAAAAGAGATATATATGAAAGGCTTTGCCCAGTATTTAATCTTTTTTTGCAACAAGTTTCATCAATTCAATAAAACAGGAGTATGAATGTTCAATTCTATTTATCATATGACATTAAAATTACTTTGAAATTGCATTTTTGGTGTGAAACAGATTTTGTAATTATCTTTGTAAGGCTGTTATGGACGCCATATGATGAATTATATATAAAGCAGTGAATACCAAATACACACAATCAATTGCCATGATGCACAGGCTGATCTGTGCCTTTGTTGGTCCTATACTAGAGCCAGAAATTGTGTTTTTGAAACACTGTGCCCCAAACAATATGACTGCCCATAAGGCAGATACTCTTTCTTAAAGAGGGTCACAACTCTTGTAATATCTTAAGCAATTCTTTTTAAAGTTTATTAGGTAATCCACTCCATTTATAATCAGTTTACCAAGTTTCAAAGCTGTAGCTTTTATAATGTATGAGGTTTTCTGAGTGATGAAAGGAAGTAACAAGGTTCATACAGGCAAGTTTGTGTAAAATTCAAGGACTTTTCAAGTACTTTTTAAAGACTTTCCAACTGTTTTCAGGTCTGAAAACTTATATAAATTACTGATTTACACATTAAAATACTACTTCTAAAATGTTGGACTGCTTCACTTGAACTATTAGTTTTAGAAAATACTTATAAAATTGTGGTGCCTTTATTTGGTGCAGCATATGCTGCACCAAATAAAGACACCACAATTTTATACTGATTTAGGTCTCCAAAAACAGTGTTGAATACTCCTGTAAAAGGTAAAATTCAAGGACTTTTCAAGGCCTTTGAGTGTTTTTTCAGTACTTTCCAAGGCAAATTTAAATTTCGAGGACTTTTCAAGACAGTCCTGTACATTCAAGTACTTTTCAAGCCTGTGTGACCCTGAATAAGAATTGACAAGTCTATAGCAATATGTCCCCTCATTTTCAAAGCTTTAAGCATAAAAAATGGCTTTCTTATGAAACAGCTCACATTATCTAAGGCCTATAAAATTGTGTATTCCCACTGACCCAAAATTTTATTCTTTTTTGTTTCCCATCTTCCCATATAAAAACTTTTAAATATTTTCATACCTACCATCCCTTTTTTAAAATTTCATGTAACCTGAACACACACATTTTTTCTTGGCCTAAACAGCAAATAAGAAAGGCAACTATCAGACAGCGCTAATATGAAGTCAAATCTAGGTCTTTGTTATTAGCATTAACAACATTAACAGTTTTTTTCTTCATGATGTGGCTCATTGGACCTTGATCAAATGTCCCAGAAAAATTAAGATCAGATTTTAACAAGACTGAATATGAGGTTATGTACAAGATGTGATTATAACAAATATATACATTTTTGCAAGAAGCTAATACATGTTTAGTAACAAATCTGCTTGCAGATATTTATCACACCAATCTAACATGTTTTGGGTGGTTTTTATGGGATTTATTAACACCAATCTAACTTCTTTTAAATGCTTTATGGGATTTATTACACAAATCAAACATATTTTGGGAGCTTTTATGGGATCTATATCACTAATCTAACATATTTTGGGTGTTTAATGGGATTTTATCAACAATCTATCATGTTTCCAGTGCTTTGATGGGATTTATTAAACCAATCTAACGTGTTGAGACTTTTTATGGGACCTGTATCAATAATCTAACATATTTATGTGCTTTTATGGGATTTTATAACACCAATCCAATATGTTTAGGGTGCTTTTATTGAGATTTATAACACCAATCTAATATGTTTATTTTGCTTTCATGGAATTTATTACAATTATATAATATGTTTGAGTGTTTTATGGGATTTGCAACATGAATCTATGTTTGGGTCCTTTTATGGGATTTATAATACCAATCTAACATGTTTATTGTGACACAGAAATTTAGATATTAACAAAATAATATATAAAGTAAAACCTATGTAAAACGGCTACTCTCAAAAAGACCGGAAATGGGTCTTTGCTTAATTAAGACCAAATACCGTTCCGCATTCTGCAGTACTTTGGACCTTCATTAAACTACCATATCTTTATTTGGTCTATTTTGAGTGACCATTTTACACAGGTTTTACTGTATGCATTTTCCTATAATTTTATAGTAATATTAGGTTCAGCATGACAAGCAGCATGACCCGATACGCTTGTAATACAAGCCAGGTTGTACCTCAAACATGAGAGTCTGCACTGTTCAATCTTAAGGAACTGAAATATGCTGTTTGCAAATTCAAAACGAAGATCCTCAAAATGTCTAACAGATATAGTAAAACCTGTGTAAAACAGCCACTCAAAAATACACTAAACAAAGCTCTTTATGACAAATGGTAGCTTAATGAAGGTCAAAAGTATTGCAGAATGCTCCCCTTGGAGCATTCTGCAATACTTTTGACCTGCACTAAGTGATAATTAGTCTTGAAAACCAATTTTTGGTCTTTTTGAGAGTGGCCATTTTACACAGGTTTTACTGTAATTTAACCATATTGTGTCAAACAAGAAAGAAGATTTCATCAATCACGATGGATTAACCCTATTGCACTCAGATTGGCCAAAACTCTATGAAAACTACACTCCTCCCCATATTTTAACCAACTTAACAGCTGGATATCATTTTTTACCATGTAATCACAAGCAAAGTAGGAAACAGTGTGGATCCTGATCAGCTGGCTTCAGTGAAGCCAGCTGATCTGGATCTACACTGTTTTCAAAAACAGAATATTTACCCAGGATCAGCAACATAAGGGCTAAATCAATTAACTCTCTTGTACAGATTCAAAGAAACTGAGTCAGCTGTTTTCAAACTTTGTAGGTTCCCTCTATTTCAAGATTTTTTTTTCCAGATTATCAAGAAAGAGGATTTTATGGAATTAAATATGGTGAGATTCCTTAAGGATTAAACCAAGTAGCTCTCTTGTACAGATTCAAAGAAACTGAGTCAGCTGTTTTCAAACTTAGTAGGTTCTCTCTATTTCAAGGAAAAATCTATTTTCCCAAATTATCTAGGGAATTAAATATGGCGGGATTCCTCTATGTGGTCTCCGTATCCTCAGTCGTCCTCGGTATCCTCAGTTCTCGGAGCTTGGATACTCTCGGCGAGCTCTAGGATATGAGACACGGGAACCGGACGGCCATCTTCACCAATGCAGCTGGGCTGTATTACTCCTTCCCTGCAGAACAACAAGAACAAATCATTGATAATATTGATAAGCCAACATAAATATAGAAAGCATACACAATTTTAATGCTTATCACATATACATACTTATCATATGACGTTGCGCCTGAGAGTAAAATAACACCATGCAATAAAATCGATAAACCACTAGCGGTTTATAGATTTACGGGAAATGTTATGACATCACTAACAACGTTGCGTACATAACAAAATTATGACGTTTTTACGCCAGAAATGAAACTTCAAAGTGATCTTAATGCCATATGATAAAAAGAATCTAACATTCAAGCTCTTGTATTATCAAATTTATTAAACTCGTTGCGAAAAAGAGATAAGATGCTCGGCAAGCCTCGCATTTTATCTCTTTTCCCCAACTCGGTTAATACTAATCAATAGACTATAAGCACTCATGTAAGATCCTCTATTTAGTTGGATGGCTTTCCTGCTATGACAATTTAATTAGTTCTCTAAGATGAAGTGGTTTGCATTAATTTAGACTAGTGGAAAAGATTAAGCACACTGCATACCAAACAAATATATAGAGGATCTTACATGAGTGCCCATGTTTTATTGAATTTATTAAACCAGTTGGGGAAAAGAGATAAAATGCGAGGCTTGCCGAGCATTTTATCTCTTTTTCGCAACAAGTTTAATAAATTCAATAATAGAAGAGCACGAATGTTAGATTCTATTTATCATATGACAAAAACTTTAAAATCTCATTTCTGGCGTAAAAACGTTATAATTTTGTCATTATGTTCGCAACGTTGTTATGGACGTCATAACGTTTCCCGTAAATCTATAAATCACTAGTGGTTTATCGATTTTATTGCATGGCGTTATTTCACTCCCAGACAGGACGTCATATGATAAATGGCTTAAATGTGATTGTTTACAATATAGCTTCTACTGGTCAACAATTTACATGATTTCAATGTGATTTTCTCAACAGTTTTCCATTATTTAAGGTTATTTTATGCATTTTCTCTATTTGGTTTTAACATGTTATTCTCTTATCTCGGGAAACATTTCAAAGTTGTGATTCATGGGAAGTGATATACAATAATTACTCTTTGTAAAAATACACATTTAAATTCTGACAAGCATTTTGAGAATTCCAGTTGGATACGAGGGCTGTTCAAATATGAATGCAAGTGGCTTCATAACTTTCTTCAGGTATATGTTACGACAAAATGTCATACTTTTCTTGAAAGAACTATTTGTCGCCTTCAAAATGGCACCACACATTAAGAAGCACTTACTATTTTCCTCAAGTTACAGGCCCTTATGTAAAAGCCGCTCCAGTATACTGAAGTTTTTCTAAAGCAAATTGCAACACACGTTTTGGTACATGTGCGGATATAGTGCCTTACCTTTTTAGGTTTGAGACAAAATGACACCAAATTTTAGATGCAAGTTTAAGTAGCTATCCCAAAGTCGCTTGTAGGAAAACTTTATCATATCATCATAATCATAATCGGATTTTTGATTAACGTGCAGGTGCAGGGGCATCATCCACATCAGTGGGCCCCTTTCCAGGTAACTGGCTAGCTGCACGCATAGCAGATCTCACACCTGATCTCCAGGTGCTCCTTTCTTGAGGGTCAACTGTGGTGAGCTTCCACTCACGGCAGTCTTTCTCTGTCAGTTTCTTCCATGTTTGCTTGGGCCTCCCTGCCCCCCGCTTGCCGTCAATCTGCATATCATATGCTGTTCTGATTGCACCACTGGAACGCGCCACATGCCCAAACCAACGAAGCCTTCTCTCTCTCAAAATGAGGTCGAGGTCCTCAAGCTGAAGCTTTGCCAGTAGCTCGCTTGACCTTACCCTGGCCACATCCTCTGGCTTGATACTGCAGATCTGTCTGATCATGGCCCTATCATTGCGTTGCAAGCGCTGCAGGTTTGTCTTGGTAAGTGGCCAAGTTTCACTGGCATGGAGCATGGCGCTCCGCACGCAAGAGCTGTACACATGGCCACGGGTCTTGTAAGAGAGGTGGCGGGATGTGAGAACTGGTAGTAGCTCCCTGAACTTCTTCCAGGCAGTTTTCACACGAGAAGTGACCGCCATTTCACAGCCTCCACCAGCAGAAAGCATGTCACCTAGGTAGCAGAAGGAAGCTACCACCTCAAGCTTATCAGGTCCAACCTGGACTTCACTCTGTGGTCTGCCGTCAATAGGGCGAGCATTTCCCATGCACCGTGCACACCTATAATCAGGATTTGGTGTCAGTCTTTGTAGCCCACTGCATTTCTTATGCACCCAAAGTTTGCAGCCATTGCAGTAGATGCTGTTGTTGCCTACTCCTGTACGACAGACAGCGCATGGGTATTCGCCTGAACTCTGCAAGAGGTCCAGGCCTGTACCACAGATCATGACTTTTGTCTTTCCTGCATTCACCCTCAATCCCTTCTTCTCCATGGCTTCTTTCCATATCAAGAGCCTCCTGACACATTCCTCTAGGGAGTCAGCAATGATGACAAGATCATCTGCATATAGGTCCTCCCAGGGAACACCAGCCCGAAACTCACGTGACAAGGCCTCCAGAACAATGATGAAGAGCAAGGGACTGAGTACGGATCCCTGATGGACCCCGACCTTCACCTCAAACTCTTTGCTGAAACCCTCGCCAACACGAACCCGGCTTCGTGCATTAGCGTACATTCCCTGGACTAAACGAACAATCCATTCCTCAACGCCTAGCTTTCTCAGGGCCCACCAGATAACCTTCCGAGGGACACGGTCAAATGCTTTCTCTAGGTCCACGAAGGCCATATAAAGCCTCTTGTTCACTGCTAAGTATTTCTCCTGCAGCTGCCGGACCACAAAGATTGCATCTGTAGTGCCTCTTCCTGGGACAAAGCCAAACTGGGAGTCGTCAATAGACACCACCTGTCTTATGAGACCATCGACAATCCTCTCTAGGATCTTCATGGCCTGCTCAGTCAGCTTGAGGCCTCGATAGTTGCCTCTATCCAAAGCATCACCCTTGCCCTTGTAAAGGCAGACAATGAAACTTTCCTCCCAGTCAGTTGGGACCTTGCCATCACGGATAATCGCAGTAGCAAGATCTCGGATCATGGTGGCCCCTGTATCACCTGCTGCCTTGATCATCTCCACCACTATGCCTGATGGACCTGCAGCTTTGCCCGACTTCATCTTTGAGATGGCCTTCTTCACCATGTCACTAGTGATTGGGATAGGCGGGCCTTACTATTTTCCTCAAGTTACAGGCCCTTATGTAAAAGCCGCTCCAGTATACTGAAGTTTTTCTAAAGCAAATTGCAACACATTTATACAATCCTGTTTCTATCTCGAGTTAACAGGCATGTTTGTGGCGTCATTAATTTTATGATAAACGTCATTTTAAGTTATCTACTGGTGATGCAATAATGAACATCGTTGTTTTTTTTTCTTTCTTTGCATTTTGCTGAAAACATGCTAAATATGTCATAAGGGAATTTTCAAAACGAGCCGTCATCTATTTACAGAGTTATCGTATTTTATATCATTTTTCAAGCATTTTTCTGTTTCTTAATGACGTGTTTACATTTATTCAAATATGTCAATCTCTCTAGTCCTTAAGATCAGGTGAGTAATGTTAATGTAAATAACGCCTACAGTGGTCAAACTTAAAGTTTACGTTCAAATTTAGAATGAAGTCGCACTATTATGAAAACAAAATTAGGTATAAATTCTATAACCCCTTCACTTTAGGCGTTTTTGACTTAATAAAAATGCTTTTCAGCGTTTAAAAATTATCCACCATCCATCAGTAATTTGTAGTAACAACTCAGTATGAGCAATCAACATATTGAATTTAAGTTAAAACTAGTTTAAATGTTGCTTTGGCATTTTATTAGAGATACGTTTAACTGAAAACTGCAAGATGGTGTTTTGTTTACCATTTATTTGCAAACATAAGGAGACTTTAGTGAAAACGAATCATTGTAATCTAACAAAAGCATGTCAGATTTTCGCAACCTTCACAGAATCATAATATAAGAATATGGGGATGCTTCCTTTAAAATTTCAAGAAATTTCACCTGTTTATTTAAGAATTATACGATCGTCTATATCACTGGTACATGTTAACGCATTGAGTTTGTTAGTATACTAACGTGACCCTTATTCAAAGGGCTTTAACTCGATAAGCATACTGCGTTTTTCTTCCAGTCTGGTGCATGTTTAAAGATGACATACAGTCCTTTATAGAAACGTTTACCGTTTTGTCGTAGCATATAAGTTAAGAAAGTTATGAAGCTACTTGCATTCATATTTGAACAGCCCTCGTAGTCAACCTTTTTATTTGAGAACAGAAAGAGAAAAGGACCTCTGACACTTTGATAGGGTATCTGCCTATTTTTCAGACGCTTCCCAAAACTTCCCTATGCATAAGATATGACTGATATCCTTTTGAATAGGACGAGTGATGTATTAGGACCGAATTAAGGTTATAATTAGACAGGTCGACAACTACGACAAAACAGGAGACGCTACCAAAGGGGGTAGGGGTTGCAAAATTTGACCTCACCAAAACATTATGAAATCAATTATTTTCACATGTAAGGGTATTGTATCATCAACACTTGATTAAAAATCACAGTGAAAGTATTTTAAAGTCCAAAACCATAAGCATTTTAATGATTATTTTTGTTGTTGTTTTTTTTCTATCTGATTTCTTAAGAAATATTTTGAAGCGCAACTGTAGTCCATATTCAACCTTGATGACAATGTATTTACCTGGTGCAATATTAAGCAGCAATGTACTATAACCATTCATCCATGGGTACAGTACACCAAGCCAAGAGCCATGAAGTTTATGTGTATTGGATAGATACAGTATATGTGCAAAATAATCTACCCAGTGAATTTAGTAAAAGGACAATTTTCATAATCTAAAGAAAAATGTGCCAAAAGCGTTGTAATATTTCATGACTAACGGGTTAAGAAAATGAAGCTTACTTGTACTAATTATTTCATTATACTGGGAAAAACGATATTCAAGAGAGCACACCAAAAATCCAAATGCTTATGTTCTGGCTCGCCCAGACGTCACATTTTGGGCTGTGGGATATCTTTCCCCCCTGAGTTCCAGCCAGCTTTTCACATATATTATGTAAAATATGAGAACACACTTACGTGCAAAAGGATTAGTTGGAACTCGGGGGGGAATGATGTTTTAAAAATATTTTTCTATTTCCTATATGTATAATACAAAAAGTGACCATTTTAGCCCCAAAATAAAGCTGTACTTTTATGGAAATAGGAAATCAAATGCAAAATCATAAAAAAAACAGACCGACAGCAAGCTTATATATGAAGATGGAATCATCTGATTGACTTTAATTTTTATCAAAATTATAGGCAGCGATACACTGTGATTCCCATTACCACCGTCAGAGGTCCTTACTAGTTTTAGAATATTTACCTTAACAGATACTTTTATTGCTAACATTGAATAGCAGTCACTATGGTATGATGTTGGTTGAATGTTATGTACACCAGCAATTGACCAGCTGGAGATCAAAAAGAGGATCTAACAGAGTGCTCATGTTTTAATATTTACATTTCCACTGCGAGTCTTTCTATGAACCTTTACATTTGAGATGTGGTTCATACCTTCATGAACAAATCGATTTAAGCCACACCCACATACGCGCCATTTGAGCGGGCTAACGTCAAGTCCATCCAAATAACGTGCTTGTTTACTGACGTTTGCTTGACGTTAAACACGTATTGCCATGACGTTAAGCGTGGAAATTTGGCGTTTTGGCTATTCCAAACCCTATGTTATGTCTGATTAAATTCAAAATATCTAGAAAACCAGCCAAGTTAGGTGAGAATTGAAAATTTATTTTGACTGATAATAAAAATGTAAATATAAGTAATAAAATCAATTTTGGGAATGTTCATGGAATCATGAATACTTCTGGTCTCTTGCAAAGTTAACGTGAAGCCCTGCCTTTTGGGCTTCACATTAACTTTGCAAGAGACCCGAAGTATTCATAGTTCCATTAACATTCCTAATTGAATTCATTTCTTAATTGAATTTATTAAACAAGTTGGGGAAAGATGATATAATGTGAGGCTTTCCGAGTATTTTATCACTTTCTCACACCAAGCTTAATAAAATGTATAATACAAGAGAACAAATGCTAGATTCTATATATCATATGACAAATAGAGGATCTTACATGAGTGCTCATGTTTTATTGAATTTATTAAACGAGTTGGGGAAAAGAGATCAAATGCGAGGCTTGCCGAGCATTTTATCTCTTTTTCGCAACAAGTTTAATAAATTCAATAACACATGAGCACAAATGTTAGATTCCATTCATCATATGGCATTAAGATTACTCTGAAATCTCATTTCTGACGTAAAAACGTTAAAATGTTGTTATTATGTACGCAACGTTGTTATGGATGTCATAACGTTTCCCGTAAATCTATGAACCACTAGTGCTTTATCTATTTTATTGCATGGCGTTATATCACTCCAATACGCGACGTCATGTGATAAAAAAGATTTTATAATCACATTTCTGGTCTAAAAACGTCTGGATTTTGCCATTTTTCACAACATTGTTGTGGGCATCATTTCATCAAATCTGTAAAACACTTGTTGCCTATTGATTTTAATGCATGGCATTATATAACTCCCAGACATGAGATCATATGATAATATTTACATCTTCCAAGCAGGCCTTTAATGCATCTTTAGATTTTTGCAACCGTTCATAGCCTCATGAATTTCACAAATTTCACATGTGCAAAACAAGATTCTTGTTGTGGCCATTGGCTGTCCGTGTTCACACTGGCTGTTCCGCTTTTCCGTTTTACACTCAAACAAAACCGTTAAAATAATCACATATTAAATAAAAACTGTTTCATTTCCTAAATTAAAATTAATTTCTATATTTTAGATATTTATAATAAAATGTTAATATAAGCAATAAATTCAATTTTTGGTCTGTTCATGGAATCATGAATACATCGGGTCTCTTGCAAAGTTAACTCCGATAGCAAATGGTGACCCTCACAGCAGATTTTTCTATCCCACCTTCATACTCCTGATAACAACATGACTGAAAAATAATTGACTGGAACTTAAAGCAGCAACACGAAACAAAACATGACCGAAAAATAATCATACACACATCTGCAGTATTATGATACAGTAAAACCTGTGTAAAACAGCCACTCAAAAATAGACAAAACAAAGATCTTAATAACAACTGGTAGCTTAATGAAGGTCGAAAGTATTGCAGAATGCTCCCCTAGGAGCACTCTGTTGTTGGATTTGATTCTTTACGTCCCATCAACAATCTTTCAGTTAAACAGGGACGGGTCTTCCTGGGTTGAACCAGTACTAAGTTAGGATAAATGTGTCTTCCTCATGGACCACAACGCAGTGACGTCGGTGAGGTTCGACCAGGAGCATTCTGCAATACTTTGACCTGCATTAAGAGATATTTGGTCTTGAAAAACAATTTTTGGTCTTTTTGAGAGTGGCCGTTTTACACAGATTTTATTGTAAATTTAAAACTATAAGCACCTCTGTAATTTATCCATCACATTAAGTAATTTGACAGCCTCATACTCTTTCTGTTCTTCTGTCATTCCTGCCATAGGGTCAGGTTTCTCTTCTTCATATCTGCCTGTTACAGGGTTGATCCTGAAATTATGACATATGCTATATGAGCCACGACACAAGATTACCAACAATGTGGCATGTGCGACCAGCAAAGCCTCACATCAGCCTGCGCATATGCGCAGTCTGATCAGAGCCTTTGCCAGTTGCTTGAATATTCTATGAATGTTAAGCTTCTGACTGAACACCATTTGGAGTTTCTAAGCTTAACTGGAGGCTGCACAGGCTCATCTGAGTCTACACTTGTCAAAACGCCACATTGTTGGAAATCACATGTCACGGCTCATATATGGAATTACTTTTGGTCCTTGACTGTATGTGCATATTTTCAGCTACTGACTCACCAAGTTTCATCAAACTAGCTAAAAAAATCTTACTTATTCTGGGATTCAGATTTTGTCTTGTATATTGACTACAATGAATATTGATTCCCATAGCAACTACATTTTTCGTCATACCAATAAATAAAACTAGAGGACCTGAAGGTCCTGAAGCGCTCACCTGATCTCCTTAATAATGTTAAAATAAGTCAAGGTCAACTTAGGCTTATTATTTTAACATTATACTATATATGGGCATGGTGGCTATTTTGGTCAAATGACCTAAATAGATTTATATACTATATGATTTCAGCTTAAACAGTTTATAGAAAGATGAACATTTCAAGATTTTTCCAATATAAATGCATTAGGAATCAAATGTAAATGCTGTAAAAAAAGTCAAGGTCAACCCAGATTCATCATTTGTGCATACCTGGTAGGGCACACATCCCTAATGCTACATTCCAAGTCCCAACGTGATTGGCCCTTTAGATCCAGAGAAGAAGATATTTAAAGGGTCTTTACCTTATATGGGCATGGAGGCCATCTTAGACATGTGAACACTAACATTCATTATAAATTTACTCCCCGCAACTTAAGGAGTCTCCATATGAAATTTGAACTCAATTGGCCTATTGGTTTCTAAGAAAAAAAAATATGTCTTAATATATTTTGATAGGACTCTAATATAAGTGACATTGGCTGAAAGGTCAAAGGGCAACTTTGACCACTGGAACTAATTAATACCATTGTCTCATCAAGTTTAACATATCAAGAGAGAATAATGACTTTGACTTCAAGAGTATTCACAATATCAACTTTTCAAAATGTTTCAAATTTAAATGCATTAGGTAGCAAATTTGACCTTGACGTTAAGTAGGTCAAGGTCATCCTAGGGTCATCACTTGAACAAATTGGTAGGCCCTCCATCCCAAATTTTACATACCAAGTCCCAAGGTCATCTGCCTTCTGGTTCTGGAGAAGAAGATTTCACCATATATGGGTATGTTGGCCATCTTGGTCATGTGACGAGAATAATTTGTAAAAATTTTGGCTAACTTATCTTAAGGAGTCTTCATATGAAATTTGAGTTCAATTGTGCCACTGGTTTCTGAGTAAACTGTTTTAATATATTGGTGGGACTCCAATATGAGCGACCTTGGCTGAAAAGTCAAAGGTCAACCTTCACCTTTGGAACTTATTTATAGTCGTTGTCTCATTAGATTGAACATATCTAGTGATTATATTGACTTTGGTTTCAATAGTTTTCAAAAAATCATCTCTTCAAAAAGAAATCCCATTTAAATGCATTAGAAAGCAAATTTGACCTTGACATTAAGTAGGTCAAGGTCAACCTAGGATCATCATTTGAATAAATTTGGTAGGCCCCACATCCCCAATGCCACAGACGAAGTCCCAAGGTCATCAACCTTTTGGTTCTGGAGAAGATTTTTAAAGGGTTTTTACCATATATGGGCGTGGTGGCCATCTTGGTCATGTGACCATGACTATTCGAGCAAACTTTTGTTCCCCCATCCTAAGGAGTCTCCATATGAAATTTGAGTTCAATTGGTCCAGTGGTTTCAGAGGAGAAGATGTTTGAAAATGTTGACAGACGGACGGACTACGGAGGCCAGAGTCACTGATATACTAATAGCTCACCTCGGAGCCTTCGGCTCAGGTGAGCTGATAACATTCATTGTTATATGACTGGAGAGAATCCTATCTCCTGATTGGCCCAATTTGTCTTCATAAATCTCTTTGTCTACCTGGAAACTGGTCTAAACCGATCCACAAGTTAATATTGCATGAAAACCAGCTCGAGTTAATATTTTTGACACTTCTGCAATATTACCCTCCAGAGAGCTAAAAATAGCATTATAAATTTAGTAAAATAAATGCTGGGATGGACAAATGACTGGACGGAAATTTACTAGCAACAATGGCTGCTTACTTGTCTGCTAGATTAGAGTACTCTTCAGTTTCTGAGTCTTCTGAGTCACTAGAGTAGTCTCCCTGTCCTTGTCCTCCAAACGTCAAACCTCGGTTAGCCAACAGACCAGCACAATTTCCGTAACCAGTATACTTTACCATCCGATTTACTGAAAAACAAATAATTCTAAAGCTAAATTCTAAGTGGCTCAGTGGTAGAGTGCTTGACTGGGGTTCGAAGTGTTTCTGGTTCAAGCCTCACGGGAGCTACTGGATTGTGTCCTTGAGCAAGAAACTTTATCCTCAGCTTAGTACTGGTTCAACCCAGGAAGACCCTCCTCGACATGACTGAAAAACTGTTGATCGGGCTGTTTGTTTGTGTTTGATTTGATTCTTTACGTCCCATCAACAATCTTTCAATTATAGGGATGGATCTTCCTGGGTTGAACCAGTACTAAGCTAAGATATAAGTGTCTTGCTCAAGGATCACAACGCAGTGACGCCGGTGAGGCTTGAACCGGCGGCCCCTCGGTCTCAAGTCAAGCACTTTACCACTGAGCAACTGCGCTCCCTGACCGGAACGTAAAGAAATAAAACAAACAAATAAGTCCCTTTTACCTCAAATGTTGCTATGATAATTGGGCTGGAGAGACAAGTTAACCCTTAACTATTTGCATCGTACTAACCCTTTAAAGACCAATAGGATTTTCCATTAAGTTTGATACAGTCAAGTCAGGATGGTCCATTTTATATACTGAGGGGTATCATGTAATAATTTGAAAAAAAAAATCAATTTTGCCTAAACAAACAGTGCAGACCCTGAGGAAATGCCGTCTCATGCGGCATTTCATCAGGGTCTTCACTGTTTGCCAAAGTACATAGGTTGGCTGATAAAGTAATTTTACATACATTTTTGTCATATGCAGATTTTTTTTAAAACTAGATACCCAAGTGGGCCAGAATTGCTCACCTGGATGAGAGTGATCATGAGATGCTACATATCACCATGGTGGCCATTTTGGCTGTCATATGAAATCTGATTGCATTAGCAATTCTGACTATCTGAGTGTTGCTCTCCTGTCTCCCATTAAAGTTCAGTGTAATCTCACTATGGTAACTTAAACCTTTCAGGGTTTGTACGGAAATGGGAAATCAGAATTCCAGGACTTTTCCAGGACTATTCCAGGACTTTTTTCATATTTAAAGATCCGGATCAGGACCAACACATGTACAGATCCAGAAAGTTTTGTCAGAGGGGGTCCAACTTTTTTTTTTTTTTTTTTTTTAGTGGATGAGGAGAGGGAGGAACCAATTACCACTATAAGCTGGCCATCATCAGCCCACCAGATAAACGCCATTTAAATGGCGTTTCGCTGGCGTGCTGATGATGGCCCAAAATTGAATGCTGGCTTCAACTCCTGTCCAACCCCTCTGGATCCCCCCATGCAACATTCTGGGTCCAAACTGCTTGCAAAGGTTATCAGTAGACAACAAAAGTCACTGCTAGCAAGTGAAGAGTAATATAACTACCAAGTTGAACCATACTCACCATTTTCTTTGCAGAGAACAAAGAGAAAATCTGCTGCAAGTTCTTTTACTTCTAAGATGGCTGACGTTAGAAGCTTACACAGTCTGAAAAATTATAGCATCCCATATATTGCATATAGATGCAGGAGCGTAGCCAGAGGGTTTATCATGTTGAAGCCCACCAAAATATTTGGAGAATTAAGAGATATCTGACCTTGTTGCTTTACTTTTCAGATAGCGAATGAAAAAGCCACTGATCAGACTGCCCGGATGCGCAGGCTGATCTGCGCCTTTGTTGTTCGGAATCAAGAAAAATCAGTTTCTCGTGTCTATGCCCATATGATGTTGAAGCCCAGGCTTCCTGGCCTCCGGCTGGCTACGCGCCTGAAATGCAAATTTGATAAAATGAAAAAGGATAATCAGCACTGGTTAATAGATGCCCCACAAATTATGTGCATGTTTGTGACCTTTGACGAGCTTGCGTGATGTTGTGGATAAGTCACTCACCCTGTACTCAGGGTTCCCCCAAGTTAGAACCCTGGCTCCACCAGTCGGTTGGATGAGACTTTAAGCCATTGCCCCGTCCCTGGAATGTTTTAAACTAGAACCACTGCTGGTTGAGCCTTTGGAAGCTCCTGGACATAAAAAACAACACACAAAATCATGAGTCCTCCTGGTCCACCCCTGGTTACTGCCAAGGAACAGCCACAAAAAGTTGGCCGTGAAGCTGTCACAACTGAAACCATCACTCTGCATGTTGCCTCACTGAGGTGGACATGTGTAAGAAATATTTTTAACCCTTAATGCGCCAATCGCAACAAAAGTCGTCTGCTTTTCTCGTCTGCTGAAATGTTTAAGAAGCCTCTATGGCAAACAGTGTGGACCCAGATCAGACTGCTCCTATAGGAGCAGTCTGTTCTGGGTCTACGCTGTTTGCTTCTATACTTAATTTGTCAGTAATGTTAGGCAATTATTTGCAGCAGACAACTTCAGCAGACGACATTTTCAGATGCATTTTTTTCTTGGCGCTTTAAGGGTTAAAATGAGATAAGGGGCGTAGGAGATATTGAGCAGATATGAATTATGGTCATGTGACCTGTGACCTCCACTTTTGATCTTTACATTGGAATGGGGGTGATCAAAACCGTTGCTGTTGTGAGACATTTGTCCTCCCACTATGACCCTAAAGCTCTGCATGTTGTCTTGTGGGAGTCAGACATGTGGGAAGCATTTTCAGAATGGAAAACAGTTAATAAGACAGTCAGAGATTTTTTTTTCAGAGATGTATATGCTTCTATATATATGTATGTGCACATATTTGACTATTTTTCTATTTACTGGTCTGATACCAGTCTAGCACCATCTATGCATATACAAAAGCCTTATAAGCGAAAAACTGTCTAAGGTCTCACAGCTGTCATTTTGTCAAAAATTATTTTTTCTGAACCAAACTCCTTCATGCATATGTTTAATATGTCTACATTTTATAGGCAAAGTATCAAATTGTTCCATCAAAAGCTGTGGTAGGAGTTGATCGGCCTGTGTATGGACTATAATAGCATAAGCCACTATATAAAAAGCCATTTAGAACTACAAAGGGAAATAACTCTTAATAGAATTGGCCCCTAGCCCTTACTATTTTGTTTAAAGTATTTGCCTTGTATAAATGAACATGTTTGCAAGGTTTGATGAAATTCCAGTATTGTCTTTTCAAGATATTAAGGAAACAAAACGTTATGGACGGGCATGAAAACAGTATACCCTCCACAAAGTTTGTGACGCTGACTATGAAGCCAGACAACTGAAACCTTCACTCACCTAAACAATGTACTGGATTACATAAAGACTAAGACCAACAAGACCCAATTCTGCCCTGGACCTGTGCCGCCGGTGCACATATTCAATGTGTAAACAATCAATATGCAAAGTTTGAATATAAAAGAATGAGATATGTTTGCGCTACATATTACACACAAATTACACAATGTAAGCACTCAAAAGACGGTGTAGACTTAATAATGCCTAAATTCAACAGTCCAAAACATAGTCAAATGTGCACAAAATATAGGGTGCACATGTTCAATATGTGAACAATCATACTGGAAAGTCTGAATATAAAGAAATGAAAACTGCTTGAGTTACAGATTACACAAACCAGACACCCCCTAAGCATTTCAGATGGTAAAATGTATAAGTTCAACAGCCCTAAAAATAAGAAAAGATTTATTAAATATGCACAAAATAGGAGGTGCACATGTTCAATGTATGAACAATCATTATGCAATGTTTGAATATTAAGGAATGAAACCTGTTGGAGTTACAGATTACAAAAAAACAGACACAATCCAAGCATTTTGAACGGAAAAATTAAGTTCAAGACCCCCAAAAATAAAAATTCTTGAAATGTGCACAAAATAAAAGGTGAACATTCTCAATGTGTGAACAATCATTATCCAAAGTTTAAATATAAAGGAATGAAAACTGTTGCAGTTACAAATCACACAAACTGGGCACCCCCTGAGCATTTCGGATGGAAAAAATGTCTAAGTTCAACACCCATCAAAGATGAGAAATAGTCATGAAATGTGCACAAAATAGAGGTGTACATCTTCAATAAGTGAACAATCATTATGTTAAGTTTGAATAAAAAGGAATGAAAACTTTTGGAGTTACAGATTACACAAATGAGGCACCCCAAAAAGTGTTGCTGATGGACTGAGGGAGTAGACCAATTACTGGACCTGCTTTCGCTAAAGTGAGGCAGGTAAAAATTGGGTTTCTTACCTACTGGAGGCATCAGTATGGGTGTTTAATGGAGATATTTCTATATATAAAATAAGGCCACAATTTTTTTTATTCATTGATTTACGAACCCTCCTACTGTAATTTTCTGTAAAGTAGAAAAAAAATTTAATTACTAAAATTGTTTATATATTTTATCGCCGACTCTAAATATTATTTGTTTGGTTGAAAAAAATAATATATTTTTGAGGCTCTGTCTGTGTATTTTTTGATAGTGACACTGTTAAAAGTGATTGTCCTGTCCAGATTTTTAGGAAAATGATAAAATATATAAAGATTTCATACAGACTGGTTTACCTTACTAGTTTTACTGGGGGGTTTTCTGGAGATATTAAAAAAACTAGAGGACCTGAAGGTCCTGAGGCGCTCACCTGATCTCCTTAATAATGTTAAAATAGGTCAAGGTCAACTACAGCTTATAATGGAACAAATTTTGTTTTTACCATATACATTTTGGTCAAGTGATCTAAACAATCTAATGAATAATCCATCAAACAGTCCAGTGATTTCTGAGAAAAAGATGTTTAGATAGGTATGTGGCAGTCCATATGAGTGGCCTTGGATAAAAGGTCACAGGTCAGCTTGACATTTGGTATTTAATAAACCATTGTCTCAATAGGTTTAACTATTATGAATTCAGCTCAGTTATAGAAAATGAACATTTTAAGATTTTCTCCATATAAATGCATTAGGAATCAAATTTGACCTTGCCATAAAGTAGGTCAAGGTCAACCTAGATTCATCATTTGTGCTAACCTGGTAGGGCCCACATCCCGATCCTACATACCAAGTCCCAAAGCCAATGGCCTTTTGGTTCCAAAGAAGAAGAGATTTAAAGAGTTTTTACCAAATATGGGCCTGGTGGCCATGTTAGTCAAGTGACCATAACAATTTGTAAAAGTTTTGGCTAACCAATCATAAGGAGTTGTCATATGAAATTTGGTTTCAATTGGCCAAGAAATGTCTGAGAAAACTATGTTTTAATATGTTGATGGGACTCCAACATAAGCGACCTTGGTTGAAAGGTCAAAGATCAACCTTGACCTTTGAAACTTATTTATAGACACTAGATTGAACTTATCAAGTGAGAATAATCACTTCGGCTTCCACAGTATTCTAAAAATCAACTTTTTCAAAAAATTTCCCATTCAAATGCATTAGGAAGCAAACTTGACCTTGACATTAAGCAGGTCAAGGTCACCCTAGGATCATCATTTGAACAAACTTGGTAGGCCCCACATCCCCAATACTACATACCAAGTCTCAAGGTCACTAGCCTTCTGGTTCTGGAGAAGAAGATTTTAACAGGTTTTTACCATATATGGGCGTGGCAGCCATCTTTGTCATGTGACCATAATATTTTGTATAAATTTTCGCTGACTTATCATAAGGATTCTTCACATGAAATTTGAGCCCAATTTGGCCAATGGTTTGTGAGAAAACTAAGTTTTAATATATTGATGGGACCACAATATGAGCAACATATCAAGTATGAATAATCACTTTGGCTTTAACAGTATTCAAAAAATCAACTTTTCAAAAAAATTCCCATTAAAATCTATTAGGAAGCAAATTTGACCTTGACGTTAAGTAGGTCAAGGTCAACCTAGGATCATTATTTGAACAAACTTGGTAGGCCCCACATCCCCAATGCTACATACCAAGTCCCAAAGTCATCGGCCTTCTGGTTCTGGAGGAGAAGATTTTTAAAGGGTTTTTACCATATATGGGCATGGCGGCCATCTTGGTCATGTGACCAGGAAAATTTGAACAAACTTTCGTTCCCCCATCCTAAGGAGTCTCCATATGAAATTTGAGTTCAATTGGCCCAGTGGTTTCAGAGGAGAAGATGTTTGAAAATGTTGACGGACGGACAGATGACGGACGGACGACGGACGGATGACGGAAGGACAGACGGACGACGGACGCCGGAGTCACTGGTATACTAATAGCTCACCTCGGAGCCTTCGGCTCAGGTGAGCTAAAAAAGCTCTGAAAATGACCAGTTAACTGGTCGTTTTCAGAGCTTATTTATTTATTTATTTTTTCGTCCCCTGACCCTAAATCTGAAAAAAAATCCCGTAAATCATCTAATAATTAAATTCTGGCCTAAGTAGCGTAATATCTTGTACAGAGCCATATGGGTTTACTCACTTGTTTCTGAATGACTCTCCTTCTTCTGGTAAATGCTTTACTTCATCTTTTAAGGGAGGTAGTACCTGCAAATACAACAAAACTCAACATTTACCATACCATTTCGCTATGGGGGGGGGGGGGAACTCTCATTTTTCTTCATATGTAGGCTTGGAACCAGCATCTACTGTTTGCAAAAAAATAAATATAAGGAATATCAAGAACACAAAAAAAGCATTTGAAATTTTAGCAACCTCCAAAATTATCCCCATTCTGTACGTTGACCTTAAGACAGGATCCTCAAATGCATAGAAGACCCCTAAAACAAGTCCAATTTTGTGATGACCCCCCAAAAATATCATTTTAAGATCTTCATTGCCCCAAAAAATATTCATTTTTCTGAAAACCCCAAAAAATACTGAAATTCAAAATTTTAACCCCCCAAAAAATGGTCCAAGCCTACGTATAAATGAAAATATCAGAGTTCCCCATCCCCCTCCCCCTGAGACCATTTCCATCATGTCTACATAGCTTTCAATAAAATCAAATAAACCTTTAACCGGTAATTCTGATTTGGATAAACAGTGAAGACCCAGATGAAATGCCACAAAATGTGGCATTTCATCAGGGTCTGCAATGTTTGCCGAGATAAAAATCGATCGTCAGGAACAGAAATACAGTATTTAATAGAAATTTTGATCAGCAACCCCTTAAATTACAAACTGGACAATGCCAAACTAGTATCAATATATACGGGATAATCCATCAGAATGGAAAGGGTTAAGAACCGTATATACTCTAAATATTCCGACAAGTTAACTCCCCCTTACTTATCCTAAAATTTGAGTCCATTTTACATCTTGATGAGGTATTATGAGGTAGTTATCTAATGGCAAATGGTGAAAATCCTGATCAGAAAGCAGTCTGATCTGTGTTTCAACTGTCTACTCAGGCATATATATTTCCCCATTATAAGTCTATGGGACCTTTTGTTGCCATGGTAACCACAGTTTTTGATCGAATCTGTCTTGAAACTTTATAGTCAATACCTCGCCTCAACAATCCTACACCAAGATTGGCCTGCTGGTGTGATGGATATTTGTGTTTGAAAGTGTGAACGGACAAAGGACAAAGCCTATACTATAAGCTCACCTCATGAACATGCTCAGGTGAGCTAAAAAGATTACAATATTACCAAGTTAACCCTTTACTGCATATTATAACGCCTTTGGCGCCTTTGAAATATCATGTATTTGAAAAAAATATGGAAAATGGAGCAAATGCACCATTTTTTATAATATTTTCAAAAGTATACAAAACTTTACTTAAATCTTTCTTGAATTTTGTTTAATGTTGTCTAAAAATAGAAAATGATGTCATTGCCTTAAAAAAAACCCCCTATGAAGTAAAGGGTTAAATATGGGAGTGCAGTGGTTCAGTGGTAGAGTGCTTGACTCGAGACTGAGAGGCCGCGGGTTTGAGCCTCACCGGCGTCACTGCATTGTGGCCCTTGGGCAAAACACATTTATCCCAGCTTGGCACTGGTTCAACCCAGGAAGACCCGTCCCTGTTTAACTGAAAGATTGTTGATGGGACGTAAAGAATCAAATCAAACAAACAAGACAAAGGGATCAATGTGTCACTTACCTTCAATCTGCAGAATTTTCTGATGTTTCTATTTGCTCTACACGTCTCACATAGACAGTGAATTATTGGCGTAAGGCTCTCTTTTAACGACTTGGAAGGCTGAAAATAAGAAAACAAAACTGCAACTGGATATGATCCCCATACAAGATACATACAATAAAAATCAAAATAATAATTTTCAGGGTGCTTATAACATTTTAAAGAACACACAACTGACCCTCTTAACTTTCAAACTGCACTTTATCCCTGTTTTCTAGTTTTTTCGGGGATAAAAGGTGGTGTCTACTATATCCAATGAGAACAGGTGTCAATTATTATTAGTTTAAGTTTTTCTCGGACAGTCTTTGAAAATGTTGATTCATTTTTTAACCTGATACCTGAAATTCCAGGTATTGTCGAGTGTGTTTCTAAATTCATTTCAAAATTATTTTTTATTTGTCAGTCAAAACTCAATATGGAAGCTACTTATGAATTTCCTGCAATGTGCTAATTGTGCAATGCATACAGTGTTAATAAGGTTGAATTCTGTAGGTCAAATAAGAAGTAAGAATGCATCATGCTTACTCGATCAAAGCGTTTGTAGAGAAAATTCAGGAGAACAACAATGGCTTCCATATTCTTGCCATCATACTCAATTTCTTTGTTCTCTATTTCTGTGATGTCACCTTCCTGAAGGGGAGCTAACAACTCCTCGTAACAATCTCGTGGCATGTTGATCAACAGGTTCACCGTATGACTGAAATATAAAATATACATAGAGGATCTTACATGAGTGCTCATGTTTTATTGAATTTATTAAACGAGTTGGGGAAAAGAGATAAAATGCGAGGCTTGCCGAGCATTTTATCTCTTTTTCGCAACGAGTTTAATAAATTCAATAATACAAGAGCACGAATGTAAGATTCTATTTATCATATGACAAACACTTTGAAATCTCATTTCTGGCATAAAAACGTTATGATTTTGTCATCATGTACGCAACGTTGTAATGGACGTCATAACGTTTCCCGTAAATCGATAAACCACTAGTGGTTTACAGATTTTATTGCATGGCGTTATTTCACTCCCAGACGCGACGTTGTATGATAATGTAAATTGAAAATTTTCGCAAGGGTTTTATTCACGTGAAACTGCGGATGCGAAGTTACATGAAAATAGAACCCTCGCGAAATGGTGAAATCACTCTGTGGTTTATTGATGAAAGTAAATAATGCCATAGTCGGGAATTTTTAATATGGTAAATATGTCTTCTAATGCTATTTGTGAAAATAAAACTCTCGCAAAAAATTCCAAATTTACAGTAATTGAGTTTTCAGAGAAAATGGATGTTCCCCTGCCACAAAAACTAGTGTGTGTTAGCTATTAGCTATTCCCTTTTTAAAAGTAAAATTTCCATATTCAAAGGCAGTGTTCAATCTAGGATTGCATAGGAGTTGGCCATCAAGGCCCATCCAACCGACAATAGGGGGCCATTCAGTAAAATGAAGGGCACCTCACATTAACAAAAGATAAAACCTTACAAGAACTGCATTTTTTACCGATCTATGTCTTAGCTTAGTTCAAATATTCTTTTTAAAATGCTGCGCTCACTCTCCCGCAACATTGAAAGTAAGTATGATATAGTATCTACAGTTAGTACATATACAAATTTTGCTAATCTAACAATGAAACTAAGCCAAAATCTGTGGAGACAGGTAAAGTTTTCTTAAATGTTTAAATAATTAAAAGTGTCAGCAATGAAAGTTGTTGGTTTTTGCATTATTAATAATTATTGTGTAAAGCAGCTTACAACTTTTGAGCATAGAGTAGTGTCAGCTTCCGATTTCAAAAACTATATGATTGTCAACTTTGATATTTAGGCCAGAATTTTTTTATTAGTTGATTTACAAACCCTCCTACTGTAATTTTCCGGAAAGTAGGAAAAAAAAATTAATTTCTAATTTTTATTATTTTATCCGCCGACTCTAAATATTATATGTTTTCGTTGAAAAAAATAATATTTTTTTGAGGTTCTGTCTGTGTATTTTTGAGAGTGACACTGTAAAAAGGGATTGTCTTGTCCAGATCTTTAGGAAAATGATAAAATATTAAAAAATTAATACTGCCTTACTAGTTTTACTGTTTTATCTGGAGATATTAAAACTAAAAAAAGCTCTGAAAATGACCAAAAAAAAAAAAAAAGCTCTGAAAATGATCATTTTCAGAGCTTTTTTGTTTATTTTTTTTCGTCCCCACGACCCTAAATCTGAAAAAAATTCTCCGTAAATAAACTAATAAAAAAATTATGGCCTTATAGTGTTCAAGTAAATCTCAACATCAGCATTCATAATCGCAAGACTCTTAACAAATAATTTCATCAAGTTATCGATTTTTCTAAACAGGAACATTTAATTTAAAACTAAATTTGCATAAAAACACCAAAATAAATTGAGCCGCAGAATGAGATTTCCAACAATTTGACATTTTAATAAGTGTAGACTCGGACGAGCCTCTGCAGCCTCCTTTTAAGCTTAGAAACTCCAAATGGTGTTCAGTCAGTAGCTTAACAATCATAGAATACTCAAGCGACTAGCAAATGCTCTGATCAGACTGCGCATATGCATAGGGTGATCTGAGGCTTTGCTGGTCGCACATACCACATTGTTGGAAATCTCATGCACTGGCTCAATTGTTAAAATATGAAAACACATTCTAAATTAGCAGAACATTGTTACATATTTTCATAACATGCCATTTTGGCCCAGGTAGCCATCAAATTTGTGTCAATTGCCTTTCAAAGGGGTCAATGGTGCGCATTATGGCACATAGGGGTCGATGGTGCATAATGGCACACTCAAGATTGAATACCAAAATAAATTGTTAAAATATGAAAACACATTCTAAATTAGCAGAACATTGCTACATATTTTCATAACATGCCATTTTGGCCCAGGTAGCCATCAAATTTGTGTCAATTGCCTTTCAAAGGGGTCAATGGTGCGCATTATGGCACATAGGGGTCAATGGTGCATAATGGCACACTCAAGATTGAATACGGCAAAGAAAAAATCCTTATTGTAAAATAAAATTTCTATTTCAAAGATAAATGAGCCAGTGCATGAGTATGGAACGCCTCGACTGCCTTATACTGTGCACATTATATTCGTCATGTACAAGGGTCATTTTGTTATGCACAAGTGTAATTTGTTATGTGCAAAATGTATTTCGTTATGCGCAAAATACATTTCTTTATGTGCAAAATGAGTTTCGTTATGTGCACAATGTATTTCGTTATGCGCAAAATATATTTCGCTTTGTGCATTATATATTTTGTTATGTGCAAAATGTATTTCGTTACGTGCACAATGTAATTCGTCATGCGCAAAATACATTTCACTATGCGCATAAGGTAATTCGTTTTGCGCAAAAGGTGTTTCGTTATGTGCACAATGTATTTCGTTATGTGCATAATGTATTTCGTTATGTGCATAATGTATTTCGTTATGTGCACAATGTATTTCGTTATGTGCACAATATATTTCATTATGTGCATAGTGTATTTCGTTATGTGCATACCATATTTCGTTATGTGCACAATGTAATTCGTTATGTGCATAATGTATTTCGTTATGTGCACAATGCATTTTGTTATGTGCAAAATCTATTTTGTTATGTACACAATGTATTTTGTTATGTGCACAATGTATTTCGTTATGTGCAAATCTATTTCGTTATGTGCATAATCTATTTGGTCCTGTGCCGTGTCATTAAACAAGTTGTTATGTAACTTCTATAGCCGGTCTTGTATAAGTATCAAGTTGATTGGTACACAAAACAATTCGTTATGTTGTCCAAATGGTTTGTCATGCAGAAATGTTTCACGATTATGTCCTGTCAGTTTCACATTACGTGCTGTTGTGACTACTTTATATGATGTGCAAACTTCATTATGATGATGAAGGTATTGTCAAAACCAGGGGGGGGGGGGGGCTTTGAATTGGCCCTCGCGGAAAATGATGGTGTTCTGAAGTGTCCCACATGACTTAAATAGTACAAGGGGATAATCGATTTAACCGTCTTTTTAAAATGGTCTTTTTGGGCCTGGCTACTTCGCTACTTTGTGAGTCGCAAAATGAACGTACGTCATGTCACTGGGAAAGAATGGTGTAACTTTGACCTTTTTCCGAGTGTCGGTGTAGTCAACAACAGTATTGGCACGCGCGCTGTGACGTAAGCTGTGACGTGCAATAAGTCACACTGGTAAACCTGATCAATTCGCGCCGGTCGAGTACAGAAGCACCTTTTATATAATATCCATGTCCCCCAATAATTTTGTAGGGGGTTGGGGGGGGGGCGGGAGCAGAATAGCCTTTGGCCCCCAAATAATCTGTCTAAATTAATTGACACATAATTGTTTGTGACTCAGGGTATAGATCTAATAAGCAATTTCCACACATTATTATTAGTAAAAGATATCGCGACGCGCGTTTGTTATTTCTAACAAATAACTTGGCGGCGAAGCGAGGGGATGGGGAAAGTTAATTATTACTCCTTCCCATGCTTCCGCTTCTCGCAGACATGCAAACCAAACAACGGACTAACAACTAATAATTAACACTAAACAATAATAACTAAGCCCTCAACCAACCCCATCAACTTGCTCTGTATGTTACTGCCAAATACAATTAAAGAGGCAAAACTTTATTTCCCATAGTTTCCTCAAGTGGGAAACTTACTTGGTAGATCGATGTCCACGTCTTAGTAACACCCGGCGCCTGCAAGCATATGTACGGAGAACTGGATGGAGAAGCGAAGTGAAACCTGGGTGGTGTTACCTCTAAAACATTAGCGTACAGCTCACCATAAGGGGAGCGGCAAACTTAAACAAACATTAACAACTCCCCTTGCCCTTCCAGGCGGATTAATATCTTATATATTCTGGAACAGTAGGGGTGGGACTGTGCAAACTAAATTGTCACACTGATCCCTACAAGATTGAATAAGTTCTTAAGAGCCTGCTTTAGAACATTATCAAAATTCAAACTAATAATGCCCCACATTTTTATTAAATACGGACAGCCATAAGATAATGGCGGGCTAAAGCCAGAATTCCTTCTTAAAGCCTAAGTGGATGCATATAACTGGGGCGTTTTGTGCGCGCTATATATGCCTAGGCGGGGCCGCACTACGCCGACATTATAACTGAAAAATCATCATTATTATTAGAAAAAAAATCCTTGCTCGCTCGGAGTTTTTGAATTTGGTTTAAAGTTCTTTGCTAAGATTTTAATACTTGTTCATTTCTTAAAGTCAGCAGGCTGTTATCACCTTGTATGTTTATGTATGAATGAATGTATATGTATCATTTTTTCAGAGAAACTGGTTTTTAAGCTTATCCTATTATTCCTATTTTCTATCCTAAATTTTAAAGAGCTCCAATTTTTTCTCTAACCTTTTATCTCTCTTTGCTTTTTAATCTGAAATTCCTTTCAGACAGTATATAGGCTTCAACCAAAAATTTTCCTCGCTCGCTTCGCTCGATATATATATATATATATACAGAGAGAGAGAGAGAGAGAGAGAGAGAGAGAGAGAGAGAGAGAGAGATAGAGAGAGAGAGAGATTTTTTTTTTTTTGGGGGGGGGGGGAGCTCTGTTTTTTATCCCTCTTAGCTTTTTACTCTGGAATACCCTACCAAAATTTTTCCTCACTCGCTCGTACTCAAATTATATATTTGCTTTCTTTAAGATGTAGATCCATTGCTTTGATTTAAATAATGCATGTGTATAAATGTATGCAGATTCAAATAGATTTTAGGTAATATAATAACCAAAAACTTTCCTCGTCACTTCGCTCACTTGAAGTAAAATTACATGTATAAATTTGTTTTTTTTTCTATAGAAATCGTTTGCTTTGATTTTAATGCTTTTCATATCAAGATTCAAATGTATAATTGTATGCGTGCATATGCATGCATGCATACATGTATGTGTGCATGCATGCATGGGCGTTTGGACATTTAGCAGCTTGTACATGCGTTCATACATGTGTGTGTGCATGCATGCGTGTATGTACATTTTGCAATACACCCCCCCCCCAAAGTATTGATGTTGGCCTCTCTGGGTATGCCCCCCCCCACAATATTGAAAAGCTTCCTACGCCTATGATTTATATCGGACATGTTCAAAATGGTGCGATTTTTTGTTGTAATGCATAGACCACTCAACCTATATGGGGGGGCGGAAGGGGGGTGGCGCTGAATTAGGGTTACAGCACGTGTCATATCTGTTTTGTATGACATCTCTGAAAAGTATGACATCTCTGAATAGTTTTTCTACTATGTGATCACTGATCCAGCATGCTCTCTAGAAAACAGTGCATTTTGAGAGAAAACAACTACAGATGGTTGACAAAAGCATTCGTCACTTAATGACGTCGCCGTTTTAAACAGTGTGTTTCCAGGTTGTTTTTTTTTTTTGCAAAAACTATTCCTGGAAAACTATAGAAGCTACAATACAAGTCCTGGTTTTGACGATACTTTCATCGTCATCATCATTATCATGAAGTTTGCACATCATATAAAGAAGTCAAGACAGCACATAATGTGAAACTGACAGGACATAATTGTGAAACATTTCTGAATGACAAACCATT